>OZ014520.1:208065467-208719217 GCA_963966055.1 Lathyrus aphaca
GTTGAGGACTTGTTGGCCCGGGACTTTTGGACGGATCCAGATTTCCAGGTTGTAGTCGCTCTCAGCCTCGTCTTCCAAAGTGTTGACAGCATCCGGGGTCAACATTCCCCCACTTATGAACTTGGGAGCTTCAGTATCCTCCTCTGGAACTTGTCAGGATGGTCTGTAACCCAAACTGAATTTGTCTTCTTTCATCTGAATCTTTAGCAGCTTGCCCCAGCCTTGGGCATTCCCTTCTTCCACAACCTTCCAAGCCTGTTTGTAGGAAGCAATTGAGGTGCACATCCTTTCCTCTTGGGATGCAGCAAACACCTCAGTTGTAGCTTCGTTGACGTTTAAAGCTTCGAAACCCTGACTCATGGTTTCATGGATCTCCCCATCCATCTCTATGTACTTGTACGTAGCCAGGTGACTGACAAAGACGTCTTCTTCTCTATAGATAGTGATTATTTGACCTTCCCACTCATATTTTAACTTATGGTGAAGGGTCGATGTTACTGCGCCAGCGGCATGAATCCAGGGTCGACCCAACAAACAGCTGTAGGCAGGATGTATGTCCATCACGTAGAAGGTAGTTTTGAAAACATGTGGGCTAATTACCACAGGCAGCTCAATTTCTCCGAGAACCGATCTCTTAGAACCATCAAAAGCTCTGACAACTAGGTTGCTCGGACGAAGTGCAAGACCATCATATTCCAGCTTGACTAATGCTTTCTTTGGTAACACATTGAGTGATGATATGGTATCAACAAGGACATGAGATAGCACGGCACCTTTGCATTCCAATGTGATATGCAAAGCCTTGTTGTGATTACGCCCCTCCGTAGTCAAGTCAGCATCGGTGAAACCTAGTCCATGACTAGTATTGATATTTGAGACCACTATTTCTAACTTATTGACCGTGATCTCTTTAGGCACATAAGCTGCGTGTAGGACCTTGAGTTGCACATTTCGGTGAGCCTCGGAACACATGAGCAGAGATAGTATAGAGATCTTGGAGGGTGTTTGATGGAGCTGATCTACCACTTTGTAGTCACTTCTTTTGATAATCCTCATAAACTCCTCTACATCCTGATCAAAGGGTGTCTTTTGAGTTTCTTTCGCAGCAGGTTCTTCTGGCATCACATTTTTGCCTTTTGCTTTAGCAGTAGCTTCTGCTTCAGCATTAACTCTTGGAAATTGTGAAGCAAAGAGACGTCCTCTTCAAGTGAAGCCTTTGCCTCCCCCGACATTGTCAACTTGTGGTACAGGTATTAGGGAGTCAAGAGTGATATTCTTTCCTTGACAGTAAAGATCTGAACCATAATGCCAAGGCACGACACTGTTGTTATGATAAGGAATTGGTCCAGGCACCGTGATGGTTACCAGACTAATTGCAGCAGAAGATGGAGTTGTAATAGTCTGTGGATCATTGTAGATACTGACAGGAGGTCTGGTTGAAGATGGTGCAGGTGTGGGAAGTTGTTGATGTTGAGGAGGGTGTTATTGGAAATTGTTGTTGAGAGAATCTGGAATATGAATGGTTGCTGGATCATAATAAATGGTAACCATTGAGATATCGTCATAGGTGTTGTTTGTTGTTGTTGTAGAAGACTCTATTGAGATAATGTTTGCTGGTGTTATAGGAGAGATTTTTGTTGCAGTTGTAGAAGATGGAATTGTTGATGTGTTCTGTAGAATGCCTTCTCTAATAAGACCAATGATACCCTTCTTCAAATTTGCACAACCATTGGTAGAAACTTTGCAGGCTTCACAATGGGCCTCACAACCCGGAAACACTTGGCACTTCAATAGTTGAGCTTTTACTTCGGTCAATGGTGATTGAATGTTTGCAATGTCATTAATAAGAATTGCTGGTTGGTCATCCTCAATAGCATTAATCCTTAGCCCACCGTGATTCGGTATTGGATTCTTTGTGACATTTGGTGGAGGTGCAAAATTCAAAGCTTTGGAGTCAATCAAGTCTTGAACTTTCATGTGCAGGGCCCTACACTTTTCTGTTGAATGATCGGGCACATTGGAGTGAAAAGCACATCTAGCGTTGATATCACAATTCCTTGGAACATTTAGAGGGTCTGGTGGAGCCAAAGTCCTCAGTTCAGTCAGGTCGAGCTTTAATAGCTGCGGGAGTAAGGCTGCATAGGGCCTCGGGATGGGATCGATCACCCTGTTAACCTGAGAAGGCCTTTGTTGGAAAGGACGTTGTTGTTGGTTGTTGTTGTTGTAAGATCTTTGTTGTTGTTGAGGGAACTGTTGTTGTTGTTGAGGAAACTATTGCTGAGGTGCTGGTGTAGGAATGGTGACAGCGATCACTGATCTTTGCAAGTACTGGGGTCTACCTCTGTTAACATGCACTGCATTAGTTTCTCCTATTCTTCTAGGTCCAGAGAAGGGTTTCCTTGCGTTGCTAGAGCTAGCACCGTTGTCAGAAATATTACCCATCTTCAATAGGCTTTCAATTCTCGCTCCTTCTATGACCACATCAGCAAAGCTAGTGGAAGAGAAAGCAGCAACTCTATCAATGTAGGTCCTTTGCAAGGTATTCATAAACATGTCAGTCATTTCCCTTTCAGACATAGGTGGATAGACAGCAGCAGCGAGTTCTCTCCACCTTTGAGCGTACTCACGGAAACTTTCCCTTGAAGATTGAGACATACCCATCAAGAGGGTTCTATTTAAGTGTCATATCCAGTTTGTACTGATATTGGCGTATAAAGGCCTCAACTAAGTCTTTCTAGTTCCTGACAGTAGCCCTTGAAAAGTGTGAATACCATTCTCTGGACGCCCTGGTTAAACTATCTTCAAAGTAAAACATCCACAGTTTCTCATCCATGATATATGCTTTCAATCTTCCCAGAAAAGATTGCAAATGGGTACGAGGACAGGAGTTACCATTATACTTTTCAAAGCATGGAGGTTTGAACTTGTGGGGAATCCTTACCCCTTCAACTAGGCCCATATCCATCACATCAAATCCCAAAGAGTTTTGGGATTCCAAGGATCTTAGTTTCTACGATATTTTGTCCAGGCCACGATCATAAGCTTCATCAGCCCCAACACCCAACACTGTAAACTGCTCATCCTGAGGGTCTTCTTGTAGAATACGATCTCCAGTGTTTCTTTGGGTATTTCCAATAACATTGATTTTTCAGGATTGTTGTGGGGCCCAAACTCTGGTGGATTTGTTTGTGGCTGATCGCGCACATTGATACTTGTACCCCTAGTGCCTGCATGGTTATCTTCTGGAGTTTCCCGCTCGACTAACTCCCTCAATCTTTCTTGGGTCTATGCCAGCCCAGTCATCACAGCCATGAATTGATTCATCTGGGTCCTTACTTCTGTCCTCACATCAGTCATTTGAGTCCTTACATCTGTCAGTTCCTGCTGTAACAGATCCATTTGTAGGCTCGGAAGGTTGTTACGGGTCAGATATCTGTGGATGCGATTGACGGGAAAGACCCTCCTGCGGGCAATATTTCCTGAAACAATCAGCAGAGTGAGAAAACAACAACAAAACTCCTGCAACACAAAGAATATGAAGTTAGCATGCAATGCAATATGTCTATTTGTCTTTAGAGGGTATCGGATTTGGTTCTTGGTTTGATCTTCCAGACCTCTGGGGAATAAAGATGTTGAAGCAGACAAAGTCCATGAGAAAATCCAATACATAATCATAATAGTACAAGTGTTATTGCCAAATAGTTCATGAATTACAACAAAACTCCCATGGTGAATCAAAATACAATTAAATTTAAGAATACAACCAACAAAATCACCATGGTGAGCAAAAATACAAAAACAAGTACAAGGAAAATCAAACATTCAATCCATATGCATCCTCCCTGACTTCCTTCAGGGGAGCATCAGTTACTGGTCCAATTGGGTTCTCTGTGATGGTTTTGATAAGGAGGTTCCTGGTTGCAATGGCATTTGTATCTTTTGATACCTGTCTTGTTTTTTGGATCTCTTTAACCCCGCCCGGAGTTTTAACTCTGATATCTCCTTCTAAGCTGCTAGTAGTGCCTCTTGGTTTCTCTTCTCATTTGACTCTAATTGTTCTATTTTGGCTTGCATCTTATAGTCTTCTATCATACGAGCCTCAGTTATCCTGACCCATCTGTCTTGGCTCTCTTCCAGATAATGCTCAACTCTTGCCTTTTGAATCTTTGCTTCCTTGCATGAATTCTTCAACACAAGTCCCCCTGCTCGTGCCTTCCTGATGTAGTCGTCAGTCTTCTCAATCTTGGTCACATGCTCGATGTGTAGCTTCTCTAACCTTTTAATGTCTTGACGACCATCATTCCTTTCCCAAAGGGTCTTCTTCAAAGCTTTAGCTCGCTGGGTGTTTCTTTCTTTCATCCTCTCAAATTCTTCCATACTGACTGTGGCTATGGGCTCAATTGCTGATGGCCCTGGTACATCTTCCAGGGTAAATGGCATACGAGTAACCTGTCCTCTGATGCGTGACCATTCAGTGTACATAGCAGAGGCTATGTTGTTACACTTTCCCAGAATAGCAGTTCCCTTGGTCTGTATGTTGTCCCATGCCCAGGCTGCTTGTCAGACAATGGCATGATTGTTTTGAATAGCACAATAAAGGGACTCTGCTAAATCCTACTCCCTAGGTGTATGTATCAAGGCATACCCTAACTTTCTCTTGAAAAGTAAAGGATTGTAATCAACCCTTCACTCCAATAAGTGGCACATTTGGGTACTGACCACAACTTGTTATTATGTCTCGTCCTTTGGTGTTCTGAGTACACCATCTGATATCCTCTGAAGTAAGGGCAATCATCCTCTTAGCCCAATTCCTTGACTGATGTGGATTCAGGAAAGCTTTCGTGTTCGGCATATGTCTCATCAACCAATTGTAGAAAAGAGGTTCACAATATCTCACCAGTCTCCCTCTCTGTTTCTCATTCCTCTGATGAACTGAGTAGTAAAAGTCTCCTAACAGGGTGGGAACTGGGTTCTTAAGCATGAAGATGTGGATGGCATTTTTGCTTACAAACTTAGGCTCGTCCGCAAACAAAATGATACCATAAATGCTGAGAGCCAGGAGAGCACACATAGTCTCCCAATTCCCTACTGCAGCATGCTTTGTGGCCTGAGTGATCAAGAAATCCAGATGAAGACCTGGGATTTCAGCCTTGGAATTCATGTGCTCATCAATGACAGTTTCTTCCAAATGTAGTGCTTTGGCTATGTCTTCATTCCTTGGAGGGGTCATTTCAGGATTGAAAGGAATTCCTCTTCTGATAGGGACACCCAACAGCATAGAGTATTCTTCCAGCAAAGGACTAATCTGAAAATCTGGGAAAGTGAAGAAACAGAGAGGAGGATCATAGAACTGAAGACAGGTATGAATCATGCTCCTCTGCAATGTTTCCAAATCCATGATCATGTCCAGGATCCCACCATAATGCTCTCTGAATAAGGGAACATGATCAGGGGTGATAAGAGCATGTATCTGTCTGATGCCTGCTAGAGGATACTCAAAGAAGTGGTAAGTGATGTTGCTTTTACTGGTTGAATCCATGTTGAAGATGTGTGCTGAAGGAGATAAATGAAGAAGACTATTGAAGAAGATAGCTGAAGAAGTGCTGAAGCAGATAAACTGAGTGTCGCTCCCTGGATTTCCATCCTGGTACAAACATGAAAGTGGCGCGGAAAGAGGTAGAGTCGTCGGCCAGGCATTTTTATCCCGAAGGAACGAGAATGGTAATACTGCACAAACCAGAAGATAAGAAAAGGAAGGACACATGTCCTGCGAACCAAAGAGACTGAGTTCGGGAGTCAGTTACGACCTGGGAAGGTATTAGCACCCCAGATCATCCGCCGTACCTGACGGGATCCACGCTTGCAAAGAAACTGTTTCAAAGGGTGAAAGAATGAAAGCTGCTGCAAAAAGAAAGGAACTAGATTTGGAAAGAAAAGAAGTGGGGAAAAATGTAGGCAAAATAAAAGAGTGTGCTCGAACGGGCCCTACCCCACTGCCTACGTACCTCATCTGGACATGAGGAACAGAGACGCCGTAGTTCCCCTAACTAGGGGTGGAAAAGATTGCTTGTGAATTGAGGCTTAAATTGCCTATGTCAATGCTCTGGTGTTGCAAGCTCGGACGACGAGTGCGTAACCGTCTTGCAAAATGATAAGTAGGAGCAAGTTTGCGTACGGAGTGAAGGAGATGAGAAAAGAAGTCCCGAAGGAGAGACGCTTATTGTTTGTTAGTGTTTTTTATGAGTTTTTTATTGGTGTGGCACAAGAGAATGAACTCAAACTCTTTTCCATGGAATTTGTACTTGCTACTATATTCCAAGATGGAATAATAAAACAAGCACACCAAGTAAGGAGAATTTATCCAAAACCTGTTTCCAAGGGCAAGGGCCTAAGTTCATGGACTTGTTGCATCCAAAACCGGTTAACCAGTCCAAACCTGCAGCAAAATATGCAGAAAACAGGTGCGTTAACCGGTTAACCAAAGCGTTAATCGGTTAACACTGTAAAAACAGCAATAAAAACCTGCAGAAAATCAACTCAAATCCAGCTTATCCAAATAATTTCACACCAGACCAGCAATCAATTAAGTATGAAATAAATGGATCAATTCACATCAATGGACATCATTAAGCTCATGAACATTAGCACACGGATCCGGCTATAAATTAACCAATCAATTCAAGCAACACAAGCAAATACACAAGCACATGGTGGATCTAAAACATAAGCATGCAAATAAGCTAAAATAGTACTAGATCTGAGAGATCTCTCGGAAAACTTTGAAGATCCGGTGCTAAGCTTCACACTCCATGTAAAATAAATGCAAGCAAAGGGTCTTGATGCAGAATTTTGGTTCCAAAAGCACTTCTAATATCTAAACCAGATCTGAACCACCAAGTAAACCAGCAAATTGATGCAAAGAAGCTATGGATGGAGGTCTAGTTCCAAGATCTACACACTTTAAGGCAAAGTTATGTGATCTTCAAAGAGGAACTTTGAGTGATTTGGGAAATTGAGAGAAAAAAGTGAGAGAATGTTGAGAGAGATCAAAATTCAGAAAATGGAAATTGAAAATTATGAAAGAGTTCTTCTTGGTTTGGAGGGAAATGGATTAAATTTGGTTTAGGTTTGGGGCCCAAAATTTTAGGCTTGGGATCCAAAAATATTGTTTGGAAAAGTGATTAGGATCTAGCATTGGAATTAGGCTTGGATAAATGCTCTAGATCCTTCTCCTTAATTCAAAATGAATAAATATCAGAAAATTGGAAAATTGGAGCCAAAACACATGCTGAATTTGCTGCTGGAATTCAAAATTCGCAGTCGTTAACCGGTTAACCAAAGCGTTAACCGGTTAACGCCAGTGAATTTTGAATTTTCCGTCCATTTGGTGGGAAACCTCAATAATAACCCGGCGCCAACCGTTTGATCTGATTTTGATCCTCAATCCCTTTTTTAGGGCTTTGAACATGATGCCAAGCTTGTATAACATGCCTTGTGAGCTTCAAATTTCCCGGATGACTGATCATATGCCTTATGCTAGAACATGCAAATACTATGCTTCATTTTTCTATGAAAAATGCTAAGGACATGACATGTTTATGATGATTATGATACGATGATGATGCTAAACAGAAGAGGGCAAATTTTGGGTGTTACACTGTGCAGAAGAGCGGTCAAAACCAAACCAAATGAAAATGGATACCCTATAAAACAAATAGACAAATGTTAAATGATGCAATATAATGTATGCTTATGATATGCAAGGGTATGTGATCATGTGCTGGATTATCTGTTTCTCTTGGTAGGATCCATGAGTGTTCAAGTTTCAGATGTAGGCTGAGAACTAGTAACCAGGTGGGGGGACTCAAATAAAGAGTCAATAATCCAGGGTTTCAGAGAACTTGTCCAAAATAGTAAAACCTTAAAAACACATTCCAGTAGCTAGGTATGTTGAGGTCAAGGGTTCCAGCAATCCTGTAAACAACCCAACCCACTCACAGGTATTGTTCTAGAACATGGATCCTTAGATTCAGATTTATTATGAGAAGTGTAAACACTTCTAACCCGGAGGTATAGTGTTTATCCTAATCATAAAGGATCCTCCTCTAATTCACCTCAGATGTTGAAGGTCATATAAAAATGTCATCCAGACTTAGTAGGCTTCCCAGATAGCCCTAGCACTACAGGAAATCCGTAGCACAGAGTTCTCAAAAGGAAACCCATGTTTGAACCGTGTTTTCATATTCCTGCACCAGACCGAAATGGAATGGGAAAGAATACAAAACAAATCTAATCCTATGTGTAACTCAGGACTTTGTGTTGAGCCTTTCTCACTAGAATACCCCACCCACCAAAGTAACAACAATCCAGCACATATGATATGATAATAATAAATGAAATGCAGAAAGCAGTAAATGAAAGCGATAAAGTAAATGCAATAAAAAAAGCTATACATGAAGCAATAAATAAAGCAAACGTATGAACACATATAACACATAACACCCTTATAAACACAAATCAAACAAGCGCTAGGAGAAACCCATAAGAGAACCAGAAGCTCTGGTATGCAAAGGTCCCCAGCAGAGTCGCCAAGTTGTCGCTCCCCGGACTTTCGTCCCGGGGCAGACGGGAACCGTCGGTGATGTTGGAGGTTGAAGGTTGAATAGAGTCGCCAGCTAGGCATTTTTATCACGAAGGAAAGGTAATGCTGCATAAACCTAGAAAGATACGGATAAGACGATTGCGAACCAAAGAGACTGAGTAAGGGGGTTGGTTACAACCTGGGAAGGTATTAGCACCCAGATCGTCTATCGTACTCGACGGGATCCACGCATACCTGATTTTGTTTTAAAAGGGGGAAGTTTATATGCTAAACTATGTATAAAAGCTGAAGAGCTGGAAATAGGAGAGGGGTGAAGACAAAGAGATTTTTGTTCGATAACTGTTAAGTTATGCCAACGTATCCTCTCGTGCAATGAGGAAGTCAAAACACTGTAGTTCGACTCAAAGAGACTTAGATGCTTTTGATGTGAACTGTTGACTTGTCTATGCTCAAGTGTATGACTCGTCTGGCTCGAGTGCTAATTGTCGAGCATTAGACAGAAGAAGCAAGTTCTCGTTTTCAGAGCGAATGTGATGAGAAAGGAATCTCGGAGGAGACGTTTATTGTTTGTTTTTGTGTTTTCAGTTTTTTATTGTTTTTGGTGTTTTGCATAAATTAATGAGCTTAAGCCTAAATCAATGGTTTGTAAACTCATTATATCACCCCTGATTAGGGATAATGAGCCTACTTAAGTATGAGATGAAGATCTCAACTTAATTACCATGATGACATAGGATTAAGATCATCAACCTATTGTAATTATTAAGTGCATTTGAGTTTTAGTTTTGTGTTAAGTAATGAGTTTAATCTCCAATCAAATATCAGTGAACTCATTACACCATCCTAAGAGAAGAATGATAGATGAGAACACTTAAGCTGAGGAAGATACCTCAACTTAATCCATGGTTAGGGATTAAATTCATTATATAACAAGCCTCTATTAAGTGGATTTTAATTAAAGGATGGATGAAGAAGTGTTTTTTATGTTTGCAAGACTTTAGCATGAGAGGGACTTGTCCATTGAACACTAGGGTTAGTCCCTCTTAACCACCAGGAAGAGATATAACCCTAATATAAGGCCCAAGTTACAAGCTTAAGTATTTAATGATTATTAGGTATTTTTTATTGAAGGTGAAAACAACTTAAAGGTTTCGTACTAAGGATCAAATTTATACACTCCATCCTAAGATAAGGATACAGGCATAACCCTAATTCAGAGTCCCAAAACTTTAACTATTTAGCCTTGATTATGAGATGAGAGAGAGAGACTCAAGGAGACTCAAAATGTAAAAACTAGGGGGGACTATGTACAACCCTAAAGTTATCATGCTAGGATGTGCCTATGGTTTTTGAGGCATCAAGAGAAGTCTTCATATGGCCACCAAGGGAAGAGAAGCAGATGAGATAGAGAGAGAGAGAGAGAGAGAGAGAGAGAGAGAGAGAGAGAGAGAGAGAGAAGGATTAAGTTAGTTACTTCATGAAGAAGTTAAGTAACCTAAGAACAAGAGAAAACATAAGTAAATGAGATTCACTTCAAACACAAACAAAGTGCATAAAAATAAAGAGAGAAAGAGAGGTTGGATGTGGATGCACATCCACATCTTGATTAACTTACCAAATGCACCGGAAATGGTTAGTTTGAAAGCAAGACATCAATAAAATCAAAAGCATAAACAAATCAAGAGATAAAAAATTGAAAATGCATCCAAGGGGACCCTAAGCACTCATGAAATCACCATCCAAAGGGGGAGGTCTAAAGGTTTACCAAATTCAAGTTATGGTTATCCTTAAAATTGCTAGGGTTTTGGATACTTCTCAAAGGGAAAATGCACATTAATTTGAAAATGAAAGATAAAAATGATACAAAAATAATTTTAGAAACTAGAGGTCATTTGTGAAAGATTTCAAAAAGAATCAAATGCAAACTCATCTTAGTTTGAAAGTTATGAATTTTTGAAGTTAGGGTTGAAAAATAAGAAATTTAGAAACCCTAATTCAAAGAAAATTGGCAAAGTTTGATCAAAACCAAAAATAAATTTGTGAGATGATATTGTAAATGTTTGTAAATGTTTAAGAAACCTCTCTGATTTTTTTGGTGATTTTTAAATACTTAAAATTATTTTTAATTAATTAAAAGGATTTAATTAATTAAAATATACAATTAAATTATTTAAAAATGCATTTTTTAATGAAAAAATAAAAATAAAAATATTTTTGGTTTCTGAAAATTAATGAAAGTGATGATAAAAAATTTAAGAATTTTAAAATGATTTTTAGTATTTTTAATAATTAAAAGAAAGAAAATGAAATAAAAGAAAATAAAATAAAAGAAAAAATGAAAAGTAATTCAAACCAAGTGCTGAGAACAAAAGTTGAAGGGATCAAGGGTCCAGAATCTAAGTCAGCGTGACTTTGGGGTAAGCAGGATCAAAGGCCCACATTCAAATGGAAAATGCGCGTACAATCAAAGGGCTCTGATTGCTTCTGGGAATTTAATTTGTTTTATAATTAATTAAGTATAATTAAAGTTAATGACCTAATCAAAGTCGTTCCTTGCCTAACTGTCGCTCCCACCAAATGACACCGGGCCAAGAGGGGTACAGACATGAACGGTCGGCGAAAGAAGAGAGAACACACAAGGGTGACCTCAGAAAGAAAAGAGTCGCCAGCTAGGCATTTTTATCCCGAAGAAAAGGTAATGCTGCATAAACCTAGAAAGATAATGGATAAGACGGTCGCGAACCAGAGAAACTGAGAAAGGGGGTTGGTTACAACCTGGGAAGGTATTAGCACCCAGATTGTCCGCCGTACTCGACGGGATCCACGCTTAAAAGATTTGTGTTTTAAAGGGGTAGTGTCAGTGCAATTTGTGTATCAAAGCTGGAAAGAATGCAAGTGTCAGTGTAAAAGGAAAGTGAAGTGTATAAGAGGAGTGTCAGTGTGGGAATAAGAATGAAATGCTCAAGACTATGAGGCTTAAATAATACTGAAAGAGGGGGAATATACAGAGATTTTTGTTCGATAACTGTTAAGTTATGCCTACGTATCCTCTCGTGCAATGAGGAAGTCAGAACACCATAGTTCGACTCAAAGAGACTGAAAGATAAATTGACTTGTGAACTGCTTACTTGTCTATGCTCAAGTGTATGGCCTGTCTGGCTTAGGTGCAAACTGTCTTGCATTAGACGAAAGAAGCAAGTTCTCGTTTGTGAGTGAATGAGGTGAGAAAAGAATCCCGAAGGAGACGATTATTGTTTGTTTTTGGTGTTTTCAATCTTTTATTGCTTTTTGGTGTTTGTCATAAGAAAATGAGCTTAAGCCTAAATCAAGGGTTAGTAAACTCACCACATCCTCCCTCTGATAAGGGGTAATGAGAGTACCTTAAGTGTGAAGCAGACACCTCACACTTTAATCACCATGATGTGGGATTAAGATCATTAACCTACTTGTAATTACTTAGATGTTTTTGGTACTTTGTTTATTGTTAAGTAATGAGTTTAAGCCATAATCAAGGATTTAATGGACTCATTACACCATCCTAATAGAAGGATAATAGATGAGAGCATTTAAGCTGAGGAAGGCTCCTCAACTTAATCCATGATTAGGGATTAACCTCATGACAAAACAATGCCTTTATTAAATGGATTTTAGTTAATGGTAAGATGAAGAAATGGATTTTATGATTTGTAAGACAACTTTAGGGGGACTTGTCCATTAACACTAGGGTTAGTCCTTCTTAACCAATTAAGGAAGAATTAGAACCCTAATGCAAGGCCCAAGTTACAAGCTTGATGTCTTAGTGATTATTAAGTGGATTGATTAAAGGATTTAAACACATTAAGGGTTTAACACTTAGGATTAAAGTTATACACTCCATCCTAATAGAAGGATGCAGGCACAAGCTTAATCACAAAGCCTTAAAACCTTTAGGGTTTAGTCCTTGATTATGAGATGAGGAGAGAGACTCAAAGATGAAACAAAGGTAAAACTAGTGGGGGGACTAATCAAACCCTAATCATGATAATGCTTGGTTGTTCCTAGGGTTTATGAGGTTTGCAAAAGATCTTCAGGAGAAAAGCCACCAGGGAAGAAGCAGATGAAAGGAGAAAGAAGCAGAGAGAAGCAAGACAACTTGCTTTACTTAAGAAGACAAGTTGCTTGAAGGAAGAAAGTGAAGATGGAACATGAGTGAGCAAGCTCACTCTAATACAAAGATAAAATGCAGAAATGATGCATAAGAGAAATGATAAGAGATTGTGAGAAGTGAAGGCAAATTCACTTCTCAAAACAACTTACCACCTGAAAAGTTAGCAAAGGAAATGAAATGAAATGAGAATGAGATGAAATGCAAGGATGCAAACCAAAATCAGAAGCATAAACATGATGCTAATGATGCTAAGAGATGATGCAAACACATGTCAAGAGTGGTGGATGATCATACAAGGATGAGGATGCAAATGAAGCATGCTTTGAATCATAAAAGTTCAAGAAACGTTTATGGAATGATATGAATGCACAACATGGCAAATGAAAGATGCAATGATCAAAAATGATTTTAATATGTCCTAAGATGTCTTACATGTCATATGGATGCACAAAAAGTCATGGCAAGTTTATGAATGCAAGCATATGAGAAATGGATGCAAAGGAAAGCAAGAATTAGGGTTTATGAACAACATGTAACACAAAAATTCAAAATCAGAAGCAAATGACATGATAAAAAATTGAAAATGGGATCAAAGGAACCCTAACCCTACACAAGTTCACTTCCCAAAGAAGGAGACCTAAATCTAAACCTAATGGAAGTTATGATTTTCTCAAGTTAACTAGGGTTTCAAGGTACCTCAAAAGGAAAAATGCTCATTAAATTGAAAATGAAAGATAAATTCAAACCAATTTTACCCTAAAAACTACATGGTATGAAGGATGCAAGGCAAGAAGAAACATCATCAAACTCTTCATGGTTAGGCAGAATGAATTTTTCTAAGTTTGGACCAAAATATTGCCTTTAAACAACTTTAATTCCAATGAAAATTGTCAAAATACATCAAGGACAAAAAAGAAATTTGTTTTGAGAGTTTGATAATGTTTCTAAATGTTTTAAAATGCAATGTGAATTTTTTTGTGATTTTTAAATACCTAAATGCATTTTTAATTAATTAATTTCCATTAACTAATTAAAAATAAACATTTAAATGATTTAAAAATAATTTTTAATGCAAAAAATGAAAATAAAAATATTTTTGGGTTCTGAAAATTAATAAAAGGTTTGACAAAAATATTCAGAATTTTTTAATATGTTTTGCTATTTTTCAAAATTCGTGGAAGTAAAATATAAATAAAATGAAATAAAAATGAATAAATGGAAAAGTAAGCAAATCCTAAGGCTGAGATTCAAATGGAGAACGCGCGAATTGACTGGCGCCAGATCCTATGGTCCAGATTCAAACTGGCATATTTAACTTAACCCTAATTAATTAATCTAATTAATCAGAATTAAAAACTAATTGAGAGATCCTGGCCCTAGGTTCACGCGCGCTAAGCCTCATCCAACGCTCCAAGTTCAAACTGACTTAATCACGTGGCTAAACCCTAATTAGGGCTAAACAAGTTCAAGCGACCGGAACAGTGGTTCCGGTCGTCTTCTCCGGCGACCTCTCAAGAACAAAAACCTCCCTGGACCATTTTAAGAGATGTAAAGCTCCAGATCAAACCTCTCAACCTCCCTAAACACGAATCTACCCTCAAAATCCATTTCTTTTCACTCAAAATCTAGATACGAATCAAAACCTAAAAATGACCAAACTTCCAGAGATGCAGTACATGCTTAATAATCAATCATTTTCAAAAATAAAAAGTGCAAAGCATTCAGGGGAGCATGCAGATCATTTCAATAACTTAAAAAAAGGTTTCTGGAAAAATGATTTTGCGAAGCTACCTGAAGTGAAGCTTTCAACTTGGAGCTTTCAGACTGCTTCCCTGCTTCCAAACTCCTCCAATGATCTCCCTGAAGATGCTTTGAGGTTTAGTTGGAGTGTAATGTGGCTAGTTTGTGAGATTGATGAAGTTCTGTCCGAAGGGAGTGGAAAATCGTATTTCTGTTTGGGATGGTTTCAGGATCAAATGATGGTTGGGAAATGATCAGTGGATCATGGTGAGAGGTTTTGTGAAGTTTGTTATGAGGTTGCAGGCTTGTGTGATGAGATTCGAATGAAAATGCAAGATGGAGAGTTTTTGTGAACTATGGTGATGTTGTACATTCAGGCTTGCTTCTTGTGTGTTTTGAGTTTCATTTTGTCCACTTATCAAGCTGTGATAGGTCTGTGGAGTTGGTGTGGGCTATGCTGATTGGTATGGTCCATTTTGCCAAAAGTCATGGTTAGGTGTCCTTTGAGGTATAGGTCATGGAAGGCCAAGGACAATGGGGTGTCCTACGCAGCAAGGATCAAGGGCAACCATGGAATTCAGATTGGGGCCAATTGGCAAGTGGATTGAAGCTTATGAGTGGTTTTGCAAATTTCACTAAGTTTGGCCCTTTTGAAGTTTCTTAATGATCAAGGCATGAAAGTGAGCAATTATTTGGTGCATTCTGAATTTTAGGTCATGACTTATGTTTTTGTAATGCTTAGAAGTTGATTTGAAGTCACAATTAGCATTGGCATGAAGTTTTGCAACTTTCCCCCTTTGGTGCATAAGTGAAATTTCATGATTTTTCCCAACTTTGCAAGGCCATAACTTTTGATCTAAAATGAATTAGGATGAGTTCTTGTACTTTTTGAAAATGGGAGGATTCAATCTACAACTTTCATGACCAAAGTTCTTTCATTTGAAGCATTTTTGAATCAAAAAGAGGAGGTTGAAAAACTTTCCCAAAATGGAAGTTTTCATTACAAGTCACTTTCCCAAAAAGGCAACTTTGCAAATGGCTTAAAATTCTTCAATTTTGTGAACTTCTAACATCTTCTATGATCAAATAAAGATCATACACATTCAAAATGATGGAGAATGCCCTTTGGTTGTGTCATTGGGGGCCTCAGATGCCCTGATTTTGCACTGACTTGCTCAAGAAGTCACCTTGTGATCAGATGCCTTCCCCATTGAATTTCTTCATGAAAATTGATATGCATGATCCTCATAACATATAGAGACCAATAGAAACAATAATGACCATTAAATTTGGAGTTATGGCCTCTGAAACCAAAACCCTAATTTTAGGTCATCTGTGTAGTTAAACCTGGCTCTACTTCCATGCCTTTCTCAGTTCTTGTGATTCTTTGACTTCCTTGACCTTGTGAGGATATAATATGATGCTTGAACATACATGGACCATCTTGAGGTGATTGAAGACCTTTGGAGTGGCTCAGATGGCTCATGGATTGCTCAGGTCACAAACCCTAGATGCAGATGACTTAGAAACAATGCAGTGAAGCAAAAATGCAATATGAGATGCTATGATTGAACTTATGCACATGAAAAGATCACAAGCCATGGTGAAATGAGTGAGGGAAAATTTGGGGTGTTTACACTAACCCTAATCATGATATGAGGGCCACAAATGAATCTAGGGAATTAAACATGATTAAACCCTAATCTCTTTCAGGTGGCTGAAGCTATGCTTCGGTCATCTTCTCCGACAACACAAAACATCAACTTCCTAATTAAGCATCTAAACTTCAAATTTTTTTGCCCAGAATTACTCCTCTAACATCATAGAACATGAGTCCACAAATAAAATTCATTTATCATGCATATTCAAGCTGAATCAAAGCAAACAAATTTCTAGGTCAAACTTTCAGATCATCATGAAATACTCATTTCTAGCCTATTTTCAATTCTAAACATATCAGCATGATCAGAGAAGCATGTAGAATCATTCTATAACATAAAAACACATTTCTGGAAAAAATGTTCTTGAAGGTTACCTGAGATGAAGAACTTCAAAATGCAACTTTTTGGGCCCTCACTTTGTGCAATGCACCTCCCTTTGACCTCCTGAGTCTATTGTGATGCTTGAAATGGGCTTCAAATGGCTGGTTTGAGTGTTTCGATTCTGAAGTTGCAGAAATCGTGTTTCTTGTATGATGTGTTTTTGGCTATGGTGATGGGTTGGAATTGATCCTGAGGTTATATGGAGTTGATTAGTGGATGAATTTGTGGTTTTTACTGGCTGGATTGTATGTTTTGAAGAGATAAATTTTTGGAGCAATTTCTTGATTCTCAGCTTGTATCTTGTTTCAGGCCATGAAGGGTGTTCATTTATAGTGCTTAGGGTTTGTATAAGCCATACCATTGGTCTGGATAGTGGTTGTGGCACTGTGTGATTGGTATGGGAGGAAAATGAAAAAAGTCAAGCTTATTTGTACTTGAGGTATGGGCTTGTGCAGCATAGAATTCTATGGTTAGATCTCTTCAGCGTGCTTCATGGAGAGCCCTTGGATTGGTAGAATGCAACTGGATGGCCTTGATCAAGTGTTAGCAAGCTTTATGCATAATTGCCATTTTGAAGTTTCTTGTGAATCAAGTCACCAAAATCCTAGGTTCAAGGCATAATTCTGATCTTTGGAAGTTTCTTGAACATGTTATGATACATTTGAGTGCATTAGAGGTCACTTAGAAGCTTTAAATGCCAATATACAAAATTCCCTCTTTGACATGAACATGAAATTTATGTGATTTTTGCCAAATTTGCAAGACCATAACTTGAGTTCTAGGAAGAATTAGAATGTGTTCTTGTACTTTTTGAAAATGGGAGGATCCAATCTACAAATTTCAAGTTTGAAGAAATTTCATTTGAAACCTTTTTGATCAAGAAAGGGGAGGTTGAAGATCATTCCCAAAATAGAAAGTTTACATTACAAGTCATTTCCATTTTTGGCAAGTTTTGGCTTTGTTCATTTTTCTTCAACTTTGTGAACTTCCAAGCATTCCAATGATCAAATAAAGACCATATGACTTCAAAATGGCGATGATGACCCTTTGGAACCATTGTTGGGGGCCTCAGATGCCCAGAATCTGACTTTTCTTGCTCAAGAAGTTACCATTTGATCAGATGACTTCCACATTGAATTTTTCCATGAAATTTTATAAACATGCTCCTTACAACAAATATGGACCAAGAGCAACAAGAATGACCAAAAAATTTGGGTGTAAGGCCTTCAAAACCAAAACCTTAATTTCAGGTCATCTGTGTAGGAATCCTCAACTTAGCTTCAATTCCTCTGCAATGCTTTGACATTTCTTGACATTTAATGACCCATGGGGGCATAAGATTATTATATACCACTCAAGGGCCTTCTTGAAATGCTTCATGACCTTTGAGATTGCTCATATTACTTCTTGGATTGCTCAGATCACAAATCCTAGATGCAGTTATGCAGATGAAATGTTAAGGATGATTATGTATTGTGAAATGTGATGATTATGCAATGCAATATGGAAGATCATAAGCCAAGGTGTGAGAAAAAGAGAGGGAAAATTTGGGGTGTTTACACAAAGAATCTTGAAGACTCTTGATTTCTAGCTTGTGCTTAACTTTTAGCTCTTTCTGCTTTCTCAAGCTGTGTTCCCACTTATCTTGCCATAAGGTGACAGCCTCATTAGCTTCATTCAAATCTTTCTTCTCCTTCCGAAGCTAGGCCGCCTTGTGAGTTTCAGCTAATCCCTTTTTCTTGAAGTAAAGCTCTCTCTCTCTCTTAAAAGTCTTGCTGCTTGAGCCTGACCATCTCTTCAACTTTGTGAGCTATTTCCTCCAATTTTGGGTTTTGCATCTTCAATTTCTAGCATGAATTGTAGGCTTCTTGATTCTCCAATCTGAGTTGCTGAACCAAAGCTTCCAATTTTTTATATTCCTGAAGAGGCACTGATGTTATGGTGTCGCTCCCCGGACTTTACGTCCCGGTGCAGACGTGGACTGTCGGCGATGTTGGAGGTTGAAGGTTGAATAGAGTCGCCAGCTAGGCATTTTTATCCCGAAGGAAAGATAATGCTGCACAAACCTAGAAGGGTATGGATAAGACGGTTGCGAACCAAAGAAACTGAGAAAGGGGGTTGGGTACAACCTGGGAAGGTATTAGCACCCAGATCGTCCGTCGTACTCGACGGAATCCACGCTTACTTGATTGTGTTTAAAATGGTATAGAGTATGTGCTGACTTTGTATGAAAGCTAAGGATAAAAGAATGTACAGAGTGTCAGTGCAAAAGGAAAGGTGAGTGCTCAAGAATGAGGCTTAAAAAAGAAAGCTGAAAGAGGGGGATGACAAAGAGACTTTTGTTCAATAACTGTTAAGTTATGCCTACGTATCCTCTCGTGCATTGAGGAAGTCAGAACACCGTAGTTCGACTCAAATAGACTGGATAATTTGTTGTGAACTGCTTACTTATCTATGCTCAAGTGTGTGACTCGTCTGGCTCGAAAGCTACCTATCTTGCATTAGACGGAAGAAGCGAGTTCTCGTTTTCAGAGTGAGTGTGATGAAAAAAGAATCCCGGAGGAAACGTTTATTGTTTTTTTGTGTTTTCAATTTTTTATTGTTTTTGGTGTTTTTCCTAGGATAATGAGCTTAAGCCTAAACCAAGGGTTGTAAACTCATTATATCCTCCCTGATTATGGATAACGAGCATACTTAAGTGTGAATAAGCATCTCAACTTAATTACCATGATGATATAGGATTAAGATCATTAACCTACTTGGTAGATATTAAGTGTTTTTGGATTTTGTGTGTGTTAAGTAATGAGTTTAATCTCTAATCAGGGATTAGTGAACTCATTACACCATCCTAAGAGAAGGATGATAGATGAGAACACTTAAGCTGAGGAAGACTCCTCAACTTAATCCATGGTTAGGGATTAAATTCGTTATATAACAAGCCTTTATTAAAGTGGATTTTAATTAAAGGTGAGATTAAGAAGCGGGTTTTAAGTTTGTAAGACAACATGAGGGGGACTTGTCCATTAAACACTAGGGTTAGTCCCTCTTAACCATAAGGAAGAGGTGGAACCCTAATATAAGGTCCAAGTTACAGGCTTAAGTCTTAATATTTATTCGGTGTTTTGATTAAGAGGTGTAAACAAATTAAAGGTTTAACACTAAGGATTAAATTTATACACTCCATCCTAAGATAAGGATGCAGGCATAACCCTAATTCAAAGTCCTAAAGCTGTAAGTGTTTAGCCTCTGATTATGAGATGAGAAGAGAGACTCAAGGAGACTCAAAGGTAAAAGACTAAGGGACACTATATACAAACCTAAAATTTTCATGCTTGGATATCCTATGGTTTGTGAGGCTTAAAAGAAGATCTTCAGGAGGGCCACCAAAGGAAGAGAAGCAAATAAAAAGAGAAGAGAAAGAAGAATAGGTTACTTACTTCTTGAAGAAGATAAGCAACCTAAAAGAAAGAAAAGGAGCAAGGGAGCACAAGTGAAGCAAGTTCACTTCAAAGACAAGTAAATATGCAAATGAAAATATAATAAGAGGTGGGATGTGAAGGCAAATCCACATCCCAGACAACTTACCATAAGCCCCTGAAAGGTTAGTATGAATGCATAAGATGCAAAGTAAAAGGAAATAAAGAAAATGGAAGTGCAATGACCAAAACCAGAAGTGTAAACATGATGCATATATGTTATTAGATGCTGCAAAGTCATGAACAATGCTTATGAATGTTCATACAAGGGATGAGATGCAAAGATGGCATGTTAGAAGCTTGAAAACACATGAATGTACATGAAATGTAATGAATGCAATGCATACCAAATGAATGAAGAAATGATCAAGCAAAGTTCAAACATGTCTTAAGATGTCTAAGATGGCATACAAGAGTATGGAATGTCATGGCAAGTTCACATGATGATGATATGCAAGGATGGATGCAAATGAACATGATAAATTAGGGTTTTATGAAAGTATGAAATGCATATGACCAAAACAGAAGCATACATCATGATAAAATTTTGAAATTGAACTCAAACAAATTCTAAACACATACAAGATCACTCCCCAAAGGTGGAGGTCAGAAGCTAAACCTAGAGGAAGTTATGAATTGTCTAAGTTAACTAGGATTTTTGGGTGATTCTAAAGGAAAAATGCAAATCAAATTGAAAATGCAATGCAAAATTATGAGTTAAATAACATTGATACTAGATGCAATATGTGAAAGAATGCAAAAAATACCAAGTTCAAACTCATCCTGGTTGATCAGAAATGATATTTTCAAGTTAGGGTTAGAAAATAGGAATTTTATGAACCCTAATTCAAAGATAATTATGAAAACATGATCAAACCTAAAAATAAATTTGTATGGTGAGTTTGTAAATGTTTCTAAATGCCTAATAATGCTTCATGAATTTTTTGGTAATTTTTAGAAACCTAAATGTATTTTTAATTAATTAAAATCAATTAATTAATTAAATAAAACATTTAAATGATTTAAAAATACTTTTTTAATGCAAAAATTAAGATAAAATAATGTTTTTGAGTTTAGAAAAATATTTGAAGTGAAAATGCAGAAAATGAGATTTTTAAAAGTCTTTTTGCTATTTTAAATAATTAGATGAAAACAAAAGAAATAAAATGAAAACAAAATAAAAGAAAATGAAAAGTAAGCAAGATCAAAGGCCCAGATTCAAACTTGGGGAAACTGCGTGTGTGTTTCTAAGGCCAGGATTGAATCTGACTAATTAATCCTAATTAAATTAATTAATTAAATATTAGGGTTAATGAACTAATCTTGACCATCCAAACACGTGGTAACCTAAGATCTAAGGGCTGGCATTTAAACTGAGGAATTAATTAGGTTTTAGCCCTAATGACTTTCAGACGGCCGGAACAGTGTTCCGGTCGTCTTCTCCGACAAGGTCCTCACCCTATCTCTCTCAAAACACCACCTCAAACCCTCTAAAGCTCCAAAATCAATCCTCTAACAACCCTAAACAAGAATCAAGCATCAAAAACCATTTATCATTCAAGAACAACATGAATCGAAGCAAACAATATTTATGTCAAAAATTTCAGAAACACCATACATGCTCAATCCTCAACCATTTTCAAAAATAAACATATCACAATGATCAGTGACCTTGCCCCGAAATGAGAAGTGTATAAGTAACCCACGACAAAGTCTCCTGGCGTACACAAAGATCAACCTTTATTAGGTATTTTGTTGTTTTCTTTATGAGATGAGAAGAAAGACTCAAATCGAGAAAAGGGAAAAACTAGGGGAACTAAGACCAACCCTGAGTTATTTATTGCATGCAAAGGATATCCTAATGGTTTGTGTAGTTTTCTAATCCTAATGAGAAAAGGAAAAGAAAGAAACTAGAAAGTAACTTACTTACTAAGGAAGTTAAGTTGTTTCCGAAGGGATTAACATGAAGTTGTATAAACAAAACACAAAGTGCTAAGGCAGCCACATTTTGAAAGCATACAGAATTTAAAAGGAAGAAGTTGTGTGAACAAAATTACCTCAACCTCCCTACAAAACAAAGGTTAGTACGATATGGTTAAAATGATAAAAGGAAGAAGGAAAACAAGTACCAAACATATCCTAATACATCTATGTCGCTCCCACCTGATGACACATGGCCAAGAGGGGTACAGACGCGAACGGTCGGCGAAAAGAGAGGAGAACACACAAGGGTGAACTCAAAAGACAAGAGTCGCCAGCTAGGCATTTTTATCCCGAAGGAAAGGTAATGCTGCATAAACCTAGGAAGATATGGATAAGACGGTCGCGAACCAGAGAAACTGAGAAAGGGGGTTGGTTACAACCTGGGAAGGTATTAGCACCCAGATTGTCCGCCGTACTCGACGGGATCCACGCTTGAAAGTTTGTGTTTTAAAAGGGTAGTGTCAGTGCTATCTGTGTACAAAAGCTGGAAAAGAAAACAAGTGTCAGTGCAAAAGAAGTGTGAAGTTAAGTAAGAGAGTGTCAGTGTAGGAAAAGAATGTGAAGCTCAAGACTATGAGGCTTAAAGAATAATGCTGGAAGAGGGGGGAATATACAGAGACTTTTGTTCGATAACAGTTAAGTTATGCCTACGTATCCTCTCGTGCAATGAGGAAGTCAGAACACTGTAGTTCGACTCAAAGAGACTGAAAGATAAATTGACTTGTGAACTGCTTACTTATCTATGCTCAAGTGTATGACCTGTCTGGCTCAGGTGCAAACTGTCTTGCATTAGACGGAAGAAGTGAGTTCTAGTTTGTGAGTGAATGAGGTGATAAAAGAATCCCGAAGGAGACGATTATTGTTTGTTTTTGGTATTTTGAGTCTTTTATTGCTTTTTGAGTTTGTCATAAGTCAATGAGCTTAAGCCTAAACCAAGGGTTAGTAAACTCATCACATCTACCCTCTGATTAGGGGTAATGAGAATACCTTAAGTATGAAGTAAGCACCTCACACTTAATCACCATGGTGTAGGATTAAGATCATCAACCTACTTGTAATTATTTAGATGTTTTTTGTGTTTTTGTTTAGTGTTAAGTAATGAGTTTAAGCCATAATCAAGGATTTAACGGACCCATTACACTATCCTAATAGAAGGATAATAGATGAGAACATTTAAGCTGAGGAAGTCTCCTCAACTTAATCCATGATTAGGGATTAATCTCATGACAAAACAAAACCTTTATTAAATGGATTTTAGTTAATGGTAAGATTAAGAAGTGGATTTTATAGTTTGTAAGACAACTTGAGGGGGACTTGTCCATTAAAACTAGGGTTAGTCCTTCTTAACCAGTTAAGGAAGAATTAGAACCCTAATGCAAGGCCCAAGTTACAAGCTTGATATCTTAGTGTTTATTAGATGGATTGATTAAAGGATTTAAACACATTAAGGGCTTAACACTTAGGATTAAAGTTATACACTCCATACTAATAGAAGGATGCAGGCATAAGCTTAATCACAAAGCCTTAAAACCTTTAAGGTTTAGTCCTTGATTATGAGATGAGAGGAGAGACACAAAAGATGACACAAAGGTAAAACTAATGGGGAACTAATAAAACCCTAATTGTGATCATGATTAGGTGTTCCTAGGGTTTATGAGGCTTGCAAGAGATCTTCAAGAGAAAAGCCACCAAGGAAGAAGCAGATGAAAGGAGATAGAAGCAGAAGAAGCAAGACAACTTACTTCACTTAAGAAGATAAGTTGCTTGAAGGAAGAAAGAGGGGAGGGAACATGAATGAGCATGATCACTCTAATACACAACTAAAATGCAGCATAGAATGCATAAGAGATGAGAAGATATTATGAGAAGTGAAGGCAAATTCACTTCTCAGACACTTACCACCTGAAAAGTTAGCAACAAGAAAATGAAATGACATGAAAATGAGATGAAATGCAATGATGCAAACCAAAGTCAGAAGCATAAACATCATGCTAATGATGCTAAGAGATGATGCAAATACATGTCAAGAGTTGTGGATGATCATACAAGGATGAGGATACAAGTGAAGCATGCTTTGAACCATGGAAGTTCATGAAAGTTTATGAAATGATATGAATGCATAACATGGCAAAGGAATGATGCAATGATCAAACATGATTCTAATATGTCTTAAGATGTATTATGAATCATGAGGATGCACAAAATGTTATGGCAAGTTCATAGATGAAAGCAAATGAGGGATGAATGCAAATGAAGGCAAGAATTAGGGTTTACATACAATATGCAATGCAAAATTCAAATCAGAAGCAAATGACAAGATAAAAAATTGAAAATGGGATCAAAGGAACCCTAACCCTACATAAGTTCACTGCCCAAAGGAGGGGACCTAAGTCTTAACCTAATGGAAGTTATGATTTTCTCAAGTCAACTAGGGTTTCAAGGCACTTCAAAAGGAAAAAATACACATCAAATTGAAAATGAAAGAATAATTCCAACCAATTTTACCCTAGAAACTACATGATATGAAGAATGCAATGCAAGAAGAACCATCATCAAACTCTTCATGGTTAGGCAGAATGAATTTTTCTAAGTTAGAACAAAAATATTTCCTTTTAAGAACTTTTATTCCAAAGAAAAATGCCAAAATATGTCAAGAACCAAAAAGAAATTTGTTTGAAGAGTTTTATAATGTTTCTAAATGTTTTAAAATACAATGTGAATTTTTTGGTGATTTTTAAGTACCTAAATGCATTTTTAATTAATTAATTTTCATTAACTAATTAAAAATAAACATTTAAATGATTTAAAAATAATTTTTGATGCAAAAAATAAAAAAAAAAAAATATTTTTGGGTTCTGAAAATTAATAAAAGATTTGATAAAAATTTTCAGAATTTTTTAATGTATTTTGCTATTTTTAAAAATTCGTGGAAATTTAATACAAAACAAATGAAATAAAAATGAAATAAATGAATAAATGAGAAAGTCAGCTGATCTGAAGGCCCCGATTCAAACCTAGGGGGCGAGAGTTGACTACGCGCGCTAATGGACGGCTGAAATTCAAATCTCACTAATTATGATTAAACCCTAATCTTGAACCCTAATCACTTTCAGATGACCGGAATAGTGTTCCGGTCATCTTCTCCGGCCATCCAATCCTTCAATCTCACTCAAAACGCAATCTTAAGCTCTCTAACTCTCCAGAATCAAACATCTAACAACCCTAAACATGAATCCAGCCCTAAAACTCATTTATTTTCACTCAAGAACAAGAATCAAAGCAAAACGGAAAAAACGCAGAAAATTTCAGAGGTTCAATACATGCTTAATACTTGACCATTTTCAAAACTAAACATATCAGAATCATCAGTGAATCGTGGAGAACCAATTAGCAACTTAAAAACACGTTTCTGGAAAAATTGTTCTTGATGATACCTGAACTGAAGCTTTCGAAAATGGTGTTTTCTGGCCAGTTCTTTGCTTCAAACAAGCTCCAATGATCCTCCCCAAATGTTTGTGATGCTTAGCTGGACTTTATATGGCCTCAAAATGAAAATGGTAGAGGTTCAGTTTGTGGAATGTGAAAATCGTATTTTTGATTGTGAAGGTTTTAGGGCCAAATGAAAGGTGGGAAATGATCAGTGGATCATGGTGAGTTGAATGGTGAAAGAAGCTTGAAGGTTTGATGGTTGAATCAAGAGTTTCAAAGGCTTTTTCAAAAACTGGATTTTTGGAGTGTGCTGAGTTCTTGGAGTTTCAGGCTGTGTTGTGCTGTGCTTTTGCTTGGTTTTGATCCACATAAAGAAGTGTGATAGGTCAGAGAGTGGGTGCTGGCCTATGTTGATTGGTATGGGCAAGTTGCCATAATGTCAAAAGTTGGTGTACTTGAGGTATGGGTCATGGAAGGACAAGGACAATGGGGTGTCCTGCGCAGCAAGGATCAAGGAGTGTCATGAAATCAGATTTTGTGAGCTGTGGCAAGTGGATGAGAAGCTTTGGATCATTTTGCAAATTCATGGAGTTTTGGCCCCTTTCGGATTTCTTAATGATCAAGGCATGAAAATGAGTGATTCTTTGTGCCATTCTGAGTTTTAGGTCATGTGTTACGTTCATGTAATGCTTAGAAGTCATTTTGAAGTCATGGAAATGCTTGGTATGTGAATTTGCAAGTTTCCCTCTTTGGTGTAAAAGTGAAAATTTAGTGATTTTGTCCAACTTTGCAAGGCCATAACTTTTGATCAAAAATGAATTAGATCAAGTTCTTGTAATTTTTTAAAATGGGAGGATACAATCTACAACTTTCATGACCAAATATTTTTCAATTGAAGCATTTTTGAATCAAAAAGAGGAGGTTGAAAAACTTTCCCAAAATGGCAAGTTTCCATTACAAGTCACTTTCCCAAAATGGCAATTTTGCAAATGGCTTGAAATTCTTCAATTTTGTGAACTTCTAACATCTTCTAAGATCAAATAAATATCATACACATTCAAAATGATGGAGAAAACTCTTTGTTTGGGCAATTGGGGGTCTCAGATGCCCTGATTTTGCACTGACTTGCTCAAGAAGTCATCTTGTGATCAGATGCCTCCCCCATTGAATTTCTTCATGAAAATTGGTGTAAACACCCCAAATTTGCCCTCACCCATTCACACCATGGCTTTTGATCTCTTCATATGCATAAATTCAATCATAACATCTCATATTGCCTTTGTGCTTCACTGCATTGATTCTAAGTCATCTGCATCTAGGGTTTGTGATCTGAGCTATCCAAGAGCTACTTGAGCCACTCCCAAAGGTCTTCAATAACTTCAAAGGGGTCCATGTGTGTTCAAGAATCATATTATATCCCCACAAGGTCAAGGAAGTCAAGGAATCACAAGAACTGAGAATGGCATGGAAGCAGAGCCAGGTTTAACTACACAGATGACCTAGAATTAGGGTTTTGGTTTCAGAGGCCATAACTCCAAATTTTTTGGTAATTCTTGTTTCTAATGGTCTCTATATGTCATAAGGATCATCCATATCATGTTTCATGAAGAAATTCCATGGGGAAGGCATCTAATCAAGAGTTGACCTTTTGAGCAAGTCAGTGCAAAGTCAGGGCATCTGAGGCCCTCAATGACCCAACCAAAGGGTGTTCATCATCATTTTGATTATGTATGATCTTTATTTGATCATAGAAGATGTTATAAGTTCACAAAATCAAAGAATTTCAAGCCATTTGCAAAGTTGACTTTTTGGGAAAATGACTTGTAATGGAAAATTGTCATTTTGGGAAACTTTTTTCAACCCTTGCTTTTTGATGCAAAAATGCTTCAAATGGGAAAACTTTGGTCATGAAAGTTGTAGAATGGATCATTCCCTTTTCAAAAAGTACAAGAACTCATCCTAATTCATTTTGGATCAAAAGTTATGGCTTGTCAAAGTTGGGAAAAATCACATAAATTGAAGTTTTCTACCAAAGAGGCAAAGTTGCAAAACCACTTGCCAAGATAAATTGTGCTATCAAATGGACTTCTAACCTTTGTGCAAACATGAACCAAGGCCTAAAGATCAGATTGCATCAAAATTTAGGTCATTTTCATGACTTGTGGACCAAGAAATCACAAAAGGGGCTAAAGGTCACAAAGTTGCAAAATATCCTTCAAACCCTAATCCATTTGCTGGCTGGTTGCAAAACTGATCCTAGGACTCTCCACACTTCTTGCTGCGCAGGACACCCCTCTTGTCCTTGGCTAACTATTGGCCCATACCTCTCTTACACAAAGCTTGACTTTTTTGCAAAAGACCCATACCAATCACAATAGGGCACAACCACTCCACAGACCTATCCATGAGTGATAAGTGGACCAAAGACAAGCCATAACACACAACAACTCAAGTTGAAACACACTCCAAGCCATAGTTCAAGAAATTGACCTCTTATGCATTTTGCTTCGAATCACACAACACAACCTTCAAACACAAAAACAAACTTCATAGAACATCTCAGCATGTTCCACTGATCATCCCTGACCTTCCACCTTGCCCTAAAACTCCCAGAAATCAAAACATGATTTCCTCCCCTCTCTGAACAGAACTCGCTCAATCTGTCAAACCAGCCAAAAGAAACTCCAACCAAGCATTGCAAGCTTCTCAGGAGGTCCATTAGAGGCGTTTTGGATCAAAGGGGCAGCCAGAAAGTTCCAAGGATCAAAGCTCCAGTTCAGGTGAGCTCAAGAACATTTTTTCCAGAAACATATTTTTAAGTTCCTAAATGATTCTCTATGATTCACTGATTATGTTGATGTGTTTTATTTCGAAAATGATTGAGTATTGAGTATGTATGAAGCTTCTGAAACTTTTTTAACCTAAATGCATTTTGTTTCGATTCAGCTTTGATATGAAAAATAAATGTGTTTTGATCATTGATTCTTGCTTTATGATGATTGGGGATGGATTCTGGGCAGAGAGATTAGGTTTTAGTGACCTGGGGAGTGAGCTAGCAATTTTCAGGGAGACATGTGGCCGGAGAAGATGACCGGAGGTCATTTCCGGCCACCTGAGAGTCATTAAGCCCTAATTGTGTCATTAATTGTAGTTTGAATATGGAGCGTAGATCAGGTTGACTAAGTCAATCCCCCGCGCGTTTCAATGGCCTGGATCTATCATTAAAGCCCTAATTCCATTTAATTAAATTAATTAATTAGGTTTAGTCAGTTTAAATGCCAGCCGTAGGATAGCGCGCGCAGTCAACCCTGGACTCCCAGCTTTGAATCTCAGCCTTCAGATCTGCTTACTTTCATTTATTTTCATTTTAATTCATTTTCTTTTGATTTATTTTGCACGAATTAATTAAAATAGCAAAAATCATCTAAAAATTATGAAATTTTTTGTCAAAGGTTTCATGAATTTTCAGAACACAAAAATATTTTTATTTTTATTTTTTTGCATTAAAAATTATTTTTAAATCATTTAAAAGTTTATTTTTAATTAATTAATGAAAATTAATTAATTAAAAATACTTTTAGGTATTTAAAAATCACAAAAAAATTCACATAGCATTTGAAAACATTAAGAAACATTGTCCCCTTCTCAAACCAAATTTCTTTTTTGATCTCAATGCCTTTTGATAATTTTCTTTGGAATTAATTTCATTTCAAGGCAATATTTTGTTTCAAACTTCAAAAATTCATTTCTGCCTAACCATAGAGTATTGGACAATGATTCTTCTTGCATTGCATCTTGTATAGCATGTAGTTTATAGGATAAAATTGGTTTGATTTGATCTTGCATTTTCAATTTGTTTGGCATTTTTCTTTGTGAGGTACCCCAAAACCCTAGCAATCTTAAGAAATTCATAGCTTTCACTAGGTTAAGAGTTGGATCTCCTCCTTTGGGCAGTGAGTTTGTATAGGATTAGGGTATCTTTGATTGCATTTTCAAATTTTTATCATGTTGTTTGCTTCTGGTTTTGGATTTTTTCTTTGTGTGATGCATGAAACCCTAATTTGTGCCTTCCTTTGCATCCATTTCTCACTTGCTTGCATCCATTGACTTGCCATGACATTTTTGTGCATTCATTATATTCATAATACATCTTAGGACATATATTAGAATCATTTTTGATCATTGCATCTTTCATTTGCCATGTTGTATGTCATTTGCATTCCATAACTTCTCATGTATGTTCATGGTTCTAAGCATGTCTCTTTTGCATCTTTATGCTTGTTTGATCATTCTCTTGCCTTGCCTCATGTTTGCATCATCTCTTAGCATCATTAACATCATGTTTATGCTTCTGGTTTTGGTTGGCATCATGGCATTGCATCTCATTCTCATTGCATTTCATTTTCTTGTGCTAACATTTTAGGTGGTAAGTTGTTTGAGAAGTGAATTTGCCTTCACTTCTCACAATCTCTTTTCATCTCTCTCTTGCACCATTGCTGCATTTTATATGTGTATTGGATTGAGCTTGTTCACTCTTGTTCATCTTACCTTCTTTCTTCAAGCAACCTGTCTTCTTAAGTGAAGCAAGTTGTTTTGTTCCTCTTTGCTTCTTTCTCCTTTCATCTGCTTCTCTCCTTGGTGGCTCCTTGAAGATTTCTCCTCTTAAGCCTCACAAACCCTAGGATTTCCAAGCATGATCACAATTAGGGTCTGATTAGTCCCCCATCTAGCTTTTTACCTTTGTGTCATCTTTTGAGTCTTCTCTTCTCATCCCATAATCGAGGACTAAACCCTAAAGGTTTTAAGGCTTTGTGATTAAGCTTATGCCTGCATCCTTCTATTAGGATGGAGTGTATAACTTTAATCCTAAGTGTTAAACCCTTAATGTGTTTACATCCTCTAATCAATTTACCTAATAATCATTAAGACATCAAGCTTGTAACTTGGGCCTTGCATTAGGGTTCCAATTCTTCCTTAATTGGTTAAGAAGGACTAACCCTAGTGTTAATGGACAAGTCCCCCTCAAGTTGTCTTACAAACCATAAAACTCACTTCTTCATCTTATCATTAACTAAAATCCATCTAATAAAGGCTTTGTTTTGTCATGAGGTTAATCCCTAATCATGGATTAAGTTGAGGAGTTTTCCTCAGCTTAAATGTTCTCATCTATTATCCTTCTATTAGGATGGTGTAATGAGCCCATTAGATCCTTGATTATGGCTTAAACTCATTACTTAACACTAAACAAAAACAACAAAAAACATCTTAATAATCACAAGTAGGTTAATGATCTTAATCCTATACCATGGTGATTAAGTGTGAGATGCTGACTTCACACTTAAGGTATTCTCATTACCCCTAATCAGAGGGAGGATGTGATGAGTTCACTAACCCATTGATCTAGGCTTAAGCTCATTAACTTATGACACACCTTCCAAAAGCAATAAAAGATTGAAAACACAAAAACAAACAATAATCGTCTCCTCCGGGATTCTTTTCTCATCTCATTCACTCACAAGCGAGAACTTGCTTCTTCCGTCTAATGCAAGACAGTTAGCACCTGAGCCAGACAGGTCATACACTTGAGCATAGACAAGTAGGCATTTCATCAGTCAATTTATCTTTCAGTCTCTTTGGGTCGAACTACGGTGTTCTGACTTCCTCATTGCACGAGAGGATACGTAGGCATAACTTAACAGTTATCGAACAAAATTCTTTGTATATTCCCCCTCCTTCCAGCATTATTCTTTAAGCCTCATTATCATGAGCATTTCACTCTTGTTCTTACACTGACACTTGTCTTATACACTTCACACTTCTTTTACACTGACACTTGCATTCTTTCCAGCTTTGATACACAAATTGCACAGACACTACCCCTTTGAAACACAAATCTTTTAAGCGTGGATCCGGTCGAGTACGGCGGACAATCTGGGTGCTAATACCTTCCCAGGTTGTAACCAACCCCCTTTCTCAGTATCTCTGGTTCACAGCCGTCTTATCCATCCTTTTCCTAGGTTTATGCAGCATTACCTTTCCTTCGGGATAAAAATGCCTAGTTGGCGACTCTTTCTTTCTCTTGAGTTCACCCCTGTGTGTACTCTCTCCTTTTCGCCGACCGTTCGCGTCAGTACCCCTCTTGACCCGGGTGTCATTTGGCAGGAGCGACAGCTTGGCGACTCTGCTGGGGACCTTATACTGTAATCAGGGCTTCTGGTTCTTTTTGTGGGTTCCTCCTAGCGCTTGTTTGATTTGTGTTTACTGGGGTGTTATGTGCTAATCGTGTTTATCTATTTGCTTTATTTACTGCTTTATGTACAGTTATTTACTGCTTTCTTTACAGCTTTATATATCATACTGTCATATTGTCATCTGGCTGGATCTGTTTCTTGTTTTGGTGGGTGGGTTCCTATTGAGAGTTTAAGGTCCTATACCTGGGACCTGAGTGACACCTAGGCTAGAGTGGTTCATGTTCTTTCCCATTCCGTTTCGGTCTAGTGCGGGAATATGAAACACGGTTCAGATGTGGGTTTCTTCTTGAGAACTCTGTGCTACAGATTTCCTGTAGTGCTAGGGCTATCTGGGAAGCCTGCTAAGTCTGAATGACCTTTATTATGACCTTCAGAAACTGAGGTGAATTAGAGGAGGATCTTTTATGATTATTGTAAACACTGTACCTCCGGGTTAGAAGTGTTTACACTTCTCATAATTGATCCAAGTATGAGGATCCTTGTTTTAGAACACTACCTGTGAGGGGGTTGGGCTGTTTACAGGTTTGTAGGTACCTTTGGCCACATCATACCCTGTTACTTTGTTTTGGTTAAGAGTACCTCACATTGGGACAGTTCTTGTGATTTGAACCCCGGACATGTGACTCTTTATTTGAGTCCCCCACCTTGGTTACTGGACTTCTGAACCTCCATCTGGACTTCTTGAACATACATAGACTTATACCAAAGCAATAATCAGATCCAGCTTGATCACAAACCCTTGCATATCATTTTCATACTCATCATTGCATCATTTAACATTTGCTTATTTATCTTTCAGGGTATCCACATCATATTTGGCTTGGTTTTGACCCCTTCATCTGCATAGACCCTTGCTCATCAGTTATCTACTTCAGTCATCTTCATCAGTTATCTGCTTCAGCTACCCTTGTCATCAGCCTCAGCCTATTGTAAACACCCCAAATTTTCCCTCACCCATTCACACCATGGCTTGTGATCATTTCATATGCATAAACACAATCATAGCATCTCAATTTACATTTTTGACTCACTGCATAGATCCTATGTCATCTGCATCTAGGGTTTGTGATCTGAGCAATCCAAGAGCTTCTTGAGCCACTCCAAAGGTCAACAATCACTTCAAAGGGGTCCATGTGTGTTCTTATATCATATTATATCCTCTCAAAGTCAAGAATGCCAAAGAATCACAAGAACTGGGATTGGTATGGAAGCAGAGCCAGGTTTAACTACACAGATGACCTAAAATTAGGGTTTTGGTTTCAGAGGCCATAACTTCAAATTTTTTGGTCATTCTTGTTTCTATTGGTCTCTATATGGTATAGGGAGTATGCATATCAATTTTCATGAAGAAATTCCATGGAGAAGTCATCTGATCAAGAGTTGACTTTCTGGACAAGTTAGTGCAAAATTAGGGCATCTGAGGCCCCCAATGACCCAACCAAGGGGTGATCTTCATCATTGTGAGTGTATATGACCTTTATTTGATCATGGAAGAAGTTTGAAGTTCACAAAATTCAAGAATTACAAGTTTTTGCAAAGTTGACTTTTTAGGGCAAGTTGGACTTTTAAGGAATTTGTCATTTTAGGCAATTTTTCAACCCTTACTTTTTGATCCAAAAATGCTTCAAATGGAAAAACTTTGGTCATGAAAGTTGTAGATTAGATCTTTCCCTTTTCAAAAAGTACAAGAACATGACCTAATTCATTTTGGATCAAAAGTTATGGTTTATCAAAGTTGGCAAAAATCACTAAATTTCAAGTTATGCACCAAATGAGAAATTTGCAAAATCTTGTACCAAAGGCATTTGTGACTTCTAATTCATGTCAAGCCATTACACAAACATCACATGTGACCTAAAAATCAGAATGGATCAAGAGTTTCTCATGTTTCATGGCTTGTGAGGCAAGATATTTTCATGGAAAGCAAAAGCAAGCAAGTTGCAAAACCAATGATCACACTTCATCCACTTGTTGCCTAGCCTGCTGAATCACACTAGCCTTTCCCTCATACCATGCTGCGCCAGACAAGCCCTTTGTACTTGGCTAGAAGTTGCCCATGCCCTCTCTTACAAGAAGTTGACATATTTGCAAAAGTAGCTACACCTATCACTAAAGCACATGTCACATCTTCTGACCAATCCCATTTGTTTATACAAACAAAAAGCAAGACATTTCATATAGCCAGCAAGCCTGAAACCAGCAAGAGCATCACTCTCTCATTTTTCACCCTTGAAGCAAAAGCATTCGAATCTCAGCATACAAGCCACAAACACATAAACAAACTCCACAGACCTTCTCAACTCATCACCCTGATCACAAAGAACCCCTCACCATTGCCTGAAACAACCTGAATCCAAAACACGATTCCCACCTGAGCTGGAGCAGAACCTGTTCAAACTCTCAAACCAGCCAACATAAACTCTTGCTAAGCATTCAGACATCATCAAGGGACCAAGAGGAGTGGATTGCATCAAGGGAAGTGGTCAGAAAGTTGCAGAGCTGAAAGCTTCAAAACTCAGGTAGCTCAAGAACTTTTTTTCCAGAAATGATTTTTAAAGTTCCTAAGCTGTTCTATATGCCTCCCTGATCATGAATATGTCCTTGGTTTTGAAAATGGTGGAGAGATGAAAGTTTAATCCATTTCTGAAACTTTTTGCCCTAGGTTTTGTTTGATTCGATTCAGCCATTTTAGGAATGATAAATATGTTTTGATTGGGGGTTTTGATTCGTGTTTGGATAGGGATCATTTCTGTTTAATTGGATTTCATTTTAGAAGCGTTTAGAGTGAGTTTGAAACTTTGGGTGATCGGAGAAGACGACCGGAACACTGTTCCGGTCGCCTGAAAGTAATTAGGGGTGTCATTAGGGCATAATCATTAATTAGCCAGGTTTGAATGCTGGCCGTGGGATCTGGCGCCAAGTCAAAGCGCGCGTTTGTGAGTTTAAATGAGGGCCATCAGATCTGATTACTTTCTATTTTTCAGTTTAAAATTCATTTTATTTTCATATTATTTCATTTGTTTTCCATAATTTATTTAAAATAGCAAAAATACTTTAAAAAATCTGAAATTTTTTGTACAAGTTATTATTTAATTTCAGAACACAAAAATATTTTTATTTTTATTTTTAGCATTAAAAAAGTATTTTTAAATATTTAAAAGTTTATTTTTAATTAATTAATGAGAATTAATTAATTAAAAATACTTTTAGGTATTTAAAAATCACCAAAAAATTCATAAAACCTTTAAAAACATTTAGAAGCATTGTCCAACCCTCAAACCAAATTTATTTTTGATCTTGATGCATTTTGAGAATTTTCCATGGAATTAAAATCATTTTTATGCATTATTTTGATCCAAACTTCCAAAAAATCATTTCTGCCTAACCCTAAAGAGTTGGACCTTGATTCTTTTTGCATTGCCTTGTGTTTAGCATGTAGTTTGAGAGATTAAATGGCCATGATTTGATCTTTCATTTTTCATTTGTTTTGTAATTTTCTTGTTTAGGAACCCTAAAACCCTAGAAAACTTAGAAAAATCATAACTTGAAATAGGTTAAGAGTTGGAACCTCTCCTTTGGGCAGTGAGTTAGTATAGGGTTAGGGATCCTTTGATGGCATTTTCAATTTTTTATCTTAATGTTTGCTTCTGATTTTGGTTTGTGTTTGATATTTTGATCATAAACCCTAATTTGGGCTTCCATATGCATCCATCTTGCATTTGCATTCATACCTTGACTTGCCATGACATTTTATGCTTCCATGTGATTCATTTAACATCATAAGACATATTGAAAGCATGTTTGATCATTGCATCTTGCATTTGCCATGTTGTATGCCATATGCACTTCATAACTTTTCATGTATGTTCATGGTCCTTAACTTGCTCCATTTGCATCCATAAGCTTGTATGATCATTTCCATGTGCTGCCTCATGTTTGTAGCATCTCATAGCATCATTAACATCATGTAAATGCTTCTGGTTTTGTTTCTCATCATGTCATCTCATCTCATTTTGCATTGCATTGCATCTCCTTCATTAACTTTTCAGGTGGTAAGTAACTTTGAGAAGTGGATTTGCCTTCACTTATCATACTTTCTTCTCATCTCTCTCTTGCATCCATGCTGCATTTTGATATGTGTTTAAGTTTGAGCTTGCTCATTCTTCTTCTTCCCACTTTCTTTCTTCAAGTGACTTGACTTCTTGAATGAAGCAAGTTGCTTTGCTTCTCCTGATCCTTTCATCTGCTTCCTGGTGGTTTCTCTGAAGATTTTCTTTGTTAAACCTCACAAACCTTAGGAACAACCAAGCATGACAATGATTAGGGTTTTGATTAGTCTCCCCACTTAGTTTTTACCTTTGTGTCTCATTGAGTCTTCTCCTCTCATCTCATAATCAGGGACTAAACCCTAAAGGCTTTAAGGCTTTGTGATTAGGCTTATGCCTGCATCCTTATATTAGGATGGAGTGTATAACTTTAATCCTAAGTGTTAAACCCTTAATGTGTTTAACTCCTTTAATTAATTCACTTAATAATCATCAAGGCATCACACTTGTAACTTGGGCCTTGCATTAGGGTTCTAATTCTTCCTTAATTGGTTAAGAAGGACTAACCCTAGTGTTAATGGACAAGTCCCCCTAAAGTTGTCTTACAAACCATAAAAATCACTTCATCATCTTATCATTAACTAAAATCCACTTAATAAAGGCTCTGTTTTGTCATGAGTTTAATCCCTAATCATGGATTAAGTTGAGGAGCTTTCCTCAGCTTAAACATTCTCATCTATTATCCTTCTATTAGGATGGTGTAATGAGTCTGTTTAATCCCTGATTATGGCTTAACCTCATTACTTAACACTAAACAAAAACCACCAAAAACATCTAAATAATCACAAGTAGGATAATGATCTTAATTCTACATCAAAGGTGATTAAGTGTGAGAAGCTGACTTCACACTTAAGGTATTCTCATTACCCCTAATCAGAGGGAAGATGTGATGAGTTTGCTAAATCCATTGGTTTAGACTTAAGCTCATTAACTTATGACAAACTTTCAAAAGCAATAAAAGACTGAAAACTCAAAAACAAACAATAATCGTTTCCTCCGGGATTCTTTTCTCATCTCATTCACTCGCAAACGAGAACTTGCTTCTTCCGTCTAATGCAAGACAGTTTGCACCTGAGCCAGACAGGTCATACACTTGAGCATAGACAAGCAAGCAGTTCACAGGTCAATTCATCTTTCAGTCTCTTTGGGTCGAACTACGGTGTTTTGACTTCCTCATTGCACGAGAGGATACGTAGGCATAACTTAACAGTTATCGAACAAAAGTCTTTGTATATTCCCCCCTCCTTCCAGCTTTATTCTTTTAGCCTCATTATCATGAGCAATTCATTCCTGATCTCACACTGACACTTCTCTCATACACTTCACTTTTCTTTTACACTGACACCTGTACATTCTTTTCCAGCTATTTTATACACAGATTGCACTGACACTACCCCTTTAAAACACAAATCTTTTAAGCGTAGATCCCGTCGAGTACGGCGGACACTCTGGGGGCTAATACCTTCCCAGGTTGTAACCAACTCTCTTTCTCAGTCTCTCTGGTTCGCAAACCGTCCTATCCATGTCTTTCTAGGTCTATGCAGCATTGCCTTTCCTCCGGGATAAAAATGCCTAGCTGGCGACTCTATTCATCTCCAATGAGTTCACTGCTGTGTGTTCTCATTGTCCCTCTCGCCGACCGTTCGCGTCTGTACCTTTATAGGGGCCTATTCCCCATTTATCGGGAGCGACAGCTTGGCGACTCTGCTGGGGACCCTTATACTGTAACCAGGGCTTCTGGTTCTTTTTGTGGGTTCCTCCTAGCGCTTGTTTGATGTGTGTTTACTGGGGTGTTATCTGTGCTTGTATGTTTTGTTTTATTTACTGCTTTATGTACAGTTGTTTATTTGCTTTATTTATGGCTTTACATATATCATACTATCATGCTGTCTGGCTGGATCTGGTTTTGCTTTGGTGGGTGGGGTTCTATTGAGAGTTAAGGTTCTATACCTGGGACCTGAGTGACACCTAGGCTAGAGTGGTTCATATTCTTTCCCATTCCATCTCGGTCTGGTGCGGGAATATGAAACACGGTTCAGATATGGGTTTCTTCTTGAGAACTCTGTATTGCAGATTTCCTGCAGTACTAGGGCTATCTGGGAAGCCTGCTAAGTCTGGATGACCTTTAGTATTGACCTTCAGAAACTGAGGTGAATTAGAGGAGGAACTTTTATGGTTATTGTAAACATTGTACCTCCGGGTTAGAAGTGTTTACACTTCTCATAACTGATCCAAGTCTGAGGATCCTTGTTTTAGAACACCACCTGTGAGGGGGTCAGGCTGTTTACAGGTTTGCAGGTACCCTTGACCTCAGCATACCTTGTTACTTTGTTTGAATAAGAGTACTTCATTTTGGGACAGTTCTTGTGATTCTAAAACCTGGATATGTGACTCTTTATTTGAGTCCCCCACCTTGGTTGCTGGACTTATAGACCTCCATCTGGATTTCTTGAACATACTTGAACTTATATCAGAGTACTTGATCAGATCCAGCTCAGTCACAAACCCTTGCATATCATTTGCATACATCATCATCGCATCATTTTAACATGTGTTTATTTGTTTTTCAGGGTATCCATACTTTATTCTGGCTAGGTTTTGACCCCATCATCAGCATAGGCCTATCTTCACCAGTATCTACTCCAGTTATCAGCTATCTGCATCATCAGTTTCAGCCTGTCAGAGGCTCATCATCAATTTTATTCTCCATCATCAGCATCTGTCTTGCTTCTTCTTCAGCAACATGGCACCTAAGAAAAGTAACATCTCTTACCACTTCTTTGAGCCTGAGCTAGCTAGCATCAGGAGGATTCAGACCCTGATTACTCCAGACCATATACCACTTTTTAGAGAACATTATGGAGGAATCCTTGATGTGGTTATGGATTTGGACCCTTCACAGAGGAGCTTGATACATACCTGCCTGCAGTTCTATGACCCTCCCCTGAGGTGCTTTACATTTCAGAATTTTCAGTTGGGACCCTTGTTGGAGGAATATTCATCACTGATTGGTGTACCTATCAAGGGTGGAATCCCCTTCAACCCTGAGATGGCTTTCCCAAGCAATGAAGAGATAGCAAGAGCTCTACATCTGGAACCAGTTCTGATTGGGCAGAATTTGACATCTAAAGCTGGAATCTCTGGTTTTCATCTGGATTTCTTGACTTCTCAGGCTAGTCTGAAGGCCTCCCTAGGGGAGTGGAAGGCAGTCTGTGCTCTATTGGCCCTTAGCATATATGGGGTCATTCTTTTTGCAGACGAGCCTAGGTTTGTTAGCAAGAGTGCAATCCATCTTTTCATCCTGAGAAACCCAGTGCCCACCTTACTGGGAGATCTTTACTACTCTGTTCATCAAAGGAATGAAAAGCAAAGGGGAATATTAGTGAGATGTTGTGCTCCTTTGTTCCATACTTGGCTACTCAGACATTTGCCAAAGACTGATGCATTCCTGAACCCTCACTAGCAGAAAAACTGGGCTAGGAGGCTTGTTGCTCTAACCTCAGATGATATCAGATGGTGTACTCAGAGTACTAAGGGCAGAGACATCATTACAAGTTGTGGACAATTTCCCAATGTGCCTCTGATTGGAGTGAAAGGGTGCATCAATTACAATCCTCTGCTATTCAAAAGACAGCTGGGCTAGGCATTAGTCCATCCTCCTAGGGCACAAGATCTGACTGAGACCCTTTATGTTGAAATCAAGCCTAATCTGGCTGTTGTCAGGCAAGCAGCCTGGGCCTGGGATAATGTGCAGACTAAGGGGGTAACCATCCCGGGGAAGTGCAACAATGTGGCATCAGCACAGTACTATGAGTGGTCTCATGCAAGGGCCCAAATGTCTGGAATGCCTTTCACTGTTGAAGATGTGCCTGGACCATCCTCAGCACCACCTCCTGTCACTATCAGCTTAGAGGAGTTTGAGAAACTGAAAGAGAGAAATGAGAAGTTGACTCAGGCCCTACAGAAGACCCTCTAGGAGAGGAGTGATGGTAGGTTGGATATTGAGAGGTTGGAGAAGTTGAAGGTGGAGCATTTGGCTAGAATTGAGAAGTCTGAGGATTACATCAAGAAGTCTAGGGCTGGAGAACAAATCTTGAAGAATGCCTGCAAGGAAGCTCAGTTCCAGAAGGCCAGGACTGGTTTGTATTTGAAGGAGAGTCAAGCTAGGTGGGTCAGAATCACCGAAGCTCGTACTCAAGAGGACAAAAGGACTCAGGATAAGATTGAGCAGCTGGAGGAAGCCCTGGCAGCAGCCCAGAGGGAGATCTCAGAGCTGAAGATCAGAGCTGGAGTGAAGAGGTCAAAGGACCAGAGTCGACACAAGAAGCTAACTACAGCTGTAACAACCAGGAATCTCCTTATCAGGAATCTTACGGAGCGTCCAGCTGATCCTGTGACTGAAGCACTTCTCAAGGAAGTTCAGGAGGATGAGTTTGATCTTGGTGTTTGATTTTGTTTGCTTGTTGTTGCTTTCATCCCATGTACTTTTATTTTCTTATGATGTATTTTGACCCCTCAGAGGGCTTGTATTGTAAAAAGAAACAAGTTATGTATTATTTTACTTTTTGTAATATATATATGTGTGTTGGTTTGTTTCATCTGAGTTTTCTTCAAGCAATATCACAAGCATCTTCAAGGGTCTGGAAGGGTCAAAACCAAGTGCCAAGCCGGATACCTTGGAAACAAATAAGCATAACTGCATTGCATACTAACCTTTTACCTTGTTTTGTAGGTTTTTGTTTATTTGTTACTAACTCTGTTGTGATCTCAGGAATTATTGCTCGACGACGTGTGTTTCCACTCAACCGTCCACATAGATATCCCACCCGTAACAACCTTCCGGGCATACAGATGGATCAAATGCAGCAGGACCTTACAGAGGTCAGGAATCAAATGACCAACGAGAGGTTGGAAATGAGGAATCAAATGACACAATTTATGGAGGTGATGAACAACATGGCTCAAAGCCAGGAGAGGTTAAGAGCACTGGTGGAAGGGAGAAACCAGGAAGACCATCAGCCAGGGACTGCTGGGACAAGCAACAATGAAAAAGTCCAACCTCATGTCAATCCCCCAGTCTTTGGACCTCACCTCCATCCAGAGGTCAACATTCCTGCAAATGTTCAAGGGACTGCCACTGCAGGCAGAGTGCTGCAAGAAGACCCCCAGGAAGATCAGTTCACAGTGATGGGAGCTGGGGAGGAAGCTTATGATTGAAGGCTGGATGAGATAGCTGAGAAATTAAGATCCTTGGAGTCTCAAAACTCTTTGGGTTTTGATGTTATGGACATGGGCTTGGTAGACGGGGTCAGGATTCCCCATAAGTTTAAGCCTCCTTGTTTTGAAAAGTACAACGGGACTTCCTGCCCACGGACCCACTTACAATCCTTCCTGGGGAGGTTGAAAGCCTATACCATGGACGAGAAGCTATGGATGTTTTATTTTGAGGATAGCTTAACTGGAGCGTCAAGAGAATGGTACTCTCATCTGACAAGAGCAACTATCAGGTGTTGGAAGGACCTGGCAGAGGCCTTTATCAGACAGTATCAGTACAACTTAGACATGGCACCCAACAGGACCCTCCTAATGGGAATGTCACAGTCATCAAGAGAAAGTTTCCGAGAATATGCCCAGAGATGGAGGCAATTGGCTGCTGCTGTCCAGCCACCTATGTCAGAGAGGGAAATGGCAGATATGTTTATGAACACCCTCCAAGGAACATACATTGACAGGCTAGCTGCCTTCTCTTCCACTAGCTTTGCAGATGTTGTCATAGCTGGAGAGAGAATTGAGAGCTTGTTAAAAATGGGCAAAATTTCTGACAACGGTGCCAGTTCATCCAGCAATACAAGGAAGCCTTTTTCAGGCCCAAGAAGAACTGGTGAGACCAATGCTATCCACACCAACAGGGGCAGGCCCCAGTATGTTCATAGGTCTGTGGCAGTAGTCACCATTCCCGCTCCAGCTCATCCACAACCAGTTTATCAACCACCGCAACAAAATTATCAGCAACAACCTCAGTATCAGCAACAAACTCAGTATCCTCCGAGAAATTACAACAACAGCAACACCAACAACAATAATCAGCAGAGACCATTCCAACAGAGACCCTCTCAGGCCAATAGGGTGATCGATCCGATCCCTATGCCCTATGCAACATTACTGCCACAACTCCTGAAACTCAACCTGGTTGAGCTAAGGACATTGGCGCCTCCAGATCCCAACAGTCTACCCAAAAATTATGACTCCAACGCCAGATGTGCCTTCCATTCAAATGCACCTGGCCATAGTACAGAGAAGTGCAGAGCCTTGCACATGAAGGTACAAGACTTGGTAGATTCTAAGGCCCTGAATTTTGCACCACCACCAAATGTCAACAAAAACCCTATGCCACACCATGGTGGTCCCCGAATCAATGCTATTGAAGAAGACAAGCCGTCTTATTTAATAACCAGTGTGGGTCAGATTCGGACACCGTTGGTAGAAATTAAAGCTCAACTCCTCGAATGTCAAATGTTCCCGGGATGTGAGCTAGGGTGTGCTTACTGCAACATTTCAGTGAATGGCTGTGATAACTTGAGGGATGGCATAGATGGTCTCATCCAGAGTGGCCTGCTTCAAATCACCACATCATTTCCAACAAATCCAGCAATCTCATCAGCAACAGTTCCAGTATCTCCTACAACTGCAACAACCATTGTTCCCGACAACTCTTCAGTTTCATCCACAAATGTTTCATCTGTCATTTCGACTGACCAGATATCAACAAACATTCCTTCTACAACTTCAGCACCACTTCATTTTGAATCTCCTACAACAACAACACCCATCCTTCCAACGATGTCTCCTACAACATCAGCAGCAAACCATGAAGATGTCTCAACAGTTACGATTTATTATGATCCTGAAAATGATTCTACCTACAACTCTCAAAGTGCTACTCCCATCAGAGCACCAGTCACAATATATTATGATCCACAGACTATCACAGTCCCTTCTGCAGCTGCCATCAGTCCAGTCACTGTCACAGTGCCTGGGCCAGTACCTTATGAAAGCAGTAAGGCCATCCCTTGGCATTACGGCTCTGACGTATACTGCGAAGGACAGAAAATCACTCTTGAACCATCAACACCTGCACCACAAATAGACAATGTGGGAGGAGGCGGAGGCTTCACTCGAAGCGGACGTCTCTTTGCTCCACAAATTCAAAGACCCACTGCCGAAGCAGAAGCTGCTGCCAAGGCAAAAGGGAAGAGCCCGGTGCAGGAAGATCCAGCTATTAAGGAGACTTTGAAAACACCCTTTGATCAAGAAGTTGATGAGTTCATGAGAATCATCAAAAAGAGTGATTACAAAATAGTGGATCAGCTTCATCAGACGCCTTCCAAGATCTCCATTCTATCATTGCTTATGTGCTCCGAAGCCCATCGGAATGCACTACTCAAAGTCCTGCACGCAGCTTACGTGCCTGAAGAGATCACCGTCAATCAGTTGGAAACTGTGGTTGGAAATGTTACTGCTAGCAATGGGCTAGGGTTCACCAATACTGATTTGACTACGAAAGGCCGCAACCATAACAAGGCCTTGCACATCACCATGGAATGTAAAGGTGCAGTCCTTTCCCATGTGCTGGTAGATACAGGATCATCCCTCAATGTCTTACCTAAAAAGGCCCTTGTGAAGCTAGAGTATGAAGGATTGGCATTGCGTCCCAGTAACCTGGTAGTAAGAGCCTTTGATGGTTCTAAGAGATCGGTTCTGGGGGAAATTGAGCTGCCTGTAACGATTGGCCCACAAACTTTTAAAACGATCTTCTACGTGATGGACATTCAGCCTGCCTACAGCTGTTTGTTGGGTAGACCATGGATTCATGCCGCTGGCGCAGTAACGTCTACCCTTCACCAGAAGCTAAAATTTGAGTGGGAAGGCCAAGTCGTTACTATCTGTGGAGAGGAGGATATTTTTGTTAGCCATCTGGCTACTTACAAATATATTGAGATGGATGGGGAGATCCATGAAACGATGAGTCAAGGGTTTGAGGCCCTGAATGTGAATGAAACATCTGATGTACCTGGAATCTCCATGGCATCTTATCAACAAGCCCGGAAGGTTGTTGAAGAAGGAACGGCCCAAGGCTGGGGCAAGGTTTTATCTGTGGAAGAGAAGAAGGACAAATTTGGGTTGGGTTACAAACCAACTCAACAAAGTCAAGCAGAGACTGCTGGGAAGCCTGGTTTTGTCAGTGGGGGAATGCTCACCCCTGATGCTATCAACAATTTGGAAGACGAGCTGGAAGAAGAACGCAACCTGGAAAGCTGGATTCGTCCAAAGATCCCGGGGAGCAGTATCTCAAACTGGTCTTCCCAGGAAATTATAAGAGTTACTCATGCAGAGTAATTATTATTTCCTGTATTTTATAGCATGCATCAAAGTCTTGCATCTTGCCCAAGATGACAAGACTCATTTTGTAATCGGGCCATCTGTACTTTTTGTGCAACAAGATTAATTAATGAAATATCAGACATCTTTTTGCAAATGAGTCTTTTTCTTTTCCACTCACTGTTTTCCCATTTTTTCTTTTTGTACAAAAAATAAATGGCGATGTTTTCAAAATGACAACTTTATTTCACTTTTCTAAACAAGATTAAAATCAATCACTAAAATGAACAAACTGAACCCTTGCAGAGAGTGCCTTCCAGACAGCACCGACAACAGCACGGCTATGACTTCGTATGACTTTGACAATCCGATCAATCAAGCTGATGAAGGGGTTGAAGAAGAATATGAGCTTCCTGAAGAGCTAGCCAGATTGTTGAGACAAGAGGAGAAGGTTATTACTCCTCATCAGGAGGAGGTAGAAACGATTAATCTTGGTACAGAGGAAGACGTGAAAGAAATTAAAATCGGGGCCTGCCTGCAAGACTCAGTGAAGAGACAACTGATTGACCTGCTTCAAGAATATGTGGACGTGTTTGCTTGGTCTTATCAGGATATGCCAGGGTTGGACACCGACATTGTTGTACACAAGCTGCCTTTAAGAGAAGAATGCCCACCGGTTAAACAGAAACTGCGCCGTACTCGCCCAGACATGGCAATGAAGATCAAAGAAGAGGTACAAAAGCAGTGGGACGCCGGGTTCCTTGCTGTAACTAGCTACCCGCCGTGGGTTGCTAATATTGTGCCTGTGCCTAAGAAAGACGGCAAAGTAAGGATGTGTGTTGACTACCGGGACCTGAACAGAGCCAGCCCGAAAGATGACTTCCCATTACCTCACATCGATGTATTGGTGGATAACACGGCTCAGTTCTCGGTATTCTCCTTCATGGACGGATTTTCAGGATACAATCAGATTAAAATGTCACCTGAAGACATGGAGAAGACAACCTTCATCACACCCTGGGGCACGTTCTGTTACAAAGTAATGCCATTCGGACTGAAGAATGCTGGTGCAACATATCAACGGGCTATGGTGACATTATTCCACGATATGATTCATAAAGAAATAGAATGTTATGTGGATGACATGATCGCCAAGTCCCTTACTGAAGAAGACCACCTGGTGAATCTGCTGAAGCTGTTCAAGCGTCTGAGGAAGTACCAATTGAAGTTAAACCCCAACAAATGCACATTCGGGGTGCGATCTGGTAAGCTGTTGGGATTTATTGTAAGCGAGAAAGGGATTGAAGTTGACCCTGATAAAGTCAAAGCTATTCAAGAGATGCCTGCACCGAAGACGGAGAAAGAAGTTCGAGGGTTTCTGGGTAGATTGAACTACATTTCACGGTTCATATCTCACCTTACAGCAACCTGTGAACCCTTGTTCAAGTTGTTAAGAAAAGAACAAACGGTCAGGTGGAACGAAGACTGCCAGAAGGCTTTTGACAAGATCAAGGAGTACTTGCAAGAACCTCCAATCCTTATGCCTCCAGTTGAAGGAAGACCTCTGATAATGTACTTGACAGTATTAGAAGAGTCAATGGGGTGTGTGCTGGGCCAGCATGACGAGTCTGGTCGAAAAGAGTATGCAATATACTACCTAAGCAAAACGTTTACCGACTGTGAACAACGTTATTCACTGCTCGAGAAAACTTGTTGTGCTTTAGCGTGGGCTGCTCGCCGACTGAGACAGTATATGTTGACCCACACTACTTTATTGATCTCAAAAATGGACCCAGTTAAGTACATTTTCGAGAAGCCAGCTCTTATCGGACGGGTTGCAAGATGGCAAATGATTCTCACAGAATATGATATTCAATACACATCTCAGAAAGCCATCAAGGGCAGTGTATTGTCTGAATATCTTGCTGAGCAACCCATTGATGATTACCAGCCTATGAGATTTGACTTCCCTGATGAAGACATCATGTTCATTAAAACAAAAGATCATGAAGAGCCTGTTCACACTGAAGGGCCTGACCCGGAAGAGGAATGGACTATGATGTTTGATGGGGCTGTTAACATGAATGGTCGTGGTGTTGGTGCAGTACTCATTACACCTAAAGGAGTTCACATGCCTTTCTCGGCAAAGCTCACCTTTAACTGCACTAACAACGAAGCTGAATACGAAGCTTGCATTATGGGTCTTGAGGAAGCCATTGACCTCAGGATCAAGACATTGACCGTATTCGGAGATTCAACTCTGGTAGTTAATCAAACCAACGGAAAATGGTACACCCACCAGGATCATCTGATACCTTACAGGGATTATACAAGAAGGTTATTGACTTTCTTCACAACGGTCAAGCTTGAGTATATCCCTCGGGACGAGAATCAGTTTGCAGATGCCCTGGCTACCATTTCATCCATGATCAAAGTTCAAGCTGCTAACTTTGTACCTCAGATTTCAGTGTCCAGACTTGATAGACCAGCATATGTGTTCGCAGCAGAAGTTGTCAAAGACGATAAGCCTTGGTTCCATGACATTAAGTGCTTCTTGGAGGATCAAACATACCCACCTGGGGCATCTTCCAATGATAAGAAGACTCTGAGAAGGCTTGCTGGTAGTTTCTTTCTGAACACTGATGGATCTTTATACAAAAGGAACTTTGATATGGTACTCCTCCGATGTGTTGATAAGACAGAAGCAGACTTGTTGATGCACGAGGTGCACGAAGGACCTTTTGGTACCCATGCAGGAGGGCATGCCATGGCTAAGAAGTTGTTAAGATCAGGTTATTACTGGATCACAATGGATGCAGACTGTTGTACCTATGCCAGAAAATGCCATAAATGCCAGATCTATGCGGATAAGGTGCATGTACCTCCCAACCCTTTGAACGTAATGTCTTCACCATGGCCCTTTGCTATGTGGGGCATTGATATGATCGGCAAGATCGAACCGACTGCTTCGAATGGCCACAGATTCATCCTGGTCGCCATTGACTACTTCACCAAGTGGGTTGAAGCAGCCTCATATACAAATGTCACAAGGCAAGTGGTAGCCAGATTTCTGAAGAGAGATATCATCTGTCGATATGGAGTTCCCGAGCGAATCATTACTGATAATGGTTCCAACTTGAACAATAAAATGATGGCTGAGTTATGCCGGGACTTCAAGATCCAACACCACAATTCTTCTCCTTACAGGCCAAAGATGAACGGCGCTGTTGAGGCAGCGAATAAGAATATCAAGAAGATTGTGCAGAAGATGGTAGTCACTTACAAAGACTGGCATGAAATGCTACCGTTTGCCTTGCATGGGTACCGCACGTCAATCAGAACATCCACTGGGGCAACACCATATCAGCTTGTGTATGGTATGGAGGCAGTCCTACCTGTTGAAGTTGAATTACCCTCTCTACGGGTATTGATGGATGTTAAGCTGAACGAAGCAGAATGGGTTCGGTCCCGGTTCGAACAACTGAGTCTGATTGAAGAGAAAAGATTGGCTGCAATCTGTCATGGGCAGCTATATCAGAAAAGAATGAAGAGAGCTTTCGATCAGAAAGTCAGGCACCGAGAGTACCAGGTAGGAGATCTTGTGCTGAAGAGAATCCTCCCTCCGCATACAGACCACAGGGGCAAGTGGACTCCGAATTATGAAGGACCATTTGTGGTAAAGAAAGTTTTCTCTGGTGGAGCACTGATGCTCAGCACCATGGATGGTGAAGATTTCCCGTCCCCTGTGAATTCAGATGCAGTTAAAAAATACTTCGCATAAAATGACCCGCTGGACATAAAAACAGAATGTAAGTCCAGGCAAAAATAGGGCATCCCGGCGAGTCAAAAACAGAATAAAAGACTCGGGCAAAAGTAAGGGAAAATAAACAAAAATGTACACCCGCTGAGTTGAAAAGCCGCATTGGACAACTCAGGCAAAAATGGGTATCCCGATGGATTGAAAACCCGAAAGGGCGATCCATGCAAAATAAGGGAATAAGCGAACAACTGCATTCTGAATTCGTCTGTATCGCCTACAACTTGGCAAACCTCGAAAGGACCAAGCTTCGATCAGAACCAGCCTTCTTCAGAAAGCGAGACGAGAAGAGTGTCAATTGTCATACGAGTCATAGCAAGAGGGAGCACCTTCAAAGCGTCGTCAACATTGCCAGCATTGTGTTTCTCAATTTGTAACAACCTCCTCATTTCAGGAGATATGTTTCCTTGACTGTATCTTGCCAATTCAGGGCACATGAATTAATAAAATCAGATTTTTCAGTCATGTTTTGTCTTGTACATTTTTATTTGCAAAAATGTCTGATGTCTTAAAGAAAACTGATTGCATGAATACAGATGTTTACCTTTAAAAGCAAAAAATAATAAAATGCGTGCTCGCAGGGAATATACTTACTCTCAGAAGTGTCTAACTCCTATGACGGAATCCAGTAAAGGATACCTCGGGATCACTTGTGCGTTTCTCTGTCTTTGCAGGATTGCAGGTATCCAAAACGCGACATGGGGCATGAAAGCTTCATCCCAGCAGGCTGACAAATCAACACTCATTCTTAGCACCTGAAGTGCTTTCTCCCCAGCTGAGTTGCCACCGATTACTTCCCCCAGCTAAGTTGCCACGTGTCACCACCTCCCCACAGAGTTCCAGCCTCTATCCAGAAGAGCAACGCACGAAGGAATCACAACAGAGTGAAGAAAGCTCCTACAAACCCCAGCTGGGTCCCTCACTTACAAGAATAGGTCTATCACTGGCCCATTTCCCCAAGCAGAATCATTCCATCAGATCTACCAATGATCTCATCCCCAGTTGGGATGCCCATTTCAAACAAGATCAGCCAGAAATCTTCACAGCAACGGGATCCGAATCCCGGAGCTGTACCCTCGCATAATCATGGCATTTGCATCATATTCACCCACAAAGCGTAGCATTCCGTCTAATACGGAGCATTACGGCAAAAATCAAACACATAGCATAATCATAAGCCATGTTGTGAATCGAACACTTGTGAATAATAACCGTTCATCAACAATATACAGAAAAATCCCCCAGATTCCCCAGCAAAAGCAGTTGCCTCACAATTCACAAACACCAGTATATACTCCTTTTGACACCCGTCCGTGTCATCTTTCCCCAGTAAAGTCGCCTGAACACCCTTTACAAACAAGACCACCCGCATTGCAGATGCCTTTCGACACCCGTCTGTGTCATACCACCAGCAGAAAGCCAAAGACATCCTCTTTGCACTCACATATACCTATATACATTTCCTTGACATCCGTCCATGTCAGTTTCCCAGCACAGTAACATAAACACTTTGTATATCAGATACTTGTTTATACTGCACTCTTCTCCTTTTGACACTCGTCCGTGTCACTCTCCCCAGCAGTTAAAATAATCATCTATACATCACTCGTACTCACTACTCATGTTACTCTTATAACAGATACTCGTCTGTATCTTGTATATGCCGTTTATATCCCCACAGATTCAACATTGGTCCTTGTTCTTTGTTAACCAGTTGGTACTCGTCCGTACCATCATCTCAGAACATGCGTCAAGCGTTTGTTTCTACCTGATACTCGTCCGTATCATAGTCTTAAGGATGCTCGTCCACATCTTTAATCCATACACCGTGTCAAACACTTATGTCTTCTTGAATATAGATACTCGTCTGTGTCTACCATTCCCCAGAAGAGTCCCTTCAGATTCAACACTCGTCCGTGTTCCCTGTTAACCAGTTGATACTCGTCCGTATCATCATCTCTGAACACGTGTCAGTATTTTGTTTCTACCCGATACTCGTCCGTATCGTAGTCTTAGGGATGCTCGTCCGCATCTTTAATCTATACACAGCATCTAAACACTTATACCTTTTGTTTCTTGGATGTAAACACTCGTCCGTGTTTACTATTCCCCAGCAAGCAAATTTTCCTTTTATCTGACACTCGTCCTGTGTCATGATGAACTTTGAGAGCAGCCGTACCCTGCTGGGTGGTCGTCCTCCACCTCTTGATGGTCGTCCTCCATCATGCTCATCCGATGGCCTTCCCCATCGTTGATATTTAGCAGCCGTCCCCTGCTAGGTGGTCGTCCTCCACCTCTTGATGATCGTCCTTCATCACTTTATCCAATGGCCGTCCCCATTGTTGATTTTGGTTATCTGACATTCGTCCTATGTCATGATAAGCCTCGAGAGCAGCCGTCCCCTGCTAGGTGGTCGTCCTCCACCTCTTGATGGTCGTCCTCCATCATGCTCATCCGATGGCCGTCCCCGTCGTTGACCTTTATCCGGCGTTCGTCCTATGTCGCGATATTTCCGGCAGCCGTACCCTGCCAGGTGGTCGTCCTCCACCTAAGATGACTGTCCCTCATCTTAACCCGACAGAGCAGCCGTCCCCTGCTAGGTGATCGTCCTTCACCTTTGATGACCGTACCTCATCATCTGTTTATTTCATTTATTCTTTAACCCGATGGCCGTCCCCGTCGTGGTCCCTTTTCTTTTTAGCCCGATGGCCGTCCCCATCGTTGGTTACTTTACTTTATGAACTTGATGGCCGTCCCCCATCACGATACCTTTTATCCCCAGCATGTCGGCCGTCCCCGTCATCGCTTTACTTCACACACTTTTCCTAGCATGTCGGTCGTCCCCGTCATTGCTCTTTACCCAGCAGTCGTCCTCTGCTCGACGGTCGTCCTCCGTCGCCCACACTTTACAATATACTTTATTTTCTTTTACAATCTATATCCCTTTTCTTCTTCATTCTGTGAGTGCAAATTTTGGACTGTCTTTGGTATTCAACCACAAGTTATCTTGTTTGCCTGTTGAGCCGTTGCTTACATCCTGCACAGCTAACTCATGTTTGAATAGGGGCAGCTGTAAACACCCCAAATTTGCCCTCACCCATTCACACCATGGCTTGTGATCATTTCATATGCATAAACACAATCATAGCATCTCAATTTACATTTTTGACTCACTGCATAGATCCTAAGTCATCTGCATCTAGGGTTTGTGATCTGAGCAATCCAAGAGCTTCTTGAGCCACTCCAAAGGTCAACAATCACTTCAAAGGGGTCTATGTGTGTTCTTATATCATATTATATCCTCTCAAAGTCAAGAATTCCAAAGAATCACAAGAACTGGGATTGGTATGGAAGCAGAGCCAGGTTTAACTGCACAGATGACCTAAAATTAGGGTTTTGGTTTCAGAGGCCATAACTTCAAATTTTTTGGTCATTCTTGTTTCTATTGGTCTCTATATGGTATAGGGAGTATGCATATCAATTTTCATGAAGAAATTCCATGGAGAAGTCATCTGATCAAGAGTTGACTTTCTGGACAAGTCAGTGCAAAATCAGGGCATCTGAGGCCCCCAATGACCCAACCAAGGGGTGATCTTCATCATTGTGAGTGTATATGACCTTTATTTGATCATGGAAGAAGTTTGATGTTCACAAAATTCAAGAATTACAAGTTTTTGCAAAGTTGACTTTTTAGGGCAAGTTGGACTTTTAAGGAATTTGTCATTTTAGGCAATTTTTCAACCCTTACTTTTTGATCCAAAAATGCTTCAAATGGAAAAACTTTGGTCATGAAAGTTGTAGATTAGATCTTTCCCTTTTCAAAAAGTACAAGAACATGACCTAATTCATTTTGGATCAAAAGTTATGGTTTATCAAAGTTGGCAAAAATCACTAAATTTCAAGTTATGCACCAAATGAGAAATTTGCAAAATCTTGTACCAAAGGCATTTGTGACTTCTAATTCATGTCAAGCCATTACACAAACATCACATATGACCTAAAAATCAGAATGGATCAAGAGTTTCTCATGTTTCATGGCTTGTGAGGCAAGATATTTTCATGGAAAGCAAAAGCAAGCAAGTTGCAAAACCAATGATCACACTTCATCCACTTGCTGCCTAGCCTGCTGAATCACACTAGCCTTTCCCTCATACCATGCTGCGCCAGACAAGCCCTTTGTACTTGGCTAGAAGTTGCCCATGCCCTCTCTTACAAGAAGTTGACATATTTGCAAAAGTAGCTACACCTATCACTAAAGCACAGGTCACATCTTCTGACCAATCCCATTTGTTTATACAAACAAAAAGCAAGACATTTCATATAGCCAGCAAGCCTGAAACCAGCAAGAGCATCACTCTCTCATTTTTCACCCTTGAAGCAAAAGCATTCGAATCTCAGCATACAAGCCACAAACACATAAACAAACTCCACAGACCTTCTCAACTCATCACCCTGATCACAAAGAACCCCTCACCATTGCCTGAAACAGCCTGAATCCAAAACACGATTCCCACCTGAGCTGGAGCAGAACCTGTTCAAACTCTCAAACCAGCCAACATAAACTCTTGCTAAGCATTCAGACATCATCAAGGGACCAAGAGGAGTGGATTGCATCAAGGGAAGTGGTTAGAAAGTTGCAGAGCTGAAAGCTTCAAAACTCAGGTAGCTCAAGAACTTTTTTTCCAGAAATGATTTTTAAAGTTCCTAAGCTGTTCTATATGCCTCCCTGATCATGAATATGTCCTTGGTTTTGAAAATGGTGGAGAGATGAGAGTTTAATCCGTTTCTGAAACTTTTTGCCCTAGGTTTTGTTTGATTCGATTCAGCCATTTTAGGAATGATAAATATGTTTTGATTGGGGGTTTTGATTTGTGTTTGGATGGGGATCATTTCTGTTTAATTGGATTTCATTTTAGAAGCGTTTAGAGTGAGTTTGAAACTTTGGGTGATCGGAGAAGACGACCGGAACACTGTTCCGGTCGCCTGAAAGTAATTAGGGGTGTCATTAGGGCATAATCATTAATTAGCCAGGTTTGAATGCTGGCCGTGGGATCTGGCGCCAAGTCAAAGCGCGCGTTTGTGAGTTTAAATGAGGGCCATCAGATCTGATTACTTTCTATTTTTCAGTTTAAAATTCATTTTATTTTCATATTATTTCATTTGCTTTCCATAATTTATTTAAAATAGCAAAAATACTTTAAAAAATCTGAAATTTTTTGTACAAGTTATTATTTAATTTCAGAACACAAAAATATTTTTATTTTTATTTTTAGCATTAAAAAAGTATTTTTAAATATTTAAAAGTTTATTTTTAATTAATTAATGAGAATTAATTAATTAAAAATACTTTTAGGTATTTAAAAATCACCAAAAAATTCATAAAACCTTTAAAAACATTTAGAAGCATTGTCCAACCCTCAAACCAAATTTATTTTTGATCTTGATGCATTTTGAGAATTTTCCATGGAATTAAAATCATTTTTATGCATTATTTTGATCCAAACTTCCAAAATATCATTTCTGCCTAACCCTAAAGAGTTGGACCTTGATTCTTTTTGCATTGCCTTGTGTTTAGCATGTAGTTTGATAGATTAAATGGCCATGATTTGATCTTTCATTTTTCATTTGTTTTGTAATTTTCTTGTTTAGGAACCCTAAAACCCTAGAAAACATAGAAAAATCATAACTTGAAATAGGTTAAGAGTTGGAACCTCTCCTTTGGGCAGTGAGTTAGTATAGGGTTAGGGATCCTTTTATGGCATTTTCAATTTTTTATCTTAATGTTTGCTTCTGATTTTGGTTTGTGTTTGATATTTTGATCATAAACCCTAATTTGGGCTTCCATATGCATCCATCTTGCATTTGCATTCATACCTTGACTTGCCATGACATTTTATGCTTCCATGTGATTCATTTAACATCATAAGACATATTGAAAGCATGTTTGATCATTGCATCTTGCATTTGCCATGTTGTATGCCATATGCACTTCATAACTTTTCATGTATGTTCATGGTCCTTAACTTGCTCCATTTGCATCCATAAGCTTGTATGATCATTTCCATGTGCTGCCTCATGTTTGTAGCATCTCATAGCATCATTAACATCATGTAAATGCTTCTGGTTTTGTTTCTCATCATGTCATCTCATCTCATTTTGCATTGCATTGCATCTCCTTCATTAACTTTTCAGGTGGTAAGTAACTTTGAGAAGTGGATTTGCCTTCACTTCTCATACTTTCTTCTCATCTCTCTCTTGCATCCATGCTGCATTTTGATATGTGTTTAAGTTTGAGCTTGCTCATTCTTCTTCTTCCCACTTTCTTTCTTCAAGTGACTTGACTTCTTGAATGAAGCAAGTTGCTTTGCTTCTCCTGATCCTTTCATCTGCTTCCTGGTGGTTTCTCTGAAGATTTTCTTTGTTAAACCTCACAAACCTTAGGAACAACCAAGCATGACAATGATTAGGGTTTTGATTAGTCTCCCCACTTAGTTTTTACCTTTGTGTCTCATTGAGTCTTCTCCTCTCATCTCATAATCAGGGACTAAACCCTAAAGGCTTTAAGGCTTTGTGATTAGGCTTATGCATGCATCCTTATATTAGGATGGAGTGTATAACTTTAATCCTAAGTGTTAAACCCTTAATGTGTTTAACTCCTTTAATTAATTCACTTAATAATCATCAAGGCATCACACTTGTAACTTGGGCCTTGCATTAGGGTTCTAATTCTTCCTTAATTGGTTAAGAAGGACTAACCCTAGTGTTAATGGACAAGTCCCCCTCAAGTTGTCTTACAAACCATAAAAATCACTTCATCATCTTATCATTAACTAAAATCCACTTAATAAAGGCTCTGTTTTGTCATGAGTTTAATCCCTAATCATGGATTAAGTTGAGGAGCTTTCCTCAGCTTAAACATTCTCATCTATTATCCTTCTATTAGGATGGTGTAATGAGTCTGTTTAATCCCTGATTATGGCTTAACCTCATTACTTAACACTAAACATAAACCACCAAAAACATCTAAATAATCACAAGTAGGATAATGATCTTAATTCTACATCAAAGGTGATTAAGTGTGAGAAGCTGACTTCACACTTAAGGTATTCTCATTACCCCTAATCAGAGGGAAGATGTGATGAGTTTGCTAAATCCATTGGTTTAGACTTAAGCTCATTAACTTATGACAAACTTTCAAAAGCAATAAAAGACTGAAAACTCAAAAACAAACAATAATCGTTTCCTCCATTTAGGGTTTAGGGTTTAGGGTTTAGGGTTTAGGGTTTAGGGTTTAGGGTTTAGGGTTTAGGGTTTCCGGGTTTTTTTTTTTCATCTCATTCACTCGCAAACGAGAACTTGCTTCTTCCGTCTAATGCAAGACAGTTTGCACCTGAGCCAGACAGGTCATACACTTGAGCATAGACAAGCAAGCAGTTCACAGGTCAATTCATCTTTCAGTCTCTTTGGGTCGAACTACGGTGTTCTGACTTCCTCATTGCACGAGAGGATACGTAGGCATAACTTAACAGTTATCGAACAAAAGTCTCTGTATATTCCCCCCTCCTTCCAGCTTTATTCTTTTAGCCTCATTATCATGAGCAATTCATTCCTGATCTCACACTGACACTTCTCTCATACACTTCACTTTTCTTTTACACTGACACCTGTACATTCTTTTCCAGCTATTTTATACACAGATTGCACTGACACTACCCCTTTAAAACACAAATCTTTTAAGCGTGGATCCCGTCGAGTACGGCGGACAATCTGGGTGCTAATACCTTCCCAGGTTGTAACCAACCCCCTTTCTCAGTCTCTCTGGTTCGCAAACCGTCCTATCCATGTCTTTCTAGGTCTATGCAGCATTGCCTTTCCTCCGGGATAAAAATGCCTAGCTGGCGACTCTATTCATCTCCAATGAGTTCACTGCTGTGTGTTCTCATTGTCCCTCTCGCCGACCGTTCGCGTCTGTACCTTTATAGGTGCCTATTCCCCATTTATCGGGAGCGACACCTATCAGTGGCTCATTTCCAGTATCAGTCTTCATCATCAGCACTTGTTTCAGCTCTTCAACAGCAGTCATGGCACCCAAGAAGAGTAACATTTCATACCATTTCTTTGAGCCTGTGCTGACTGGCATCAGGCAGGTCCAGGCACTCATCACTCCAGACCACATCCCATTATTCAGAGAGCATTATGGAGGCATCCTTGATATGGTTATAGACCTAGACCCTTCTCAGAGAAGTTTGATCCACACTTGCCTACAGTTTTATGACCCTCCTTTGAGATGCTTCACTTTCCAGAACTTTCAGCTAGGACCTCAGCTGGAGGAGTTCTCATCATTGATTGGAGTACCTGTCAGGGGTGATATCCCCTTCAACCCAGAGATGACTTCTCCCAGCAATGGAGAGGTGGCAAAAGCACTGTACTTGGAACCTATTTTGATTGAGCAGAACATGACCACAAAGGCTGGAATCCCTGGTTTGCACTTAGACTTTATGACTTCTCAGGCCATCCTGAAGGCCTCCTTGGGAGAATGGAGGGCAGTTTGTGCATTGTTAGCCCTCAGTATATATGGGGTTATACTATTTGCAGATGAGCCCAAGTTTATCAGCAAGAATGCCATTCATCTTTTCCTTCCGAGGAACCCAGTGCCCACATTGCTGGGAGATTTCTATTATTCTGTTCACCAAAGGAATGAGAAGCAAAGAGGGAGGTTAGTGAGATGCTGTGCTCCCCTGTTCCATACCTGGCTGCTCAAACACTTACCTAAGACTGATGCCTTCCTGAATCCTCACCAACAGAAGAATTGGGCTAAGAGACTTATTTCTTTGACTTCAGATGACATCAGATGGTGCACTAAGAGCACCAAAGGCAAAGACATCATCACTAGCTGTGGGCAGTACCCAAATGTACCTCTGGTAGGAGTGAAGGGTTGCATCAACTACAATCCTTTGCTGTTCAAGAGAAAATTAGGCTATGCACTGGTCCACCCTCCTAGAGTGCAAGATTTGGCTGAAACCTTGTATTGTGAGATAAAGCCTAATCTAGTTGTTGTCAGGCAAGCATCCTGGGCTTGGGACAACATCCAGACCAAAGGGATGGCCATTCTGGGAAGATGCAATAATGTGGCTTCAGCTCAGTATAATGAATGGTCTCATGCTAGAGCTCAGATTTCTGGGATGCCTTTCACCGTTGAGGATGCACCTGGACCATCCACAGTACCACCTCCAGCCACTGTCAGCCTGGAAGGATTTGAGAAGCTGAAGGAAAGGAATGAGAATCTGTCTCAGGCTCTGAAGAAGACCCTCTGGGAGAGGAGTGATGGTCGTCTAAACATTGAGAGGTTGGATAAGCTTAAGGTGGAGCATCTGGCCAAGATTGAGAAAGCAGAAGACTACATCAAGAAGTCAAGAGCTGGGGAGCAAATATTGAAGAATGCCTGTAAAGAGGCCCAGTTTCAGAAGGCTAGGACTGATCTCTATCTGTAAGAAAGTCAAGCTAGGTGGGTCAGAATCACTGAAGCTCGTACTCAAGAAGATAAGAGAACTCAAGCCAGGATTGAGCAGTTAGAGGCCAATGAAAAGAGGCAACAGGAGGCTTTGTTGGCATCCCAAAAGGAAATTTCAAAACTGAAGCTTAGGGCTGGTGTGAAGAGGTCAAAGGACCAAGACAGGCACAAGAAGCTGACCACTGCTATTGCCACCAGGAATCTTCTTATCAGGAACATCACAGAGCATCCGGCTGGTCCTGTAACTGAAGCACTTTTGAAGGAGGTTAAGGAGGATGAGTTTAGCTTAGATGTTTGATTTCTTTGCTTGTTGTTATTTCCATTTGATGTACTTTTCTTTTATGTTGTATTTTGACCCCTCAGGGGCATGTGATGTAAAAACAAACTATGTATGATCCACCATTTGTAATGTATTTGTCAGTTTGTTTTATTTGAGTTTCTTTCCTCAAGCAACATCAGAGTATCTTCCTCAGGGTCTAGAAAGGTCAAAACCAAGAGCCAAGCCGGATACCTTGGAAAATAAATAAGCATACTGCATTGCATACTAACTCTTGTTTTGTTTTGTAGGATTTTGCTTTGTTTGTTACTAACTCTGTTGTGGTTCAAGAATTATTGCTCGCCGTCGGGTGTTCCCTCTCAACCGTCCGCACAGGTATCCTACTCGCAACAATCTTCCTGGTATCCAAATGGATCAAGTACAGCAAGACCTGACAGAGGTCAGAACTCAGATGGCTAATGAAAGAGTGGAGATGAGGAACCAAATGGCCCAGTTCATGATTGTAATGACTGGCTTGGCTCAGAGCCAAGAGAGGTTAAGGGCATTGGTAGAAAGATAGACCCCCGAAGAACATCATCCAGGCACTGGAGGAACCAGCAACAATGAGGGAGGTCAGCCTCATGTTAACCCACCAGTATTTGGACCCCATCTAGATCCAGAGGCCAACATCCCAAGGAATGTACCAGGCAATACTGCTGCAGGCAGGATCTTGCAAGAAGATCCTCAAGAGGAGCATTTTACTGTAATGGGAGCTGGGGATGAAGTCTATGATAGGAGGTTTGATGAAATTGCTGAGAAATTGAGATCTTTGGAGTCTCAAAATTCCTTGGGTTTTGATGTGATGGATATGGGGCTAGTGGATGGGGTATGAATTCCCCACAAGTTTATACCCCCATGCTTCGAGAAGTACAATGGAACTTCCTGTCCACGAACTCACTTGCAATCCTTTCTGGGGAGGCTTAAAGCATACACCATGGATGAAAAACTGTGGATGTTTTACTTTGAAGACAGTTTGACTGGGGCTTCAAGAGAGTGGTACTCACACTTGACCAGAGCTACTATCAGATGCTGGAAGGACCTAGCTGAAGCCTTCATCAGACAATACCAATACAATCTGGACATGGCTCCTAACAGGACCCTTTTGATGGGAATGTCTCAATCCTCCAGAGAAAGCTTCAGGGAATATGCCCAGAGGTGAAGACAGCTTGCTGCTGCTGTCCAGCCACCCATGTCGGAAAGAGAAATGGCCGACATGTTTATGAATACTCTGCAAGGAACATATATTGATAGGCTAGCTGCCTTTTCTTCCACCAGTTTCGCTGATGTAGTTATAGCTGGAGAAAGAATTGAGAGCCTTCTGAAGATGGGCAAAATTTCTGATAATGGTGCAAGTTCGTCGAGTAATCCCAGGAAGCCTTTCGTGGGACCTAGAAGAACCGGTGAGACAAATGCCATTCATGCCAGCAGGGGCAGACCTCAGTATGTCCATAGATCAGTAGCAGCTGTCACTATTCCAGCTCCGATTCCTCAGCAACCAACATATCAACAACCACCACAACCACAGTATCAACAGCAAGTTCAGTATCCGCCACAAAGGACCTACAACAACAGTAATAACAATCAGCAGCAAAGACCTTTTCAGCCAAGGCCATCACAGGCCAATAGGGTGATTGATCCAATCCCTATGCCTTATGCCGCTTTATTGCCACAACTCCTGAAACTGAACTTGGTTGAATTAAGGACATTGGCACCGCCAGATCCCTCTAATCTTCCAAGAAATTATGATGTCAACGCCAGATGTGCTTTCCATTCCGATGCACCTGGCCACAATACGGAGAAATGCAGGGCTTTACAAATGAAGGTACAAGACCTGGTGGATTCTAAGGCCCTCAACTTTGCACCCCCGCCAAATGTCAACAAGAATCCCATGCCCAATCATGGAGGACCAAGAATTAATGCCATTGAGGAAGACAAGCCATCTTTCTTAATCACTAGTGTTGGGCAGATTCGGACACCTCTGGTAGAAATTAAAGCTCAGCTCCTAGAATGCCAGATGTTCCCCGGGTGTGAGCTCGGTTGTGGGTATTGTAACATTTCAGTTAACGGGTGTGATAATTTGAGAAGCGGCATAGATGGTCTTATCAAAAGCGGTATACTTCAGATCACAACAACGGCGCCTACAAATCCAGCAATCCCTTTGACGGCAATTCCTGACTCTTCTACAACTGCAACAACAATCATTCCGACCAATTCATCAATATCATCAACAATGGCTTCATCCATCACTTCAACAAACCAGATGTCAACAACCATTTCTTCTACAACATCAACATCCATTTATTCGGCAGAATCTTCTACAACACCAACAGAAATTAATGAAGACATCTCAGCAGTCACCATTTACTATGATCCATCAGATGTTCCTCCAAACAACAACTTTCAACAAAATACAGTGGCACCTCCTGCCAGATTACCGGTCACCATTTACTACGATCCGCACACCATCTCAGTACCTTCCTCTGCAGCAGTCAGTCCAGTTACCATCACGGTGCCTGGACCAGTTCCATGTGAAAGCAGTAATGCCATACCTTGGCATTATGGCTCTGACCTCTACTGCAACGGGGAGAGAATCACTTTGGACTCTTCAATTTCTTCTCCACAGATTGATAATGTTGGGGGAGGCGGAGGCTTCACCAGAAGCGGACGCCTTTTTGCCTCACAATTGCAAAGACCTAATGCCGAAGCAGAAGCTGCTGCTAAAGCAAAAGGGAAAAGTGTGGTACCTGAAGAACCAATTATCAAAGAAACTCAGAAGACGTCTTTTGAGCAAGATGTAGACGAGTTTATGAGGATTATAAAGAGAAGTGATTACAAAGTGGTGGATCAGCTTCACCAAACTCCCTCAAAGATCTTCATATTATCCCTGTTGATGTGTTCTGAAGCTCACTGGAATGCATTACTAAAAGTCTTGCACGCGGCATACGTGCCAGAGGAGATCACTGTTAATCAGCTGGAGACAGTGGTGGCAAATGTCAATACCAGTCATGGACTGGGTTTCACCAATGTTGACCTAACAACCGAGGGACGTAACCACAACAAGGCTTTACACATCACTCTAGAATGCAAGGGTGTTGTTCTATCCCATGTACTGGTGGACACTGGGTCTTCACTCAATGTTCTACCAAAGAAAGCCTTGGTGAAGCTAGAGTATGATGGCTTGGCCCTGCGTCCAAGTAATCTGGTGGTGAGAGCATTTGATGGCTCTAAGAGATCAGTGCTTGGAGAGATTGATCTGCCAGTGATGATTGGCCCACAAACTTTCAAAATTACCTTCTATGTGATGGACATTCAGACGACCTACAGCTGTTTGTTGGGTTGACCTTGGATCCATGCCGCTGGCGCTGTTACGTCTACCCTTCACCAGAAGCTGAAATTCGAGTGGGAAGGCCAGATCATCACCATCTGTGGTGAAGAAGACATCTTTGTTAGCCATCTGGCTACGTACAAGTACATTGATATGGATGGAGAGATCCATGAAACTATGAGCCAGGGGTTTGAGGCCCTGAACATAAATGAATCATCTACTGTACTGGGGACATCCATGACGTCTTATCAGCAAGCCAGGAAGGTTGTTGAAGAGGGGACTGCCCAAGGCTGGGGCAAGCTGCTGCCCGTGGAGAGGAAGGAGGACAGATTTGGGTTGGGTTACAAACCAACTCAACAGGATCAATCAGAGGCTGTTAAGAAGCCCAGTTTTGTCAGCGGGGGATTGCTCACCCCCGATGCAGTGAACAACTTGGAAGACGAGTCGGAAGATGAGCGCAACCTGGAGAGCTGAATACGTCCAAGGATCCCGGGGAGCCATATCTCAAACTGGTCTTCCCAGGAAATTATAAGGGTTACTCCTGCAGAGTAATTATTATTTCCTGTATATTTTAAGCATGCATCAAGTCTTGCATCTTGCCCAAGATGACAAGACTCATTTTGTAATCGGGCCATCTTGTAAATTTTGTGCAAACAGATTAATCAATAAATATCGGACATCTTTTGTAAATGAGTCTTTTTCTTTTCCGCTCACTGTTTTTCATTCTTCTTTTTGTACAAAAAATAAAAATGGCAATGTTTTCCAAAATGATAATTTCATTTCACTTTTTCTAAACAAGATTAAAATTGATCACTAAAATGAACAATCTAAACCCTTGCAGAAAGTGCCCTCCAGATTGCACCGACAACAACACTGCTATGACTTCGTATGACTTTGACAATCCAATCAATCAAGCTGATGAAGGGGTTGAAGAAGATTATGAGCTTCCTGAAGAGCTAGCCAGGTTGTTAAGGCAAGAGGAGAAGGTTATCGCTCCTCATCAAGAGGAGGTAGAAACGGTTAATCTTGGTACGAAAGAAGAGGTGAAAGAGGTTAAAATCGGGGCCTGCTTACAAGATTCAGTAAAAGAGCAACTAATTGATATGCTTCGGGAGTATGTGGATGTCTTTGCTTGGTCTTATCAAGATATGCCAGGGTTGGACACCGATATTGTCATGCACAAGCTGCCTTTGAAAGAAGACTGCCCGCCGGTAAAACAGAAGTTGCGCCGTACTCGCCCAGACATGGCAATGAAGATAAAAGAAGAGGTACAAAAGCAGTGGGACGCCGGGTTCCTTGCTGTGACTAGCTATCCGCCATGGGTCGCTAATATTGTACCTGTGCCTAAGAAGGATGGCAAGGTGAGAATGTGTGTGGACTACCGGGATCTGAACAGAGCCAGCCCGAAAGATGACTTCCCATTACCTCACATTGATGTATTGGTCGACAACACGGCTCAGTTCTCGGTATTCTCCTTCATGGACGGATTTTCAGGATATAATCAGATCAAGATGTCACCTGAAGACATGGAGAAGACAACTTTCATCACAACCTGGGGCACATTCTGTTATAAGGTGATGCCATTCGGACTGAAGAATGCTGGTGCAACGTATCAACGGGCTATGGTAACGTTATTCCACGACATGATCCATAAAGAAATAGAATGTTATGTGGATGACATGATTGCCAAGTCCCTCACAGAAGAAGACCACTTGGTGAATCTGCTGAAGTTATTCAAGCGTCTGAGGAAGTACCAATTGAAATTAAACCCCAACAAGTGCACATTCGGGGTGCGATCTGGTAAGTTGTTGGGATTCATTGTAAGCGAGAAAGGGATTGAAGTTAACCCTGATAAAGTCAAAGCCATTCAAGAAATGCCTGCACCGAAGACTGAGAAAGAAGTTCGGGGGTTCCTAGGTAGATTGAACTACATTTCAAGGTTCATATCTCACCTTACAGCAACTTGTGAGCCTTTGTTCAAACTGTTAAGAAAAGAACAAACGGTCAGGTGGAACGGAGACTGTCAGAGAGCTTTTGATAAAATCAAAGAATACTTACAAGAGCCTCCAATCCTTATGCCTCTAGTTGAAGGAAGACCTCTGATAATTTACTTGACAGTATTAGAAGAGTCAATGGGGTGTGTGCTGGGCCAGCATGACGAGTCTGGTCGAAAAGAGTATGCAATTTACTACCTAAGCAAAAAGTTTACCGACTGTGAAAAACGTTATTCACTGCTCGAGAAAACTTGTTGTGCTTTAGCGTGGGCTGCTCGCCGACTAAGGCAGTATATGTTGACCCACACTACCTTATTGATCTCAAAGATGGATCCAGTTAAGTATATTTTTGAGAAGCCAGCACTTATCGGACGGGTTGCAAGATGGCAAATGATCCTCACAGAGTATGATATTCAGTACACATGTCAGAAAGCCATCAAGGGCAGTGTGTTGTCTGATTATCTTGCTGAGCAACCCATTGATGATTACCAGCCTATGAGATTTGACTTCCATGATGAAGACATCATGTTCATAAAAGCAAAAGATCATGAAGAGCCTGTTCACACTGAAGGGCCTGACCCGGAAGAAGAATGGACTATGATGTTTGATAGGGTTGTTAACATGAATGGTCGTGGTGTTGGTGCAGTGCTCATTACACCTAAATGAGTTCACATGCCTTTCACGGCAAAGCTCACCTTTAAATGCACTAACAACGAAGCTGAATACGAAGCTTGTATTATGGGCCTTGAGGAAGCCATTGACCTCAGGATCAAAACATTGATTGTATTCGGAGATTCAGCTCTGGTAATCAGTCAAACTAACGACAAATGGTACACCCACCAAGATCATCTGATACCTTACCGGGATTATACAAGGAGGTTATTGACTTTCTTTACAACGGTCAAGCTTGAGTATATCCCTCGAGACGAGAATCAGTTTGCAGATGCTCTGGCTACCATTTCATCCATGATCAAAGTTCAAGCTGCCAGCTTCGTACCTCGGATCTCAGTATCCAGACTTGATAGACCAGCATATGTATTTGTAGCAGACGTTGTAAAAGATGATGGGCCTTGGTTCCAATGATAAGAAGACATTAAGAAGGCTAGCTGGTAGTTTCTTCCTGAATACTGATGGTTCCCTGTACAAGAGAAACTTTGATATGATACTCCTCAGATGCGTTGATAGAACAGAAGCAGACTTGTTGATGCGCGAAGTGCACGAAGGATCCTTTGGTACCCATGCAGGAGGACATGCCATGGCGAAGAAGTTGCTAAGATCAGGTAATTACTGGATCACAATGGATGCCGACTGTTGTGCTTATGCCAGGAAGTGCCATAAATGCCAGATTTATGCGGATAAAGTGCATGTGCCTCCGAATCCTCTAAATGTGATGTCTTCACCCTGGCCCTTTGCTATGTGGGGCATTGACATGATTGGCAAGATTGAACCGACTGCTTCAAATGGTCACAGATTCATCCTGGTTGCCATTGACTATTTTACCAAGTGGGTTGAAGCAGCTTCATATGCAAACGTTACAAGGCAAGTGGTAGCCCGATTTTTGAAGAGAGACATCATCTGTCGGTATGGAGTGCCCGAGCGAATCATTACTGATAATGGTTCCAATTTGAACAACAAAATGATGGCAGAACTATGCCGGGACTTCAAGATCCAACACCACAATTCTTCTCCTTACAGGCCAAAGATGAATGGCGCTTTTGAGGCAGCTAATAAGAATATCAAGAAGATTGTGCAAAAGATGGTGGTTACCTACAAAGACTGGCATGAAATGCTACCATTTGCCTTGCATGGATACCGTACGTCAATCAGAACATCCACTGGGTCAACACCTTATCAACTTGTGTATGGTATGGAGGCAGTCCTACCTGTTGAAGTTGAGTTACCTTCCCTACGGGTATTGATGGATGTTAAGCTGAACGAAGCAGAATGGGTCCGATCCCGATACGAACAGCTGAGTCTGATTGAAGAGAAGAGATTGGCTGCAATCTGTCATGGGCAGCTGTATCAGAAAAGAACGAAGAAAGCCTTCGATCATAAAGTCAGGCTCCGAGAGTACCAAGTAGGAGATCTTGTGCTGAAAAGACTTCTCCCTCCTCATACAGACCACAGGGGCAAGTGGACTCCGAACTATGAAGGGCCATTCGTGGTAAAGAAAGTTTTCTCCGGTGGAGCACTGATACTCAGTACCATAGATGGTGAAGACTTCCCGTCCCCTGTGATTTCAGATGCAGTTAAAAAATACTTCGCATAAAATGACCCGCTGGACATAAAAACAGAATGTAAGTCCAGGCAAAAATAGGGCATCCCGGCGAGTCAAAAACAGAATAAAAGACTCGGGCAAAAATAAGGGAAAATAAATAAAAATGTACACCCGCTGAGTTGAAAAGCCAGAATGGACAGCTCAGGCAAAAATGGGTATCCCGATGGATTGAAAACCCGAAAGGGCGATCCATGCAAAATAAGGGAATGAGCGAACAACTGCATTCTGAATTCATCTGTATCACTTACAACTTGGAAAGCTTCGAAAGGATCAAGATTATTTCAGAATCAGCTTTCTTCAGAAAGCAAGACGAGAAGAACGTCAAAATGTCATACGAGTCATAGCAAAGGGAAGCTCCCTAAAGCGTCATCAACATTTCCAACATCTTTTTTCTCAATTTGTAACAATCTCCTCATTTTAGGGGATTTGTTTCTTTGACTGTATCTTGCCAATTCAGGACACATGAAATTAATAAAATCATATTTTCAGTCATGTTTCGTCTTATACATTCTATGTTCGTTTGCAAAATGTCCGATGTTCTTAAGATATTGATTGCATAAATACAGATGTTTCTAAAAAAAAAAATACGTGCTTGCAGGAAATATACTTACTCCCAGGAGTGCCTAAACTCCTATGATGGAATCCAGTAAGGGATACCTCGGGATTACTTGTGCGTTTCCATGTCTTTTCAGGATTGCAGGTACTCAAAGTACAACATGGGGCACGAAAGCTTCACCCCAGCAAGCTGGAAAATCAATATCTACTCAGTCTTAGCACCCGGAGTGCTTTCTCCCCAACTGAGTTGCCATTTGTTATTTCTTCCTCAGCCAAGTACAAAAGCCCGGGAACCATCTCCCCACAGAGTCTCAATCTCTATCCAGAAGAGCAACGCGCGAAGGAATCACAACAGAGTAAGGGAAGATTCTACAAACCCCAGCTGGGTCCCTCATTACCAAAATGGGTCTATCAGTGACCCATATCCCCCCAAGCAGATACATCTTATCAGATCTACCAATGATCTCATCCCCAGCTGGGATGTTCACTTCAAACAGATCAGCCGAAGATCTCCTCAGCAACGGGACCCGAATCCCTGATCAGTACCTTTGCATAATCATAGCATTCGCATCATATTCTCCCCACAGAGCGTAGCATTCTGTCTAATACGGAGCATTACGGCAAAAATCAAACATATTGCATAATCATAAGCCATGTTCTGAATCAAACATTTGCAAGTGTCGACAATCCGTCGAAGATATATAGAGAAACTCTCTAAATTCCCCGGCAGAAAGCCAAGGCATTTGCCCTACACTCATAAATACCAATGCACACTCCTTTTGACACCCGTCCGTGTCATCATTCCCCAGTAAAGTCGCCCGAGCATTCTTTACGAACAAACACTTATATATTACAGATACTTCTTGACACCCGTCCGTGTCATATCCCCAGTAGAAAGCCAAAGCATCCCCCTTGCACTCATAGATGCATATATGCACAATTCCCTGACACCCGTCCGTGTCACCTTCCCCAACATAGCTACCTGAACACTTTGTAAAGCATATACTTGTTTATAATATACCTTTTGACACTCGTCCATGTCACTCTCCCCAGCAAGTTGAACACTCATCTGTCCACCACTCATACTTGTTACTCCCGTTTTACTCGTGCAGATACTCGTCCGTATCTTTTACACACCACTTATACCTCCTCAGATTCGACACTCGTCCGTGTTCTTTGTTAACCAGTTGGTACTCGTCCGCATCATCATCTCAGAGCATGCGTCAAGCATTTGTTTCTATCCGATACTCGTCCGTATCAGAATCTTAAGGATGCTCGTCCGCATCTTTAATCTATACACCATGTCAAACACTTATGTCTTCTTGAATTTAGACACTCGTCTGTGTCTACTATTCCCCAGAAGAGTCCCCGCAGAATCAACACTCGTCTGTGTTCTTTGTTAACCAGTTGATACTCGTCCGTATCATCATCTCTGAACATGTGTCAGTTTTGTTTCTACCTGATACTCGTTCGTATCATAGTCTTAAGGATGCTCGTCCGCACCTTTAGTCTATACACAATGTCCAAACACTTATACCTTTCATTTCTTGGATGTAGACGCTCGTCCGTGTTTACTTTTCCCCAGCGAAGTCCCCAACAAAGCTTGTTAAAACTATTTCCTTTCTATCTGACATTCGTCCTATGTCATTATACCCCTTTTCGGCAGCCGTACCCTGCCAGGTGATCGTCCTTCACCCATGGATGACCGTCCCTCATCCTTTCCCCAGCGGAGTCTCCATTATTGGAACCCTTTTCTATCCGGCATTCGTCCTATGTCGTGGTATTTTTAGCAGCCGTCCCCTGCTAGGTGATCGTCCTTCACCTCCTGATGATCGTCCTTCATCATTTTATCCGATGGTCGTCCCTATCGTTGATCTTGTTATCTGACATTCATCCTATGTCATGATAAACCCTGAGAGCAGCCGTACCCTGCTAGGTGATCGTACTTCACCTCTTGATGATCGTCCTTCATCATGCTTATCCGATGGCCGTCCCCATCGTCGACCTTTTTATCCGACATTCGTCCTATGTCGTGGTACCTTTTGGCAACCGTACCTTTCCAGGTGATCGTCCTTCACCATAGATGACCGTCCCTCATCTTATCCCCAAGAGAGCAGTCGTGCCCTGCTAGGTGATCGTCCTTCACCTTTTGATGACTGTACCTCATCATTTATTTCATTTACCTATAATCTCCAGAAAGTCTTATAGCCTTGCTTGATGGTCGTCCTCATCATAATCTTATATCCCCAGCTTGTCGGCCGTCCCCGTCATTGCTTCATTTCCCGCACTTTCCAAAAATGGCAATTTTGCAAATGGCTTGAAATTCTTCAATTTTGTGAACTTCTAACATCTTCTAAGATCAAATAAAGATCATACACATCCAAAATGATGGAGAAAACTCTTTTTTTGGGCAATTGGGGGTCTCAAATGCCCTGATTTTGCACTGACTTGCTCAAGAAGTCATCTTGTGATCAGATGCCTCCCCCATTGAATTTCTTCATGAAAATTGGTGTAAACACCCCAAATTTGCCCTCACCCATTCACACCATGGCTTGTGATCTCTTCATATGCATAAATTCAATCATAACATCTCATATTGCCTTTGTGCTTCACTGCATTGATTCTAAGTCATCTGCATCTAGGGTTTGTGATCTGAGCTATCCAAGAGCTACTTGAGCCACTCCCAAAGGTCTTCAATCACTTCAAAGGGGTCCATGTGTGTTCAAGCATCATATTATATCCCCACAAAGTCAAGGAAGTCAAGGAATCACAAGAACTGAGAATGGCATGGAAGCAGAGCCAGGTTTAACTGCACAGATGACCTAGAATTAGGGTTTTGGTTTCAGAGGCCATAACTACAAATTTTTTGGTCATTCTTGTTTCTAATGGTCTCTATATGTCATAAGGATCATGCATATCAAGTTTCATGAAGAAATTCCAAGGGGAAGGCATCTAATCAAGAGTTGACTTTTTGAGCAAGTCAGTGCAAAATCAGGGCATCTGAGGCCCTCAATGACCCAACCAAAGGGTGTTCATCATCATTTTGATCATAGAAGATGTTAGAAGTTCAAAAAATCAAAGAATTTCAAGCCATTTGCAAAGTTGACTTTTTGGGAAAATGACTTGTAATGGAAAATTGCCATTTTGGGAAACTTTTTCAACCCTTGCTTTTTGATGCAAAAATGCTTCAAATGGGAAAACTTTGGTCATGAAAGTTGTAGAATGGATCATTACCTTTTCAAAAAGTACAAGAACTCATCCTAATTCATTTTGGATCAAAAGTTATGGCTTGTCAAAGTTGGGAAAAATCACATAAATTGAAGTTTTCTACCAAAGAGGCAAAGTTGCAAAACCACTTGCCAAGACAAATTGTGCTATCAAATGGACTTCTAACCTTTGTGCAAACATGAACCAAGGCCTAAAGATCAGATTGCATCAAAAGTTTGGTCATTTTCATGACTTGTGGTCCAAGAAATCACAAAAGGGGCTAAAGGTCACAAAGTTGCAAAATATCCTTCAAACCCTAATCCATTTGCTGGCTGGTTGCAAAACTGATCCTAGGGCTCTCCACACTTCTTGCTGCGCAGGACACCCCTCTTGTCCTTGGCTAACTATTGGCCCATAGCTCTCTTACACAAATCTTGACTTTTTTGCAAAAGACCCATACCAATCACAATAGGGCACAACCACTCCACAGACCTATCCATGAGTGATAAGTGGACCAAAAACAAGCCATAACACACAACAACTCATGCTGAAACACACTCCAAGCCATAGTTCAAGAAATTGACCTCTTATGCATTTTGCTTCGAATCACACAACACAGCCTTCAAACACAAAAACAAACTTCATAGAACATCTCAGCATGTTCCACTGATCATCCCTGACCTTCCACCTTGCCCTAAAACTCCCAGAAATCAAAACAGGATTTCCTCCCCTCTCTGAACAGAACTCACTCAATCTCTCAAACCAGCCAAAAGAAACTCCAACCAAGCATTGCAAGCTTCTCAGGAGGTCCATTAGAGGCGTTTTGGATCAAAGGGGAAACCAGAAAGTTCCAAGGATCAAAGCTCCAGTTCAGGTGAGCTCAAGAACATTTTTTCCAGAAACATGTTTTTAAGTTCCTAAATGATTCTCTATGATTCACTGATCATGTTGATGTGTTTTGTTTCGAAAATGATTGAGTATTGAGTATGTATGAAGCTTCTGAAACTTTTTTAACCTAAATGCATTTTGTTTCGATTCAGCTTTGATATGAAAAATAAATGTGTTTTGATCATTGATTCTTGCTTTATGATGATTGGGGATGGATTCTGGGCAGAGAGATTAGGTTTTAGTGACCTGGGGAGTGAGCTAGCAATTTTCAGGGAGACATGTGGCCGGAGAAGATGACCGGAGGTCATTTCCGGCCACCTGAGAGTCATTAAGCCCTAATTGTGTCATTAATTGTAGTTTGAATATGGAGCGTAGATCAGGTTGACTAAGTCAATCCCCCGCGCGTTTCAATGGCCTGGATCTATCATTAAAGCCCTAATTCCATTTAATTAAATTAATTAATTAGGTTTAGTCAGTTTAAATGCCAGCCGTAGGATAGCGCGCGCAGTCAACCCTGGACTCCCAGCTTTGAATCTCAGCCTTCAGATCTGCTTACTTTCATTTTAATTCATTTTCTTTTGATTTATTTTGCACGAATTAATTAAAATAGAAAAAATCATCTAAAAATTATGAAATTTTTTGTCAAAGGTTTTATGAATTTTCAGAACACAAAAATATTTTTATTTTTAATTTTTTGCATTAAAAATTATTTTTAAATCATTTAAAAGTTTATTTTTAATTAATTAATGAAAATTAATTAATTAAAAATACTTTTAGGTATTTAAATATCACAAAAAAATTCACATAGCATTTGAAAACATTTAGAAACATTGTCCCACTCTCAAACCAAATTTCTTTTTTGATCTCAATGCCTTTTGATAATTTTCTTTGGAATTAATTTCATTTCAAGGCAATATTTTGTTTCAAACTTCAAAAATTCATTTCTGCCTAACCATAGAGTGTTGGACAATGATTCTTCTTGCATTGCATCTTGTATAGCATGTAGTTTATAGGATAAAATTGGTTTGATTTGATCTTGCATTTTCAATTTGTTTGGCATTTTTCTTTGTGAGGTACCCCAAAACCCTAGCAATCTTAAGAAATTCATAGCTTTCACTAGGTTAAGAGTTGGATCTCCTCCTTTGGGCAGTGAGTTTGTTTAGGTTTAGGGTATCTTTGATTGCATTTTAAAATTTTTATCATGTTGTTTGCTTCTGGTTTTGGATTTTTGCTTTGTGTGATGCATGAAACCCTAATTTGTGCCTTCCTTTGCATCCATTTCTCACTTGCTTGCATCCATTGACTTGCCATGACATTTTTGTGCATTCATTTGATTCATAATACATATTAGGACATATTAGAATCATGTTTGATCATTTCATCTTTCATTTGCCATGTTGTATGTCATTTGCATTCCATAACTTCTCATGTATGTTCATGGTTCTAAGCATGTCTCTTTTGCATCTTTATGCTTGTTTGATCATTCTCTTGCCTTGCCTCATGTTTGAATCATCTCTTAGCATCATCTCTTAGCATCATTAACATCATGTTTATGCTTCTGGTTTTGGTTGGCATCATGGCATTGCATCTCATTCTCATTGCATTTCATTTTCTTGTGCTAACATTTCAGGTGGTAAGTTGTTTGAGAAGTGAATTTGCCTTCACTTCTCACAATCTCTTTTCATCTCTCTCTTGCACCATTGCTGCATTTTATATGTGTATTGGATTGAGCTTGCTCACTCTTGTTCATCTTACCTTCTTTCTTCAAGCAACCTGTCTTCTTAAGTGAAGCAAGTTGTTTTGTTCCTCTTTGCTTCTTTCTCCTTTCATCTGCTTCTCTCCTTGGTGGCTCCTTGAAGATTTCTCCTCTTAAGCCTCACAAACCCTAGGATTTCCAAGCATGATCACAATTAGGGTCTGATTAGTCCCCCATCTAGCTTTTTACCTTTGTGTCATCTTTTGAGTCTTCTCTTCTCATCCCATAATCGAGGACTAAACCCTAAAGGTTTTAAGGCTTTGTGATTAAGCTTATGCCTGCATCCTTCTATTAGGATGGAGTGTATAACTTTAATACTAAGTGTTAAACCCTTAATGTGTTTACATCCTCTAATCAATTTACCTAATAATCATTAAGACATCAAGCTTGTAACTTGGGCCTTGCATTAGGGTTCCAATTCTTCCTTAATTGGTTAAGAAGGACTAACCCTAGTGTTAATGGACAAGTCCCCCTCAAGTTGTCTTACAAACCATAAAACTCACTTCTTCATCTTATCATTAACTAAAATCCATCTAATAAAGGCTTTGTTTTGTCATGAGGTTAATCCCTAATCATGGATTAAGTTGAGGAGTTTTCCTCAGCTTAAATGTTCTCATCTATTATCCTTCTATTAGGATGGTGTAATGAGCCCATTAGATCTTTGATTATGGCTTAAACTCATTACTTAACACTAAACAAAAACAACAAAAAACATCTTAATAATCACAAGTAGGTTAATGATCTTAATCCTATACCATGGTGATTAAGTGTGAGATGCTGACTTCACACTTAAGGTATTCTCATTACCCCTAATCAGAGGGAGGATGTGATGAGTTCACTAACCCATTGATCTAGGCTTAAGCTCATTAACTTATGACACACCTTCCAAAAGCAATAAAAGATTGAAAACACAAAAACAAACAATAATCGTCTCCTCCGGGATTCTTTTCTCATCTCATTCACTCACAAGCGAGAACTTGCTTCTTCCGTCTAATGCAAGACAGTTAGCACCTGAGCCAGACAGGTCATACACTTGAGCATAGACAAGTAGGCAGTTCATCAGTCAATTTATCTTTCAGTCTCTTTGGGTCGAACTACGGTGTTCTGACTTCCTCATTACACGAGAGGATACGTAGGCATAACTTAACAGTTATCGAACAAAAGTCTCTGTATATTCCCCCTCCTTCCAGCATTATTCTTTAAGCCTCATTATCATGAGCATTTCACTCTTGTTCTTACACTGACACTTCTCTTATACACTTCACACTTCTTTTACACTGACACTTGCATTCTTTCCAGCTTTGATACACAAATTGCACAGACACTACCCCTTTGAAACACAAATCTTTTAAGCATGGATCCCGTCGAGTACGGCGGACAATCTGGGTGTTAATACCTTCCCAGGTTGTAACTAACCCCCTTTCTCAGTATCTCTAGTTCGCAGCCGTCTTATCCATCCTTTTCCTAGGTTTATGCAGCATTACCTTTCCTTCGGGATAAAAATGCCTAGCTGGCGACTCTTTCTTTCTCTTGAGTTCACCCCTGTGTGTCCTCTCTCCTTTTCGCCGACCGTTCGTGTGTGTACCCCTCTTGACCCGGGTGTCATTTGGCGGGAGCGAAAATTGGTATGCATGATCCTCATATCATATAAAGACCAATAGAAACAAGAATGACCAAAAAATTTGGAGTTATGGCCTCTAAAACCAAAACCCTAATTTTAGGTCGTCTGTGCAGTTAAGCTTGGCTCTGCTCCCATGCCTTTCCTTAGTTCTTGTAATTTTTGACTTTCTTGACCTTGGGAGGATATAATATGATGCTTGAACATATATGGACCCTCCTGAGATGATTGAAGACCTTTGGAGTGGCTCAGATAGCTCAGGGATTGCCCAGATCACAAACCCTAGATGCAGATGACTTTGAATCCATGCAGTGAAGCAAACATGCACTATGAGATGATATGGTTGAACTTATGAAATATGAAAAGAAACACAAGCCATGGTGAAATGAGTTAGGGCAAATTTGGGGTGTTTACAGCTGCCCCTATTCAAGCATGAGTTAGCTGTGCAGGATGTAAGTGACGGCTTAACAGACAAACAAGATAACTTGTGGTTGAATATCAAAGACAGTCCAAAATTTGCACTCACAGAATGAAGAAGAAAAGGGATATAGATTTCAAGAGGAAGTAAAGTATGTTTATAAAGTGCGGGCGATGGAGGACGACCATCGAGTAGAGGACGACTGCTGGGGATGAAGCAATGACGGGGACGACCGACATGCTGGTGAAATAGAGAGATCATGATGGGGACGGCCATCGAGTAAAGAAACAAAGATTCTCTGGGGATTAAAGGTAAATGATGGGGACGACCATCGGTTTGAAGAAATAAATGATGAGGAACAGCCATCAAAGGTGAAGGACGATCACCTAACAGGGGACGGCTGCTCTTGTTGGGGATAAGGATGAGGGACGGTCATCCAAGTTGAAGGACGATCACCTGGCAGGGTACGGATGCCGAAAGTATCACGACATAGGACGAATGTCGGATGAAAAGGTCGACGATGGGGACGGCCATCGGATAAGCATGATGAAGGACGATCATCAAGAGGTGAAGGACGATCACCTAGCAGGGGACGGCTGCTCTTGGGGTTTTACCATGACATAGGACGAATGTCAGATAACAAAATCAACGATGGGGACGGCCATCAGATAAAATGATGAAGGACGATCATCAAGAGGTGAAGGATGATCACCTAGCAAGGGACGGTTGCTAAAAATATCACGACATAGGACGAATGTCGGATAGGAAGGGGTTCTTATGAATAGAGACTCCGCTGGGGATGGTGAAGGACGATCATCAAGAGGTGAAGGACGATCACCTGGAAGGGTACGGCTGCCGAAAGGTATCATGACATAGGACGAATGTCAGATAGAAAGGAAAAAGTTATCAAGACTTGCCGGGAATTCTTCTGGGAAATGGTAGACACAGACGAGTGTCTAAATTCCAAAAGATATAAGTGTTTGACACGGTGTATAGGTTAAAGATGCGGACGAGCATCCTTAAGATTGTGATACGGATGAGTATCGGTAAAAACAAACGCTGACGCGTGTTCAGAGATGATGGTACGAACGAGTACCAACTGGTTAACAAAGAACACGGACGAGTGCCGACTCTGAGGGGATTTAAGTGGTACATACAAGATACGGACGAGTATCTGAAATAAGTAAACATGGGTGAGACATGGACGAGTGTTCCACTTGCTGGGGAGAGTATGATACAGACGAGGATCATAAAGGGAAGTTTATAAGTTATAAGAGATATTCTAAAGATCTGTGGGGACAAGATGACACAGACAGGTGTCAAGAAGAGGTGTATGATAGACAAGTGTTTGGTTTACAGCGAGTGTTTAGGCAACCATGCTGGGGATGGGTGACACGGATGGGTGTCAGGGAAGTGTGTAGATATATGTAAACACGTGTTTGTGAGTGCAAAGGGGACGCTTTGGCTTTCTACTGGGGATATGACACAGACGAGTGTCAAGAAGCATCTGTAATGTATAAGCATCTGTTTGTAGAGAACGCTCGGGCGACTTTATTGGGGAATGATGACACGGACAAGTGCCAAAAGGAGCATGTATCTGTATTTGTGAGTGTAACGGAAATGCTTTAATATTCTGCCGGGGAGTTTGAGAAGTATTTCGTGTATTTGCAAACGGGGTGCTGGTATACACAGTTGTTTGATTCAGAACACGACTTGTGATTATGCAATATGTTTGATTTTTGCCATAATGCTTCGTATTAGACGGAATGCTACGCTTTGGGGGGAAAACATGATGCGAATGCTATGATTATGCAAAGATACCGATCCGGGATTCGGATCCCGTTGCTGTGGAGATCTCCGACTGATTTTCTTGAAGTGGATATCCCAGCTGGGGATGAGATCATTGGTAGATATGACATGTATGACTCTGCTTGAGGAAATAGATCATTTATAGACCTATCTTGGTAATGAGGGACCCAGCTGGGGTCTGCGGGAGCTTTCATCACTCTGTTGTGAGATCTTCAGGCATTGCTCTTCTGGATAGAGGCTGAAACTCTGCGGGGAGATGGCTCCCTGTCTAACACTTGGTCGAGGAGGAATGATGATTGGCAACTCCGCTGGGGATAAAGCAACTCTGGTGCTATTTGGAAGACGTGTCGAGTAAGTAATGATTTGGCAGCTTGCTGGTGAGAAGCTTTCATGCCCCATGTTGCGCTTTGAATACCTACAATCCTATCATGACAAAGAAACGTACAAGTATCCCTAGGTATCCCTTACTGGATTTCATCATAGGAGTTTAGACACTCCCGGGAGCAAATATATTTCCCGTTAGCATGTAGTTCAGAAAAAAACACATCTGTACTTATGCAATCAACATCTTAAGGACATCGGACATTTTGCAAATGAAAATAAAATGTACGAGATGAAATATGACTGAAAATCTGATTTTATTAATTTGGGTGCCCTGAATTGGCAAGTACAGTCATTGGAACAAATCCCCTGAAATGAGGAGATTGTTACAAATTGAGAAACAAAAGAAAATGCTGGCAATGTTGATGATGCTTCAAGGAGCTTCCCTTTTGCTACGACTCGTATGACATTGACGTTCTTCTCATCTTGCTTTCTGAAGACGGCTGATTCTGACCGATGCTCGAACCTTTCGAAGCTTGTCGTGTTGTAAGTGATACAGACGAATTCAGAATGCAGTTGTTCGCTTATTCCCTTATTTTGCGTGGATCGCCCTTTCGGGTTTTCAATCCACCAGGATACCCATTTTTGCCTGAGTTGTCCAATGCGGCTTTTCAACTCAGCGGGTGTACATTTTTTTTATTTTTTATTTTGCCTTACTTTTGGCCGAGTCGTTTATTCTGTTTTTGACTCTCCGGGATGCCCTATTTTTTCCTGGACTTACATTCTGTTTTTATGTCCAGCGGGTCATTTTATGCGAAGTATCTTTTAGCTGCATCTGAATTCACAGGGGACGGGAAGTCTTCACCATCCATAGTACTGAGCATCAATGCTCCGCCGGAGAAAACTTTCTTTACTATGAATGGCCCATCATAATTCGGAGTCCACTTGCCCCTGTGGTCTGTATGAGGAGGGAGGAGTCTCTTCAACACAAGATCTCCTACTTGGTACTCTCGAAGGCTGACTTTCTGATCGAAGGCTTTCTTCATTCTCTTCTGATATAACTGCCCATGACAGATCACAACTAATCTCTTTTCTTCAATCAGATTTAGTTGTTCGTATCGGGATCGGACCCAATCTGCTTCGTTCAACTTGACATCCATCAATACCCGTAAAGATGGTAACTCAACTTCGACCGGTAGGACTGCTTCCATACCATACACAAGCTGATACGGCGTTGCCCCGGTGGATGTTCTAATTGACGTACGATACCCATGCAAGGCAAATGGTTGCATTTCATGCCAGTCTTTATAGGTAACTACCATCTTCTGCACAATCTTCTTGATATTCTTGTTAGCTGCCTCAACAGCGCCATTCATCTTTGGCCTATAAGGAGAAGAATTGTGGTGTTGGATCTTGAAGTCCCGACACAGTTCGGCCATCATTTTGTTGTTCAAGTTGGAACCATTATCAGTAATGATTCGCTCGGGCACTCCATACCGGCATATGATGTCTCTCTTCAGGAATCGGGCTACCACTTGCCTGGTGACATTTGCATAAGAAGCTGCTTCAACCCATTTGGTGAAATAATCAATAGCTACCAAGATGAATTTGTGGCCATTTGAAGCAGTCGGTTCAATATTGTCGATCATATCAATGCCCCACATGGCGAAGGGCCAGGGTGAAGACATCACATTCAAAGGATTGGGAGGCGCGTGCACTTTATCCGCATAAATCTGGCATTTATGGCATTTTCGGGCATAGGCACAACAGTCTGCATCCATTGTGATCTAGTAATAGCCTGATCTCAACAACTTTTTAGCCACTACATGCCCTCCTGCATGGGTACCAAAAGATCCTTCATGAACCTCGTGCATCAGCAAGTCTGCTTCTGCCTTATCAACACACCTGAGAAGTACCATATCAAAGTTTCTCTTGTACAGGGAACCATCAGCATTCAAGAAGAAACTACCAGCCAGCCTTCTTAATGTCTTCTTGTCATTGGAAGATGCCCCAGATGGGTATGTTTGATCCTCCAAGAAGCATTTGATATCATGGAACCAAGGCTTTTCATCTTTGACAACATCTACTAAAAATACATATGCTGGTCTGTCAAGTCTGGATACTGAAATCCGAGGCACAAAGTTGGCAGCTTGAACTTTGATCATAGATGAAATGGTAGCCAGAGCATCTGCAAACTGATTTTCATCTCGAGGGATATACTCAAGCTTGACTGTTGTGAAGAAAGTCAATAACCTCCATGTATAATCCCGATAAGGTATTAGGTGATCTTGGTGGGTGTACCATTTGTCGTTGGTTTGATTGATTACCAGAGCTGAATCTCCGAACACAGTCAAAGTCTTGATCCTGAGGTCAATAGCTTCCTCAAGACCCATGATACAAGCTTCGTATTCAGCTTCGTTGTTAGTGCAGTTAAAGGTGAGTTTTGCCGAGAAAGGCATGTGAACTCCCTTAGGTGTAATGAGTACTGCTCCAACACCACGACCATTCATATTAACAGCCCCATCAAACATCATAGTCCATTCTTCTTTCGGGTCAGGCCCTTCAGTGTGAATAGGCTCTTCGTGATCTTTCGCTTTTATGAACATGATGTCTTCATCAGGGAAGTCAAATCTCATAGGCTGGTAATCATCAATGGGTTGCTTAGTGAGATAATCAGACAATACACTGCCTTTGATGGCCTTTTGAGATGTGTATTGAATGTCGTATTCTATGAGGATCATTTTCCATCTTGCAACCCGTCCGGTAAGTGCTGGCTTCTCAAAAATGTACTTGACTGGGTCCATCTTGGAGATCAATAAAGTGGTGTGGGTCAACATATACTGTCTTAGTCGGCGAGCAGCCCACGCTAAAGCACAACAAGTTTTCTCGAGCAATGAATAACGTTGTTCACAGTCGCTAAACTTTTTGCTTAGGTAGTATATTGCATACTCTTTTCGACCAGACTCGTCATGCTGGCCCAACACACACCCCATCGACTCTTCTAATACTGTCAGGTACATGATTAGAGGTCTTCCTTCAACTGGAGGCATAAGGATCGGAGGCTCTTGTAAATATTCCTTGATTTTGTCAAAAGCCCTCTGGCAGTCTTCGTTCCACCTGACCGTTTGTTCTTTTCTTAACAGCTTGAACAAAGGCTCACAGGTTGCTGTAAGGTGAGATATGAACCGTGAAATGTAGTTCAATCTACCTAGAAACCCCCAAATTTCTTTCTCAGTCTTCGGTGCAGGCATTTCTTGAATGGCTTTGACTTTATCGGGGTCAACTTCAATCCCTTTCTCACTTACAATAAATCCCAGCAGCTTACCAGATCGCACCACGAATGTGCATTTGTTGGGGTTTAACTTCAATTGGTACTTCCTCAGACGCTTGAATAACTTCAACAGATTTACCAGGTGGTCTTCTTCTGTGAGGGACTTGGAAATCATGTCATCAACATAACATTCAATTTCTTTGTGGATCATGTCATGGAATAATGTTACCATAGCCCGTTGATAAGTGGCACCAGCATTCTTCAGTCTGAATGGCATCACCTTATAACAGAATGTTCCCCAGGGTGTGATGAAAGTTGTCTTCTCCATGTCTTCAGGTGACATCTTGATCTGATTGTATCCTGAAAATCCGTCCATGAAGGAGAAAACCGAGAACTGAGCCGTATTATCAACCAATACATCAATGTGGGGTAGAGGGAAGTCATCTTTTGGGATGGCTCTGTTCAGGTCCCGGTAATCGACACACATCCTCACCTTGCCATCCTTCTTAGGCACAGGTACAATATTAGCAACCCACGGCGGATAGCTAGTCACAGTAAGGAAACCGGCGTCCCACTGCTTTTGTACCTCTTCTTTTATCTTCATTGCCATATCTGGGCGAGTACGACGCAGCTTCTATTTTACTGGTGGGCAGTCTTCTTTCAGAGGTAGCTTGTGCATGACAATGTCGGTGTCCAACCCTGGCATATCCTGATAAGACCAAGCAAAAACATCCACGTATTCCCGAAGTATGTCAATCAGTTGCCCTTTCACTAGATCTTGCAGGCAGACCCCGATCCTAACTTCTTTCAAGTCTTCTTCTGTACCAAGATTAACCGTTTCGACTTCCTCCTGATGAGGAGTGATAACCTTCTCCTCTTGCCTTAACAACCTGGCTATCTCTTCAGGTAGCTCATAATCTTCTTCAACCCCTTCATCAGCTTGATTGATCGGATTGTCAAAGTCATACGAAGTCATAGCAGTGTTGTTGTCGGTGCAGTCTGAAGGGCACTTTCTGCAAGGGTTTAGATTGGTTTATTTTAGTGATCAGTTTTATCTTATTTAGAAAAAGTGAAAATGAAGTTATTTATTCTGAAAAACATTGCCATTTTATTTTTGTACAAAAAGAAAAATGAAAAACAGTGAGCGGAAAAGAAAACTCTCATTTGCAAAAGATGTCCTGATATTCATTAATTGATCTTTGCACAAAATACAAGATGGCCCGATTACAAAATGAGTCTTGACATCTTGGGCAAGATGCGAGACTTGATGCATGCTTTAAAATACAGGAAATAATAATTACTCTGCAGGAGTAACCCTTATAATTTCCTGGGAAGACCAGCTTGAGACATGGCTCCCCGGGGTCTTTGGACGTATCCAGCTTTCCAGGTTGCGCTCGTCTTCTGACTCATCTTCCAAATTGTTCACTGCATCCGGGGTGAGCATCCCCCGCTGACAAACTTGGGCTCCTTTGCAGCCTCTGGTTGATCTTGTTGAGTTGGTCGGTAACCCAACCCAAATCGGTCTTCTTTCTTTTCCACGGGCAGCAGCTTGCCCCAGCCTTGGGCGGTACCTTCCTCAACAACCTTTCAGGCTTGCTGGTATGATGTTATGGAAGTTCCCAGTACAGCAGATGCTTCATTAATGTTCAAGGCCTCGAACCCCTGACTCATGGTTTCATGGTTCTCCCCATCCATCTCAATGTACTTATACGTAGCCAGCTGGCTAACAAAGATGTCCTCCTCCCCACAGATGGTGATGATCTGGCCTTCCCACTCGAATTTTAACTTCTGGTGAAGGGTAGACGTAACAGCGCCAGCGGCGTGGATCCAGGGTCTACCCAACAGACAGTTGTAGGCCGGCTGTATGTCCATCACAAAGAAGGTAGTTTTAAAAGTCTGCGGGCCAATCATCACAGGAAGATCAATCTCCCCAAGCACTGATCTTTTAGAGCCATCAAATGCTCTCACCACCAAATTACTCGGATGTAATGCCAAGCCATCATACTCCAGCTTCACTAAGGCTTTCTTTGGTAAAACATTGAGTGATGACCCAGTGTCCACCAGTACATGAGACAAAACGGAACCCTTGCATTCCAAGGTGATATGCAAAGCCTTGTTATGGTTGCGTCCCTCCGTTGTTAAGTCAGCATTGGTAAAGCCCAGTCCATGACTGGTGTTGACATTTGCAACCACAGTTTCTAGCTGATTAACAGTAATCTCCTCCGGCACGTATGCTGCGTACAGGACTTTCAACAACGCGTTCCTGTGAGTCTCGGAACACATCAAAAACGATAATATGGAGATTTTGGAGGGTGTTTGGTGAAGCTGGTCCACCACCTTGTAATCACTCCTTTTTATGATTCTCATGAACTCGTCTACATCTTGTTCAAAAGATGTCTTCTGAGTGTCTTTGACAGTTGACTCTTCAGATACCACACTCTTTCCTTTTGCTTTGGTAGCAGCTTCAGCTTCAACATTAGGTCTTTGTGTTTGTGAGGCGAAAAGGTGTCCGCTTCTGGTGAAGCCTCCGCCTCCCCCGACGTTATCAATTTGTGGAGAAGAGGTCGATGAATCCAGAGTGATTTTCTCCCCGTTGCAGTAGAGATCAGAGCCATAATGCCAAGGTATGGCACTACTACTTTCATAAGGAACTGGTCCAGGCACCGTAATGGCGACCAGACTGATTGCTGCAGAGGAGGGTACCGTAATGGTGTGCGGATCATAGTAAATTGTGACTGGTGATCTGGCAGGAGGCGTCACGGTTTGTTGTCGGAAATTGCTGCTGGGAGGAACGTTTGATTGGTCATAGTAGATTGTAACTGTTGAGACATCTTCATTAATTTTTGCTGGCGTTGTAGTAGATTCTTTTGATAAAGTGGATGTTGATGTTGTAGAAGAAACAGTTGTTGAATTTTGACTTGTTGAAGAGATGGATGGAGTAGTTGCTGGTGATGTGGATGAATCGGTAGGAATGACTGTTGTTGCTGTTGTAGGAGAATCTGGGATTGTTGTTAAAGGAATTGCTGGATTTGTAGGCGCCGTTGTTGAAATCTGAAGGATACCATCCTCGATAAGACCATTTATGCCGCTTCTCATCCTTTCACACCCATTGACTGCAATGTTGTAATACCCACAGCCGAGCTCACACCCGGGGAACACTTGGCATTCTAAAAGTTGAGCTTTAATTTCAACCAAAGGTGTTCGAATTTGTGCGACACTGGTGATTAAAGTGGATGGTTTTTCTTCCTCAATGGCATTAATCCTAGGCCCGCCATGATTAGGCATAGGATTTCTGTTGACGTTCGGAGGAGGTGCAAAGTTGAGGGCTTTAGAATCCACCAGATCTTGGACTTTCATCTGTAATGCTCTGCACTTCTCAGTATTGTGACCAGGTGCATTGGAGTGGAAGGCACACCTGGCGTTGACATCATAGTTCTTTGGGAGATTGAGAGGATCTGGTGGTGCCAACGTCCTTAACTCAACCAAGTTAAGCTTCAGGAGTTGTGGCAATAAGGCAGCATAAGGCATAGGGATGGGGTCAATCACCCTATTTGCCTGAGATGGTCTCTGTTGGAAGGGATGTTGCTGTTGGTTGCTATTGTTGTTGTTGTAGGCTCTCTATTGCGGATACTGAACTTGTTGTTGATACTATGGTTGTTGTTGCTGAGGATATGCTGATTGTTGAGGAATCGGAGCCGGAATGGTAACAGCTGCTACTGACCGGTGAACATACTGAGGTCTGCCCCTGCTTGTATGAATGGAATTGGTCTCACCGGATCTTCGGGGTCCCACAAAAGGCTTCCTGGGATTACTGGATGAACTTGCACCATTGTCGGAAATTTTACCCATTTTTAATAGACTTTCAATCCTTTCACCAGCTATAACGACATCAGCAAAGCTGGTAGAGGAAAAGGCAACCTATCTATCAATGTAGGTCCCTTGTAGCGTATTCATGAACATGTCAGTCATCTCCCTTTCTGACATGGGTGGTTGGACAGCAGCAGCAAGCTGTCTCCACCTTTGGGCATATTCCCTAAAGCTTTCTCTGGAAGATTGAGACATTCCCATTAGGAGGGTCCTGTTAGGAGCCATGTCCAGATTGTATTGATATTGCCTGATGAAGGCTTCAGCTAAGTCCTTCCAGCATCTAATGGTAGCTCTGGTCAAATGTGAATACCACTCTCTTGAAGCCCCAGTCAGACTGTCTTCAAAGTAGAACATCCACAGCTTTTCATCCATGGTATACGCTTTAAGTCTTCCTAGGAAAGACTGCAGGTGAGTTCGTGGACAGGAGGTTCCATCGTATCTCTCAAAGCACGGGGGTTTGAATTTGTGGGGAATTCTCACCCCATCCACTAGTCCCATATCCATTACATCGAAGCCAAGGAATTCTGAGACTCCAAAGATCTCAACTTCTCAGCAATTTCATCCAATCTCCTATCATAGACTTCATCTCCAGCTCCCATAACAGTAAACTGCTCTTCTTGGGGATCCTCTTGCAAGATTCTCCCTCCGGCAGTATTACCTTGTACATTTCTCGGGATGTTGACTTCCGGATCCAGATGAGGTCCAAATACTGGTGGGTCAATACGAGGCTGGCCCCGCTCATTGTTACTAGTCCCTCCTGTTCCAAGGTGAGGTTCCTCGGGAGTTTGTCTTTCCACCAGTTCCCTTAACCTTTCTTGACTCTGGGCCAAGCCAGTCATCACAGCCATGAATTGAGTCATTTCGTTTCTCATCTCCACTCTTTCATTAGCCATCTGATTTCTGACCTCAGTCAGATCCTGCTGTACTTGATCCATTTGAATACCGGGAAGGTTGTTGCGAGTAGGGTACCGGTGCGTGCGGTTGACAGGGAACACTCGGCGACGAGCAATATTTCCTGAGATCACAACAAAGTTAGAAACAAAAATAATAAAACCTACAAAACAAAACAAAAGTTAGTATGCAATGTAGTATGCTTATTTGTTTTCCAAGGTATCCGGTTTGGTTCTTGGTTTTGACCTTTCCAGACCTCGAGGAAGATGCTTGATGTTATTTGAGAAGCCCAAATGGAAACAAACTAAAATATATTACAAAATGGTGAACAATGCATAGTTTGTTTTACAACACATGCCCCTGGAGATCAAAATACGAAAAGAGAAAAGTACATCAAATGGAAATGAACAACAAGCAAAGAAGTCAAACATCCAATCCAAACTCATCCTCCTTGACCTCCTTTAGAAGTGCCTCAGTCACTGGACCAGCTGGGTGCTCTGTAATGGTCCTGATGAGGAGGTTCCTGGTAGCAATGGCAGTGGTCAGCCTTTTATGCCTGTCCTGGTCCTTTGATCTCTTCAATCCTGCTCTGAGCTTTAACTCAGAAATCTCCTTCTGGGCTGCCAACAAAGCCTCTTGTTGCCTCTTCTCCTTGGCCTCTAACTGTTCGATCTTGGCTTGAGTCTTCTGATCTTCTTGAGTACGGGCATTAGTGATCCTAACCCACCTAGCCTGACTCTCTTGCAGATAGAGCTCAGTCCTAGCCTTCTGAATCTTAGCCTCCTTACAGGCATTCTTCAATATTTGCTCCCCAACTCTTGCTTTCCTGATGTAGTCCTCTGTCTTCTCAATTTTGGCAAGATGCTCTACCCTAAGCTTCTCCAACCTCTCAATGTCCAGACGACCATCACTCCTTTCCCAAAGGGTCTTCTTCAAGGCTTAAGATAGGTTCTCATTCCTTTCCTTCAGCTTCTCAAATTCTTCTAGGCTGACAGTTGCTGCAGGTTGTATTGTAGAGGGTCCAGGTATGTCTTCCAAGGTGAAGGGCATTCCAGTAATTTGAGCTCTAGCACGGGACCAGTCATAGTACTGAGCTGAAGCAACATTATTACACCTTCCCATAATTGCCATCCCTTTTGTCTGGATGTTGTCCCAAGCCCAGGATGCTTGCCTGACAACAGCTGAACTAGGTTTCACTTCACAATACAGGGTCTCAGCTAAATCTTGCACTCTAGGAGGGTGAACCAAAGCATAGCCCAGTTGTCTTTTAAACAGCAAAGGATTGTAGTTGATGCAACCCTTTACTCCTATCAGAGGCACATTAGGGTATTGTCCACAGCTGGTGATGATGTCTTTGCCTTTGTGCTTTGGGTGCACCATCTAATGTCATCTGAAGTCAAGGCAATGAGCCTCTTGGCCCAGTTCTTCTGTTGGTGAGGATTCAGGAAGGCATCTAAATTAGGCAGGTGTCTGAGCAGCCAGGTGTAAAACAAAGGAGCACAACATCTTACTAACTTCACCCTTTGTTTCTCATTCCTCTGATGGATGGAATAATAAAATTCTCCTAGCAGTGTGGGTACTGGGTTCTTTAGAAGAAACAGATGGATGGCATTCTTGCTGACAAATTTGGGCTCATCTGCAAACAGTATAGCCCCATATATGCTGAGGGCTAAAAATGCACAGACTGCCCTCCACTCTCCCAATGAGGCCTTCAGGATGGCCTGAGAAATCAAAAAGTCCAAGTGCAAACCAGGGATTCCAGCTTTTGTTGTCACACTTTGCTCAATCAAGGCAGGTTCCAGGTACAGTGCTTTTGCTATTTCTCCATTGCTGGGAGCTGGCATTTCTTACTTGTCTATGCTCAAGTGTGTGACTCGTCTGGCTCGAAAGCTACCTATCTTGCATTAGATGGAAGAAGCGAGTTCTCGTTTTCAGAGTGAGTGTGATGAGAAAAGAATTCCAGAGGAAACGTTTATTGTTTGTTTTTGTGTTTTCAGTTTTTTATTGTTTTTGGTTTTTTTCCTAGGATAATGAGCTTAAGCCTAAACCAAGGGTTGTAAACTCATTATATCCTCCCTGATTATGGATAATGAGCCTACTTAAGTGTGAATAAGCATCTCAACTTAATTACCATGATGATATAGGATTAAGATCATTAACCTACTTGGTAGATATTAAGTGTTTTTGGATTTTGTGTGTGTTAAGTAATGAGTTTAATCTCTAATCAGGGATTAGTGAACTCATTACACCATCCTAAGAGAAGGATGATAGATGAGAACACTTAAGCTGAGGAAGACTCCTCAACTTAATCCATGGTTAGGGATTAAATTCGTTATATAACAAGCCTTTATTAAAGTGGATTTTAATTAAAGGTGAGATTAAGAAGTGGGTTTTAAGTTTGTAAGACAACTTGAGGGGGACTTGTCCATTAAACACTAGGGTTAGTCCCTCTTAACCATAAGGAAGAGATGGAACCCTAATATAAGGCCCAAGTTACAGGCTTAAGTCTTAATATTTATTTGGTGTTTTGATTAAGAGGTGTAAACAAATTAAAGGTTTAACACTAAGGATTAAATTTATACACTCCATCCTAAGATAAGGATGCAGGCATAACCCTAATTCAAAGTCCTAAAGCTTTAAGTGTTTAGCCTCTGATTATGAGATGAGAAGAGAGACTCAAGGAGACTCAAAGGTAAAAGACTAAGGGAGACTATATACAAACCTAAAATTTTCACGCTTGGATATCCTATGGTTTGTGAGGCTTAAAAGAAGATCTTCAGGAGGGCCACCAAAGGAAGAGAAGCAAATAAAAAGAGAAGAGAAAGAAGAATAGGTTACTTACTTCTTGAAGAAGATAAGCAACCTAAGAGAAAGAAAAGGAGCAAGGGAGCACAAGTGAAGCAAGTTCACTTCAAAGACAAGTAAATATGCAAATGAAAATATAAGAAGAGGTGGGATGTGAAGGCAAATGCACATCCCAGACAACTTACCATAAGCCCCTGAAAGGTTAGTATGAATGCATAAGATGCAAAGTAAAAGGAAATAAAGAAAATGGAAGTGCAATGACCAAAACCAGAAGTGTAAACATGATGCATATGTGTTATTAGATGCTGCAAAGTCATGAACAATGCTTATGAATGTTCATACAAGGGATGAGATGCAAAGATGGCATGTTAGAAGCTTGAAAACACATGAATGTACATGAAATGTAATGAATGCAATGCATATCAAATGAATGAAGAAATGATCAAGCAATGTTCAAACATGTCTTAAGATGTCTAAGATGGCATACAAGAGTATGGAATGTCATGGCAAGTTCACATGATGATGATATGCAAGGATGGATGCAAATGAACAAGATAAATTAGGGTTTTATGAAAGTATGAAATGCATATGACCAAAACAGAAGCATACATCATGATAAAATTTTGAAATTGAACTCAAACAAACTCTAAACACATACAAGATCACTCCCCAGAGGTGGAGGTCAGAAGCTAAACCTAGAGGAAGTTATGAATTGTCTAAGTTAAATAGGGTTTTTGGGTGATTCTAAAGGAAAAATGCAAATCAAATTGAAAATGCAATGCAAAATTATGAGTTAAATAACATCCTGGTTGATCAGAAATGATTTTTTCAAGTTAGGGTTAGAAAATAGGAATTTTATGAACCCTAATTCAAAGATAATTATGAAAACATGATCAAACCTAAAAATAAATTTGTATGGTGAGTTTGTAAATGTTTCTAAATGCCTAATAATGCTTCATGAATTTTTTGGTAATTTTTAGAAACCTAAATGTATTTTTAATTAATTAAAATCAATTAATTAATTAAATAAAACATTTAAATGATTTAATAATACTTTTTAATGCAAAATTTAAGATAAAATAATGTTTTTGAGTTTAGAAAAATATTTGAAGTGAAAATGCAGAAAATGAGATTTTTAGAAGTCTTTTTGCTATTTTAAATAATTATATGAAAACAAAAGAAATAAAATGAAAACAAAATAAAAGAAAATGAAAAGTAAGCAAGATCAAAGGCCCAGATTCAAACTTGGGGAGACTGCGTGTGTGTTTCTAAGGCCAGGATTGAATCTGACTAATTAATCCTAATTAAATTAATTAATTAAAGATTAAGGTTAATGAACTAATCTTGACCATCCAAACATGTGGTAACCTAAGATCTAAGGGCTGTCATTTAAACTGAGGAATTAATTAGGTTTTAGCCCTAATGACTTTCAGACGGCCGGAACAGTGTTCCGGTTGTCTTCTCCGGCAAGGACCTCACCCTATCTCTCTCAAAACACCACCCCAAACCCTCTAAAGCTCCAAAATCAATCCTCTAACAACCCTAAACAAGAATCAAGCATCAAAAACCATTTATCATTCAAGAACAACATGAATCGAAGCAAACAATATTTATGTCAAAAATTTCAGAAACACCATACATGCTCAATCCTCAACCATTTTCAAAAATAAACATATCACAATGATCAGTGACCTTGCCCCGAAATGAGATGTGTATAAGTAACCCACGACAAAGTCTCCTGGCGTACGCAAAGATCAACCTTTATTAGGTATTTTGTTGTTTTCCTTATGAGATGAGAAGAAAGACTCAAATCGAGAAAAACTAGGGGAACTAAGACCAACCCTGAGTTATTTATTGCATGCAAAGGATATCCTAATGGTTTGTGTAGTTTTCTAATCCTAATGAGAAAAGGAAAATAAAGAAACTAGAAAGTAACTTACTTACTAAGGAAGTTAAGTTGTTTCCAAAGGGATTAACATGAAGTTGTATCAACAAAACACAAAGTGCTAAGGCAGCCACATTTTGAAAGCATACAGAATTTAAAAGGAAGAAGTTGTGTGAACAAAATTACCTCAACCTCCCTACAAAACAAAGGTTAGTACGATATGGTTAAAATGATAAAAGGAAGAAGGAAAACAAGTACCAAACATATCCTAATACATCTATGTCGCTCCCACCTGATGACACATGGCCAAGAGGGGTACAGACGCGAACGGTCGGCGAAAAGAGAGGAGAACACACAAGGGTGAACTCAAAAGACAAGAGTCGCCAGCTAGGCATTTTTATCCCGAAGGAAAGGTAATGCTGCATAAACCTAGGAAGATATGGATAAGACGGTCGCGAACCAGAGAAACTGAGAAAGGGGGTTGGTTACAACCTGGGAAGGTATTAGCACCCAGATTGTCTGCAGTACTCGACGGGATCCACGCTTGAAAGTTTGTGTTTTAAAGGGGTAGTGTCAGTGATATCTGTGTACAAAAGCTGGAAAAGAAAACAAGTGTCAGTGCAAAAGAAGTGTGAAGTGAAGTAAGAGAGTGTCAGTGTAGGAAAAGAATGTGAAGCTCAAGACTATGAGGCTTAAAGAATAATGCTGAAAGAGGGGCGAATATACAGAGACTTTTTTTCGATAACAGTTAAGTTATGCCTACGTATCCTCTCGTGCAATGAGGAAGTCAGAACACCGTAGTTCGACTCAAAGAGACTGAAAGATAAATTGACTTGTGAACTGCTTACTTATCTATGCTCAAGTGTATGACCTGTCTGGCTCAGGTGCAAACTGTCTTGCATTAGACGGAAGAAGCGAGTTCTCGTTTGTGAGTGAATGAGGTGAGAAAAGAATCCCGGAGGAGACGATTATTGTTTGTTTTTGGTATTTTGAGTCTTTTATTGCTTTTTGAGTTTGTCATAAGTCAATGAGCTTAAGCCTAAACCAAGGGTTAGTAAACTCATCACATCTTCCCTCTGATTAGGGGTAATGAGAATACCTTATGTATGAAGTAAGCACCTCACACTTAATCACCATGGTGTAGGATTAAGATCATCAACCTACTTGTAATTATTTATATGTTTTTGGTGTTTTTGTTTAGTGTTAAGTAATGAGTTTAAGCCATAATCAAGGATTTAATGGACCCATTACACCATCCTAATAGAAGGATAATAGATGAGAACATTTAAGCTGAGGAAGGCTCCTCAACTTAATCCATGATTAGGGATTAATCTCATGACAAAATAAAACCTTTATTAAATGGATTTTAGTTAATGGTAAGATTAAGAAGTGGATTTTATAGTTTGTAAGACAACTTGAGGGGGACTTGTCCATTAACACTAGGGTTAGTCCTTCTTAACCAGTTAAGGAAGAATTAGAACCCTAATGCAAGGCCCAAGTTACAAGCTTGATATCTTAGTGTTTATTAGATGGATTGATTAAAGGATTTAAACACATTAAGGGCTTAAAACTTAGGATTAAATTTATACACTCCATCCTAATAGAAGGATGCAGGCATAAGCTTAATCACAAAGCCTTAAAACCTTTAAGGTTTAGTCCTTGATTATGAGATGAGAGGAGAGACACAAAAGATGACACAAAGGTAAAACTAATGGGGAACTAATCAAACCCTAATTGTGATCATGCTTAGGTGTTCCTAGGGTTTATGAGGCTTACAAGAGATCTTCAAGAGAAAAGCCACCAAGGAAGAAGCAGATGAAAGGAGATAGAAGCAGAAGAAGCAAGACAACTTACTTCACTTAAGAAGATAAGTTGCTTGAAGGAAGAAGGAGGGGAGGGAACATGAATGAGCATGCTCACACTAATACACAAGTAAAATGCAGCAATGAATGCATAAGAGATGAGAAGAGATTATGAGAAGTGAAGGCAAATTCACTTCTCAGACACTTACCACCTGAAAAGTTAGCAACATGAAAATGAAATGACATGAAAATGAGATGAAATGCAATGATGCAAACCAAAGTCAGAAGCATAAACATGATGCTAATGATTCTAAGAGATGATGCAAATACATGTCAAGAGTTGTGGATGATCATACAAGGATGAGGATACAAGTGAAGCATGCTTTGAACCATGGAAGTTCATGAAAGTTTATGAAATGATATGAATGCATAACATGGCAAAGTAATGATGCAATGATCAAACATGATTCTAATATGTCCTAAGATGTATTATGAATCATGAGGATGCACAAAATGTTATGGCAAGTTCATAGATGAAAGCAAATGAGGGATGAATGCAAATGAAGGCAAGAATTAGGGTTTGCATACAATATGCAATGCAAAATTCAAATCAGAAGCAAATGACAAGATAAAAAATTGAAAATGGGATCAAAGGAACCCTAACCCTACATAAGTTCACTGCCCAAAGGAGGGGACCTAAGTCTTAACCTAATGGAAGTTATGATTTTCTCAAGTCAACTAGGGTTTCAAGGCACTTCAAAAGGAAAAAATGCACATCAAATTGAAAATGAAAGAATAATTCAAACCAATTTTACCCTAGAAACTACATGATATGAAGAATGCAATGCAAAAAGAACCATCATCAAACTCTTCATGGTTAGGCAGAATGAATTTTTCTAAGTTAGAACAAAAATATTGCCTTTTAAGAACTTTAATTCCAAAGAAAAATGCCAAAATATGTCAAGAACCAAAACGAAATTTGTTTGAAGAGTTTGATAATGTTTCTAAATGTTTTAAAATGCAATGTGAATTTTTTGGTGATTTTTAAGTACCTAAATGCATTTTTAATTAATTAATTTCCATTAACTAATTAAAAATAAACATTTAAATGATTTAAAAATAATTTTTGATGCAAAAAATAAAAACAAAAATATTTTTGGGTTCTGAAAATTAATAAAAGATTTGATAAAAATTTTTAGAATTTTTTAATGTATTTTGCTATTTTTAAAAATTCGTGGAAATTTAATACAAAACAAATGAAATAGAAATGAAATAAATGAATAAATGAGAAAGTCAGCTGATCTGAAGACCCAAATTCAAACCTAGGGGGGCGGGAGTTGAATACGCGCGCTAATGGACGGCTGAAATTCAAATCTCACTAATTATGATTAAACCCTAATCTTGAACCCTAATCACTTTCAGATGACCGGAAGAGTGTTCCGGTCATCTTCTCCGGCCATCCAATCCTTCAATCTCACTCAAAACGCAATCTTAAGCTCTCTAACTCTCCAGAATCAAACATCTAACAACCCTAAACATGAATCCAGCCCTAAAACTCATTTATTTTCACTCAAGAACAAGAATCAAAGCAAAACAGAAAAAGCGTAGAAAATTTCAGAGGTTCAATACATGCTTAATACTTGACCATTTTCAAAACTAAACATATCAGAATCATCAGTGAATCATGGAGAACCAATTAGCAACTTAAAAACACGTTTCTGGAAAAATTGTTCTTGATGATACCTGAACTGAAGCTTTCGAAAATGGTGCTTTCTGGCCAGTTCTTTGCTTCAAACAAGCTCCAATGATCCTCCCCAAATGTTTGTGATGCTTAGCTGGAGTTTATATGGCCTCAAAATGAAAATGGCAGAGGTTCAGTTTGTGGAATGTGAAAATCGTATTTTTGATTGTGAAGGTTTTAGGGCCAAATGAAAGGTGGGAAATGATCAGTGGATCATGGTGAGTTGAATGGTGAAAGAAGCTTGAAGGTTTGATGGTTGAATCAAGAGTTTCGAAGGCTTTTGCAAAAACTGGATTTTTGGAGTGTGCTGAGTTCTTAGAGTTTCAGGTTGTGTTGTGATGTGCTTTTGCTTGGTTTTGATCCACATAATGAAGTGTGATAGGTCAGAGAGTGGGTGCTGGCCTATGTTGATTGGTATGGGAAAGTTGCCAAAATGTCAAAAGTTGGTGTACTTGAGGTATGGGTCATGGCAGGCCAAGGACAATTGGGTGTCCTGCGCAGCAAGGATCAAGGAGTGTCATGAAATCAGATTTTGTGAGCTGTGGCAAGTGGATGAGAAGCTTTGGATCATTTTGCAAATTCATGGAGTTTTGGCCCCTTTCGGATTTCTTAATGATCAAGGCATGAAAATGAGTGATTCTTTGTGCCATTATGAGTTTTAGGTCATGTGTTATGTTCATGTAATGCTTAGAAGTCATTTTGAAGTCATGGAAATGCTTGGTATGTGAATTTGCAAGTTTCCCTCTTTGGTGTAAAAGTGAAAATTTAGTGATTTTGTCCAACTTTGCAAGGCCATAACTTTTGATCAAAAATGAATTAGATCAAGTTCTTGTACTTTTTGAAAATGGGAGGATCCAATCTACAACTTTCATGACCAAAGATTTTTCAATTGAAGCATTTTTGAATCAAAAAGAGGAGGTTGAAAAACTTTCCCAAAATGGCATGTTTCCATTACAAGTCACTTTCCCAAAATGGCAATTTTGCAAATGGCTTGAAATTATTCAATTTTGTGAACTTCTAACATCTCCTAAGATCAAATAAAGATCATACACATTCAAAATGATGGAGAAAACCCTTTGTTTGGGCAATTGGGGGTCTCAGATGCCCTGATTTTGCACTGACTTGCTCAAGAAGTCAACTTGTGATCAGATGCCTCCCCCATTGAATTTCTTCATGAAAATTGGTATGCATGATCCTCATATCATATAGAGACCAATAGAAACAAGAATGTCCAAAAAATTTGGAGTTATGGCCTCTGAAACCAAAACCCTAATTTTAGGTCATCTGTGTAGTTAAACTTGGCTCTGCTCCCATGCCTTTCCTCAGTTCTTGTAATTTTTGACTTTATTGACCTTGGTAGGATATACTATGATGCTTGGACATATATGGACCCTCCTGAGATGATTGAATACCTTTGGAGTGGCTCAGATAGCTCAGGGATTGCCCAGATCACAAACCGTAGATGCAAATGACTTTGAATCCATGCAGTGAAGCAAACATGCACTATGAGATGATATGGTTGAACTTATGCAATATGAAAATAAATACAAGCCATGGTGAAATGAGTGAGGGCAAATTTGGGGTGTTTACAATCTATGGCCTAAACTAGACTCAATCCTAGGTCTAAGGACCCTAAAAACAAAGTAAAGCCTAAATCCAACAGCTACTACAAATTCCTATTGGACAAACAGCTACAGAATGCAATACACAACACAAACAACCTATTACAGCTACTAAACAACATGAAAATAAGTGTAAAAGACCTAAAACAGAATAATGCAGCATGTTTTTACTGCTCCTGTTTCAAAATGCAGCGATCGAAACAAGGCAGATTTTCATTATTTTAAAAAATACACAAACACAAATTTTGATACAAACAATGGTATGCCATAATCTTGCGTGTTATGCAACAATATAAGATGGATTACTAACAATGAAATTCAACATATCATCATGCTACCCATGAATGCAAACTAGATGATTTATGTGGTTTTAACAACATGCAATTTTTCCATTATGCACATGGTTTGACCAAAACATGAACAAACTTCAAATGCGATACAAAACATAAGTGTAAAATTTTTTTATTATACTATGAGTGAAGCTAAACCATGCAAACAACAATCAAAATATGCTATGAAGACATATGCAACACTTATGCTAAAAATCGGAAACTAACGAAACACACGTCAAAAGCTACCGAAAATCTGCGTTCTTGCACTAAACCAGCTCCTAACAATTCCCTAAAATCGTAATATAACAAGCTATGATAATAAAAGGAAAAGTGATGCCCAAACATGCAAGATAACAACAACAAAAAAACTAGCACAACGTTAACCGGTTAACGCCCAAGGTTAACCGGTTAACTGGTTAAAAAGTCAGTTAATCAGGGCAAAAATAATGTGTTAACCGGTTAACCCTGGATGTTAATCAGTTAACATTGAACCAGAATGAAAAAATAGTGAGGAAAAAAGCACTTCTAGCTATCGACTTATTTCCTAAAGCTCCTAATACAACTATTACCATACTAGTACGAAATTGCCACCAAAACACAACCTTCTAACGCCTATAACCATTATGCTCATGCTACAATTCTAGCTACGAAAAATAAAACCGAATAAATAAACACAATTGAAAAACAATTGATGAATGCCTTACAGCGAGATGAAGAGGAATAAATTAAAGCAAGAAGAAGTTTCTGATCCACCAACCTATAAAGCGGAGGCATGCTTTGGTGATTGTTGCGATGTTGATCAAGGCACGAACGAAGAGAATACTGGAGGTTCCAAGCTTTGATCTGCGAGTGTGCAAAGTAAATTCAATCGATCCAAAACTCTTCCGAACGGTGAAATAAACACCGTAACCTTGACGAATCCTTTAATTATCCTTTGAATCGGTGAAAATGATGAAGTATAAGCTTTCGATCTTTTGAGTTTTGATGTGAAACTTGGAAGATCTTGATGATGAAGCTTTTGTGAGTTTGGAAAAATGGAAGAAAATGAGAGAATTGAGATGATGAGAATTTTGTGAAGAAATGGATAATCTTGAAGAAAAATGGATTTGAAGAAAAGTGGCTAACTTTTTTTTTGCTTGGTGATTAGGGTTTATATAGGCATTAGGTTTGGAGTTAGAATTAGATTAGGGCACAAGGCTTGGATCCTAAGCTAAGGGTTGGTTGGGAATATTTCTAGAATATTCCATGGCATATTCTTGGAATATTCCTTGGAATATTCTAGGAATATTCCTTGGGAAGAATGTGGAATGTTCTAGGGTTGTATGGAAACACAAAGCAAAGTGGAGAATGAAAATTGTATGGAGGCACCAAATGAATTTTGAAATATTTGCCCAAAATATGCAGGCGTTAACCGGTTAACCCCTGGCGTTAACCGGTTAACAGACGAAAAATTTGAATTCCCTCCTTTTGGTGGGAAACCCTCAGAATGCATCTCCACGTGCCTTGTGCGCTAACCAATGACGCATGACTTATTTTATTTTTATTATTATTTTTTATTATGAAATGTATGGAATTACGAATGCAATGTGATATGCTAGATACCATGAAAAATGAGAGGGAAAATTTTGGGGTATCACACCTTGATCTTTGAGTTTTGTGTTTTTGTGTTTTTATTGTGGTTCTGTTTCTGGTTTACTGGTTCTGATAATGTTCTAGCCACAATTTGCCAAAGAGGGAGATTAAAGGTTCTTGGTTTGACTGCATGTGTAGAAAAACATTATCATGTGTTCTGATGTCTTGTAAGATGTCTTTGATATGCTTGAAGAACATCTTCTATGCAGGTGTTTTTGTGATGTCGGATCAGATGTCGTAACATCTGTACTTTTTACTGATGTAGAAAGTTTTTATTTAATTTATGTACTTTTTTAGCAAGTTTTTATTTCTATGATTTGCTCCAGTATATGCGAAAATCAAGGGAGATTTGCTATCAAATGCTGAAGATGCTCTGTGTTTAGTTTTTGGAGATTTTGAAGATCTTTTCATATTTGAATTGGAGTAAATCATGTGATCTTATTTGTGGAAGGTTTTGATCTGATCCAGGCACATTCATAATGCTCTATATACAAGTTGCTTAACCTAATTGTAAATTACAAAATATTGTGTATTGTGAAATTGAGTGCTTTTGAGTTTTAGGGTTTCCTTTTGTGTGTTAATTGTGAGTCATTCTAACATCACCTAGATGTTTAAATTGGATTGATTTTTGAGTTGTATTTTGTCCACTTTAAGATTTTAAGCATTAGTGTTTGTACTTGATTGAAGATTCTAAGCAAGATCAAGTTGTTTATCTTGGAAGAGTGTTCTTATATTTTCTTTGTAAGGTTTTGCTTTATTATCACAATGTTTGATTAAGGGGGAGTGAGAGGGGTTCTCCTCTCTAAGGGTTCTTACATAGAAATTGCATTGGGTAGTGATTAAGTGAGGGGTGTAATCTGGGATTGTTTAACTCTGAATTGATACTACTAATAGTGGATTTCCTTTCTGGCTTGGTATCCCCCATAGCAGGTGAGTTTGCACCAAACTGGGTTAACGATTTCTTCTGTTATTACTGATCTACTTTTTTTTCTTTCTGTTTTTACCTTGTTAATGTTCAGATATTAATGTCGTAACATCGTATTCGACATCACATATCTGATACCAGAATTTCAGTTTTAAATGTCAAACAAGCAAGTAGTGATCATGAATCAAACACACCTATATGAATGTTCAAAATCGGTAACAAATGACCTATAATATCATATTATTCACTCATGAATGTCATACAAAATGAAATGCAAAATGTTACACAAATTGGCAAAGAAAGGATGTATTAATACAATGCTACATTTGTCATGGTATTTGAAGTATGAAATGCAATTATGGGTCACCTAAGTGTTGTTAAAGCAAGTTTAAAACAATTTAAGTTAAATTACAGTTAACACTAACAAGTTATGAAGTCAACACAAGTTTTTTACTTGAGGGACAAGTAACAAAATGCAAATTTCAAACCCTAATGCTACTCAAATAAATCAAAACAACTTTGAACGAGTAGAGATGGAATGAATATCATATGAAATGAATAGATCATGTTACATGGAAGTAGACAAATAATAGTTTAATGCAATGCTAATATCCTACATTAAATGGTCGAGGAAGGCATGTAACAATTCAAGACAAACAAGCATAAAGTTTCTCAAAATAAGGTGCAAGTTCAAGCAGGTTAAACTCTTATGAACCTCGATTCAAAGTGACCAATAAATTCAATTTTAGGACCCTAAAAGGACCTATAAAATGTTTCTAAAATATTTACTCAATAACCTTAAACAAATGGCATAAATGCCATCCTAAAATCCCAAGTTCTAGTCAAGCAAGCACACCATGATAGTTCTCAAACCAAATTAAATGAAAAATAGCTAAAACACATGAAAAATTACGAAATTTAACATCAAGACACAAAAATTCAGCTATGATTAAAGGAAACAAATATTGGACCATGAAAAGGTTTTTAAGTGATCCAAATAAAATCCCTACTAAAATAATGCAGACATAATGCAATTCTTTTTCCCTTCACAAAAGTTCCTTCAAGAACAATGTATTGAGCATGACATGAATCAAAGTTGGACATCCAGGTATCAAATACCTAAGTATCTAACACCATGCCAAAAATTAAGAACAATCTATTTCTATAAAGTGGTTTTTGAAGGTCATGAACAAAACTAGTCTATTTTTACATGCTCAAGTAATATAGAAAATTCAGAAAAATAAGAAAATTAAATATAAAAAATTCCAAAACTCAAATAACACACCAAAGATCACTCATGAATTTAATTAGAATTTATACTCAAGTAAAACTATTTTTAAAAAATTGATTTCGTGCATGTATAAAAAAGAAAATACAAAAACATGCATGTGTGGCACTTTTTCTCAATTAGTCATCCCCCCGAAATCAATAAAACTGAAAATTTAATGGAAAAAAATTGGTGGTAGGAGCCACCCTTCCTTGCACAACTTGGTGGCAGGTGGCACACCTCTTCTTTCCCATGGGTGGCAGGTGCCACACTCCTTGATCACCATGAATGTGGCGAGTGCCACACTGCACACACACACACACATTTGGGTGGCGTGTGCCACCTTGCACCTCTGGCGTGCGCCACCTCCAAAAAAAATTAAAAAGGGAAAATCATCCACTTAGGTTTGGAAATCTCATTAAATTCTCCAAAACTCATGAAAGAAAAATTACAGTAATCTTGTAACAAGAACATGGAATTCATCTATCCTTTTTTCAACATTACAGTATAAAATATTCACCGGATTAAGCAAAATAAAACCCTAAATTGAAGCTCTAAAAGCTAGGAACATGAGTCCACCATTAATTTAACCAAACAAGCATTAGATAATGAATAAAATTTCCTATAAAGTTATGAATCCACACATTGTATTCAACAAGATTTCACATTTTCCTAATTTCTATCTAGCAGACATTGCCTATATTACCATAGGAATTCAATATTCAAACTCCTCTGATGATCCTAACCATATTCAATTATCATGAATGTTCAAGAATCAGGGAAACTTACATTGTTCAAGTTGGAGATTCACGTACTGAAACCCAAAATACTTCTTGCAATCTCTTCAAATTAACACCAAGACAAAATAAATTACTTAACGCTTGGATCTTGAACAAAATAGGAATTTGTGAAGATGATGAGGTATTTGAGAAAACTTCAATGGTAACTTCAAATAATGTTAGTGCACACTGTATAGAAAGAATATGGTGGTGGTGATAGTGGTGAAGGCACCTTACAAAAATCAAGAAAGAACAGAGAAACTGAAACTTTGGAGAAGAAGGAAAGAAATGAAGTTTTTGTGATTTTGATCTCTAAGTGTGGAAATGAACATATCTTTCTATTTATGAGGGTTTAGAGTTTATATAGGATGTGTTTAGAGAGTGGTTTAATACTGTAAACACCCCAAATTTTCCCTCACTAAGTTCACACCATGGCTTGTGATCTTCACATTTGCATTAGTTTGATCATACCATCTCATATTGCATTTTTGCTTCACTGCATTGGTTCAAGTTCATCTACATCTAGGGTTTGTGATCTGAGCAATCCAGGATCCATCTGAGCCACTCTAAAGGCCACCAATCATTCCAAGAGGGTCCATGTATTTTTAATCATCATATTTTATCCTCCAAAGATCAAGGAAGTCAAATAATCACTAGAACTGGGAAAGCATGGAAGCTGAGCTAGGGTTTAACTGCACAGATGACCTAAAATTAGGGTTTTGGTTTCAAAGGCCATAACTCCAAATTTTTTGTTCATTCTTGTTTCTATGGGTCTCAATATGTTATAAGGATCATACATACCAAGTATGATGAAGAAATTCATTGTGGAAGTCATCTGATCACTAGGTAACTTCTTGAGCAAGTCAGAGCAAAATCAGGGCATCTGAGGCCCCCATCAATGGACCCAAAGTGGATTTTTCATCAAATTGAAGTTATATGGTATTTATTTTATCATTGAAGTGTTTAGAAGTTCATAAATTTGAAGAAAAGTGGGCTAAACCAAAAGTTGCCAAAAATGGAAATGACTTGTAATGTAAACTTTCCATTTTGGGAAAGTTTTTCAACCTCCTCTTTCTCAACCAAAAATGCTTCAAATGAAAAATTGTTGGTCATGAAAGTTGTAGATTGGATCATTCCTTTTTCAAAAAGTACAAGAACAAGATCTAATTCATTTTGGAACTCAAGTTATGGCTTTCCAAAGTTGGCAAAAATCACATAATTTCAAGTTTCATGCCAAAGAGGGATTTTTGCAAATTCAAGTTCTAAAAACTTTCAAGACCTCTAAATGACTTCTTTGCATCATTAAAACATATTGCAACTTATCAAAATCAGAATTTGCACAAAATTCACAAAGGTTCATGCCTTGGATCACAAGCTTTCATAAACCATTTTCCATAAAATTCAAAAAGGGGAATTCTTGCAAGAATGATTGCCAAGGGTTGGTATGAATTCTAATGGATCTTAAAGCATCACAATAACATCATGTAACATTTCATGACCTGAATTCAGCTTGAAATGAGACATGTCCATGACCAAAAAGCTCAAAGTGCAACAAGTTGTGAAAATGCAAAACATGCGACATCTCACCATCCATTCACTTCTGATCATTCTAATTAATCCCATGGTCATCCTTGAAGACAGCTGAACTCAGAGCAGCCCTAAAGTAGCTTCTGTCATGGCCCATGCTTGAAGTACACCAACTATTGAATTTTTGGCCAATTTCTCCATACCATTCCCACAGTGCATGTCAAGTCTTCTGACCCATTCCATTAGGTTAGGATTTGTATAAGGATCATAAAACAAGCCTCACACAAGCTCAGACCAGATACACAATCAGATTGCACAAAACTTGAAAAAACCTTCCCTTCTTCGATTCTCTCAAACCAGCCATCAAACTTCAAATTTTTCTTCACCAACAAGTCACACATCATCCATAGAACAAGAATCAACCATTAAAACAGCATGAAACATCACATACACAAACCTTAAATTCTGCTACACTAGAACTGGAACTTTAAAACTAGCCAATCTCAAAGCTTTTTAAGCTTCACATCATCCTCAGGGGGTTCACTGAAGCTGACTTGCACGAAGAAGGAGGCCAGAAAGCCCAGAATTTGAAAGCTCAACCTCAGGTAACATGATGAACTTTTTTTCCAGAAACTTGTTTTTAAGTTCCTAAATGAATCCTTATGATGTGCTGATGATCTTGATGTATTTATTTTTCAAAATGGTGGAATATTGAGCATGTATGAAGTCTCTGAAAGTTTCAACCCTAGAAATGTTTTGCTTCAATTTGGCTTTTTGATGCATGATAAATGAGTTTTGTTTGGGGATTTAGGTTTGGTGATGTGTGGGGTTCATTTTTGGGCAGAAAAATCAGGTTTTAGATGCTTAGGGAGAGAGATGGGGTTTTTGCTCGTCGGAGAAGATGACCAGAACACTGTTCCGGTCACCTGAAAGTGTTTATGCCCTAATCCTGTAATTAAGAAACTTTGAATGTCAGCCCTAGGATTTGCCTTGCGCGCGTGTTTTCAATGGCCAGGATTGTTTCATTAGCCCTAATTCTCATTTATTTAGTTTAATTAGGATTAATTAAATTAATTTAGTCAGGACAAATCCCAACCATTGGATGACGCGCCAGTCAACCAAAATCTCTCAACTTTGAATGTGAGCCATTGATCCAGCTTACTTTTATTTAATTCATTTTTATTTCACATTTTTCTCATTTATTTTGTACGAATTTTTAAAAATAGTAAAAATCATCAAAAAATTCTAAAATTTTTTATCAAACACTTTATTAATTTTCAGAAACCAAAAATATTTTTATTTTTTTCATTAAAAAAGTATTTTTAAATCATTTAAATGTTTTATTTAATTAATTAATGGAAATTAATTAATTAAAAATAAATTTAAGTATTTAAAAAACACAAAAAAATTCAGAGAACATTCTTGGACATTTAGAAACATTTACAAACTCACCATACAAATTTATTTTTGGTTTTGATCATGCTTTGACATTTTTCAATGAATTAGGGTTCTTAAATTTGTCCATTTTTAACCCTAACTTAAAATATTCATAACTTTTAAACCAAGTTGAGTTTGTGAATGGTTCTTTTTGAATTGTTCTATGCATGACTTCTAGTTTCTAAAAACATTTTTGTTTCATTTTTATCTTTCATTCTCAATTTGTTTGGCATTTTGCATTGAGGATCACCCAAAAACCTAGAAACTTAGGAAATTCATAACTCCTTCTAAGTTTAGCTTCAAACCTCCCCCTTTGGATGGTAACTTAGTATAGGTTTAGGGTTCCTTTGAGTGCATTTTCAATTTTTAATCTTATGATTTGCTTTTGTTTTTGAGTTTTGCATCTCACATGTTCATATAACCCTAATTTCTCATCTTCATTTGCATTCATCTTGCATATGCTTGCATCCATGAACTTGCCATGACATTTTGTGCATTCACATGACATATAAGACATCCTATGACACTTTAGAATCATGCTTGATCATTGCATCATCCATTTTCCATGTTATGCTTCCATTTCATTTCATGTGCATTCATGAACTTTCATGCTCCTTTCATGCTTCATTTGCATCCTCATTGCTTGTATGATCATTGGCATCTCTTGACATACATTTGCATCATCTCTTAGCATCATTAACATCATAAATATGCTTCTGGTTTTGGTTTGCATCCTTGCATTCATTTCATTTTCATTTCATTTCATTTTCTTTTGCTAACTTTTCAGGTGGTAATTTACTTTGAGAAGTGAATATGCCTTCACTTCTCACAATCTCTTCTCATCTCTCTTATGCATTCATTGCTTCATTTTTCTTTTGTCTTAGAGTGAGCTTTCTCATTCATGCTCCTTCCTCACTTTCTTTCTTCAAGTAACTTATCTTCTTAAATGAAGTAAGTTGACTTGTTTCTTCTGTTTCTCCTCCTTTCATCTGCTTCTTCCTTGGTGGCTCATCCTGAAGACTTCTTGCAAGCCTCATAAACCCTAGGAACACCCAAGCATGATCACAATTAGGGTTTGATTAGTCCCCCATTAGTTTTACCTTTGTGTCATCTTTTGTGTCTTTTCTTCTTATCTCATAATCAGGGACTAAACCTTAAAGGTTCTAAGGCTTTGTGATTAAGGTTATGCATGTATCCTTCTATTAGGATGGAGTGTATACCTTTAATCCTAAATGTTAAACCCTTAATGTGTTTAAATCCCTTAATCAATTCATCTAATAAATCACTAAGACATCAAGCTTGTAACTTGGGCCTTGCATTAGGGTTCTAATTCTTCCTTAATTGGTTAAGAAGGACTAACCCTAGTGTTATTGGACAAGTCCCCCTCAAGTTGTCTTACAAACCCTAAAAACCACTTATTAATCTTACCATTAACTAAAATCCACTTTAATAAAGGCTTTGTTTTGTCATGAGGTGAATCCCTAATCATGGATTATGTTGAGGACCCTTCCTCAGCTTAAATGTTCTCATCTATCATCCTTCTATTAGGATAGTGTAATGGGTCCATTAAATCCTTGATTATGGTTTAAACTAATTAATTAACACTAAACAAAAATACCAAAAACATCTAAATAAATGCAAGTAGGTTAATGATCTTAACCCTACATCATGGTGAATAAGTGTGAGGTGTTTACTTCATACTTAAGGTTTTCTCATTACCCCTAATCAAAGGGAAGATGTGGTGAGTTTACTAACCCTTGGTTTAGGCTTAAGCTCATTAAATTATGACAAACTCCAAAAGCAATAAAAGATTGAAAATACCAAAAACAAACAATAATCGTCTCCTTCGGGATTCTTTCCTCATCATCTTCACTCACAACCGAGAACTCGCTTCTTCCGTCTAATGCAAGACAGTTAGCACCTGAGCCAGACATGTCATACACTTGAGCATAGACAAGTAAGCAGTTCATCAGTTAATTTATCTTTCAGTCTCTTTGAGTCGAACTACGGTGTTCTGACTTCCTCATTGCACGAGAGGATACGTAGGCATAACTTAACTGTTATCGAACAAAAGTCTCCGCGTCTTCCCCCTCTTCCAGCCTTGTTCTTTTTAAGCCTCATTCCTGAGCATTTCACTTCACATTCCATTTACACTGACACCTGTACATCCGTTTCCAACCTTTTGTACACAGAATAACACTGACACTACCCCTTTAAACACATAACTTTCAAGCGTGGATCCCGTCGAGTACGACGGACAATCTGGGTGCTAATACCTTCCCAGGTTGTAACCAACCCCCTTTCTCAGTTTCTCTGGTTCGCGACTGTCTTATCCATCTCTTTCTAGGTTTATGCAGCATTACCTTTCCTTCGGGATAAAAATGCCTATCTGGCGACTCTTTTCCCTAGGGCTTCTGGTTCTTTTTGTGGGTTCCTCCTAGCGCTTGTTTGATTTTTGTTTACTAGGGTGTTATGTGTTAATTGTGTTTATTTATTTGCTTTATTTATTACTTTATGTACAGTTTTATTTACTACTTTCTTTACAGTTTTTATACATCATACTGTCATTATCATTGTTGGAGCTGGTTTTCTATTTTGGTGGGTGGGGTTCCATTAAGCGATTAAGGTCCTATACCTGGGACCTGAGTGACACTTAGGCTAGAGTGGTTCATGTTCTTTCCCATTCCATTTCGGTCTTGTGCGGGAATATGAAACACGGTTCAGATGTGGGTTTCTTCTTGAGAACTTTGTGCTACAGATTTCCTGTAGTGCTAGGGCTATTTGGGAAGCCTGCTAAGTCTGGATGACCTTTATTATTGACCTTCAGAATCTGGGGTGAATTAGAGGAGGATCCTTTATGGTTATTGTAAACACTGTACCTCCGGGTTAGAAATGTTTACACTTCATGTCTGAGGATCCTTGTTCTAGAACACTTCATGTGAGGGGGTTAGGTTGTTTACAGGTTTGCAGGAGCCCTTGGCCACATCATACCCTATTACTGTATTGTTTAAGAATATTTCACTTTGGACAGTTCTTGTGATTTACCCCGGACATGTGGCTTTTTATTTGATCCCTCCACCCTGGTTACTGGATTTCTGAGCCTTCATCTGGACCTTTGAACATACATGGACCTTATATCAAGACAGGTAATCAGATCCATCTCTTGATCACAACCCTTGCATATCATTTGCATACATCATCATTGCATCATTTAACATTTTTTTATTTGTTTTTCAAGGTATCCATCATATCATATCTGGTTTGGTTTGGTTTTGACCCCTTCTACTGCTTAGACCTCTGCTTCAGTTATCTTCTTCAGCATTTGCTTCAGCTATCTCCCTCAGCACCTGCATCAGTCTGCCAGTGACTCACCTTCAGCTTCTCAGTCTGTGATCTTCATCAGCATTTGTCTTCAGATTCTTCATCAGCACTCATGACTACTCCAAGGAAGAGCAATATATCTTATTATTTCTTTGAGCCTACATTGACTGGTATCAGGCAGGTCCAGTCCCTTATTACACCTGACCACATCCTACTATTCAGAGAGCACCATGGGGGAATTTTGGACATGGTTATGGATCTTGATTCATCCCAGAGGAGAATGATCCACACATGCATGCAGTTCTATGACCCTCCTCTTAGATGCTTCACCTTTCCTGACTTTCAGATGGGACCACTACTAGAAGAGTTTTCTTTATTGATTGGAGTTCCTATCAGAAAAGGAATTCCTTTCAACCCAGAGATGACTGCTCCCAGAAGTGAAGAGATAGCAAGGGCATTGTACTTGGAGCCTGCCCTCATTGAGCAAAACATGACAACAAAAGTCGGGATCCCTGGTTTACTTCTGGACTTCTTGATTTCTCAGGTCACCCTGAAGGCTGCAGTAGGAGAATGGAAGGCAGTCTGTGCACTCTTAGCCCTCAGCATATATGGGGCTATATTGTTTGCAGATGATCCCAAGTTTGTAAGTAAGAATGCCATCCAATTGTCCTTGTTGAGGAACCCAGTGCCTACATTGCTAGGGGATTTTTACTATTCCATCCACCAGAGAAATGAAAAGCAAAGGGGAAAGCTAGTCAGATGTTGTGCTCCTTTATTCTATTCTTGGCTACTCAGACACTTGCCTAAGTCAGATGCTTTCTTGAACCCCCATCAGCAAAGGAACTGGGCCAAGAGGTTCATCTCCTTGACTTCAGATGACATCAGGTGGTGCACCCAGAGCACCAAAGGCAAGGATATTATCACCAGCTGTGGGCAATACCCTAATGTTCCTCTAATAGGAGTAAAAGGTTGCATCAACTACAACCCTTTACTGTTTAAAAGGCAATTGGGATATGCCTTGGTTCATCCTCCCAGGGGACAGGATTTAGCTGAGACCCTATACTATGAGATCCAATCTGGCTCTGCTGTTGTGAGGCAAGCTACTTGGGCCTGGGAAAACATCCAGACCAAAGGGACAATTATCCTTGAAAGATGTAACAATATTGCTTCAGCCCAGTACTCTGACTGGTCCCGTGCTAGAGCTCAGATCACCAGAATGCCTTTCACCTTGGAAGACACCCCTAGACCCTCTACAGTACAGCCTGCAACAACTGTCAGCCTGGATGAATTTGCAAAGCTGAAGGAAAGGAATGAGCGGCTATTTGAAGCTCTAAAGAAGACTCTTTGGGAAAGAAGTGACGGTCGTCTGGACATTGAGAGATTGGAAAAGCTCAAAATTGAGCATCTAACCAAGATTGAAAGGACAGAAGACTACATCAGGAAAGCAAGAGCCGGAGAACAGATACTGAAGAATGCCTGCAAGGAGGCCAAAATCCAGAAAGCTAGGGCAGAGCATTACCTAGAAGAAAGCCAGGCTAGGTGGGTTAGGATCACCGAAGCCCGGACACAAGAAGACCAGAGGACTCAAGCCAAGATTGAGTAATTGGAAGCCAATGAGAAGAAGCAGCAGGAAGCGTTGTTGGCAGCCTAGAAGGAGATATCAGAGTTGAAACTCCGGGCGGGGTTAAAGAGATCCAAGGATCAGGACAGGCATAAGAAGCTGACTAATGCCATTGCTACTAGGAACCTCCTCATTCGGACTATTACAGAGCACCCATCTAGTCCAGTGACAGAGGCTCTCGTGAAGGAAGTCAAGGAGGATGACTTCGGGTTGGATGTCTGATCCTTTTGTTTGTATTTATTTTCTTTTGATGTACTTTTTTGCTTTTGATTGTTGTATTTTTGACCCACCATGGGCATGTGTTGTAAACAAAATATGTATTTTTAATCATTTGTAATATATATCAGTTTGTTTTATTTTAGTGGGCTTCCTCTCAACATCATCAAGCATCTCCTCGAGGTCTGGAAAGGTCAAAACCAAGAACCAAACCAGATACCTTGGAAAACAAATAAGCATATTGCATTGCATACTAACCTTTTTCTCTGTTTCGTAGGATTTTGTTTATTATCTTGTTTCTCACTTTGTTGTGGTTTCAGGAAACATTTCTTGTCGCCAAGTGTTCCCTGTCAACCGTGCACACCAGTACCCTACCCGTAACAACCTTCCAGACATTCAGATGGATCAGGTGCAGCAGGACCTGAATGAAGTAAGAAATCAAATGGCAAACGAAAGGGTCGAGATGAGAAACCAAATGACCCAGTTTATGGTTGTAATGACTGGCTTGGCTCAGAGTCAAGAAAGGCTGAGGGAATTAGTGGAAAGACAAACACCCAAAGAGCCTTACCCTGGTACAGGAGGAACCAGCAATAATGAACGCAGGCAGCCTCGCATTGACCCACCAGAGTTTGGGCCCCATTTGAACCCCGATGTTAATGGTATAAGGAATGTTCAAGGAAACACTGCCGCGGGAAGGATATTGCAGGAAGATCCCCAAGAGGAACAGTTCACAGTTGTCGGAGCTGGAGACGAGGTTTATGAAAGAAGACTGGATGAGATTGCTGAAAATCTAAGGTCTTTGGAATCTCAGAACTCCTTAGGCTTTGACGTGATGGATATGGGGCTGGTAGATGGGGTGAGGATTCCCCACAAATTTAAACCCCCATGCTTTGAAAAATATAATGGTACCTCCTACCCGCGTACTCATATGCAATCTTTCTTAGGGAGACTCAAGGATTGTACCATGGATGAGAAGTTATGGGTGTTCTATTTTGAGGACAGCCTGACTGTAGCTTCAAGAGAATGGTATTCGCATCTGACCAGGGCCACTATAAGATGTTGGAAAGATTTGGCCGAGGCCTTTATCCGTCAGTACCAGTACAACCTAGACATAGCCCCCAATAGAACTCTTCTAATGGGCATGTCTCAGTCTTCAAAAGAAAGCTTTCGGGATTATGCTCAGAGGTGGAGACAGCTCGCTGCTGCTGTCCAGCCACCCATGTCTGAACGGGAGATGGCTGACATGTTTATAAACACCTTGCAGGGAACTTATATTGATAGACTTGCTGCTCTCTCTTCCACCAGTTTTGCTGATGTAGTTATAGCTGGTGAAAGAATTGAGAGTCTTTTGAAGATGGGTCAAATCTCTGACAATGGTGCAAACTCTTCCAACAATCCCAAAAAACCTTTTGCAGGACCCCGAAGGGCGGGTGAAACCAATGCTATCCATGCAGGCAGGGGCAGACCCCAGTATTCTCACAGATCAGTAGCAGTCGTTACCATCCCGGCTACGGTTCCACAACAACCACTTTTTCCTCAACAACATCACTATCAGCAACAACCTCATTTTCCGCAACAAAGATCGTATAACAACAACCACAGCAACCAACTGCAGCGTCCCTTTCAACAGAGACCATCTCAAGCAAATAGGGTGATTGACCCTATTCTTATGCCTTATGTTGCTTTACTGCCACAACTCCTGAAGCTTAACCTGGTTGAGTTAAGGACGTTGGCTCCACCAGATCCTCTCAATCTCCCAAAGAATTATGATCCTAATGCCAGGTGTGCCTTTCACTCCAACGCACCCGGTCACAATACCGAGAAATGTAGAACCTTACAAATGAAGGTTCAAGATCTGGTCGATTCCAAAGCTCTCAACTTCGCATCTCCTCCAAATGTTAACAGAAATCCTATGCCTAATCATGGTGGGCCCAGGATTAATGCCATAGAAGAGGATCAACCATCTGCACTGATTGATAGTGTTGCACAAATTCAAACACCACTGGCTGAAGTCAAAACTCAACTCCTAAGATGCCAGGTGTTCCCAGGTTGTGAAGCCTGTTGTGAATCATGCAAAACTGCTATTAATGGTTGTGAAAAGCTGAGGTTTGGGATAGATGTCCTTATCAGAGAGGGAATTTTGCAGATTACCACAACGGCGTCTACACCATCAACAACTTTTCCTTCTGCAACAACAGATTCTCTTACAACCGCAAAAACTATCATTCCCACTGGCTCATCCACAACTCCAGCAATTACTCCATACATCATTTCAGCAGATCAGAGTTCAGCAACATTTACTTCTACAACGTCAGCACCCATCTTATCAACAGAATCGCCTAATAAACTAGCAAACATTAATGAAGATGTTTCAACGGTCACGATCTATTATGACCCAGTAAATGTTCATCCCAACAACAATCTCCAACAAACTGCAACACCTCCTGTCAGATCTCCAGTCACGATCTATTACGATCCACATACCATCACAGCTCCTTCCGTTGCAGCAATCAGTCCAGTCACCATTACGGTACCTGGGTCTGTTCCTTATGAAAGCAGTAATGCCATACCTTGGCACTATGGCTCAGACCTCTATTGCGAAGGAAATAAAATCACTCTAGATTCATCAACCTCTTTACCGCAAGTTGACAATGTTGGGGGAGGCGGAGGCTTCACCAAAAGCGGACGCCTTTTTGCCTCACAAACACCAAGAGCCAATGCTGAAGCAGAAGTTGCTGCTAAGGCAAAAGGGAAGAGTGTGGTACCCGAAGAGCAAGCTGTTAAAGAAACTCAGAAGACGTCTTTTGAACAAGAGGTGGACGAGTTCATGAGAATAATCAAAAAGAGTGATTACAAAGTGGTGGACCAGCTTCATCAGACACCCTCCAAAATCTCTATATTATCACTGCTAATATGTTCCGAAGCCCATAGGAATGCATTGTTGAAGGTCTTGCACGCAACCTACATGCCGGAAGAGATTACGGTTAATCAGCTGGAAATAGTGGTTGCAAATGTAAACACCAGTCATGGACTGGGCTTCACAAATGCTGATTTAACAACGGAGGGACGCAATCATAACAAGGATTTACACATCACCTTAGAATGCAAAGGTGCTGTTCTTTCCCATGTACTGGTAGACACTGGGTCTTTGCTCAATTTCCTCCCAAAGAAAGCCTTAGTGAAGCTAGAGTATGATGGGTTGGCATTGCGTCCAAGTAACTTGGTGGTGAGAGCATTTGATGGCTCTAAGAGATCAGTGCTTGGAGAGATTGATTTACCTGTGTTGATTGGCCCACAAACCTTTAAAACTACCTTCTTCGTGATGGACATACAGCCGGCCTACAGCTGTTTGTTGAGTAGACCATGGATTCACGCCGTTGGCGCTGTTACATCTATCCTTCACCAGAAGTTAAAATTTGAGTGGGAAGGCCAGATCATCACAATCTGCGGGGAGGAAGACATTTTAGTTAGCCAGCTGGCTACTTACAAGTACATAGAAATGGATGGGGAGATCCATGAGACTATGAGTCAGGGGTTTGAGGCCCTTAACATCAATGGAGCAACTGCTGTATCTGGAGCTTCCATCACTTCATATCAGCAAGCCCGGAAGGTTGTTGAAGTGGGTACCGCTCAAGGCTGGGGCAAGCTACTGCCAGTAGAAAAGAAAGAAGACAGATTCGGGTTGGGTTACAGACCAACTCGACAAGATCAACCAGAGGCTGCAACAGAGCCCAAATTCGTCAGCGAGGGAATGCTTACCCCAGATGCTGTGAATAGTTTGGAAGACGAGGAAGAAGACGAACGCAGCCTGGAAAACTGGATACGTCCAAAGATCCCGGGGAACCAAGTCTCAAACTGGTCTTCCCAGGAAATTATAAGAATTACTCCTGCAGAGTAATTATTATTTCCTGTCTTTAAGCATGCATCAAGTCCTGCATCTTGCCCAAGATGTCAGGGCTCATTTTGTAATCGGGCTATCTTGTATTTTATGCAAACAATCAATTAATGAATATCAGGACATCTTTTGCAAATGAGCCTCTTTTTCCCGCTCACTGTTTTTCATTTTTCATTTTTTGTACAAAAATAAAATGGCAATGTTTTTCAAAATAATAAGTTCATTTTCACTTTTTCTAAGCAAGATAAAACTGATAACTAAAATGAACCAATCTAAACCCTTGCAGAGAGTGCCCTCCAGACCGCACCGACATCGACACTGCTATGACTTCGTATGACTTTGACAATTCGATTAATCAAGCCGATGAAAGGGTTGAAGAAGATTATGAGTTACCCAAAGAACTAGCCAGGTTGTTAAGACAAGAGGAGAAGGTTATCACTCCTCATCAGGAGGAAGTGGAGACAGTAAATCTTGTTACCGTAGAAGACTTGAAAGAAGTAAAGATCGGGGCCCGTCTTTAAGATTCAGTGAGGGAACAACTTATTAACATGCTTCAAGAATATGTGGATGTTTTTGCTTGGTCTTATCAAGACATGCCAGGGTTGGATACCGACATCGTTATGCACAAGCTGCCTTTGAAAGAAGACTGCCCTCCAGTAAAACAGAAGATGCATCGTACTCGTCCGAATATGGCCATGAAGATAAAAGAAGAAGTACAAAAATAGTGGGACGTCGGTTTCCTTGCTGTAACTAGTTACCCGCCGTGGGTTGCTAACATTGTACCTGTGCCTAAGAAGGATGGCAAAGTGAGGATGTGTGTGGATTACCGGGATCTGAATAGAGCTAGCCCGAAGGATAACTTCCCATTACCTCACATTGATGTATTGGTCGATAACACAGCTCAGTTCTCGGTGTTCTCCTTCATGGATGGATTTTCAGGATATAATCAGATCAAGATGTCACCTGAAGACATGGAAAAGACTACCTTCATCACACCCTGAGGCATGTTCTGTTATAAGGTAATGCCATTTGGACTGAAGAATGCTGGTGCCACTTATCAACGAGCTATGGTAACATTATTCCATGACATGATCCACAAAGAAATTGAATGTTATGTGGATGACATGATTTCGAAGTCCCTCACTGAATAAGACCATCTGGTAAATCTGCTGAAGTTGTTCAAGTGTCTGAGAAAGTATCAGCTGAAGCTAAACCCCAATAAATGCACATTCGGGGTATGTTCCGGTAAACTATTGGGGTTCATTGTAAGTGAAAAAGGAATTGAAGTTGACCCTGACAAAGTCAAAGCCATTCAAGAGATGCCTGCACCAAAGACTGAAAAGGAAGTTCGGGGTTTCTTAGGTAGATTGAACTACATTTCAAGGTTCATATCTCACCTTACTGCAACCTGTGAGCCCCTGTTCAAACTACTAAGGAAGGAACAAACAGTCAGGTGGAATGAAGACTGCCAGAGGGCTTTTGACAAAATCAAGGAATATTTACAAGAGTCATCGATCCTTATGCCTCCAGTTGAAGGAAGACCTCTAATAATGTACTTGACAGTATTAGAAGAGTCAATGGGGTGTTTGTTGGGCCAGCATGACAAGTTTGGTCGAAAAGAGTATGCAATATACTACCTAAGCAAAATGTTTACCGACTGTGAACAACGTTATTCACTGCTCGAGAAAACTTGTTGTGCTTTAGCGTGGGCTGCTCGCCGACTAAGGCAGTATATGTTGACCCACACTACTTTGTTAATCTCAAAGATGGACCCAGTCAAGTACATATTTGAGAAGCCAGCGCTTACCGGACGGGTTGCAAGATGGCAAATGATTCTCACAGAATATGACATCCAGTACACATCTCAGAAATCCATCAACGGCAGTGTATTCTCTGACTATCTAGCTGAGAAACCCATTGATGATTATCAGCCTATGAGATTTGACTTCCCTGATGAAGACATCATGTTCATAAAAGCAAAAGATCATGAAGAGCCTGTTCACACTGAAGGGCCTGACCCAGAAGAAGAATGGACAATGATGTTTGATGGGGCTGTTAATATGAATGGTCGTGGAGTTGGTGCAGTACTCATTACACCTAAGGGAGTTCACATGCCTTTCTCGACTAAACTCACCTTTAACTGCACTAACAACAAAGCTGAATACGAGGCCTGCATCATGGGTCTTGAGGAGGCCATTGACCTCAGGATCAAGACTTTAACTGTATTCAGAGATTCAGCTTTGGTAATCAATCAAACCAACGGCAAATGGTACACTCACCAGGAGCATCCGATTCCATACCGGGACTACACGAGGAGATTACTGACTTTCTTCACAAAGTCAAGCTTGAGTATATTCCTCGAGATGAAAATCAGTTTGCAGATGCTCTGGCTACCATTTCCTCCATGATCAAGGTTCAAGCTGCCAACTTTGTTCCTAAGATTTCAGTATCCAGACTTGATAGACCAGCGTACGTATTTTCAGTAGACATTTCTAAAGATGATAAGCCTTGGTTCTATGACATCAAATGCTTCTTAGAGGATCAAACATACCCACCTGGGGCATCATCCAATGATAAGAAGACATTAAGAAGGCTAGCTGGTAGTTTCTTCCTGAATACTGATGGTTCCTTGTACAAGAGAAACTTTGACATGGTACTTCTCAGATGTGTTGATAAGACAGAGGCAGACTTGCTGATGCACGAGGTGCATGAAGGATCTTTCGGTACCTATGCTGGAGGACATGTAATGGCTAAGAAATTGTTAAGATCAGGTTAATACTGGATCACAATGGATGCAGACTGATATGCCTATGCCAAAAAGTGCCACAAATGCCAGATTTATGCAGATAAAGTGCATGTGCCTCCAAATCCTTTGAATGTGATGTCTTCACCTTGGCCCTTTTCCATGTGGGGCATTGATATGATTGGAAAGATTGAGCCGACTGCTTCAAATGTCCACAGATTCATCCTGGTAGCCATCGATTACTTCACCAAATGGGTCGAAGCAGCTTCGTATGCAAATGTCACCAGGAAAGTGGTAGCCCGATTCTTGAAGAGAGACATCATATGTCGGTATGGAGTGCCCGAGCGAATCATTACTGATAATGGTTCCAACTTGAACAATAAAATGATGGCAGAATTGTGTCGGGACTTCAAGAATCAACACCACAACTCTTCTCCTTACAGGCCAAAGATGAATGGCGCAATTGAGGCAGCTAACAAGAATATCAAGAAGATTGTGCAAAAGATGGTGGTCACCTACAAAGACTGGCATGAAAAGCTACCGTTTTCCTTGCATGGGTACCGTACCTCAATCAGAACATCCACTGGGGCAACACCGTATCAACTTGTGTATGGTATGGAGGCAGTCCTACCTGTTGAAGTTGAATTACCCTCGTTGCGGGTACTGATGGATGTCAAGTTGAACGAAGCAGAATGGGTTCAATCTCGGTACAATAAACTGAATCTGATCGAAGAGAAGAGATTAACTGCAATCTGTCATGGGCAGCTATTTCAGAAGAGAATGAAGAAAGCCTTCGATCAGAAAGTCAGACTTCGAGAATACCAAGTAGGAGATCTTGTGTTGAAAAGACTCCTTCCTCCTCATATAGACCACAGGGGCAAGTGCACTCCGAATTATGATGGTCCATTCATAGTAAAGAAAGTTTTCTCTGGTGGAGCACTGATGCTCACTACTATGGATGGTGAAGATTTCCTGTCCCCTGTGATTTCAGATGCAGTTAAAAAATACTTCGCATAAAAAGACCCGCTGGACATAAAAACAGAATGTAAGTCCAGGCAAAAATAGGGCATCCCGGCGAGTCAAAAACAGAATAAAAGACTCGGGCAAAAATAAGGGAAAATAAAGAAAAATGTACACCCGCTGAGTTGAAAACCCACATTGGACAGCTCAGGCAAAAATGGGTATCCCGGTGGATTGAAAACCTGAAAGGGCGATCCACGCAAAATAAGGGAATAAGCGAACAACTGCATTCTGAATTCGTCTGTATCACTCACAACATGGCAAAACTTCGAAAGGTTAAAAGCATCGGTCAGAATCAGCCTTCTTCAGAAAGCAGGGTGAGAAGAACGTCAAGGTCATACGATTCATAGAAAAAGGGAAGCTCACTAAAGCGTCTTCCACATTGCCAACACCTTTTTGTTTCTCAATTTTGTAACAATTGTCGCTCCCGATAGATGGGACTGGCCCAGATAAAGGTACAGACGCGAACGGTCGGCGAAAGGGACAATGAGAACACACAGCAGTGAACTCACTGGAGATGAATAGAGTCGCCAGCTAGGCATTTATATCCCGGAGGAAAGGCAATGCTGCATAGGCCTAGAAAGATACGGATAAGACGGTTTGCGAACCAGAGAGACTGAGAAAGGGGGTTGGTTACAAACTGGGAAGGTATTAGCACCCAGATTGTCCGCCGTACTCGACGGGATCCACGCTTAAAAGATTTGTGTTTTAAAGGGGTAGTGTCAGTGCAATTTGTGTATAAATGAGCTGGAAAAGGATGTACAGGTGTCAGTGTAAAGTGAAGTGAAGTGTATAAATGATGTGTCAGTGTAAGAATGAGAATGAATTGCTCATGATAATGAGGCTAAGAGAAAGATGCTGGAAGAGGGGGAATATACAGAGACTTTTGTTCGATAACTGTTAAGTTATGCCTACGTATCCTCTCGTGCAATGAGGAAGTCAGAACACCGTAGTTCGACCCAAAGAGACTGAAAGATGAATTGACTTGTGAACTGCTTGCTTGCCTATGCTCAAGTGTATGATCTGTCTGGCACAGATGCAAACTGTCTTGCATTAGACGGAAGAAGCAAGTTCTCGGTTGTGAGTGAATGAGATGAGAAAAGAATCCCGGAGGAGACGATTATTGTTTGTTTTTGAGTTTTCAGTCTTTTATTGCTTTTGAAAGTTTGTCATAAGTTAATGAGCTTAAGCCTAAACCAATGGATTTAGTAAACTCATCACATCTTCCCTCTGATTAGGGGTAATGAGAATACCTTAAGTGTGAAGTCAGATTCTCACACTTAATCACCTTTGGTGTAGGATTAAGATCATTAACCTACTTGTGATCATTTAGATGTTTTTGGTGTTTTTGTTTAGTGTTGAGTAATGAGGTTAAGCCATAATCAAGGATTAAACAGACTCATTACACCATCCTAATAGAAGGATAATAGATGAGAATGTTTAAGCTGAGGAAAGCTCCTCAACTTGATCCATGATTAGGGATTAAACTCATGACAAAACAAGCCTTTATTAGATGGATTTTATTTAATGATACGATGATGAAGTGGATTTTATGGTTTGTAAGACAACTTGAGGGGGACTTGTCCATTAACACTAGGGTTAGTCCTTCTTAACCAATTAAGGAAGAATTAGAACCCTAATGCAAGGCCCAAGTTACAAGTGTGATGTCTTGATGATTATTATGTGAATTGATTAAAGGAGTTAAACACATTAAGGGTTTAACACTTAGGATTAAAGTTATACACTCCATCCTAATAGAAGGATGCAGGCATAAATTTAATCACAAAGCCTTAAAGCCTTTAGGGTTTAGTCCCTGATTATGAGGTGAGAAGAGAAGACTCAAGAGAGACACAAAGGTAAAACTAAGAGGGGAGACTAATCAAAACCCTAATCATTGTCATGCTTGGTTGTTCCTAAGGTTTGTGAGGTTTTCAAGAGAAATCTTCAATGGAACCACCAGGAAGCAGATGAAAGGATCAAGAGAAGCAAAGTGACTTGCTTCATTCAAGAAGTCAAGTCACTTGAAGAAGGAAAGTGGGAAGAAGAAGAATGAGCAAGCTCAAACTCAAACACATATGGAAATGCAGCATGGATGCTAGAGAGGTGAAAAGAAAAGTTATGAGAAGTGAAGGCAAATTCACTTCTCAACATCACTTACCACCTGAAAGGTTAGAAAAGAAATGCAATGCAATGCAAAATGGGTTGAGATGACATGATGAGAAACAAAAACCAGAAGCATTTACATGATGCTAATGATGCTATGAGATGTCACAAACATGAGGCAACACATGGAAATGATCATACAAGTTCATGAATGCAAATGAAGCAAGTTAAGAAGCATGGACATACATGAAAAGTTATGAAGTGCACATGGCATACAACATGGCAAATACATGATGCAATGATCAAATATGCTTTCAATATGTCTTATGATGTCAAATGAATCAAATGGATGCTTGAAATGTCATGGCAAGTCATGTTATGCAAGAGAATGCAAGATGGATGCAAATGGAAGCCCAAATTAGGGTTTATGAACCATACATCAAACAAAAATCAAAATCAGAAGCAAACCCTAAGATAAAAAATTGAAAATTCCACTCAAAGGACCCCTAATCCTATACTAACCCAATGCCCAAAGGAGAAGTTTCAACTCCTAACCCAGTTCAAGTTATGATTTTTACAAGTTTGCTAGGGTTTTAGGGTTCCTAAACAAGAAAATTATCAAACAAATGGAAAATGAAAGATCAAATCATGGCCATTTAATCTCACAAACTACATGCTAAACACAATGCAATGCAAAAAGAATCAATGCCCAACTCTTTATGGTTAAACAGAAATGATTTTTTGAAGTTTGGATCAAAATAATGCATAAAAATGATTTTAATTCAATGAAAAATTCTCAAAATACATTAAGATCAAAAAATAAATTTGGTTTGAAGGTTGGACAATGTTTCTAAATGTCTTAGAACATTTCATGAATTTTTTGGTGATTTTTTAAATACCTAAAAGTATTTTTAATAAATTAATTTCCATTAATCAATTAAAAATAAACTTTTAAATATTTAAAAATACTTTTTTAATGTTAAAAATGAAAATAAAAATATTTTTGTGTCTTAAAAATTAATGAAACTCTTGACAAAAAGTTTCATAATTTTTAAAACATTTTTGCTATTTTAAATAAATTATGTAAAACAAATATGAAATAAATGAAAAAAAAATTAAATAAATAAGAAGTCAAACGAATGGAGGGCTGGGATTTGCTCTGGGTTTGAAAATGTTGACTGGCGCGCGAATCCAAGGGCTGTGGTTGGTTCTGATTAAATTAATTTAATTAAGATTAATTAAACTAATGAAAAGGGATTAGGGCTAAACAAATGAATCTGGGCCATTCAAGCAAGCGGGAAGTCAACAAAGTCAAATGATCTAACGCCTGAGATTCAAATAGACTTAATGACCTGAGATTAGGGCAAAACAAATTCAGGTGACCGGAGGGGGGCTCCGGTCATCTTCCCCGGCGACCACAAAACCCTAAATCATGATTCAGGCCTCTAAACATCAAATTGAACACAGCCAAATGATCCTCTAACAACCTAGGTCACGAATCCACCCTCAAACATCATTTAAACCACCAGAATCAAGCAAATCGAAAGCAACAAAATTTACGGGTGAAATTTCAGAACAGCAATACAAACTCATTTCTCATCTATTTTCGATTCTAAGAGTATCCCCATGACCAGCAAAGCATAAGCAATCGATTTATAACTTAAAATGCAAGCTTTGGGAGAAAATGTTCATGTTCATACCTGAGCTGGAAAGCTTCAATACTGAGCTTCCAGAGCCTCCTTTGCGTGCAAATGAACTTCTTTGACTCCCTTGAACTCAAAGAGAAGCTCCAAAGTCCTTGTGGATGGCTGATTTGAGAGGAAGAGTTCTGATGTAGCAGATTGCACAGTCAGGATTTGTGAGGTTTTAAGCTATTCCAATGGTGGATTCTTGCTCCTTTGAATGTTTCTGACTTGTTGGTGAAGAGAAATGGGGTGTTTGATGGCTGGAAAATGAGATTCGAAGAGAGAAAAGTTTCTGCAGGTTTTGTGGTATGCTATGTTCTAGTGTGCTTCTGGCTTGTTTCTTTGTTGGTTTAGGTTCAGTGAGACAAGGTGAGGAGGTTGGTGAGACTTGCTTGAATGTTTGTAGCTTGTGGAACCAGATTCGAAGGAAAATGCAGATTGGGGAGAGTTTGTGTATGTGTGTTGTGGTGAGTTTTCAGGCTGGCTCCATATATGAAATGGCTAGCATTTGCTTTGCATAAAAGACTCCTATTGGTCAGATGATGTGACCTGGCCTGCTGTGATTGGGATGTTCACTTTTGCAAAAAGTCCACTTTGTTGTAAGGAGGGCATGGGCTAAGTTCTAGCTTGGTACAAGAGGCATGGGCTGCGCAGCAAGGTGTGTGTGGAAGGCTAGCATGGTTCAGCATCCAATGTAGCAAGTGGTAGGAGGTGTCATGATGGTTTTGCAACTTGATCAACTTTGGTTCATATGAAACTATCTTGCCATACAAGCCATGAAATATGAGAAACTTTGGTTCAAATCTGATTTTTAAGTCACATGTAATGTTTGTACATTGGTTTGATGTGAACTAGAAGTCACAAATGGCCTTGATACATGATTTTGCAAATTTTCCAATTGGTGCATGTCTTGAAAATTAGTGATTTTTGCCAACTTTGTCACACCATAACTTTTGATCCAAAATGAATTAGGTCATGTTCTTGTACTTTTTGAAAAGGGAAAAATGTGTTCTACAACTTTCATGACCAAAGTTTTTCCATTTGAAGCATTTTTGGATCAAAAAGTAAGGTTTGAAAAGTGACCTAAAATGACATATTCTTTAAAAGTCAACTATGCCCAAAAAAGTCAACTTTGCAAAAACTTCAAATTCTTGAATTTTGTGAACTTCAACCTTCTTCCATGATCAAATAAAGATCATATACACTCAAAATGATGAAGATCACCCCTTGGTTGGGTCATTGGGGGCCTCAGATGCCCTGATTTTGCACTGACTTGTCTGAAAAGTCAACTCTTGATCAGATGACTTCCCCATGGAATTTCTTCATGAAAATTGATGTGCATACTCCCTATACCATATAGAGACCAAAGGAAACAAGAATGACCAAAAAATTTGGAGTTATGGCCTCTGAAACCAAAACCCTAATTTCAGGTCAACTGTGCAGTCAAACTTGGCTCTGCCTCCATACCAATCCCAATTCTTGTGATTTTTTGGCATTCTTGACTTTGAGAGGATGTAATGTGATACTTGAACACACATGGATCCCTTTGAAGTGATTGGTGGCCTTTGGAGTGGCTCAAAAAGCTCTTGGATTGCTCAGATCACAAACCCTAGGTGCAGATGACTTAGAACCAATGCAATGAATCAAAAATGAGATATGAGATGATATGATTGTGTTTATGCATATGAAATGATCACAAGCCATGGTGTGAATGGGTGAGGGCAAATTTGGGGTGTTTACAGCTGCCCCTATTCAAACATGAGTTAGCTGTGCAGGTTGTAAGCGACGGCTTAACAGGCAAACAAGATAACTTGTGGTCGAATACCAAAGACAGTCCAAAATTTGCACTCACAGAAATGAAGAAGAAAAGGGATATAGATTGTAAAAGGAAAATAAAGTGTATTGTAAAGTGCAGGCGACGGAGGACGACCGTCGAGCAGAGGACGACTGCTGGGTAAAGGGCAATGACGGGGACGGCCGACATGCTGGGAAAAGTGCGGGAAATAAAGCAATGACGGGGACGGCCGACATGCTGGGGATAAAAGGATTATGATGGGGACGGCCATCAAGATAAAGCTGTAAAATTTTATGGGGATTAATGAAACATGACGGGGACGGCCATCAAGTTCATAAAGTGACCAACGATGGGGACGGCCATCGGGCTAAATTGAAAGAAAAAGGGACCACGACGGGGACGGCCACCGGGTTAAAGAATAAATGAAATAAACAGATGATGAGGTACGGTCATCAAAGGTGAAGGACGATCACCTAGCAGGGGACGACTGCTCTGTTGGGGATAAGATGAGGAACGGTCATCTAAGGTGGAGGACGACCACCTGGCAGGGTACGGCTGCCGAAAATATCGCGACATAGGACGAATGCCGGATAAAGGTCAACGATGGGGACGGCCATCGGATGAGCATGATGGAGGACGACCATCAAGAGGTGGAGGACGACCACCTAGCAGGGGACGGCTGCTCTCAAGGTTTATCATGACATAGGACGAATGTCAGATAACCAAAGATCAACAATGGGGACGGCCATTGGATAAAATGATCGAGGACGATCATCAAAAGGTGGAGGACGACCACCTAGCAGGGGACGGCTGCTAAAAATATCGACGATGGGGACGGCCATCGGATGAGCATGATGGAGGACGACCATCAAGAGGTGGAGGACGACCACCTAGCAGGGTACGGCTGCTCTCAAGGTTTATCATGACACAGGACGAGTGTCAGATAAAAAGGGAAATTTTGCTTTGTTGGTGATCTACTGGGGAATAGTAAACACGGACGAGTGTTTATATCCAAGAAACAAAAGGTATAAGTGTTTAGATGTTTGCGTATAGATTAAAGATGCGGACGAGCATCCTCAAGACTACGATACGGACGAGTATCGGATAGAAACAAACTGACACGTGCTCAGAGATGATGATACGGACGAGTATCAACTGGTTAACAGAGAACACGGACGAGTGTCAAATCTGAAGGAATCTTCTGGGGAATGGTAGACACAGACGAGTATCTATATTCAAGAAGACATGAGTGTTTGACACGGTGTATGGATTAAAGATGCGGACGAGCATCCTTAAGACTATGATACGGACGAGTATCATGTAGAAACAAACACTTGACGCATATTCTGAGATGATGATACGGACGAGTACCAACTGGTTAACAAAGAACATGGGCCAACGCCGAATCTGCGGGGATATAAATGGCATATACAAGATACGGACGAGTACCTGTATAAGTGTGAGTGTGAATATTGTATAGATGAGTATTTATCTGCTGGGGAGGGTGACACGGACGAGTGTCAAAAGGAGAAAAATAAGGTATCAACAAGTATATGGGTTGTAAAAGTGTAAGCGACTGCGCTGGGGATATGACACGGACGGGTGTCAAGAAAGTGTATATACAAGTGAGTGCAAAGAGGATGTCTTTGGCTTTCTGCTGGTGATATGACACGGACGGGTGTCAGGAAGTATCTGTAATACGGGTGATCTTGTTTGTAAAGAGTGTTCAGGCGACTTTATTGGGGAGTGATGACACGGACGGGTGTCAACTGGTGTTTGTGAATTGTGAGGCAACTGCTTTTGTTGGGGACTCTGGGGGGATTTCTGTACATTGTTGATGAATGGTTATTATTCACAAGTGTTCGATTCACAACATGGCTTATGATTATGCTATGTGTTTGATTTTTTGCCGTAATGCTCCGTATTAGACGGAATGCTACGCTTTGCGGGTGAATATGATGCGAATGCCATGATTATGCAAAGATACCAAACCGGGACTTGGATCCCGTTGCTGTGAAGATCTCTGGTTGATCTGCTTGAAATGAGGATCCCAGCTGGGGATAAGATCATTGGTAGATCTGATGAGATGTATCTGCTTGGGGAAACAGGTCACTGATTGACATACCCTTGTAACATGGGACCCAGCTGGGGTTTGTTGAAGCTTTCATCACTCTGTTGTGACTCCTTCATGCGTTTCTCTTCTGAATAGAGGCTGAGGATTCTGTGGGGAGATGATTCCCTGATTTCTGCATTCCGCTGAGGAAGAATGATTGGCACTACGGCTGGGGAAATTGACAAGTGGCAACTAACTGGGGAAATTTGTTGGCAACTCAGCTGGGGAGAAAACACCTCAGGTGCTGAGAATGAGTGTTGACTTGTCAGCTTGCTGGGGTGAAACTTACATGCCCCAAGCTGCGTTCTGGATACCTGCAATCCTGCAAAGATAGGGAAACGCACAAATGGTCCCGAGGTATCCTTTACCGGATTCCGTCATAGGAGTTAAGCACTTTCGAGAGTAAGTATATTCCCTGCAAGCATGTGTTTTTATTATTTTTTAGAGAAAAACATCTGTACTCATGCAATTAGTTTTTTTAGAGACATCAGACATTCTTTGCAAATAAAAATGTACAAAACGAAACATGACTGAAAAATCTGATTTTATTAATTCACGTGCCCTGAATTGGCAAGATACAGTCAAGGAAACATATCTCCTGAAATGAGGGGATTGTTACAAATTGAGAAACAAAGTGCTGGCGATGTTGACGACGCTTTCAAAGGAGCTTCCTCTTTCGCTATGACTCGTATGACTTCCGACGTTCTTCTCGTCTTGCTTTCTGAAGGAGGTTGATTTTGAAAGAAGCTGGATCTTTTCGAGGTTTGCCAAGTTGTAAGTGATACAGACGAATTCAGAGTGCAGTTGTTCGCTTATTCCCTTGTTTTGCATGGATCGCCCTTTCGGGTTTTCAATCCATCGGGATACCCATTTTTGCCTGAGCTGTCCGATGCGGCTTTTCAACTCAGCGGGTATACATTTTTTGTTCATTTTCCCTTATTTTTGCCCGAGTCTTTTATTCTGTTTTTGACTCGCCGGGATGCCCTATTTTTGCCTGGACTTACATTCTGTTTTTGTGTCCAGCGGGTCATTTTTTTATGCGAAGTATTTTTTAACTGCATCTGAATTCACAGGGGACGGGAAATCTTCACCATCCATGGTGCTGAGCATCAGTGCTCCACCAGAGAAAACTTTCTTTACCACGAATGGTCCTTCATAATTGGGGGTCCACTTGCCCCTGTGGTCTGTATGAGGAGGGAGAATTCTTTTCAGCACAAGATCTCCTACTTGGTACTCTCGGTGCCTGACTTTCTGATCGAAGGCTTTCTTCATTCTCTTCTGATATAACTGCCCATGACAGATCGCAGCCAATCTTTTCTCTTCGATCAGACTCAGTTGTTCGTATCGGGCCCGAACCCATTCTGCTTCACTCAGTTTAACATCCATTAGTACCCGTAGGGAGGGTAATTCAACTTCAACAGGTAGGACTGCTTCCATACCATATACAAGCTGATACGGTGTTGCCCCAGTGGATGTCCTAATTGACGTGCGGTACCCATGCAAGGCAAATGGTAGCATTTCATGCCAGTCTTTGTAAGTGACTACCATCTTCTGCACAATCTTCTTGATATTCTTGTTAGCTGCCTCAACAGCGCCATTCATCTTTGGCCTGTAAGGAGAAGAATTGTGATGTTGAATTTTGAAGTCCCGGCATAACTCAGCCATCATTTTGTTGTTTAAGTTGGAACCATTATCAGTAATGATTCGCTCGGGCACTCCGTATCGACAGATGATATCTCTCTTCAGAAATCGGGCTACCACTTGTCTTGTAACATTTGCATATGAGGCTGCTTCGACCCACTTAGTGAAATAATCAATGGCAACCAAGATGAATCTGTGGCCATTTGAAGCAGTTGGCTCAATCTTGCCAATCATATCAATGCCCCACATGGCAAAGGGCCATGGTGAAGACATGATGTTCAGAGGATTGGGAGGCACATGCACCTTATCCGCATAAATCTGGCATTTATGGCATTTTCTGGCATAAGCACAACAGTCTGCATCCATTGTGATCCAGTAATATCCTGATCTTATCAATTTCTTAGCCATGGCATGCCCTCCGGCATGGGTACCAAAAGATCCTTCGTGTACTTCATGCATCAGCAAATCTGCTTCCGTCTTGTCAACACATCTGAGGAGTACCATATCAAAGTTCCTCTTGTATAAAGACCCATCAGTGTTCAGAAAGAAACTACCAGCAAGCCTTCTTAATGTCTTCTTATCATTGGAAGATGCCCCAGGTGGGTATGTTTGATCCTCCAAGAAGCATTTAATGTCATGGAACCAAGGCTTATTATCTTTGACAACATCTGCTGCAAATACATATGCTGGTCTATCCAGTCTGGATACTGAAATCTGAGGTACAAAGTTAGCAGCTTGAACTTTGATCATGGATGAAATGGTAGCCAGAGCATCTGCAAACTGATTCTCGTCCCGAGGGATATACTCAAGCTTGACTGTTGTGAAGAAGGTCAATAACCTCCTTGTATAATCCCTGTAAGGTATCAGATGGTCCTGGTGGGTGTACCATTTTCCGTTGGTTTGATTAACTACCAGAGCTGAATCTCCGAATACAGTCAATGTCTTGATCCTGAGGTCAATGGCTTCCTCGAGACCCATAATGCAAGCTTCGTATTCAGCTTCGTTGTTAGTGCAGTTGAAAGTGAGTTTTGCCGAGAAAGGCATGTGAACTCCTTTGGGTGTAATGAGTACTGCACCAACACCACGACCATTCATGTTAACAGCCCCGTCAAACATCATAGTCCATTCTTCTTCTGGGTCAGGCCCTTCAGTATGAATAGGCTCTTCATGATCTTTTGCTTTAATGAACATGATGTCTTCATCAGGGAAGTCAAACCTCATAGGCTGGTAGTCATCAATGGGTTGCTCAGCAAGATATTCAGATAGTACACTGCCCTTGATGGCTTTCTGAGAAGTGTACTGGATGTCATATTCTGTAAGAATCATTTGCCATCTTGCAACCCGTCCGGTAAGAGCTGGCTTCTCGAAAATGTATTTAACTGGGTCCATTTTGGATATCAATAAAGTAGTGTGGGTCAACATATACTGTCTCAGTCGGCGAGCAGCCCACGCTAAAGCACAGCAAGTTTTCTCGAGCAGTGAATAACGTTGTTCACAGTCGGTAAACTTTTTGCTCAGGTAGTATATTGCATACTCTTTTCGACCAGACTCGTCATGCTGGCCCAGCACACACCCCATTGACCCTTCTAATACTGTTAAGTACATTATCAGAGGTCTTCCTTCCATTGGTGGCATAAGGATTGGAGGCTCTTGTAAGTACTCCTTGATCTTGTCAAAAGCCCTTTGGCAGTCTTCGTTCCACCTGACTGTCTGTTCTTTTCTTAACAGCTTGAACAAGGGTTCACAGGTCGCTGTGAGGTGAGATATGAACCGTGAGATGTAGTTCAATCGACCTAAGAACCCTCGAACTTCTTTTTCAGTTTTCGGTGCAGGCATCTCTTGAATAGCTTTGACTTTATCAGGGTCAACTTCAATCCCTTTCTCACTTACAATAAATCCCAGCAGCTTACCGGATCGCACCCCGAATGTGCATTTGTTGGGGTTCAGCTTTAGTTGGTACTTCCTCAGACGCTTGAATAACTTCAGCAGATTTACCAGGTGGTCTTCCTCTGTAAGGTACTTGGCAATCATGTCATCCACATAACACTCGATTTCCTTATGGATCATATCGTGGAATAATGTTACCATAGCCCGTTGATATGTTGCACCAGCATTCTTCAATCCGAATGGCATCACCTTGTAACAGAACGTGCCCCAGGGTGTGATGAAGGTTGTCTTCTCCATGTATTCAGGTGACATCTTGATCTGATTGTATCCTGAAAATCCGTCCATGAAGGAGAATACCGAGAACTGAGCCGTATTATCCACCAATACGTCAATGTGAGGTAATGGGAAATCATCTTTCGGGCTGGCTCTGTTCAGATCCCGGTAGTCAACACACATCCTTACTTTGCCGTCTTTCTTAGGCACAAGTACTATATTAGCAACCCACGGCGGATAGCTAGTTACGGCAAGGAACCCGGCGTCCCATTGCTTTTGTACCTCTTCCTTGATTTTCATTGCCATGTCTGGGCGAGTACGGCGCAGTTTCTGTTTAACTGGTGGGAATTCTTCTCTCAAAGGCAGCTTGTGTACAACAATATCGGTGTCCAACCCTGGCATATCTTGATACGACCAAGCAAACACATCCACATATTCTTGAAGCAGATCAATCAGTTGTCTCTTCACTGAGTCTTGTAAGCAGGCCCCGATTTTAACTTCTTTCACGTCTTCATCTGTACCAAGATTAATCACTTCAACCTCCTCCTGGTGAGGAGTAATAACCTTTTCCTCTTGTCTCAACAACCTGGCTAGCTCTTCAGGAAGCTCATATTCTTCTTCAACCCCTTCATCAGCTTGATTGATCGGATTGTCAAAGTCATACGAAGTCGTAGCCGTGCTGTTGTCGGTGCTGTCAGGAAGGCACTCTCTGCAAGGGTTCAGTTTGTTCATTTTAGTGATTTGATTTTAATCTTGTTTTAGAAAAGTGAAATAAAGTTATCATTTTGAAAACATCGCCATTTATTTTTTGTACAAAAAGAAAAATGGAAAAACAGTGAGCGGAAAAGAAAAGGACTCATTTGCAAAAAGATGTCTGATATTTCATTGATTAATCTTGTTTGCACAAAAAGTACAGATGGCCCGATTACAAAATGAGTCTTGTCATCTTGGGCAAGATGCAAGACTTGGATGCATGCTATAAAAATACAGGAAATAATAATTACTCTGCTTGAGTAACTCTTATAATTTCCTGGGAAGACCAGTTTGAGATACTGCTCCCCGGGATCTTTGGACGAATCCAATTCTCCAGATTGCGCTCCTCTTCCAGCTCGTCTTCCAAATTGTTGATAGCATCGGGGGTGAGCATCCCCCCACTGACAAAACCGGGCTTCTCAGCAGCCTTTGCTTGATGTTGTTGAGTTGGTCTGTAACCCAACCCAAATTTGTCTTTCTTCTCCTCCACAGATAAAACCTTGCCCCAGCCTTGGGCAGTTCCTTCTTCAACAACCTTCCGGGCTTGTTGGTAAGATGACATGGAGATTCCAGATACAGCAGATGCTTCATTAACATTCAGGGCCTCAAACCCTTGGCTCATTGTTTCATGGATCTCCCCATCCATCTCAATATACTTATAAGTAGCCAGATGGCTAACAAATATATCCTCTTCCCCACAGATAGTAACAACTTGGCCTTCCCACTCAAATTTTAACTTCTGGTGAAGGGTAGACGTTACTGCGCCAGCGGCGTGAATCCAAGGTCTACCCAACAAACAGCTGTAGGCAGGCTGAATGTCCATCACATAGAAGATCGTTTTAAAGGTTTGTGGGCCAATTGTCACAGGTAGCTCAATCTCTCCCAGAACCGATCTCTTAGAACCATCAAAGGCTCTTACTACCAGGTTACTGGGACGCAATGCTAATCCTTCATACTCTAGCTTCACCAGGGCCTTCTTTGGTAAGACATTAAGGGATGATCCCGTGTCTACCAGCACATGGGAAAGGACTGCACCTTTACATTCCATGGTGATGTGCAAGGCCTTGTTATGGTTGCGGCCTTCCGTTGTCAAGTCAGTATTGGTGAACCCTAGCCCATTGCTAGCAGTAACATTCCCAACCACGGTTTCCAACTGATTGACAGTGAACTCTTCAGGCACGTAAGTTGCGTGCAAGACTTTGAGTAGTGCATTCCGATGGGCTTCGGAGCACATAAGCAATGATAGGATAGAGATCTTGGATGGCGTCTGGTGAAGCTGATCCACTATTTTGTAATCACTCTTTTTGATGATTCTCATGAACTCATCAACTTCTTGATCGAATGGTGTTTTCAAAGCTTCCTTAACAGCTTGATCTTCCTGCACCGGGCTCTTTCCTTTTGCCTTGGCAGCAGCTTCTGCTTCGGTAGTGGGTCTTTGAATTTGTGGAGCAAAGAGACGTCCGCTTCGAGTGAAGCCTCCGCCTCCTCCCACATTATCTATTTGTGGTGCAGGTGTTGATTGTTCAAGGGTGATTTTCTTTCCTTCGCAGTATACGTCAGAGCCGTAGTGCCAAGGGATGGCCCTATTGCTTTCATAAGGTACTGGTCCAGGCACTGTGACGGTGACTGGACTGATGGCAGCTGCTGAAGGGACTGTGATAGTTTGCGGATCATAATAAATTGTGACTGGTGCTCTGATGGGAGCAGCACTTTCTGAGTTGTAAGCAGAGTTGTTTTCAGGATCATAAAATATTGTGACAGTTGAGACATCTTCATGATTTGTTGCTGGAGTTGTAGGAGACATTGTCGGAAGGATGGATGTTGTTGTTGTAGGAGATTCAAATTGGAGTGGTGCTGAAGTTGTAGGAGGAAAATTTGTTGATAGCTGATCAGTTGAGATGATAGATGAAGCACTTGTTGATGAAGCCGAAGAATTGTCAGGAACAATGGTTGCTGCAGTTGTAGGAGATACTGGAATTGTTGCTGTTGAGATTGCTGGATTTGTTGGAAATGATGTGGTGATCTGAAGTTGGCCACTCTGAATGAGACCATCTATGCCATTCCTCAGATTATCGCACCCATTTACTGAAATATTGCAGTAGGCACACCCTAGCTCACACCCCGGGAACATTTGACATTCGAGGAGCTGAGCCTTAATCTCTACCAACGGTGTCCGAATCTGACCCACACTGGTTATTAAATAAGACGGATTGTCTTCTTCAATTGCATTGATCCTGGGACCTCCGTGGTGCGGCATAGGATTTTTGTTGACATTGGGTGGTGGTGCGAAATTCAGAGCTTTTGAGTCTACCAGGTCTTGTACCTTCATGTGCAAGGCTCTGCACTTTTCTGTACTATCGCCAGGTGCATTCGAATGAAAAGCGTATCTGGCGTTGGAGTCGTAATTCCTGGGTAGACTGTTGGGATCTGGAGGTGCCAATGTCCTTAGCTCAACTAGGTTGAGTTTCAGGAGTTGTGGCAGCAATGTAGCATATGGCATAGGGATCGGATCGATCACCCTGTTGGCTTGAGATGGCCTCTGTTGGAATGGCCTTTGCTGGTTATTGTTGTTGGTGTTGCTGTTGTTGTAATTTCTCGGAGGATACTGATTTTGTTGATGGTACTGAGGTTGTTGCTGATAGTTTTGCTGCGGAGGTTGATAGGCTGGTTGTGGATGAGCTGGAGCTGGAATGGTGACTGCTGCCACAGATCTATGAACATATTGGGGCCTGCCCCTGTTGGCGTGGATGGCATTGGTCTCACCAGTCCTTCTTGGGCCCGCAAAAGGCTTTCTTGCATTACTGGATGAGCTTGCACCGTTGTCTGAGATCTTCCCCATTTTCAATAGGCTTTCAATTCTCTCTCCGGCTATGACTACATCTGCAAAGCTGGTAGATGAGAAGGCAGCTAGCCTATCAATGTAAGTCCCCTGAAGGGTGTTCATGAACATATCAGCCATCTCCCTTTCTGACATAGGTGGCTGGACAGCAGCAGCAAGTTGTCTCCATCTTTGAGCATACTCTCGGAAGCTCTCTCTAGATGACTGTGACATTCCCATTAGGAGGGTCCTGTTGGGTGCCATATCCAGATTATACTGATACTGTCTGATGAAGGCCTCTGCCAGGTCCTTCCAGCATCTAATAGTTGCTCTTGTCAGATGGGAATACCATTCCCTCGAAGCTCCAGTCAAGCTATCCTCAAAGTAGAACATCCACAGCTTCTCGTCCATGGTATAGGCCTTTAGTCTCCCGAGAAAAGATTGTAGATGGGTCCGGGGACAAGAAGTCCCATTATACTTCTCAAAGCATGGTGGCTTAAATTTGTGGGGAATCCTGACCCCGTCTACCAAGCCCATATCCATAACATCAAAACCCAAAGAGTTTTGAGACTCTAAGGATCTTAATTTCTCAGCTATCTCATCCAACCTTCTATCATAGGCCTCTTCCCCGGCTCCCATTACTGTGAACTGGTCCTCTTGAGGGTCTTCTTGCAGTACCCTCCCTGCTGTGGCAGTCCCTTGTATATTGACAGGAATGTTGGCCTCTGGATGGAGGTGGGGTCCAAAGACTGGGGGATTGACGTGAGGTTGGACTCTTTCATTGTTGCTAGTCCCAGCAGTCCCCGGCTGATGATCTTCCTGATTTCTCCCTTCCACCAATGCTCTAAGCCTCTCTTGGCTTTGAGCCATGTTGTTCATTACTTCCATAAACTGTGTCATTTGGTTCCTCATTTCCAACCTCTCGTTGGTCATTTGGTTCCTGACCTCTGTAAGGTCCTGCTGCATCTGATCCATCTGTATGCCCGGAAGGTTATTACGGGTGGGGTACCTGTGTGGTCGGTTGAGTGGAAACCCTCGTCGTCGAGCAATAATTCCTGAACATCACAACAGAGTTAGCAACAATAAAACAAAAACCTACAAAACAAACAAAGGGTTAGCATGCAATGCAGTATGCTTATTTGTTTTCAAGGTATCCGGCTTGGCATTCAGTTTTGACCCTTCCAGACCCTTGAAGATGCTGTTGATGTTGCTTTCGAAGTAAACTCGGATGGAACAAACTAAATACATATATTACAAAAGGCCAATGGTACATAGTTTGTTTACAAATACAAACCCTCTGAGGGGTCAAAATACATTACAAGAAAAATAAAAGTACATGGAATGAAAGCAACAACAAACAAATGGTCAAACGCCAAGACCAAACTCATCCTCCCGAACTTCCTTGAGAAGTGCTTCGGTCACAGGATCAGCCGGACGCTCCGTGAGATTCCTGATAAGGAGGTTCCGGGTAGTAACAGCTGCAGTTAGCTTCTTGTGCTGACTTTGGTCCTTTGACCTCTTCACTCCAGCTCTGATTTTTAGCTCTGATATCTCCCTCTGGGCTGTTGCCAGGGCTTCTTGTTGCTCTTTTGCACTAGCTTCCATCTGCTCTATCTTGTCTTGGACCCTCTTGTCCTCCAGAGTACGAGCCTCGGTGATCCTGACCCACCTAGCTTGACTTTCCTTCAGATACAAGTCTGTCCTGGCTTTCTGGAATTGGGCTTCCTTGCAAGCATTCTTCAGGATCTGCTCTCCAGCCCTAGACTTCTTACTGTAATCTTCCGACTTCTCAATTCTAGCCAGATGCTCTTTCTTCAACTTTTCCAACCTTTCAATATCCAATCTTCCATCACTCCTCTCATAGAGGGTCTTCTGCAAAGCTTGAGTCAACTTCTCATTTCTCTCTTTCAACTTCTCAAACTCCTCTAAGCTGACAGTTGCCGGAGGTGGTGTTGTGGAAGGCCCAGGCATATCTTCAATAGTAAAGGGCATCCCAGAGAATTGGGCCCTGGCATGGGACCAATCATAGTATTGTGCTGATGCCACATTGTTACACTTCCCCAGAATGGTTACCCCCTTAGTCTGCACATTGTCCCAGGCCCAGGCTGCCTGCCTAACAATAGCCAGATTAATCTTGTTCTCACAATAAAGAGTCTCAACCAAATCCTGTGCCTTAGGAGTGTGGACCAGTGCATAGCCCAGTTGTCTTTTGAACAGCAGAGGGTTGTAATTAATACTACCCTTAACTCCTATTAGGGGCACATTGGGAAAATGTCCACAGCTGGTGATGATATCTCTGCCTTTTGTGCTTTGAGTGCACCACCTGATATCAGCTGAAGTTAGAGTAGTAAGTCTTCCAGCCCAATTTCTCTGCTGATGAGGATTCAAAAATGCATCTGTCCTGGGCAAATGCTTGAGAAGCCAAGTATGGAACAAAGGAGCACAGCACCTCACTAATCTTCCCCTCTGCTTTTCATTCCTCTGATGCACTGAATAGTAGAGATCACCCAATAAAGTTGGCACTGGGTTCTTCAGGATGAAAAGATGGATTGCATTCTTACTAATGAATCGAGGCTCATCTGCAAATAATACAATCCCATATATGCTCAAGGCCAATAAAGCACAGACTGCTTTCCACTCTCCTAAAGAAGCTTTCAGGGTAGCTTGAGATATCAAGAAATCCAGATGCAGGCCAGGGATTCCAGCCTTAGAAGTCATATGCTGCCCAATCAAGACTGGTTCCAGATGCAATGCCTTTGCTACCTCTTCATTACCAGGAAAGACCATCTCAGGGTTGAAAGGGACTCCACCCCTGATAGGTATACCAACTAATGATGAGTACTCTTCCAATAAGGGGCCCAGCTGAAAGTCCTGAAAAGTGAAACATCTCAGTGGGGGATCATAAAACTGAAGGCAGGTGTGGATCAGGCTTCTCTGTGAGGGGTCCAGATCCATAACCATATCAAGTATATCTCCATGGTGTTCCCTGAACAGTGGTATATGGTCTGGAGTGATCAGGGTCTGAATCCTCCTGATGTCTGCTAACTCTGGCTGGAAGAAGTGGTAGGTGATGTTGCTCTTTTTAGGTGCCATGATGTTGAGACTGAGTAGAAACAAGTGCTGATGGTGATACTGAAGAATGGGCCACTGATTGGCTGGTAGAGGTGGCTGAAGTAGATAGCTGATGGCTGAAGCAGGTGCTGATGAAGATAGGTCAATACTGAAGATGGGGTCAAAACCAAAACCAAATGAAGATGGATACCCTGAAACACAAATAAGCAAATGTCAATACGATGCAATGATTATGTATGCAAATGATATGCAAGGGTTTGTGACTGAGCTGGATCTGATCAAGTGCTCTGATATAAGTCCATGTGTAAGAAATCCAGATGGAGGTCTATAAGTCCAGTAACCAAGGTTGGGGACTCAAATAAAGAGCCACATGTCCAGGGCTTAGAATCACAAGAACTGTCCCAACATGGAGTATTCTTAACCAAATCAAAGTAACAGGGTATTCTGAGGTCAAGGTACCTGCAAACCTGTAAACAGCCCAACCCCCTCACAGGTGGTGTTCTAAAACAAGGATCCTCAGACTTGGATCAGTTATGAGAAGTGTAAACACTTCTAACCCGGAGGTACAGTGTTTACAATAACCATAAAAGTTCCTCCTCTAATTCACCTCAGTTTCTGAAGGTGAATACTAAAAAGGTCATCCAGACTTAGCAGGCTTCCCAGATAGCCCTAGTACTGCAGGAAATCTGCAACACAGAGTTCTCAAGAAGAAACCCATATCTGAACCGTGTTTCATATTCCCGCACCAGACCGAAATGGAATGGGAAAGAATATGATTCACTCTAGCCTAGGTGTCACTCAGGTCCCAGGTATAGGACCTTAACTCTCAATGAATCACCCACCCATCAAAACAAAAACCAGATCCAGCCAGCAGCATGACAGTATGATATATACAAAAGCAATAAAGAAAGCAGTAAAGCAACTGTACATAAAGCAGTAAAAATAAAACAAGTATACAAACACAAGCAGCACATAACACCCCAGTAAACACAAATCAAACGAGCGCTAGGAGGAACCCACAAAAAGAACCAGAAGCCCTGGTTACAGTATAAGGATCCCCAGCAGAGTCGCCAAGCTGTCGCTCCCGATAGATGGGACTGGCCCAGATAAAGGTACAGACGCGAACGGTCGGCGAAAGGGACAATGAGAACACACAGCAGTGAACTCACTGGAGATGAATAGAGTCGCCAGCTAGGCATTTTTATCCCGGAGGAAAGGCAATGCTGCATAGGCCTAGAAAGATACGGATAAGACGGTTTGCGAACCAGAGAGACTGAGAAAGGGGGTTGGTTACAACCTGGGAAGGTATTAGCACCCAGATTGTCCGCCGTACTCGACGGGATCCACGCTTAAAAGATTTGTGTTTTAAAGGGGTAGTGTCAGTGCAATTTGTGTATAAATGAGCTGGAAAAGGATGTACAGGTGTCAGTGTAAAGTGAAGTGAAGTGTATAAATGATGTGTCAGTGTAAGAATGAGAATGAATTGCTCATGATAATGAGGCTAAGAGAAAGATGCTGGAAGAGGGGGAATATACAGAGACTTTTGTTCGATAACTGTTAAGTTATGCCTACGTATCCTCTCGTGCAATGAGGAAGTCAGAACACCGTAGTTCGACCCAAAGAGACTGAAAGATGAATTGACTTGTGAACTGCTTGCTTGCCTATGCTCAAGTGTATGATCTGTCTGGCACAGATGCAAACTGTCTTGCATTAGACGGAAGAAGCAAGTTCTCGGTTGTGAGTGAATGAGATGAGAAGAGAATCCCGGAGGAGACGATTATTGTTTGTTTTTGAGTTTTCAGTCTTTTATTGCTTTTGAAAGTTTGTCATAAGTTAATGAGCTTAAGCCTAAACCAATGGATTTAGTAAACTCATCACATCTTCCCTCTGATTAGGGGTAATGAGAATACCTTAAGTGTGAAGTCAGATTCTCACACTTAATCACCTTTGGTGTAGGATTAAGATCATTAACCTACTTGTGATCATTTAGATGTTTTTGGTGTTTTTGTTTAGTGTTGAGTAATGAGGTTAAGCCATAATCAAGGATTAAACAGACTCATTACACCATCCTAATAGAAGGATAATAGATGAGAATGTTTAAGCTGAGGAAAGCTCCTCAACTTGATCCATGATTAGGAATTAAACTCATGACAAAACAAGCCTTTATTAGATGGATTTTATTTAATGATATGATGATGAAGTGGATTTTATGGTTTGTAAGACAACTTGAGGGGGACTTGTCCATTAACACTAGGGTTAGTCCTTCTTAACCAATTAAGGAAGAATTAGAACCCTAATGCAAGGCCCAAGTTACAAGTGTGATGTCTTGATGATTATTATGTGAATTGATTAAAGGAGTTAAACACATTAAGGGTTTAACACTTAGGATTAAAGTTATACACTCCATCCTAATAGAAGGATGCAGGCATAAATTTAATCACAAAGCCTTAAAGCCTTTAGGGTTTAGTCCCTGATTATGAGGTGAGAAGAGAAGACTCAAGAGAGACACAAAGGTAAAACTAAGAGGGGAGACTAATCAAAACCCTAATCATTGTCATGCTTGGTTGTTCCTAAGGTTTGTGAGGTTTTCAAGAGAAATCTTCAATGGAACCACCAGGAAGCAGATGAAAGGATCAAGAGAAGCAAAGTGACTTGCTTCATTCAAGAAGTCAAGTCACTTGAAGAAGGAAAGTGGGAAGAAGAAGAATGAGCAAGCTCAAACTCAAACACATATGGAAATGCAGCATGGATGCTAGAGAGGTGAAAAGAAAAGTTATGAGAAGTGAAGGCAAATTCACTTCTCAACATCACTTACCACCTGAAAGGTTAGAAAAGAAATGCAATGCAATGCAAAATGGGTTGAGATGACATGATGAGAAACAAAAACCAGAAGCATTTACATGATGCTAATGATGCTATGAGATGTCACAAACATGAGGCAACACATGGAAATGATCATACAAGTTCATGAATGCAAATGAAGCAAGTTAAGAAGCATGGACATACATGAAAAGTTATGAAGTGCACATGGCATACAACATGGCAAATACATGATGCAATGATCAAATATGCTTTCAATATGTCTTATGATGTCAAATGAATCAAATGGATGCTTGAAATGTCATGGCAAGTCATGTTATGCAAGAGAATGCAAGATGGATGCAAATGGAAGCCCAAATTAGGGTTTATGAACCATACATCAAACAAAAATCAAAATCAGAAGCAAACCCTAAGATAAAAAATTTAAAATGCCACTCAAAGGACCCCTAATCCTATACTAACCCAATGCCCAAAGGAGAAGTTTCAACTCCTAACCCAGTTCAAGTTATGATTTTTACAAGTTTGCTAGGGTTTTAGGGTTCCTAAACAAGAAAATTATCAAACAAATGGAAAATGAAAGATCAAATCATGGCCATTTAATCTCACAAACTACATGCTAAACACAATGCAATGCAAAAAGAATCAATGCCCAACTCTTTATGGTTAAACAGAAATGATTTTTTGAAGTTTGGATCAAAATAATGCATAAAAATGATTTTAATTCAATGAAAAATTCTCAAAATACATTAAGATCAAAAAATAAATTTGGTTTGAAGGTTGGACAATGTTTCTAAATGTCTTAGAACATTTCATGAATTTTTTGGTGATTTTTTAAATACCTAAAAGTATTTTTAATAAATTAATTTCCATTAATCAATTAAAAATAAACTTTTAAATATTTAAAAATACTTTTTTAATGTTAAAAATGAAAATAAAAATATTTTTGTGTCTTAAAAATTAATGAAACTCTTGACAAAAAGTTTCATAATTTTTAAAACATTTTTGCTATTTTAAATAAATTATGTAAAACAAATATGAAATAAATGAAAAAAAAATTAAATAAATAAGAAGTCAAACGAATGGAGGGCTGGGATTTGCTCTGGGTTTGAAAATGTTGACTGGCGCGCGAATCCAAGGGCTGTGGTTGGTTCTGATTAAATTAATTTAATTAAGATTAATTAAACTAATGAAAAGGGATTAGGGCTAAACAAATGAATCTGGGCCATTCAAGCAAGCGGGAAGTCAACAAAGTCAAATGATCTAACGCCTGAGATTCAAATAGACTTAATGACCTGAGATTAGGGCAAAACAAATTCAGGTGACCGGAGGGGGGCTCCGGTCATCTTCCCCGGCGACCACAAAACCCTAAATCATGATTCAGGCCTCTAAACATCAAATTGAACACAGCCAAATGATCCTCTAACAACCTAGGTCACGAATCCACCCTCAAACATCATTTAAACCACCAGAATCAAGCAAATCGAAAGCAACAAAATTTACGGGTGAAATTTCAGAACAGCAATACAAACTCATTTCTCATCTATTTTCGATTCTAAGAGTATCCCCATGACCAGCAAAGCATAAGCAATCGATTTATAACTTAAAATGCAAGCTTTGGGAGAAAATGTTCATGTTCATACCTGAGCTGGAAAGCTTCAATACTGAGCTTCCAGAGCCTCCTTTGCGTGCAAATGAACTTCTTTGACTCCCTTGAACTCAAAGAGAAGCTCCAAAGTCCTTGTGGATGGCTGATTTGAGAGGAAGAGTTCTGATGTAGCAGATTGCACAGTCAGGATTTGTGAGGTTTTAAGCTATTCCAATGGTGGATTCTTGCTCCTTTGAATGTTTCTGACTTGTTGGTGAAGAGAAATGGGGTGTTTGATGGCTGGAAAATGAGATTCGAAGAGAGAAAAGTTTTTGCAGGTTTTGTGGTATGCTATGTTCTAGTGTGCTTCTGGCTTGTTTCTTTGTTGGTTTAGGTTCAGTGAGACAAGGTGAGGAGGTTGGTGAGACTTGCTTGAATGTTTGTAGCTTGTGGAACCAGATTCGAAGGAAAATGCAGATTGGGGAGAGTTTGTGTATGTGTGTTGTGGTGAGTTTTCAGGCTGGCTCCATATATGAAATGGCTAGCATTTGCTTTGCATAAAAGACTCATATTGGTAAGATGATGTGACCTGGCCTGCTGTGATTGGGATGTTCACTTTTGCAAAAAGTCCACTTTGTTGTAAGGAGGGCATGGGCTAAGTTCTAGCTTGGTACAAGAGGCATGGGCTGCGCAGCAAGGTGTGTGTGGAAGGCTAGCATGGTTCAACATCCAATGTAGCAAGTGGTAGGAGGTGTCATGATGGTTTTGCAACTTGATCAACTTTGGTTCATATGAAACTATCTTGCCATACAAGCCATGAAATATGAGAAACTTTGGTTCAAATCTGATTTTTAAGTCACATGTAATGTTTGTACATTGGTTTGATGTGAACTAGAAGTCACAAATGGCCTTGATACATGATTTTGCAAATTTTCCAATTGGTGCATATCTTGAAAATTAGTGATTTTTGCCAACTTTGTCACACCATAACTTTTGATCCAAAATGAATTAGGTCATGTTCTTGTACTTTTTGAAAAGGGAAAAATGTGTTCTACAACTTTCATGACCAAAGTTTTTCCATTTGAAGCATTTTTGGATCAAAAAGTAAGGTTTGAAAAGTGACCTAAAATGACATATTCTTTAAAAGTCAACTATGCCCAAAAAAGTCAACTTTGCAAAAACTTCAAATTCTTGAATTTTGTGAACTTCAACCTTCTTCCATGATCAAATAAAGATCATATACACTCAAAATGATGAAGATCACCCCTTGGTTGGGTCATTGGGGGTCTCAGATGCCCTGATTTTGCACTGACTTGTCTGAAAAGTCAACTCTTGATCAGATGACTTCCCCATGGAATTTCTTCATGAAAATTGATGTGCATACTCCCTATACCATATAGAGACCAAATGAAACAAGAATGACCAAAAAATTTGGAGTTATGGCCTCTGAAACCAAAACCCTAATTTCAGGTCAACTGTGCAGTCAAACTTGGCTCTGCCTCCATACCAATCCCAATTCTTGTGATTTTTTGGCATTCTTGACTTTGAGAGGATGTAATGTGATACTTGAACACACATGGATCCCTTTGAAGTGATTGGTGGCCTTTGGAGTGGCTCAAAAAGCTCTTGGATTGCTCAGATCACAAACCCTAGGTGCAGATGACTTAGAACCAATGCAATGAATCAAAAATGAGATATGAGATGATATGATTGTGTTTATGCATATGAAATGATCACAAGCCATGGTGTGAATGGGTGAGGGCAAATTTGGGGTGTTTACAACAATCTCCTCATTTCAGGGGATCTGTTTCTTTGACTGTATTTGCCAATTCAGGGCGCCCAAATTAATAAAATCAGAATTTCAGTCACACATCGTCTTGTACATTTTTATTTCATTTGCAAAAATGTCTGATATCCTTGATATAATGGTTGCATAAAAACAAATGTGCCTCGATAATCACATGCTTGCAGGAAATATATTAATTACTCCCAGGAGTCTCTAAAACTCCTATGATGGAAACCGGTAAGGGATACCTCGGGGTACTTGTGTGTTTCTTTGTCATAATAGGATTTCAGGTATTCAAAGCGCAACATGAGGGCATGAAAGATTTTCCCCAGCAAAGCTGCCAAATCATCATTTCCCCAGCTGAGTTATCAAGCATCCTCAGCCTCAGCAGGATCCCCAAAGAAATCTCTAGGAAGATCGTTCAGTGATCGTTTTCTTCCCCAACCGAGTCCTAGACAGGGAACCATCCCCCCCACAGAGCTCCAGCCTCTCCCGGAAGAGCAATGTCTGAATTTCCCGTACAACAAAGTGACGAAAGCTTCCACATCCCCAGCTGGGCTCTTCCTTACAAAGATAGGCCTATCAGTAACTGTCGTACCTCGAAAAATACGATCCTAAAAACAAAACAACAGAGCCGCCACCTAATTCTATTTATTCTACGAGAGAAAAGGGAGATATAGATACAACCTAATAAAGGATAAGAAATGGTTTACGAAACCAAATTCTAAGTTCGGGAGTCGGTTACGCAAGGGGAAGGTATTAGCACCCCTCACGTCCGTTGTACTCAACGGGAACCTCTTAGCTAAATATGCGATTAAATGTTTGATCTTAAGTTTTTGTCTTCTAAATGGCTATTAATATGTTTGTTCTAAGGAATTAAAGTTAATATTATTAATAGGTCGGAGAAAAGATTAAAAGTTTTAAACAGAGAAATAGTTAAATTTTTTATTAGGGTGCTTTAAGTAGAGAAATAATTAAATTTTTTATTATTGTGCTCGCGAAGGATTAAAATCCCCGTGCCTACGTATTCCCTTGTGCAATGGGAAAGTCAGAGCTTCGTAGTTCGTGCTACTACGGTTTGTGATTTTTATTGAACAGTTGTTTGAAATGCATTCTACTGTTAAGCATTGGCTTATACTCGCGGTGGAGGCTGAAGCGCTAGCTTGTTCGAGAGATAGAATGATTTAAACAATGTTCGTTTTAGAAGAAAGTGTTTGACTTTGTTAAGATGTTTTAAACGAAAGGGCGAATGAACACATCGCGTGGGGCTAGCCCATGTTGCGGTCCAAAACAGAACGTGCGGAGTGCTAGACTCCGGAATTCCGTCTTTCGATAATTAATTATAAAAATGATTTAAATTTGCTGGTATACGAATGATGATTGAACCCTCGCGTGAGGCTAGCCCATTTGCAGTTCAATCCAGAACGTGCGGAATGCTAGACTCCGGAGCTCTGTTTTCGTAATTTAAATTATGCGATTATGATTTGAATATTTTGATATACGAATGGTGATTGAACCATCGCGTGAGGCTAGCCCAGTTGCGGTCCAATCCAGAACGTGCGGAATGCTAGACTCCGGAGTTCCTTTTTCGTAATTTAATTTAAATAAAAGATTATTTTACTTTAGATGTTTTAGGGTTTAGGTAAATAAATTAAAAAATATTTATGAACGTGAATGACATAAAGCCGATAAATAAATCCTTCCTCTTGGAATAAGTAACAAGCACAAGACAACAAATAAAATCGAGGGTACACTCACGACAAAACATCATGAGAATAAAATGATCAAGTAACTAACAAAGAAACAAACAAATAAATAAATAATCAACTATCTTAACAACGTTTAACAATTAAATTAAACAAATAATTATAAAAATAAAGAAATAGAAACAAAGGGTGTAGAGAGGAAAAAAGTATTAATCCTTATAACTTAAGCCCACTTGGATTCACCATAAGAGGAAAAAGAACTATTAAATAAATAAAAAAAACAAATATAAAGAAATAAAATAAAACTCTAGTTTTTACTAAGAAAAATAAATTCGGTCTCCCCACTCTTATTGCAACAATAATAAACAATGTTTTATTATCATAGTAGTAAAATAAAATGAATAAAAAAAAATTATTTCCTTTTTTACTTCCAAAACCAAAAATCCCAATAAAATTTATTTTAAATTATATTCCTATTGAAACTCGGTGACTACAACAAAGTAAAGCTTCACTATGACTCATTATCAAAATTAATTGAAAGGAGAAAAATAAGGATCTTGGGTAGTGAAATATCAGACCTAAGGACTAAGTCACCAAAAGCATTAAACATAATAATGATAAATTAAACTAAAAATAAACACAATAATAAAAGAGCATAAAAATAAACACAATAATAAAAGAGCATAAAACATATCATACTGTGATAAGGCTTTCTCTCTCTCAGATTCGGAAAAAATTTGTACGTCTCGGTTTCAAAGTTTCACTTCTCTGTTCTGCTTCTGTCTCTTATATTCTTCAAAATCAATTTTGAATTCTTCTAAAAAAACAAGCATCATTCCGGCGGCGGCGGTCTCTCGTTGGCAGACACATAAAGAGTGAAGAAGAATGCTCCCGTCTCTCTCGCGGTATCAACTCGCTTGCGGTAAAGCTCTCACGGATTCGATTTGGTTTTCTCGGTGTTTTTCGATTCGGTTTCGCACACCCTCTCTTTCACGACGTTTTGCGGCTTAGCGTCAATTTCGGCGAGTCCGTTTCGGATCTAGTTTGCTCGCGAGTTCGCTCGGATGGCTCGGTTACGACTCGTCTCAGTGGATTTGATTTCTGATGAGAGGCGAGTGATTTTGAACAACCACTGTTGCTTTGGATACAAGAGAGGGAGTTTTGTGTGGTGATTCACAGTTTTAGATATACTGAGATTTGGAGAAAGAAAGAAAAAAGCTGAAGAAATTTTGTTGGTTCAAAAATGTTTGGTTTGGTTTAAAGTTGTTGTTAAGAGAAGTGAAGATGGTGGATGGAGAAAGAGTTCATGAGAAAAGAAAAGGGGTCTCCGAAGGAGGAGTAATGGTGAGTTGATGAAGAAGGCGGTTTGAAGAGGTGTTGGAAGGAGGTTTAGCTTCCTCCTGAAAGAGAAAGGTGTTGAGTTCTTTTTTGATTATGTTGTTTGAGATGAATGAAGTATTAGGTCGGTGATGGTTGGAAAAGGACGAAGAAGGTTTTTTTCTCTATGTTTCTGGATTTGTTTCCTCGGTTTGGATGCAGTTTTTTAGGTTTTGGAAGAAAATGAAAGAGGAAGAGGTTTGGCTGAAGTTTTTTGGTTTATTTTTTGAAGAAAATGAAAGAGGGGGAGGTTTTAATGAACGAGTGGTAGACGGGAGACTGGGTGATAGTAGTGAGAAGAAGGACCCAAATCCGGCTCCAAGGTTTTGTTGGGTTTAAAAAAAAATAAACATGGAATGGTGGTCCGCAGGAGCCAGAAGAAGACCGTTGATTCTGTCTCTTTTTCTTTTTTGGTTCGATGATTTTTCTTTGTTTTATCGTCTCAGCTCTTTTTTTTGTGCTGCTATTGAAAATAGAGTTTTTTTTTTGAAAAGTCTCAGGTCTCTTTTTGAAAGGTCTTCTTCAAATGTCAATTTGTTGTTTATCTCAAAACCCCTTTTTCATTGCAGGTTTATGTTTATGCTGGAATGGTGTAAAAAATCCTGTGTAAGAGGGCAGAATTTGCAGCATAGGCTCTATTGTTTGGAGGGTAGGACAGCAGGCAAAAGGTTGTGGGGATGTGGTTTGACAGCAATGTCACAAGGACAATAATTTAAATAAGAAAAAACAAAATTATAAAATTAAGAAACATAAAAAAAAAACTAGTTTATTTAAAACAATTCTAATTATAATAAATTAATTAACCCAAATTTCTAAATACAAAGTTTAAAATAAATAAAAAGAAATAGGCTAAATAAAATAAGATTAAAACTATAATTAACAATTTTAGGGTTAATAAAATAAACTAACAATCTAGGAAATGAATTAAATAGAATATTAAAAATAAATAAATTACTTAGAACTAAATGATAAAGTTAAATCATAATAACTATTTTTAAAATCAAACTAATTTACATTTTTTCAAATAAAAACTAAATTGAAATTAGACTTAAATCTAAATAAAAAAATCTAAATTTGAACCAAAAATAAAAGAATAAAACTAATTCTAAAATATCTAACATTAATCTAAAATTTTCTCTTGAACCGAAACAATTAATTCTAAAAACAAGAAACTTATATGATTCCAGATGATAAAATGAATAGAAAATGCAATGATTAAAGATTAATGGACACTTGTGCAGGAATGACTGGCAATCGAAAAAAATTGACAAAATGCACCAGATGAAAGAAAAAGAAAAAGCTCGGTCAAAATTTAGGGTGTGACAGTTGCCCCTATTTAATTTTCTTGGACCTGAATGTATAAATAACAAAGTTTTTTTAGACATTCGAGGTGGAAGAGGATTAAATATTAAAAAAACCTGAAATTTCGATCGATTGTAGATGAAATGCAATGATATGCAATGCTATGAAATCGAGAGACTCTTTTGTTTTGCTGGGATATGACATGCGAGATGCAATGAACCCTAACATGCTGATTTTTTTTGATGATGAACATGCTGCATATGGTATGATGAGGACAAATGCAAACGGTAATCCACATAAACGAAAACGAGGGTGAAGACTCACTGGGGATAACAATATGCTGGGGATGACAAGACGAAAACAGGATGTATTCAAAGTGATAATACAACAGGTTCAAGTGTAACTGCTGGCACTAAGAATGACAAGACGGAAAGCAAAACGCAAGATTAAAGAGAGACTATCTGGAAAGATGAGTTAGCAAGTTCAAAGTGGTTGCTGGGGATCTCAATACAGCGATTCGGTGATTGAGAAAGATAGAAATGATCTCGACTCGGCAGCCCGGAGAACCAAATAGCAGACACTCAAACATCGACATGGTGATCGGGAAATAAAATAACAGACATAGACGCGGTGGTCAGGAAATGAAATAACAGACATTGACGCAGTGGTCAGGAAAATAAAAGATAGGCATTGACGCGGTGGTCGGGAGAATAAAGTGACAGACATATAATCCAAAGTGGTGAAACAACAGGTTCAAGTGTAACTGTTGAGACTGAGGATCGGGAAACGAAGACAATCATTTAGGAAGTGGCTTTATGCAACCAAATTGATACTGTAAAGCGTTCAGATATAAATCAACGGCTCTAGGCGACCGACTGGCAATAAAATGTGGGAGTTTTAAACCAGATAAACGTCCAACTTCCGGGAATTCCCTTAAATGAAGAACTTGAAGGATTTGTGCGAATGACGATTGGACTTAAGAGAAATATTGGTGGTAGAAGGGTGGATATTAATAACAAGGAGGACCTCTGCAGGGGATATTAGTGTTACTGGGACAACACTTTGATGAACCATACTAAAGAGCATCAACAACAAATGGATTTTCAGACAAAGCTGCTAATGACAAAATGATTTTTCTCTTGACACGCCAGACAGAAACTGGTTTCTTTATTGTCAGGCGGGGGCTGACTTTGGAAATGGTTGGTCAATCAAGAATTGGTTTTAAGTTGGATTTGGAAAAAAGATAACTGTCAGACAAGAACTGATTGTCAAATAACTTTTAAATGAAAATACCAGGTGGGAACTGGTTCATAATGGGTTAACAGACGGAAACTGGTTTGAAAAGAAAATGAATATCAGACAGGAACTGGGTTGAAAAGAAAACTGACTACCAGACAGGAATTGGGTTGAAAATAAAATGACTACCAGACGGGACTGGGTTGAAAATAAATGACTACCAGACGGGACTGGGTTGAAAATAAATGACTACCAAACGGGACTGGGTTGAAAATAAATGACTACCAGACGGGACTAGGTTGAAAAATAAATGACTACCAGACCGGACTGGGTTGAAAATAAATGACTACCAGACGGGAGTGGGTTGAAAAATGAATGACTACCAGACGGGACTGGGTTGAAAATAAATGACTACCAGACGGGACTGGGTTGAAAATAAATGGCTACCAGACGGGACTGGGTTGAAAATAAATGACTACCAGACGGGACTGGGTTGAAAATAAATGGCTACCAGACGGGACTGGGTTGAAAATAAATGGCTACCAGACGGGACTGGGTTGAAAAATAAATGACTACCAGACGGGACTGGGTTGAAAAGTAAATGACTACCAGACGGGACTGGGTTGGAAATAAATGACTACCAGACGGGACTGGGTTGAAAATAAATTTAAAAAGAAACACCACACAGGAATTGGTTTACCTAGGTTTTGACCTGGACATATGCTAGATGAGTGAGACAATATGCAAGGTTTAACGCTATGAGCGGAGCGACATGACTAAAGCATGAGAGTGATTATGCACTGATTCCGTGATTTTCAAAATATGCCCTTGCGTGGGTCAGAATGGAATAGTTCTTTGCAGACGACTCTCTAAAAGGAGGTAAGGATGACGACATGATTCCCGACACCCATCTTGAACTTAAAATTAGTTGTTGCATAGGGCCTGCTTGAACAACTTGAAGGCATAGAGAAGATTTGCCCCTGGGTGATTCATCTTGCCCTTGAATCAATGGTTTCTTGAACATATCCTTTTCAAAAGGTTTGGGAACAACCTGCCATGGCATAGACTTTGAAATGGTTGCCCCGGTGCTCGAACATCGGAAATTTGCCCCTGATTATCTGATCCCTGGGATGAGAGACTTCTGGTCTAGCTGGCCATTGAACTCTTGGATTCTTTATGATAACTCGCTCAAGTATGAGTCTTGAGGAAAGCTCAACCTCTGAATTGTTGACTCCTGAATGGATTGATTCAGATCGACTGGTTCTTGAAGTGTTTTGCCCCTGGTTACCCAACTCCTAGGATAGGAAAGTTTTGATTTGACTGGCAATTGAACTTTTGACCCGTTTGATGATAGCTCACACTAGTAAGAGTCTTGAGGAAAGCTCAACCTCTGAGATGCTGACTTTTCGAAGAGATTGCTTATTCTTGAAGTGGTTGCCCCTGGCTGGGCTTTCCTTACCAAGTCGAACTCCCTAACTGGCTGCGTTCGTCGGGATTCCATCGATGCTGAATTGACTTGCAAACAAACATTATTTATTTAAAAATTGGCAATTTTAATGCAACATTTATGCAAGTTTTGAAATCGCAATTTATTGGTATGACAGTGATACAATGGAGTTGATTTAAAATAAAATGTGGATCTAGCCATTTATGGAATGGCAGATGAAGTGATCAATACAAATGATTAGCAAAGATCGTTAGGAGTCAGGTTACCACAACCTTAGTGTAGTATGCTCTCAAAATAAACTCTGCCTCAATTAGGTCTTTTAAGGGTTGTAACGTGGCTTGGTTCACGGTTCATGAAACGAAAGATAAAAGGCTCAAAATTTATTTGTACCCATCCCATCTTCGTGATAAACTCCAATCCTATGTTGAGTTAATTTGACAAACGCATTCATATCTCAAAACTCTTTTGGCAAATGCGTGATAAGGATCAGGTTTTGAAAGTGATGGCGGCCACCTTGCTTTTTCCTGCTTTGCTGGATTTGATGACTTCATTAACTTTCGCCTAAGTCGTCTTTTTTCTATTTTTTTGACTTGGCGGACTTTTCTTTGTATTTCTTTTTCCTTACGTCATTCCTTTGTTGAATGGTTATGACTGCCATCTTATTGGATGATAGAGAATACATACTACAAATATTTGGCTCTTCACGACCTTCGGCAGTGAATGAAAGTATGTAGATGATCCTTCTTGGATGAGGAATTGAATCTTTTGAAGATTGGATGCAAACAGATTAACTGAACCGACTACCCTGCCCCAGGTTTGAAATTAAGGGTTTTTGCAATTTTGAAAAAGAAAACTCCTACTTCTAGGCTCGAAGGGGTTAGCGAGGGATTATCTTCCTTATTTCAACGGTGTTTGGGAATTTGAAACAATGCCTGTACAACATTGGCAAGGTTTTAATTGAGAGCATACAAATGGAGAATTCAAGTATCTGGTTTTCATCATCCTCCCTCCAATCTTTGCTAAAACAAAAGTTTGATAAACAAAAGATAGAAATATATTTTTGCTTTTTGTAACAATGAAAGAAAACGAGTGAATACAAATGGATTGATTCAAAATATGCATAAACATTTCATTAATTTTGCCAATTCAAAAACAACAACGCTAACAAGCAAATACAAAATCAACATGCAAAGAAAATACAACAGTGCTGAAACAAACAGGGGATTGCCAGCTTTAGGGAAATGAAAATGTCTTGATTTACTGTCTTCAAGAGATGCACCAAGAAGTTACTCAGGCGAGAGGTTGACATGCACCAACAGGTTTCCTTCTGGAAAGGATATGTACTTCTTATCGATCAAATGGTGTACCTTGGCCTGAAAAGCTCTGCAGTCCTCAGTTGAGTGCCCCATTGATCCAGCATGATATCCACATTGCTCATGTGGATTACACTCAAGCGGGTATGGCTCCGTCAATGGCTTGAGAGACTTGGGAACCACTAATGAGCTTTGAATCAAAGGTTGCAGAATTTGAGTGTACGATAACGGTACTGGATGAAGAGGAGCATTCCTTCTTTCCAAATTGTTGCGAGGCTTATGTGGACTCTGATGCTGATTCAGATATCCTTGGCTTTTGGCTCGCTGACTTTGATGAGGAGGGATCCAGGGTTGCTGGTAAGGTACCCTAAACATTGTTGGTTGCCTACAAGGATGATGAGGAGTATGGAATAATGATTGCTGAAAAGATGGAGGGTCATAGGATTTTGCTGATGTACCACAAGAGTACTTGACGTCTGCCATGACTGCATTGATTACATCCTCTTCCTCCTCTTGGGAACTGTTGAGGGATTCATTCTTACTAGCCTAGTTGCTCGAGGCGCCTTGGATCTTTCGGCTTTTGAGACTAATCTCAATACGTTCTCCCGTTTTTACCAGGTCAGAGAAACTCGTTGAGGCGGTGCCTACCATTTTCTCAAAATACGGGCTCTGCAGAGTGTCCATAAACAGGTTAACCAACTCCTTCTCTGACAGCGGTGGTTGAACGCGGTCATCAAACTCTCTCCACCTACGGACGTACCGTTTGAATGGCTTATTACTTTCTTGAGATATGTCCTTCAAATGAAAGCGGCTAGGAGCTTCCTCCAAATTGTAATGGTATTGCTTCACAAAAGCATTGGCTAAGTCTAACCATGACTGAATATGACTTCTTTCTAAACCCATGTACCAATCCGACGGTGCCCCACTCAAACTATCTTGGAAGCAGTGAATCATCAACTTATCGTCAAAAGCATATGCAGTCATTTTTCTACAAAACATCACCAAATGGTGCTTTGGACAGCTATCCCCTTTGTACTTATGAAAAGCAGGTGCTTCAAACTTCGGAGGTATAATTAAACTAGGTACTAAGCACATGTTTAAAGCATCCAGGTCAAAAGCATTTTTCCCCTCTAGAGCTTTGAGTCTTTCGTTCAGCATTCGACATTTCTCATTCATCTCAGCAACATCTGCCCCCTTGGTCCTTCTCGCTGGGATTGCCCCTTGGGAAATTGGCTCAGAGAACCTAAAGCTTTGGTACTCAACGGCATCGTGAGGTAAGGAGTTTCCATCTCGAATAATGGTATGCTCTTGAATAACGGATGCCCCAACTGGGGTCCTGGCAGACTGAGGCTGAACAAAACTGTTCCTTTGAGGTGGAGAGACATCTCCAATTACGGCAGCTTGTTGAACATTATCCCCTCTCCTGATCAAAGCTGTCATAACATCCATGAGCTGGTTCATCTGGTCCCTTGTCAAATCAAAGTCTCCCCTTGTCGCAGTCTGCTTTTGTCCTTCAGGGTCCATGATCAATCAGGAACTACTTCAAGTCCAATGTAGGTGTCGGGAAATCAAACTGCGGGTTATGGACACAGGACGAGGATGAGCTTACTCAGTAGGAGAAAAATGATATGCAATGTAGATGCAATGGTATGCGAATGGATGCAAAGCAAGGATGGTTTCAAGGAACTCAAAAAGCAAATGCAAACATCCAATTATAAAAACTTTTCCAAAAGGGATTATAAGCTGAAGTTTGTCTACGGTTAGACTTGGGATGTTTGCAATAGACATCTCTTTGTTCCTTGAAGACCTTACTGAGATGATGCATATGATGCTGAGATGCAAAGACGCAGAGATGCAAGGATGCAGGGTGCAAGGTAAATTCGGAAGCTTCTTCACAGGTGGGCTGTAAGAGAGTTGTTCTATGTTTTACTACCCATAAGTCCCACTCACGGGAGGATTTCTATGGCGATGGTTTAAGGAAACTCAAGGTCACGGACGTTTATCGTATTAACGCCCCGCCGCAGGCTAGCTGCATTGTGATGATAATAATGATAAGGTCTACCTTGAGTGGAGTTCTCATGCTAGGCGTGCAAGGAGCGAGTCCTTGGAGCCTAACATTATGCAACTACCAAAATTGAAACAGGTCCTAGGGGGTCCCAGAATCACAGCCCTTTCGTGAATCAGGTCACGCGACAGGCTAGCTGCGTTGCGACAAGATCTACGAAAAGTCTAACTATCTGGGGGAGCTTTCATGCTAGGCGTGCAAGGAGCGAGTCCTTGGAGACTAACACTAATAACATCCAATTCTAAACTTAGGTTTTCCCTCTGCTTTTTCCACCACTCAAAATTTGCTTGCAAAGTAACCCCGAGATCCCACAGACAAATATAATGAGCAATAAAGTAAAGTGGTAAAAGGACAGATAAACAAACATAAATAATAAACATGGAGAAGACAAGAAAAGATAAGATCAAACAAATAAACACATAAAGCTAAGTTAGGCTCGACTCTCTCTAGCATGGAGCAGATGTCCCTAGCAGAGTCGCCAACTGTCGTACCTCGAAAAATACGATCCTAAAAACAAAACAACAGAGCCGCCACCTAATTCTATTTATTCTACGAGAGAAAAGGGAGATATAGATACAACCTAATAAAGGATAAGAAATGGTTTACGAAACCAAATTCTAAGTTCGGGAGTCGGTTACGCAAGGGGAAGGTATTAGCACCCCTCACGTCCGTTGTACTCAACGGGAACCTCTTAGCTAAATATGCGATTAAATGTTTGATCTTAAGTTTTTGTCTTCTAAATGGCTATTAATATGTTTGTTCTAAGGAATTAAAGTTAATATTATTAATAGGTCGGAGAAAAGATTAAAAGTTTTAAACAGAGAAATAGTTAAATTTTTTATTAGGGTGCTTTAAGTAGAGAAATAATTAAATTTTTTATTATTGTGCTCGCGAAGGATTAAAATCCCCGTGCCTACGTATTCCCTTGTGCAATGGGAAAGTCAGAGCTTCGTAGTTCGTGCTACTACGGTTTGTGATTTTTGTTGAACAGTTGTTTGAAATGCATTCTATTGTTAAGCATTGGCTTATACTCGCGGTGGAGGCTGAAGCGCTAGCTTGTTCGAGAGATAGAATGATTTAAACAATGTTCGTTTTAGAAGAAAGTGTTTGACTTTGTTAAGATGTTTTAAACGAAAGGGCGAATGAACACATCGCGTGGGGCTAGCCCATGTTGCGGTCCAAACCAGAACGTGCGGAGTGCTAGACTCCGGAATTCCGTCTTTCGATAATTAATTATAAAAATGATTTAAATTTGCTGGTATACGAATGATGATTGAACCCTCGCGTGAGGCTAGCCCATTTGCAGTTCAATCCAGAACGTGCGGAATGCTAGACTCCGGAGCTCTGTTTTCGTAATTTAAATTATGCGATTATGATTTGAATATTTTGATATACGAATGGTGATTGAACCATCGCGTGAGGCTAGCCCATTTGCGGTTCAATCCAGAACGTGCGGAATGCTAGACTCCGGAGCTCTGTTTTCGTAATTTAAATTATGCGATTATGATTTGAATATTTTGATATACGAATGGTGATTGAACCATCGCGTGAGGCTAGCCCAGTTGCGGTCCAATCCAGAACGTGCGGAATGCTAGACTCCGGAGTTCCTTTTTCGTAATTTAATTTAAATAAAAGATTATTTTACTTTAGATGTTTTAGGGTTTAGGTAAATAAATTAAAAAATATTTATGAACGTGAATGACATAAAGCCGATAAATAAATCCTTCCTCTTGGAATAAGTAACAAGCACCAGACAACAAATAAAATCGAGGGTACACTCACGACAAAACATCATGAGAATAAAATGATCAAGTAACTAACAAAGAAACAAACAAATAAATAAATAATCAACTATCTTAACAACGTTTAACAATTAAATTAAACAAATAATTATAAAAATAAAGAAATAGAAACAAAGGGTGTAGAGAGGAAAAAAGTATTAATCCTTACAACTTAAGCCCACTTGGATTCACCATAAGAGGAAAAAGAACTATTAAATAAATGAAAAAAACAAATATAAAGAAATAAAATAAAACTCTAGTTTTTACTAAGAAAAAGAAATCCGGTCTCCCCACTCTTATTGCAACAATAATAAACAATGTTTTATTATCATAGTAGTAAAATAAAATGAATAAAAAAAAATTATTTCCTTTTTTACTTCCAAAACCAAAAATCCCAATAAAATTTATTTTAAATTATATTCCTATTGAAACTCGGTGACTACAACAAAGTAAAGCTTCACCATGACTCATTATCAAAATTAATTGAAAGGAGAAAAATAAGGATCTTGGGCAGTGAAATATCAGACCTAAGGACTAAGTCACCAAAAGCATTAAACATAATAATGATAAATTAAACTAAAAATAAACACAATAATAAAAGAGCATAAAAATAAACACAATAATAAAAGAGCATAAAACATATCATACTGTGACAAGGCTTTCTCTCTCTCAGATTCGGAAAAAGTTTGTACGTCTCGGTTTCAAAGTTTCACTTCTCTGTTCTGCTTCTGTCTCTTATATTCTTCAAAATCAATTTTGAATTCTTCTAAAAAAACAAGCATCATTCCGGCGGCGGCGGTCTCTCGTTGGCAGACACATAAAGAGTGAAGAAGAATGCTCTCGTCTCTCTCGCGGTATCAACTTGCTTGCGGTAAAGCTCTCACGGATTCAATTTGGTTTTCTCGGTGTTTTTCGATTCGGTTTCGCACACCTTCTCTTTCACGACGTTTTGCGGCTTAGCGTCAATTTCGGCGAGTCCGTTTCGGATCTAGTTTGCTCGCGAGTTCGCTCGGATGGCTCGGTTACGACTCGTCTCAGTGGATTTGATTTCTGATGAGAGGCGAGTGATTTTGAACAACCACTGTTGCTTTGGATACAAGAGAGGGAGTTTTGTGTGGTGATTCACAGTTTTAGATATACTGAGATTTGGAGAAAGAAAGAAAAAAGCTGAAGAAATTTTGTTGGTTCAAAAATGTTTGGTTTGGTTTAAAGTTGTTGTTAAGAGAAGTAAAGATGGTGGATGGAGAAAGAGTTCATGAGAAAAGAAAAGGGGTCTCCGAAGGAGGAGTAATGGTGAGTTGATGAAGAAGGCGGTTTGAAGAGGTGTTGGAAGGAGGTTTAGCTTCCTCCTGAAAGAGAAAGGTGTTGAGTTCTTTTTTGATTATGTTGTTTGAGATGAATGAAGTATTAGGTCGGTGATGGTTGGGAAAGGACGAAGAAGGTTTTTTTCTCTATGTTTCTGGATTTGTTTCCTCGGTTTGGATGCAGTTTTTTAGGTTTTGGAAGAAAATGAAAGAGGAGGAGGTTTGGCTGAAGTTTTTTGGTTTATTTTTTGAAGAAAATGAAAGAGGGGGAGGTTTTAATGAACGAGTGGTAGACGGGAGACTGGGTGATAGTAGTGAGAAGAAGGACCCAAATCCGGCTCCAAGGTTTTGTTGGGTTTAAAAAAAAATAAACATGGAATGGTGGTCCGCAGGAGCCAGAAGAAGACCGTTGATTCTGTCTCTTTTTCTTTTTTGGTTCGATGATTTTTCTTTGTTTTATCGTCTCAGCTCTTTTTTTTGTGCTGCTATTGAAAATAGAGTTTTTTTTTTGAAAATTCTCAGGTCTCTTTTTGAAAGGTCTTCTTCAAATGTCAATTTGTTGTTTATCTCAAAACCCCTTTTTCATTGCAGGTTTATGTTTATGCTGGAATGGTGTAAAAAATCCTGTGTAAGAGGGCAGAATTTGCAGCATAGGCTCTGTTGTTTGGAGGGTAGGACAGCAGGCAAAAGGTTGTGGGGATGTGGTTTGACAGCAATGTCACAAGGACAATAATTTAAATAAGAAAAAACAAAATTATAAAATTAACAAACATAAAAAAAAACTAGTTTATTTAAAACAATTCTAATTATAATAAATTAATTAACCCAAATTTCTAAATACAAAGTTTAAAATAAATAAAAAGAAATAGGCTAAATAAAATAAGATTAAAACTATAATTAACAATTTTAGGGTTAATAAAATAAACTAACAATCTAGGAAATGAATTAAATAGAATATTAAAAATAAATAAATTACTTAGAACTAAATGATAAAGTTAAATCATAATAACTATTTTTAAAATCAAACTAATTTACATTTTTTCAAATAAAACCTAAATTGAAATTAGACTTAAATCTAAATAAAAAAATCTAAATTTGAACCAAAATTAAAAGAATAAAACTAATTCTAAAATATCTAACATTAATCTAAAATTTTCTCTTGAACCGAAACAATTAATTCTAAAAACAAGAAACTTATATGATTCCAGATGATAAAATGAATAGAAAATGCAATGATTAAAGATTAATGGACACTTGTGCAGGAATGACTGGCAATCGAAAAAAATTGACAAAATGCACCAGATGAAAGAAAAAGAAAAAGCTCGGTCAAAATTTAGGGTGTGACAGTTGCCCCTATTTAATTTTCTTGGACCTGAATGTATAAATAACAAAGTTTTTTTAGACATTCGAGGTGGAAGAGGATTAAATATTAAAAAAACCTGAAATTTCGATCGATTGTAGATGAAATGCAATGATATGCAATGCTATGAAATCGAGAGACTCTTTTGTTTTGTTGGGATATGACATGCGAGATGCAATGAACCCTAACATGCTGATTTTTTTTGATGATGAACATGCTGCATATGGTATGATGAGGACAAATGCAAACGGTAATCCACATAAACGAAAACGAGGGTGAAGACTCACTGGGGATAACAATATGCTGGGGATGACAAGACGAAAACAGGATGTATTCAAAGTGATAATACAACAGGTTCAAGTGTAACTGCTGGCACTAAGAATGACAAGACGGAAAGCAAAACGCAAGATTAAAGAGAGACTATCTGGAAAGATGAGTTAGCAAGTTCAAAGTGGTTGCTGGGGATCTCAATACAGCGATTCGGTGATTGAGAAAGATAGAAATGATCTCGACTCGGCAGCCCGGAGAACCAAATAGCAGACACTCAAACATCGACATGGTGATCGGGAAATAAAATAACAGACATAGACGCGGTGGTCAGGAAATGAAATAACAGACATTGACGCGGTGGTCAGGAAAATAAAAGATAGGCATTGACGCGGTGGTCGGGAGAATAAAGTGACAGACATATAATCCAAAGTGGTGAAACAACAGGTTCAAGTGTAACTGTTGAGACTGAGGATCGGGAAACGAAGACAGTCATTTTGGAAGTGGCTTTGTGCAACCAAATTGATACTGTAAAGCGTTCAGATATAAATCAACGGCTCTAGGCGACCGACTGGCAATAAAATGTGGGAGTTTTAAACCAGATAAACGTCCAACTTCCGGGAATTCCCTTAAATGAAGAACTTGAAGGATTTGTGCGAATGACGATTGGACTTAAGAGAAATATTGGTGGTAGAAGGGTGGATATTAATAACAAGGAGGACCTCTGCAGGGGATATTAGTGTTACTGGGACAACACTTTGATGAACCATACTAAAGAGCATCAACAACAAATGGATTTTCAGACAAAGCTGCTAATGACAAAATGATTTTTCTCTTGACACGCCAGACAGAAACTGGTTTCTTTATTGTCAGGCGGGGGCTGACTTTGGAAATGGTTGGTCAATCAAGAATTGGTTTTAAGTTGGATTTGGAAAAAATATAATTGTCAGACAAGAACTGATTGTCAAATAACTTTTAAATGAAAATACCAGGTGGGAACTGGTTCAGAATGGGTTAACAGACGAAAACTGGTTTGAAAAGAAAATGAATATCAGACAGGAACTGGGTTGAAAAGAAAACTGACTACCAGACAGGAATTGGGTTGAAAATAAAATGACTACCAGACGGGACTGGGTTGAAAATAAATGACTACCAGACGGGACTAGGTTGAAAAATAAATGACTACCCGACGGGACTGGGTTGAAAATAAATGACTACCAGACGGGAGTGGGTTGAAAAATGAATGACTACCAGACGGGACTGGGTTGAAAATAAATGACTACCAGACGGGACTGGGTTGAAAATAAATGGCTACCAGACGGGACTGGGTTGAAAATAAATGGCTACCAGACGGGACTGGGTTGAAAAATAAATGACTACCAGACGGGACTGGGTTGAAAAGTAAATGACTACCAGACGGGACTGGGTTGGAAATAAATGACTACCAGACGGGACTGGGTTGAAAATAAATTTAAAAAGAAACACCACACAGGAATTGGTTTACCTAGGTTTTGACCTGGACATATGCTAGATGAGTGAGACAATATGCAAGGTTTAACGCTATGAGCGGAGCGACATGACTAAAGCATGAGAGTGATTATGCACTGATTCCGTGATTTTCAAAATATGCCCTTGCGTGGGTCAGAATGGAATAGTTCTTTGTAGACGACTCTCTAAAAGGAGGTAAGGATGACGACATGATTCCCGACACCCATCTTGAACTTAAAATTAGTTGTTGCATAGGGCCTGCTTGAACAACTTGAAGGCATAGAGAAGATTTGCCCCTGGGTGATTCATCTTGCCCTTGAATCAATGGTTTCTTGAACATATCCTTTTCAAAAGGTTTGGGAACAACCTGCCATGGCATAGACTTTGAAATGGTTGCCCCGGTGCTCGAACATCGGAAATTTGCCCCTGATTATCTGATCCCTGGGATGAGAGACTTCTGGTCTAGCTGGCCATTGAACTCTTGGATTCTTTATGATAACTCGCTCAAGTATGAGTCTTGAGGAAAGCTCAACCTCTGAATTGTTGACTCCTGAATGGATTGATTCAGATCGACTGGTTCTTGAAGTGTTTTGCCCCTGGTTACCCAACTCCTAGGATAGGAAAGTTTTGATTTGACTGGCAATTGAACTTTTGACCCGTTTGATGATAGCTCACACTAGTAAGAGTCTTGAGGAAAGCTCAACCTCTGAGATGCTGACTTTTCGAAGAGATTGCTTATTCTTGAAGTGGTTGCCCCTGGCTGGGCTTTCCTTACCAAGTCGAACTCCCTAACTGGCTGCGTTCGTCGGGATTCCATCGATGCTGAATTGACTTGCAAACAAACATTATTTATTTAAAAATTGGCAATTTTAATGCAACATTTATGCAAGTTTTGAAATCGCAATTTATTGGTATGACAGTGATACAATGGAGTTGATTTAAAATAAAATGTGGATCTAGCCATTTATGGAATGGCAGATGAAGTGATCAATACAAATGATTAGCAAAGATTGTTAGGAGTCAGGTTACCACAACCTTAGTGTAGTATGCTCTCAAAATAAACTCTGCCTCAATTAGGTCTTTTAAGGGTTGTAACGTGGCTTGGTTCACGGTTCATGAAACGAAAGATAAAAGGCTCAAAATTTATTTGTACCCATCCCATCTTCGTGATAAACTCCAATCCTATGTTGAGTTAATTTGACAAACGCATTCATATCTCAAAACTCTTTTGGCAAATGCGTGATAAGGATCAGGTTTTGAAAGTGATGGCGGCCACCTTGCTTTTTCCTGCTTTGCTGGATTTGATGACTTCATTAACTTTCGCCTAAGTCGTCTTTTTTCTATTTTTTTGACTTGGCGGACTTTTCTTTGTATTTCTTTTTCCTTACGTCATTCCTTTGTTGAATGGTTATGACTGCCATCTTATTGGATGATAGAGAATACATACTACAAATATTTGGCTCTTCACGACCTTCGGCAGTGAATGAAAGTATGTAGATGATCCTTCTTGGATGAGGAATTGAATCTTTTGAAGATTGGATGCAAACAGATTAACTGAACCGACTACCCTGCCCCAGGTTTGAAATTAAGGGTTTTTGCAATTTTGAAAAAGAAAACTCCTACTTCTAGGCTCGAAGGGGTTAGCGAGGGATTATCTTCCTTATTTCAACGGTGTTTGGGAATTTGAAACAATGCCTGTACATCATTGGCAAGGTTTTAATTGAGAGCATACAAATGGAGAATTCAAGTATCTGGTTTTCATCATCCTCCCTCCAATCTTTGCTAAAACAAAAGTTTGATAAACAAAAGATAGAAATATATTTTTGCTTTTTGTAACAATGAAAGAAAACGAGTGAATACAAATGGATTGATTCAAAATATGCATAAACATTTCATTAATTTTTCCAATTCAAAAACAACAACGCTAACAAGCAAATACAAAATCAACATGCAAAGAAAATACAACAGTGCTGAAACAAACAGGGGATTGCCAGCTTTAGGGAAATGAAAATGTCTTGATTTACTGTCTTCAAGAGATGCACCAAGAAGTTACTCAGGCGAGAGGTTGACATGCACCAACAGGTTTCCTTCTGGAAAGGATATGTACTTCTTATCGATCAAATGGTGTACCTTGGCCTGAAAAGCTCTGCAGTCCTCAGTTGAGTGCCCCATTGATCCAGCATGATATCCACATTGCTCATGTGGATTACACTCAAGCGAGTATGGCTCCGTCAATGGCTTGAGAGACTTGGGAACCACTAATGAGCTTTGAATCAAAGGTTGCAGAAGTTGAGTGTACGATAACGGTACTGGATGAAGAGGAGCATTCCTTCTTTCCAAATTGTTGCGAGGCTTATGTGGACTCTGATGCTGATTCAGATATCCTTGGCTTTTGGCTCGCTGACTTTGATGAGGAGGGATCCAGGGTTGCTGGTAAGGTACCCTAAACATTGTTGGTTGCCTACAAGGATGATGAGGAGTATGGAATAATGATTGCTGAAAAGATGGAGGGTCATAGGATTTTGCTGATGTACCACAAGAGTACTTGACGTCTGCCATGACTGCATTGATTACATCCTCTTCCTCCTCTTGGGAACTGTTGAGGGATTCATTCTTACTAGCCTGGTTGCTCGAGGCGCCTTAGATCTTTCGGCTTTTGAGACTAATCTCAATACGTTCTCCCGTTTTTACCAGGTCAGAGAAACTCGTTGAGGCGGTGCCTACCATTTTCTCAAAATACGGGCTCTGCAGAGTGTCCATAAACAGGTTAACCAACTCCTTCTCTGACAGCGGTGGTTGAACGCGGTCATCAAACTCTCTCCACCTACGGACGTACCGTTTGAATGGCTCATTACTTTCTTGAGATATGTCCTTCAAATGAAAGCGGCTAGGAGCTTCCTCCAAATTGTAATGGTATTGCTTCACAAAAGCATTGGCTAAGTCTAACCATGACTGAATATGACTTCTTTCTAAACCCATGTACCAATCCGACGGTGCCCCACTCAAACTATCTTGGAAGCAGTGAATCATCAACTTATCGTCAAAAGCATATGCAGTCATTTTTCTACAAAACATCACCAAATGGTGCTTTGGACAGCTATCCCCTTTGTACTTCTGAAAAGCAGGTGCTTCAAACTTCGGAGGTATAATTAAACCAGGTACTAAGCACATGTTTAAAGCATCCAGGTCAAAAGCATTTTTCCCCTCTAGAGCTTTGAGTCTTTCGTTCAGCATTCGACATTTCTCATTCATCTCAGCAACATCTGCCCCCTTGGTCCTTCTCGCTGGGATTGCCCCTTGGGAAATTGGCTCAGAGAACCTAAAGCTTTGGTACTCAACGGCATCGTGAGGTAAGGAGTTTCCATCTCGAATAATGGTATGCTCTTGAATAACGGATGCCCCAACTGGGGTCCTGGCAGACTGAGGCTGAACAAAACTGTTCCTTTGAGGTGGAGAGACATCTCCAATTACGGCAGCTTGTTGAACATTATCCCCTCTCCTGATCAAAGTTGTCATAACATCCATGAGCTGGTTCATCTGGTCCCTTGTCAAATCAAAGTCTCCCCTTTTCGCAGTCTGCTTTTGTCCTTCAGGGTCCATGATCAATCAAGAACTACTTCAAGTCCAATGTAGGTGTCGGGAAATCAAACTGCGGGTTATGGACACAGGACGAGGATGAGCTTACTCACTAGGAGAAAAATGATAGGCAATGTAGATGAAATGGTATGCGAATGGATGCAAAGCAAGGATGGTTTCAAGGAACTCAAAAAGCAAATGCAAACATCCAATTATAAAAACTTTTCCAAAAGGGATTATAAGCTGAAGTTTGTCTACGGTTAGACTTGGGATGTTTGCAATAGACATCTCTTTGTTCCTTGAAGACCTTACTGAGATGATGCATATGATGCTGAGATGCAAAGACGCAGAGATGCAAGGATGCAGGGTGCAAGGTAAATTCGGAACCTTCTTCACAGGTGGGCTGTAAGAGAGTTGTTCTATGTTTTACTACCCATAAGTCCCACTCACGGGAGGATTTCTATGGCGATGGTTTAAGGAAACTCAAGGTCACAGACGTTTATCGTATTAATGCCCTGCCGCAGGCTAGCTGCATTGTGATGATAATAATGATAAGGTCTACCTTGAGTGGAGTTCTCATGCTAGGCGTGCAAGGAGTGAGTCCTTGGAGCCTAACATTACGCAACTACCAAAATTGAAACAGGTCCTAGGGGGTCCCAGAATCACAGCCCTTTCGTGAATCAGGTCACGCGACAGGCTAGCTGCGTTGCGACAAGATCTACGAAAAGTCTAACTATCTGGGGGAGCTTTCATGCTAGGCGTGCAAGGAGCGAGTCCTTGGAGACTAACACTAATAACATCCAATTCTAAACTTAGGTTTTCCCTCTGCTTTTTCCACCACTCAAAATTTGCTTGCAAAGTAACCCCGAGATCCCACAGACAAATATAATGAGCAATAAAGTAAAGTGGTAAAAGGACAGATAAACAAACATAAATAATAAACATGGAGAAGACAAGAAAAGATAAGATCAAACAAATAAACACATAAAACTAAGTTAGGCTCGACTCTCTCTAGCATGGAGCAGATGTCCCCAGCAGAGTCGCCAACTGTCGTACCTCGAAAAATACGATCCTAAAAACAAAACAACAGAGCCGCCACCTAATTCTATTTATTCTACGAGAGAAAAGGGAGATATAGATACAACCTAATAAAGGATAAGAAATGGTTTACGAAACCAAATTCTAAGTTCGGGAGTCGGTTACGCAAGGGGAAGGTATTAGCACCCCTCACGTCTGTTGTACTCAACGGGAACCTCTTAGCTAAATATGCGATTAAATGTTTGATCTTAAGTTTTTGTCTCCTAAATGGCTATTAATATGTTTGTTCTAAGGAATTAAAGTTAATATTATTAATAGGTCGGAGAAAAGATTAAAAGTTTTAAACAGAGAAATAGTTAAATTTTTTATTAGGGTGCTTTAAGTAGAGAAATAATTAAATTTTTTATTATTGTACTCGCGAAGGATTAAAATCCCCGTGCCTACGTATTCCCTTGTGCAATGGGAAAGTCAGAGCTTCGTAGTTCGTGCTACTAAGGTTTGTGATTTTTGTTGAACAGTTGTTTGAAATGCATTCTATTGTTAAGCATTGGCTTATACTCGCGGTGGAGGCTGAAGCGCTAGCTTGTTCGAGAGATAGAATGATTTAAACAATGTTCGTTTTAGAAGAAAGTGTTTGACTTTGTTAAGATGTTTTAAACGAAAGGGCGAATGAACACATCGCGTGGGGCTAGCCCATGTTGCGGTCCAAACCAGAACGTGCGGAGTGCTAGACTCCGGAATTCCGTCTTTCGATAATTAATTATAAAAATGATTTAAATTTGCTGGTATACGAATGATGATTGAACCCTCGCGTGAGGCTAGCCCATTTGCAGTTCAATCCAGAACGTGCGGAATGCTAGACTCCGGAGCTCTGTTTTCGTAATTTAAATTATGCGATTATGATTTGAATATTTTGATATACGAATGGTGATTGAACCATCGCATGAGGCTAGCCCATTTGCGGTTCAATCCAGAACGTGCGGAATGCTAGACTCCGGAGCTCTGTTTTCGTAATTTAAATTATGCGATTATGATTTGAATATTTTGATATACGAATGATGATTGAACCATCGCGTGAGGCTAGCCCAGTTGCGGTCCAATCCAGAACGTGCGGAATGCTAGACTCCGGAGTTCCTTTTTCGTAATTTAATTTAAATAAAAGATTATTTTACTTTAGATGTTTTAGGGTTTAGGTAAATAAATTAAAAAATATTTATGAACGTGAATGACATAAAGCCGATAAATAAATCCTTCCTCTTGGAATAAGTAACAAGCACCAGACAACAAATAAAATCGAGGGTACACTCACGACAAAACATCATGAGAATAAAATGATCAAGTAACTAACAAAGAAACAAACAAATAAATAAATAATCAACTATCTTAACAACGTTTAACAATTAAATTAAACAAATAATTATAAAAATAAAGAAATAGAAACAAAGGGTGTAGAGAGGAAAAAAGTATTAATCCTTACAACTTAAGCCCACTTGGATTCACCATAAGAGGAAAAAGAACTATTAAATAAATAAAAAAAACAAATATAAAGAAATAAAATAAAACTCTAGTTTTTACTAAGAAAAAGAAATTCGGTCTCCCCACTCTTATTGCAACAATAATAAACAATGTTTTATTATCATAGTAGTAAAATAAAATGAATAAAAAAAAATTATTTCCTTTTTTACTTCCAAAACCAAAAATCCCAATAAAATTTATTTTAAATTATATTCCTATTGAAACTCGGTGACTACAACAAAGTAAAGCTTCACCATGACTCATTATCAAAATTAATTGAAAGGAGAAAAATAAGGATCTTGGGCAGTGAAATATCAGACCTAAGGACTAAGTCACCAAAAGCATTAAACATAATAATGATAAATTAAACTAAAAATAAACACAATAATAAAAGAGCATAAAAATAAACACAATAATAAAAGAGCATAAAACATATCATACTGTGACAAGGCTTTCTCTCTCTCAGATTCGGAAAAAGTTTGTACGTCTCGGTTTCAAAGTTTCACTTCTCTGTTCTGCTTCTGTCTCTTATATTATTCAAAATCAATTTCGAATTCTTCTAAAAAAACAAGCATCATTCCGGCGGCGGCGGTCTCTCGTTGGCAGACACATAAAGAGTGAAGAAGAATGCTCTCGTCTCTCTCGCGGTATCAACTTGCTTGCGGTAAAGCTCTCACGGATTAGATTTGGTTTTCTCGGTGTTTTTCGATTCGGTTTCGCACACCCTCTCTTTCACGACGTTTTGCGGCTTAGCGTCAATTTTGGCGAGTCCGTTTCGGATCTAGTTTGCTCGCGAGTTCGCTCGGATGGCTCGGTTACGACTCGTCTCAGTGGATTTGATTTCTGATGAGAGGCGAGTGATTTTGAACAACCACTGTTGCTTTGGATACAAGAGAGGGAGTTTTGTGTGGTGATTCACAGTTTTAGATATACTGAGATTTGGAGAAAGAAAGAAAAAAGCTGAAGAAATTTTGTTGGTTCAAAAATGTTTGGTTTGGTTTAAAGTTGTTGTTAAGAGAAGTGAAGATGGTGGATGGAGAAAGAGTTCATGAGAAAAGAAAAGGGGTCTCCGAAGGAGGAGTAATGGTGAGTTGATGAAGAAGGCGGTTTGAAGAGGTGTTGGAAGGAGGTTTAGCTTCCTCCTAAAAGAGAAAGGTGTTGAGTTCTTTTTTGATTATGTTGTTTGAGATGAATGAAGTATTAGGTCGGTGATGGTTGGAAAAGGACGAAGAAGGTTTTTTTCTCTATGTTTCTGGATTTGTTTCCTCGGTTTGGATGCAGTTTTTTAGGTTTTGGAAGAAAATGAAAGAGGAAGAGGTTTGGCTGCAGTTTTTTGGTTTTTTTTTTGAAGAAAATGAAAGAGGGGGAGGTTTTAATGAACGAGTGGTAGACGGGAGACTGGGTGATAGTAGTGAGAAGAAGGACCCAAATCCGGCTCCAAGGTTTTGTTGGGTTTAAAAAAAATAAACATGGAATGGTGGTCCGCAGGAGCCAGAAGAAGACCGTTGATTCTGTCTCTTTTTCTTTTTTGGTTCGATGATTTTTCTTTGTTTTATCGTCTTAGCTCTTTTTTTTGTGCTGCTATTGAAAATAGCGTTTTTTTTTAAAAGTCTCAGGTCTCTTTTTGAAAGGTCTTCTTCAAATGTCAATTTGTTGTTTATCTCAAAACCCCTTTTTCATTGCAGGTTTATGTTTATGCTGGAATGGTGTAAAAAATCCTGTGTAAGAGGGCAGAATTTGCAGCATAGGCTCTGTTGTTTGGAGGGTAGGACAGCAGGCAAAAGGTTGTGGGGATGTGGTTTGACAACAATGTCACAAGGACAATAATTTAAATAAGAAAAAACAAAATTATAAAATTAACAAACATAAAAAAAAACTAGTTTATTTAAAACAATTCTAATTATAATAAATTAATTAACCCAAATTTCTAAATACAAAGTTTAAAATAAATAAAAAGAAATAGGCTAAATAAAATAAGATTAAAACTATAATTAACAATTTTAGGGTTAATAAAATAAACTAACAATCTAGGAAATGAATTAAATAGAATATTAAAAATAAATAAATTACTTAGAACTAAATGATAAAGTTAAATCATAATAACTATTTTTAAAATCAAACTAATTTACATTTTTTCAAATAAAACCTAAATTGAAATTAGACTTAAATCTAAATAAAAAAATCTAAATTTGAACCAAAAATAAAAGAATAAAACTAATTCTAAAATATCTAACATTAATCTAAAATTTTCTCTTGAACCGAAACAATTAATTCTAAAAACAAGAAACTTATATGATTCCAGATGATAAAATGAATAGAAAATGCAATGATTAAAGATTAATGGACACTTGTGCAGGAATGACTGGCAATCGGAAAAAATTGACAAAATGCACCAGATGAAAGAAAAAGAAAAAGCTCGGTCAAAATTTAGGGTGTGACAGTTGCCCCTATTTAATTTTCTTGGACCTGAATGTATAAATAACAAAGTTTTTTTAGACATTCGAGGTGGAAGAGGATTAAATATTAAAAAAACCTGAAATTTCGATCGATTGTAGATGAAATGCAATGATATGCAATGCTATGAAATCGAGAGACTCTTTTGTTTTGCTGGGATATGACATGCGAGATGCAATGAACCCTAACATGCTGATTTTTTTTGATGATGAACATGCTGCATATGGTATGATGAGGACAAATGCAAACGGTAATCCACATAAACGAAAACGAGGGTGAAGACTCACTGGGGATAACAATATGCTGGGGATGACAAGACGAAAACGGGATGTATTCAAAGTGATAATACAGCAGGTTCAAGTGTAACTGCTGGCACTAAGAATGACAAGACGGAAAGCAAAACGCAAGATTAAAGAGAGACTATCTGGAAAGATGAGTTAGCAAGTTCAAAGTGGTTGCTGGGGATCTCAATACAGCGATTCGGTGATTGAGAAAGATAGAAATGATCTCGACTCGGCAGCCCGGAGAACCAAATAGCAGACACTCAAACATCGACATGGTGATCGGGAAATAAAATAACAGACATAGACGCGGTGGTCAGGAAATGAAATAACAGACATTGACGCGGTGGTCAGGAAAATAAAAGATAGGCATTGACGCGGTGGTCGGGAGAATAAAGTGACAGACATATAATCCAAAGTGGTGAAACAACAGGTTCAAGTGTAACTGTTGAGACTGAGGATCAGGAAACGAAAATAGTCATTTAGGAAGTGGCTTTGTGCAACCAAATTGATACTATAAAGCGTTCAGATATAAATCAACGGCTCTAGGCGACCGACTGGCAATAAAATGTGGGAGTTTTAAACCAGATAAACGTCCAACTTCCGGGAATTCCCTTAAATGAAGAACTTGAAGGATTTGTGCCAATGACGATTGGACTTAAGAGAAATATTGGTGGTAGAAGGGTGGATATTAATAACAAGGAGGACCTCTGCAGGGGATATTAGTGTTACTGGGACAACACTTTGATGAACCATACTAAAGAGCATCAACAACAAATGGATTTTCAGACAAAGCTGCTAATGACAAAATGATTTTTCTCTTGACACGCCAGACAGAAACTGGTTTCTTTATTGTCAGGCGGGGGCTGACTTTGGAAATGGTTGGTCAATCAAGAATTGGTTTTAAGTTGGATTTGGAAAAAAGATAACTGTCAGACAAGAACTGATTGTCAAATAACTTTTAAATGAAAATACCAGGTGGGAACTGGTTCAGAATGGGTTAACAGACGGAAACTGGTTTGAAAAGAAAATGAATATCAGACAGGAACTGGGTTGAAAAGAAAACTGACTACCAGACAGGAACTGGGTTGAAAATAGAATGACTACCAGACGGGACTGGGTTGAAAATAAATGACTACCAGACGGGACTGGGTTGAAAATAAATGACTACCAGACGAGACTGGGTTGAAAATAAATGACTACCAGATGGGACTAGGTTGAAAAATAAATGACTACCAGACGGGACTGGGTTGAAAATAAATGACTACCAGACGGGACTGGGTTGAAAAATGAATGACTACCAGACGGGACTGGGTTGAAAATAAATGACTACCAGACGGGACTGGGTTGAAAATAAATGGCTACCAGACGGGACTGGGTTGAAAATAAATGACTACCAGACGGGACTGGGTTGAAAATAAATGGCTACCAGACGGGACTGGGTTGAAAATAAATGGCTACCAGACGGGACTGGGTTGAAAAATAAATGACTACCAGACGGGACTGGGTTGAAAAATAAATGACTACCAGACGGGACTGGGTTGGAAATAAATGACTACCAGACGGGACTGGGTTGAAAATAAATTTAAAAAGAAACACCACACAGGAATTGGTTTACCTAGGTTTTGACCTGGACATATGCTAGATGAGTGAGACAATATGCAAGGTTTAACGCTATGAGCGGAGCGACATGACTAAAGCATGAGAGTGATTATGCACTGATTCCGTGATTTTCAAAATATGCCCTTGCGTGGGTCAGAATGGAATAGTTCTTTGCAGACGACTCTCTAAAAGGAGGTAAGGATGACAACATGATTCCCGACACCCGTCTTGAACTTAAAATTAGTTGTTGCATAGGGCCTGCTTGAACAACTTGAAGGCATAGAGAAGATTTGCCCCTGGGTGATTCATCTTGCCCTTGAATCAATGGTTTCTTGAACATATCCTTTTCAAAAGGTTTGGGAACAACCTGCCATGGCATAGACTTTGAAATGGTTTCCCCGGTGCTCGAACATCGGAAATTTGCCCCTGATTATCTGATCCCTGGGATGATAGACTTCTGGTCTAGCTGGCCATTGAACTCTTGGATTCTTTCTGATAACTCGCTCAAGTATGAGTCTTGAGGAAAGCTCAACCTCTGAATTGTTGACTCCTGAATGGATTGATTCAGATCGACTGGTTCTTGAAGTGTTTTGCCCCTGGTTACCCAACTCCTAGGATAGGAAAGTTTTGATTTGACTGGCAATTGAACTTTTGACCTGTTTGATGATAGCTCACACTAGTAAGAGTCTTGAGGAAAGCTCAACCTCTGAGATGCTGACTTTTCGAAGAGATTGCTTATTCTTGAAGTGGTTGCCCCTGGCTGGGCTTTCCTTACCAAGTCGAACTCCCTAACTGGCTGCGTTCGTCGGGATTCCATCGATGCTGAATTGACTTGCAAACAAACATTATTTATTTAAAAATTGGCAATTTTAATGCAACATTTATGCAAGTTTTGAAATCGCAATTTATTGGTATGACAGTGATACAATGGAGTTGATTTAAAATAAAATGTGGATCTAGCCATTTATGGAATGGCAGATGAAGTGATCAATACAAATGATTAGCAAAGATCGTTAGGAGTCAGGTTACCACAACCTTGGTGTAGTATGCTCTCAAAATAAACTCTGCCTCAATTAGGTCTTTTAAGGGTTGTAACGTGGCTTGGTTCACGGTTCATGAAACGAAAGATAAAAGGCTCAAAATTTATTTGTACCCATCCCATCTTCGTGATAAACTCCAATCCTATGTTGAGTTAATTTGACAAACGCATTCATATCTCAAAACTCTTTTGGCAAATGCGTGATAAGGATCAGGTTTTGAAAGTGATGGCAGCCACCTTGCTTTTTCCTGCTTTGCTGGATTTGATGACTTAATTAACTTTCGCCTAAGTCGTCTTTTTTCTATTTTTTCGACTTGGCGGACTTTTCTTTGTATTTCTTTTTCCTTACGTCATTCCTTTGTTGAATGGTTATGACTGTCATCTTATTGGATGATAGAGAATACATACTACAAATATTTGGCTCTTAACGACCTTCGGCAGTGAATGAAAGTATGTAGCTGATCCTTCTTGGATGATGAATTGAATCTTTTGAAGATTGGATGCAAACAGATTAACTGAACCGACTACCCTGCCCCAGGTTTGAAATTAAGGGTTTTTGCAATTTTGAAAAAGAAAACTCCTACTTCTAGGCTCGAATGGGTTAGCGAGGGATTATCTTCCTTATTTCAACGATGTTTGGGAATTTGAAACAATGCCTGTACATCATCGGCAAGGTTTTAATTGAGAGCATACAAATGGAGAATTCAAGTATCTGGTTTTCATCATCCTCCCTCCAATCTTTGCTAAAACAAAATTTTGATAAACAAAAGATAGAAATATATTTTTGCTTTTTGTAACAATGAAAGAAAACGAGTGAATACAAATGGATTGATTCAAAATATGCATAAACATTTCATTAATTTTGCCAATTCAAAAACAACAACGCTAACAAGCAAATACAAAATCAACATGCAAAGAAAATACAACAGTGCTGAAACTAACAGGGGATTGCCAGCTTTAGGGAAATGAAAATGTCTTAATTTACTGTCTTCAAGAGATGCACCAAGAAGTTACTCAGGCGAGAGGTTGACATGCACCAACAGGTTTCCTTCTGGAAAGGATATGTACTTCTTATCGATCAAATGTTGTACCTTGGCCTGAAAAGCTCTGCAGTCCTCAGTTGAGTGCCCCATTGATCCAGCATGATATCCACATTGCTCATGTGGATTACACTCAGGCGGGTATGGCTCCGTCAATGGCCTTAGAGACTTGGGAACCACTAATGAGCTTTGAATCATAGGTTGCAGAAGTTGAGTGTACGATAACGGTACTGGATGAAGAGGAGCATTCCTTCTTTCCAAATTGTTGCGAGGCTTATGTGGACTCTGATGTTGATTCAGATATCCTTGGCTTTTGGCTCGCTGACTTTGATGAGGAGGGGTCCAGGGTTGCTGGTAAGGTACCCTAAACATTGTTGGTTGCCTACAAGGATGATGAGGAGTATGGAATAATGATTGCTGAAAAGATGGAGGGTCATAGGATTTTGCTGATGTACCACAAGAGTACTTGACGTCTGCCATGACTGCATTGATTACATCCTCTTCCTCCTCTTGGGAACTGTTGAGGGATTTATTCTTACTAGCCTGGTTGCTCGAGGCGCCTTGGATCTTTCCGCTTTTGAGACTAATCTCAATACGTTCTCCCGTTTTTACCAGGTCAGAGAAACTCGTTGAGGCGGTGCCTACCATTTTCTCAAAATACGGGCTCTGCAGAGTGTCCATAAACAGGTTAACCAACTCCTTCTCTGACAGCGGTGGTTGAACGCGGTCAGCAAACTCTCTCCACCTACGGACGTACCGTTTGAATGGCTCATTACTTTCTTGAGATATGTCCTTCAAATGAAAGAGGCTAGGAGCTTCCTCCAAATTGTAATGGTATTGCTTCACAAAAGCATTGGCTAAGTCTAACCATGACTGCATATGACTTCTTTCTAAACCCATGTACCAATCCGACGGTGCCCCACTCAAACTATCTTGAAAGCAGTGAATCATCAACTTATCGTCAAAAGCATATGCAGTCATTTTTCGACAAAACATCACCAAATGGTGCTTTGGACAGCTATCCCCTTTGTACTTCTGAAAAGCAGGTGCTTCAAACTTCGGAGGTATAATTAAACCAGGTACTAAGCACATGTTTAAAGCATCCAGGTCAAAAGCATTTTTCCCCTCTAGAGCTTTGAGTCTTTCGTTCAGCATTCGACATTTCTCATTCATCTCAGCAACATCTGCCCCCTTGGTCCTTCTCGCTGGGATTGCCCCTTGCGAAATTGGCTCAGAGAACCCAAAGCTTTGGTACTCAACGGCATCGTGAGGTAAGGAGTTTCCATCTCGAATAATGGTATGCTCTTGAATAACGGATGCCCCAACTGGGGTCCTGGCAGACTGAGGTTGAACAAAACTGTTCCTTTGAGGTGGAGAGACATCTCCAATTACGGCAGCTTGTTGAACATTATCCCCTCTCCTGATCAAAGCTATCATAACATCCATGAGCTGGTTCATCTGGTCCCTTGTCAAATCAAAGTCTCCCCTTGTCGCAGTCTGCTTTTGTCCTTCAGGGTCCATGATCAATCAGGAACTACTTCAAGTCCAATGTAGGTGTCGGGAAATCAAACTGCGGGTTATGGACACAGGACGAGGATGAGCTTACTCAGTAGGAGAAAAATGATAGGCAATGTAGATGAAATGGTATGCGAATGGATGCAAAGCAAGGATGGTTTCAAGGAACTCAAAAAGCAAATGCAAACATCCAATTATAAAAACTTTTCCAAAAGGGATTATAAGCTGAAGTTTGTCTACGGTTAGACTTGGGATGTTTGCAATAGACATCTCTTTGTTCCTTGAAGACCTTACTGAGATGATGCATATGATGCTGAGATGCAAAGACGCAGAGATGCAAGGATGCATGGTGCAAGGTAAATTCGGAACCTTCTTCACAGGTGGGCTGTAAGAGAGTTGTTCTATGTTTTACTACCCATAAGTCCCACTCACGGGAGGATTTCTATGGCGATGGTTTAAGGAAACTCAAGGTCACGGACGTTTATCGTATTAACGCCCCGCCGCAGGCTAGCTGCATTGTGATGATAATAATGATAAGGTCTACCTTGAGTGGAGTTCTCATGCTAGGCGTGCAAGGAGCGAGTCCTTGGAGCCTAACATTACGCAACTACCAAAATTGAAACAGGTCCTAGGGGGTCCCAGAATCACAGCCCTTTCGTGAATCAGGTCACGCGACAGGCTAGCTGCGTTGCGACAAGATCTACGAAAAGTCTAACTATCTGGGGGAGCTTTCATGCTAGGCGTGCAAGGAGCGAGTCCTTGGAGACTAACACTAATAACATCCAATTCTAAACTTAGGTGTTCCCTCTGCTTTTTCCACCACTCAAAATTTGCTTGCAAAGTGACCCCGAGATCCCACAGACAAATATAATGAGCAATAAAGTAAAGTGGTAAAAGGACAGATAAACAAACATAAATAATAAACATGGAGAAGACAAGAAAAGATAAGATCAAACAAATAAACACATAAAGCTAAGTTAGGCTCGACTCTCTCTAGCATGGAGCAGAAGTCCCCAGTAGAGTCGCCAACTATCGTACCTCGAAAAATACGATCCTAAAAACAAAACAACAGAGCCGCCACCTAATTCTATTTATTCTACGAGAGAAAAGGGAGATATAGATACAACCTAATAAAGGATAAGAAATGGTTTACGAAACCAAATTCTAAGTTCGGGAGTCGGTTACGCAAGGGGAAGGTACTAGCACCCCTCACGTCTGTTGTACTCAACGGGAACCTCTTAGCTAAATATGCGATTAAATGTTTGATCTTAAGTTTTTGTCTTCTAAATGGCTATTAATATGTTTGTTCTAAGGAATTAAAGTTAATATTATTAATAGGTCGGAGAAAAGATTAAAAGTTTTAAACAGAGAAATAGTTAAATTTTTTATTAGGGTGCTTTAAGCAGAGAAATAATTAAATTTTTTATTATTGTGCTCGCGAAGGATTAAAATCCCCGTGCCTACCTATTCCGTTGTGCAATGGGAAAGTCAGAGCTTCGTAGTTCGTGCTACTACGGTTTGTGATTTTTATTGAACAATTGTTTGAAATGCATTCTACTGTTAAGCATTGGCTTATACTCGCGGTGGAGGCTGAAGCGCTAGCTTGTTCGAGAGATAGAATTATTTAAACAATGTTCGTTTTAGAAGAAAGTGTTTGACTTTGTTAAGATGTTTTAAACGAAAGGGCGAATGAACACATCTCGTGGGGCTAGCCCATGTTGCGGTCCAATCTAGAACGTGCGGAGTGCTAGACTCCGGAATTCCGTCTTTCGATAATTAATTATAAAAATGATTTAAATTTGCTGGTATACGAATGATGATTGAACCCTCGCGTGAGGCTAGCCCATTTGCAGTTCAATCCAGAACGTGCGGAATGCTAGACTCCGGAGCTCTGTTTTCGTAATTTAAATTATGCAATTATGATTTGAATATTTTGATATACGAATGGTGATTGAACCATCGCGTGAGGCTAGCCCATTTGAGGTTCAATCCAGAACGTGCGGAATGCTAGACTCCGGAGCTCTGTTTTCGTAATTTAAATTATGCGATTATGATTTGAATATTTTGATATACGAATGGTGATTGAACCATCGCGTGAGGCTAGCCCAGTTGCGGTCCAATCCAGAACGTGCGGAATGCTAGACTCCGGAGTTCCTTTTTCGTAATTTAATTTAAATAAAAGATTATTTTACTTTAGATGTTTTAGGGTTTAGGTAAATAAATTAAAAAATATTTATGAACGTGAATGACATAAAGCCGATAAATAAATCCTTCCTCTTGGAATAAGTAACAAGCACCAGACAACAAATAAAATCGAGGGTACACTCACGACAAAACATCATGAGAATAAAATGATCAAGTAACTAACAAAGAAACAAACAAATAAATAAATAATCAACTATCTTAACAACGTTTAACAATTAAATTAAACAAATAATTATAAAAATAAAGAAATAGAAACAAAGGGTGTAGAGAGGAAAAAAGTATTAATCCTTACAACTTAAGCCCACTTGGATTCACCATAAGAGGAAAAAGAACTATTAAATAAATAAAAAAAACAAATATAAAGAAATAAAATAAAACTCTAGTTTTTACTAAGAAAAAGAAATTCGGTCTCCCCACTCTTATTGCAACAATAATAAACAATGTTTTATTATCATAGTAGTAAAATAAAATGAATAAAAAAAAATTATTTCCTTTTTTACTTCCAAAACCAAAAATCCCAATAAAATTTATTTTAAATTATATTCCTATTGAAACTCGGTGACTACAACAAAGTAAAGCTTCACCATGACTCATTATCAAAATTAATTGAAAGGAGAAAAATAAGGATCTTGGGCAGTGAAATATCAGACCTAAGGACTAAGTCACCAAAAGCATTAAACATAATAATGATAAATTAAACTAAAAATAAACACAATAATAAAAGAGCATAAAAATAAACACAATAATAAAAGAGCATAAAACATATCATACTGTGACAAGGCTTTCTCTCTCTCAGATTCGGAAAAAGTTTGTACGTCTCGGTTTCAAAGTTTCACTTCTCTGTTCTGCTTCTGTCTCTTATATTATTCAAAATCAATTTCGAATTCTTCTAAAAAAACAAGCATCATTCCGGCGGCGGCGGTCTCTCGTTGGCAGACACATAAAGAGTGAAGAAGAATGCTCTCGTCTCTCTCGCGGTATCAACTTGCTTGCGGTAAAGCTCTCACGGATTAGATTTGGTTTTCTCGGTGTTTTTCGATTCGGTTTCGCACACCCTCTCTTTCACGACGTTTTGCGGCTTAGCGTCAATTTCGGCGAGTCCGTTTCGGATCTAGTTTGCTCGCGAGTTCGCTCGGATGGCTCGGTTACGACTCGTCTCAGTGGATTTGATTTCTGATGAGAGGCGAGTGATTTTGAACAACCACTGTTGCTTTGGATACAAGAGAGGGAGTTTTGTGTGGTGATTCACAGTTTTAGATATACTGAGATTTGGAGAAAGAAAGAAAAAAGCTGAAGAAATTTTGTTGGTTCAAAAATGTTTGGTTTGGTTTAAAGTTGTTGTTAAGAGAAGTGAAGATGGTGGATGGAGAAAGAGTTCTTGAGAAAAGAAAAGGGGTCTCCGAAGGAGGAGTAATGGTGAGTTGATGAAGAAGGCGGTTTGAAGAGGTGTTGGAAGGAGGTTTAGCTTCCTCCAAAAAGAGAAAGGTGTTGAGTTCTTTTTTGATTATGTTGTTTGAGATGAATGAAGTATTAGGTCGGTGATGGTTGGAAAAGGACGAAGAAGGTTTTTTTCTCTATGTTTCTGGATTTGTTTCCTCGGTTTGGATGCAGTTTTTTAGGTTTTGGAAGAAAATGAAAGAGGAAGAGGTTTGGCTGAATTTTTTTGGTTTTTTTTTGAAGAAAATGAAAGAGGGGGAGGTTTTAATGAACGAGTGGTAGACGGGAGACTGGGTGATAGTAGTGAGAAGAAGGACCCAAATCCGGCTCCAAGGTTTTGTTGGGTTTAAAAAAAAATAAACATGGAATGGTGGTCCGCAGGAGCCAGAAGAAGACCGTTGATTCTGTCTCTTTTTCTTTTTTGGTTCAATGATTTTTCTTTGTTTTATCGTCTCAGCTCTTTTTTTTGTGCTACTATTGAAAATAGAGTTTTTTTTTGAAAAGTCTCAGGTCTCTTTTTGAAAGGTCTTCTTCAAATGTCAATTTGTTGTTTATCTCAAAACCCCTTTTTCATTGCAGGTTTATGTTTATGCTGGAATGGTGTAAAAAATCTTGTGTAAGAGGGCAGAATTTGCAGCATAGGCTCAGTTGTTTGGAGGGTAGGACAGCAGGCAAAAGGTTGTGGGGATGTGGTTTGACAGCAATGTCACAAGGACAATAATTTAAATAAGAAAAAACAAAATTATAAAATTAACAAACATAAAAAAAAACTAGTTTATTTAAAACAATTCTAATTATAATAAATTAATTAACCCAAATTTCTAAATACAAAGTTTAAAATAAATAAAAAGAAATAGACTAAATAAAATAAGATTAAAACGATAATTAACAATTTTAGGCTTAATAAAATAAACTAACAATCTAGGAAATGAATTAAATAGAATATTAAAAATAAATAAATTACTTAGAACTAAATGATAAAGTTAAATCATAATAACTATTTTTAAAATCAAACTAATTTACATTTTTTCAAATAAAACCTAAATTGAAATTAGACTTAAATCTAAATAAAAAAATCTAAATTTGAACCAAAAATAAAAGAATAAAACTAATTCTAAAATATCTAACATTAATCTAAAATTTTCTCTTGAACCGAAACAATTAATTCTAAAAACAAGAAACTTATATGATTCCAGATGATAAAATGAATAGAAAATGCAATGATTAATGATTAATGGACACTTGTGCAGGAATGACTGGCAATCGAAAAAAATTGATAAAATGCACCAGATGAAAGAAAAAGAAAAAGCTCGGTCAAAATTTAGGGTGTGACAGTAACCTATTTCCCCAAGGTAGAGTCGTATATTTTATCAGATCTACCAATGATCTCATCCCTAGCTGGGATATCCTTTCAAGCAGATCAGCCAGAGATCTCCACAACAGTAGGATCCGAGTCCCGGATCGGTATCTTTTGCATAATCATAGCATTCACATCATATTTCCCCTCAAAGTGTAGCATTCTGTTTAATACGGAGCATTACGGCAAAAATCAAACATATTGCATAAATCACAAGTCAGGTTCGAATCAGTCACCTGTAAATATCAACATTCCATCAACAATGTATATATAGACTCACAGCCCCCGCAGAACGCCAAAGCAGCTCCTTTGCACTCCTAAAATACAGATACATGCTCCTTTTGGCACTTGTCCGTGTCATCTATCCCCAGAAAGTCACCATAACACTTTCTACAAACAGATACTTATACATAACATGTTTTTCTCGACACTCGTCTGTGTCATCTTATCCCCACAGGTCACCAAAATACCTTTTACATATAAGTTCATAACTTATACATTTTCTCTTCTGACACCCGTCCGTGTCATACCCTCCCCGGCAAGTTGAACACTCAGTTTGTGTCTCACTCATGTTTATTTTTATTCATACAGATACTTTTCCGTATCTTGTATACACTACTTATTTCCTCTCAGATTCAACACTCGTCTGTGTTCTTTGTTAACCAGTTGGTACTCGTTCGTATCATCATCTTTGAACATGCGTCAAAGTTTTTTCTACTGATACTCGTCTGTATCGTAGTCTTAAGGATGCTTGTCCGCATCTTTAATCTATACACGGTGTCAAACACTTCCACCTTTCATTTCCTGGATGTAAACACTCGTCCGTGTTTACTTTTCCCAAGCAAATCCCCAGTAAAAGCTAAATTTCTTTTCTATCTGACATTCGTCTTATGTCATGATACTTTCGGTAGCCGTACCCTGCCAGGTGATCGTCCTTCACCTTTGGATGACCGTCCCTCATCCCTATCTCCAGCGGAGTCTCCATTATTAGAACCCTTTTCTATCTGACATCCGTCCTATGTTGTGATACTTTTCGGCAGCCGTCCCCTGCCAGGTGATCGTCCTTCACCTCGGATGACCGTCCCTCATCCTTATCCCCAACAGAGCAGCCGTCCCCTACTAAGGTGATCGTCCTTCACCTTTTGATGATGGTCCTTCATCATTTTATCTGATGGTCATCCCCATCGTTGATCTTGTTATCTGACATCCATCCTATGTCATGATAAACTCTGAGAGCGGCCGTACCCTACTAGGTGATCATCCTTCACCTCTTGATGATCGTCCTTCATCATGCTTATCCGATGGCCGTCCCTATCGTCGACTTTTTTCTATCTGGTATTCATCCTATGTCATGATACAGAGCAGTTGTCCCCTGCTAGGTGATCGTCCTTCACCTTTGATAACCGTACCTCATCATTTATTTCATTTATACTTTAAACCCGATGGCCGTCCCCATCACTGACTTTACCTTCAAATCCCCAAAAAATCTTGATGGTTGTCCCCATCATTGTATCTGTATTTCCCTAGCTTGTCGGCCATCCCCGTCATTGCTTTATTTATCGCTTTTCCCCAGCATGTCGGTCGTCCCCGTCATTGATTTATCCCCAGCAGTTTTCCTCTGCTCGATGGTCGTCCTCCATCGCCCACACTTTTATAATCATACTATACTTCCTTTTACAATCTATATCCCTTTTCTTCTTCTCCCAGTGAGTGCAAATTTTGGAATGTCTTTGATATTCAACCATAAGTTATCTTGTTTGTCTGTTAAGCCCGATGCTTACATCCTGCACAACTAACTCGTGCTTGAATAGGGGCAGCTGTAAACACCCCAAATTTTCCCGCACTAAGTTCACACAATGGCTTGTGATCTTCACATTTGCATTAGTTTGATCATACCATCTCATATTGCATTTTTGCTTCACTGCATTGGTTCAAGTTCATTTGCATCTAGGGTTTGTGATCTGAGCAATCCAGGATCCATCTGAGCCACTCCAAAGGCCACCAATCATTCAAAGTGGGTCCTTGTATGTTCAATCATCATATTTTATCCTCCAAAGATCAAGGAAGTCATAGAATCACAAGAACCGGGAAAGCATGGAAGCTGAGCTAGGGTTTAACTGCACAGATGACCTAAAATTAGGGTTTTGGTTTCAGAGGCCATAACTCCAAAATTTTTGGTCATTCTTGTTTCTATGGGTCTCAATATGTTATAAGGATCATGCATACCAAGTTTTATGAAGAAATTCATTGTGGAAGTCATCTGATCACTGGGTAACTTCTTGAGCAAGTCAGAGCAAAATCAGGGCATCTAAGGCCCCCATCTATGGACCCATAGTAGATTTTTCATCAAATTGAAGTTATATGGCCTTTATTTGATCATTGAAGTGTTTATAAGTTCACAAATTTGAAGAAAAGTGGGCTAAACCAAAAGTTGCCAAAAATGGAAATGACTTGTAATGTAAACTTTCCATTTTGGGAATGTTTTTAAACCTCCTCTTTCTCAACCAAAAATACTTCAAATGAAAATTTGTTGGTCATGAAAGTTGTAGATTGGATCATTCCATTTTCAAAAAGTACAAGAACAAGATCTAATTCATTTTGGAACTCAAGTTATGGCTTTCCAAAGTTGTTAAAAATCACATAATTTCAAGTTTCATGCCAAAGAGGGATTTTTGCAAATTCAAGTTCTAAACACTTTCAAGACCTCTAAATGACTTCTTTGCATCATTACAACATATTGCAACTTATCAAAATCATAATTTGCACAAAATTCACAAAGGTTCATGCCTTGGATCACAAGCTTTCATAAAACAATTTTCCATAAAATTCAAAAAGGGGAATTCTTGCAAGAATGATTGCCAAGGGTTGGTATGACTTCTAATGGATCTCAAAGCATCACAATAACATCATGTAACACTTCATGACCTGAATTCAGCTTGAAATGAGACATGTTTATGACAAAAAATCTCAAAGTGCAACAAGTTGTGAAAATGCAAAACATGTGACATCTCACCATCCATTCACTTCTGATCATTCTAATTCATCCCATGGTCATCCTTGAAGACAGCTGAACTCAGAGCAACCCTAAAGTAGCTTCTGTCATGGCCCATGCTTGAAGTACACCAACTATTGACTTTTTGGCCAATTGCTCCATACCATTCCCACAGTGCATGTCAAGTCTTCTGACCCATTCCAATAGTTTAGGATTTGTATAAGGATCATAAAATAAGACTCACACAAGCTCAGACCAGATACACAATCAGATTGCACAAAACTTGCAAAAACCTTCCCTTCTTCGATTCTCTCAAACCATCCATCAAACTTCAATTTTTTCTTCACCAACAAGTCACACATCATCCATAGAACAAGAATCAACCATTAAAACATCTTGAAACATCACATACACAAACCTCAAATTCTGCTACACCAGAACTTGAACTTTAAAACTAGCCAATCTCAAAGCTTTTTAAGCTTCACATCATCCTCAAGGGGTTCACTGAAGCTGACTTGCACGAAGAAGGAGGCCAGAAAGCCCAGAATTTGAAAGCTCAACCTCAGGTAACATGATGAACTTTTTTTCCATAAACTTGTTTTTAAGTTCCTAAATGAATCCTTATGATGTGCTGATGATCTTGATGTATTTATTTTTCAAAATGGTGGAATATTGAGCATGTATGAAGTCTCTGAAAGTTTCAACCCTAGAAATGTTTTGCTTCAATTTGGCTTTTTGATGCATGATAAATGAGTTTTGTTTGGGGATTTAGGTTTGGTGATGTGTGGGGTTCATTTCTGGGCAGAAAAATCAGATTTTAGATGCTTAGGGAGAGAGATGGGGTTTTTGCTCGTCGGAGAAGATGACCGGAACACTGTTCCGGTCACCTGAAAGTGTTTATGCCCTAATCCTGTAATTAAGCAACTTTGAATGTCAGCCCTAGGATTTGCCTTGCGCGCGTGTTTTCAATGGCCAGGATTGTTTCATTAGCCCTAATTCTCATTTATTTAGTTTAATTAGGATTAATTAAATTAATTTAGTTAGGACAAATCCCAAACATTGGATGACGCGCCAGTCAACCAAAATCTCTCAACTTTGAATGTGAGCCATTGATCCAGCTTACTTTTATTTAATTCATTTTTATTTCACATTTTTCTCATTTAATTTGTACGAATTTTTAAAAATAGTAAAAATCATCAAAAAATTCTGAAATTTTTTATCAAACACTTTATTAATTTTCAGAAACCAAAAATATTTTTATTTTTATTTTTTGCATTAAAAAAGTATTTTTAAATCATTTAAATGTTTTATTTAATTAATTAATGGAAATTAATTAATTAAAAATGCATTTAAGTATTTAAAAATCACAAAAAAATTCAGAGAACATTCTTGGACATTTAGAAACATTTACAAACTCACCATACAAATTTCTTTTTGGTTTTGATCATGCTTTGACATTTTTCAATGAATTAGGGTTCTTAAATTTGTCCATTTTTAACCCTAACTTCAAAAATTCATAACTTTTAAACCAAGTTGAGTTTGTGAATGGTTATTTTTGCATTGTTCTATGCATGACTTCTAGTTTCTAAAAACATTTTTGTTTCATTTTTATCTTTCGTTCTCAATTTGTTTGGCATTTTGCATTGAGGATCACCCAAAAACCTAGAAACTTAGGAAATTCATAACTCCTTCTAGGTTTAGCTTCTGACCTCCCCCTTTGGATGGTAACTTAGCATAGGTTTAGGGTTCCTTTGAGTGCATTTTAAATTTTTTATCTTATGATTTTCTGTTGTTTTTGAGTTTTGCATCTCACATGTTCATATAACCCTAATTTCTCATCTTCATTTGCATTCATCTTGCATATGATTGCATCCTTGAACTTGCCATGACATTTTGTGCATTCACATGACATATAAGACATCCTAGTACACTTTAGAATCATGCTTGATCATTGCATCATCCATTTGCCATGTTATGCTTCCATTTCATTTCATGTGCATTCATGAACTTTCATGCTCCTTTCATGCTTCATTTGCATCCTCATTGCTTGTATGATCATTGGCATCTCTTGACATACATTTGCATCATCTCTTAGCATCATTAACATCATAAATATGCTTCTGGTTTTGGTTTGCATCCTTGCGTTCATTTCATTTTCATTTCATTTCATTTTCTTTTGCTAACTTTTCAGGTGGTAAGTTACTTTGAGAAGTGAATTTGCCTTCACTTCTCACAATCTCTTCTCATCTCTATTATGCATTCATTGCTTCATTTTTCTTTTGTCTTAGAGTGAGCTTGTTCATTCATGCTCCTTCCTCACTTTCTTTCTTCAAGCAACTTATCTTCTTAAATGAAGTAAGTTGACTTGTTTCTTCTGTTTCTCCTTCTTTCATCTGCTTCTTCCTTGGTGGCTCATCCTGAAGACTTCTTGCAAACCTAGGAAGACCCAAGCATGATCACAATTAGGGTTTGATTAGTCCCCCATTAGTTTTACCTTTGTGTCATCTTTTGTGTCTTCTCTTCTTTTCTCATAGTCAGGGACTAAACCTTAAAGGTTCTAAGGCTTTGTGATTAAGCTTATGCATGTATCCTTCTATAAGGATGGAGTGTATAACTTTAATCCTAAGTGTTAAACCCTTAATGTGTTTAAATCCCTTAATCAATTCATCTAATAAATCACTAAGACATCAAGCTTGTAACTTGGGTCTTGCATTAGGGTTCTAATTCTTCCTTAATTGGTTAAGAAGGACTAACCCTAGTGTAAATGGACAAGTCCCCCTCAAGTTATCTTACAAACCTTAAAACCACTTCTTAATCTTACCATTAACTAAAATCCACTTTAATAAAGGCTTTGTTTTGTCATGAGGTTAATCCCTAATCATGGATTAAGTTGAGGAGCCTTCCTCAGCTTAAATGTTCTCATCTATCATCCTTCTATTAGGATGGTGTAATGGGTCCATTAAATCCTTGATTATGGCTTAAACTCATTACTTAACACTAAACAAAAATACCAAAAACATCTAAATAAATGCAAGTAGGTTAATGATCTTAACCATACATCATGGTGAATAAGTGTGAGGTCTTTACTTCATACTTAAGGTTTTCTCATTACCCCTAATCAAAGGGAAGATGTGATGAGTTTACTAACCCTTGGTTTAGGCTTAAGCTCATTAACTTATGACAAACTCCAAAAGAAATAAAAGATTGAAAATACCAAAAAAAAAACAATAATCGTCTCCTTCGGGATTCTTTCCTCATCATCTTCACTCACAACCGAGAACTCGCTTCTTCCGTCTAATGTAAGACAGTTAGCACCTGAGCCAGACAAGTCATACACTTGTGCATAGACAAGTAAGCAGTTCATCAGTTAATTTATCTTTCAGTCTCTTTGAGTCGAACTACAGTGTTCTGACTTCCTCATTGCACGAGAGGATACGTAGGCATAACTTAACTGTTATCGAACAAAAGTCTCCATGTCTTCCCCCTCTTCCAGCCTTGTTCTTTTTAAGCCTCATTCCTGAGCATTTCACTTCACATTCCTTTTACACTGACACCTGTACATCCGTTTCCAACCTTTTGTACACATAATAGCACTGACACTACCCCTTTAAACACAAAACTTTCAAGCGTGGATCCCGTCGAGTACAACGGACAATCTGGGTGCTAATACCTTCCCAGGTTGTAACCAACCCCCTTTCTCAGTTTCTCTGGTTCGCGACCGTCTTATTCATCTCTTTCTAGGTTTATGTAGCATTACCTTTCCTTCGGGATAAAAATGCCTAGCTGACGACTTTTTTCAGTTCACCCTCATTCTCTCCTCTCACCGACCGTTCGCGTCTGTACCCCTCTTGGCCCCGTGTCATTTGGTGGGAGCGACAAATACTAATCATAGTCCAAAGTTTGTTGGAAGTGGGGTTAAGAAAAATTAGAGGAAATGAGGTTAGTGCAAAATGAACCTTCGGTGTATGATCAATCCACGGGTTTTTCTATGGTGAAGGTATATGATGAGTGGTGTGGGTGATGTATGATACCAACTTGTTCTCATATTTCTCTTTCTTTCTTTTTTTAATTTGAACTCCTAAATGCACAACTCGTTGATAAATAGACAAAAATGAGCCATTTTTTATTCTTGATGATTTTATGACATTTCTCAACAAAATTTCATCCATTAATTATTTTTTCCCATATCATCCAGAAAAATCAGGAGTTGACTTTTTCTCAGCACAATTAACTTTTTTCTGATTTGACTGATTCTCACTGATTTGACCAACTGAAACCCTTACGGATGTAATCAATTGTCTATGCTCTGCTTTGCATACCCGATGTCAATAGAAGGTGATCCTTTTCAAATTCCTTTCAACTCCTTGATTATTCGAAAACAATAGGAACTGTGCGAGATATCTTTGAGTCTTATGCCTTGACTGAACTTCTTTTTTTTAAGGATGATCCCATGCCTTTGTGAAGCCTTATGATGCATGTATGATGAGTTATGACCTAATATGAAATGCAATGAAGCATAAGCTACTTGATGTTAGTAATAAATAAGATGGAAAATTTTTGGGTGTTACACTATGTATCTAAGTGTAGATTCTCAAAGAAGTTTGTGGATAATGCTAACTTTGTAGAAGAAAAAGGTGAAGAAGAAGAAACTTTTCTGCTCGCGTGCCAAAACCAAGTTGAAGAGAAAAGAAAAAAAAGATGTACCTCGACAGTGACGCAAGATATTGATCAAAGGAAAAGGTATAATTCTCATACGCTTGAAAATTGTAATCATCAATTTATATCCAATGTCTATTATTTTCCTAACATGAAGAATAATATTTTTAGCTTGGGAAATTATTATAGAAAGGCTATGACATCCACTTGAAAGAACATAGCCTTTTCTTAAGAGATTATGGGCATAACTTGATTGTTAAGGTGCTTATGTCAAAGAATATAATGTTCCTCTTGAACATTCAAAATGATGTGGTAAAGTGTCTCAAGGCTTTCTATACTGACTCTTTGTGGCTATAGCATCCTCGACTTGGACACCTCAACTTCGATAATCTATAACGTTTGTCAAATAAGGAGATGGTGAGAGGCTTTCCTAGTATAAACCAACTATACTAACTCTGGGAAGGATGTCTAATTGGGAAGAAATTCTGGAAAATCTTTCCAAAGGAATCAACATCAAGAGCGACAAAACCACTAGAGCTCATACACACTAATGTATATGGACCAATCAACCAAAACTCTTTTGGTAACAATAATTACTTTCTCCTATTTATTTATGATTATTCAAGAAAAATGTGGGTTTATTTCTTGTAGGAGGAGTCAGAAGTGTTTTAAAACTTTAAGAAGTTCAAAGCCCTTGTGGAAAAAACAAAATGTTCTTTCCATTAAGGAAAAGAGATCTCACTGAGGAGGAAAGTTCACTTCAAATGAGTTCCACAAATATTATGAAGGCCATGGAATCCGCCACCCACTAATAGTGCCAAGTTCGCCAACACAAAATGGAGTAGCAGAGAGAAAGAACCAAACCATACTTAACATGGTGTGAAGCATGCTTAAGGGCTAGAAGATGTCAAAAGAGTTTTGGGCCGAAGCAGTAGCATGTGTGAGTTACCTGATAAACTATTCCCCAACAAGAAGTGTGTATGAGAAGACACCACAAGAAACATGTATTGAAAGGATGCTCGGGATCTCTCACCTCAAAGTGTTTGGAAGGATTTCCTATTCCCATTCTAGATGAAAGGAGAACAAATCTCGATAAAAAAAGTGAGAAGTATGTATTCATGGGTTATGACTCAAGCTCTAAAGGGTATAAGATCTATAATCCAAATAGTGGAAAGATCGTCATAAGTTGTGACGTGGATTCGAAGAAGATTTTTGGAGTTTGAGTGTTCAAGAAGATAGGTACAATTTTCTTCCTTATTTGGAAGAAGAAGATGAAATGGAACAACCAATGATAGAGGAACATATTACACCACCTTCCTAACTGACACCAAGGTCGGATGAAACGAGATCAAGTGAGAGGACACCGCGACTAAGGATCATTGAAGAGCTTTATGAGGTAACCGAAAACCAAAATGGCATTAACCTTTTTTGTATTTTTGGTGATTGTGAGCCTCTAAGCTATCAAAAAGCGCTTGAAAACATAAAGTTTAGAGACGCCATGAATGAAGAAAACAAGTCAATCACGAAGAATGATACGTGTGAACTTACTAAACTTCAACGAGGACACAAATAAATCAGAGTGAGATGGGTGTACAAGGTGAAGAAGAATGTAAAAAGAGATTTGAAGAGATACAAAGTAAGATTGGTGGTGAAAGGTTATAGTTAAAGAAAAGGAATTAACTATGATGAGATATTTTCTCCCTTTGCTCGTCTTGAAAAAATTAGACTGGTCATTTCTTTGGCAGCCCAAAATGAATGGAAGATATATCAAATGGATGTGAAGTCGGCCTTCTTGAATGGTTTTCTTGAAGAAGAAGTTTATATCGAGCAACCACTGGGATGTGAAGTAAAAGGGAAAGAAGAAAAAGTCTTTAAGTTAAACAAGGCGTTGTATGAACTCAAGCAAGCACCGAGAGCTTGGAATGTTTGAATTGACAAGTATTTTCAAGACAAGAACTTCATCAAGTGTCCATATGAGCATGCACTCTATATCAAAGACTGAATTAGAGATATTTTAATTGTGTGCCTATATGTAGATGATTTGATTTTCACAGGGAACAATCCAAGCATATTCCAAGAGTTCAAGAAAGACATGTATCGTATCCCATATTTTGACCACTCCCTCTTTCTTTCGAAATTAGATCACTAACATGTCTAGTACAACAAGGGTTTGGTTGCTATTTTGAGATCTATAATTTTATAATTATTTAACACGTAATTATCAAGAAAATTATGACTAATATACTAGAAAAATACTAGTAGGTCTACTATTAATATTAGAGGGGTACATCTTCTATTATTATGACTATTATTAAAAAATTAGTTTTTTAATTTTTATATTAAGTAATAGGGATTAATTAAGGGGTATATAAATTTGTAAATCAAAATTATATTAGGGTCATAGTGAGGTTATTGTGGCATTAATATTAGTATTAATATTCTTATAATATTAATATTACCATAAAATTATTATTAAAATTATTATATATTTGTTCAAATAAATTACATGACATAGTTGGTAGCAAGGGTAGTAAGCAAATTACAAAAGGGAGAGGTCTTGAGTTCAAATCCCACCTTCCCCACCTTTTGTGTTTTTATTCTATTTAATTTGTTACTAACTTTTTCTAATTTTAAATCATAAAAATAATATCTTTTTTATTAATTAAATATTAATTTTTCGTATTTTCTTTAATGCAAATTTTAAATATTGATTTTTCAATAAATCATTATTTTATGAATAAAATCTCAAAAAATTCATAAAATAAAAAGATTTGAAAATATTTTGTTCACAATTTGTTTGAGGATAGCAATTCAATGTCATTTAATATTTCAATTAATTTTTTTGATATACAAATATATTCAAAGAGTGTTGTTCTCTTTTAGATCATTTTATTTTTTAACATTATATTTTCCTTTTTTGAAATAATCATTATGGATAATTGAATAATTATTAATTTCTATCTTTTTGGGTAATTTTTTTCTCAGTTTATTTATTTTAAAATTTATATTTATTTTCAAATCTTAAAAATTCACAAAAATTGTATTTTTTTTAATATTTTATTATTAATTTTCGCATTTATTTAGCAGGCATTTAAAAAAATTCATTTTTTCATTTAAATCATTATTTTATGCATAAAGTAGCCAAAAATGATAAATATAATAAAAATATAAATAAGGAAGCTTTTTAATTTGGTTTTTCTATTTTTGCAAAGGAAAATTTAAAATTAATCAATTTTGTTAATTATTTTAATTATAATTCACGTATTTACTTTTTCATTAACCTAATTTTTTAGTATAAATATGTCTCATATTTGCACTTTTCATTCACCCACAATCTACAAATCACTCCCTAAAAGTTGTTGTTCTTCACACTTAAGAACAACAACACTAAAACCATAATAGTCTCTATAACACCTCAATTTCATAATTTAATTATTATTGTAATTATTTTATGAATAAGTAGGAATAAGTGGTATTTTGTGGAATTATAAGAAGAATTATTTTATTAAAATAATGATATGATAATATGTGAATATTATTTAAATATTATTATTAAAGAAAATAAAATAAAAGAGGTTGGAGGTCTAAGGGGCAAGGTTGTCATTTGAGTAGTTTATGAGAAAAGAGGTTCACAATCAAATTCTCATAACTCGTGTTTTTGGAAAAATGTGAAGGTCGCTCTGAAGAACAAAGAGACAAGGAAGGAGTTTGATCAAAAGTGAAAGAGGATATTTAATTGATCAAGGTATGGGGAGTATTCTTGTTCATTATTCATAATATTGAATTGTTTTATGAGAAAAAGGGGTTTTTGAGGGGGAACCTTAGGATTGGGTAAATTGTTGATAGGTTTAGATGAATATTTGTTGTTAGATGTTAATAATGATGAATATATGATGATAATGTGGTATTTGGGCATTTTCTACTGTTTTCTGATGTAATATGATGGTTTTGGGGATATTTTGGCGTGGTTATGTTATGCAGAAATCGTAGGGTTTTCTCAGAAAATCGTTTTACTCGCTTAGCGAGCAAGAGCTCGCTTAGCAAGCACATGAAAACTTTGGACGTTCAAAATCCATGAGTTTCCCACTTAGTAAGCTAATTGACTCGCTTAGCGAGACCTGTAGAATCCAAAAAAATGTTTTCTTTTGTTTTATGACTTATGATGTTTGGTTCTATTATGCCATGTTGTTGTATTGGTATTGTGAATTATTACCTTGTTGAATTAGGCTAAATGAGTAATAATGATGATAAATGATGTTATGATAAAATATGTTGTTAAATGATGTCATGTAGTATTAGTACTATAAATAGACAAAGTAAAGCTATAATGATAAATGCAGATACAAATGTTGAAGAAGATGAATATGTTGTTATTGTATCGTCAATCATGGCATTCCTTATATTGATTTAGGATTCAATCCCATTGTGTGGATTTGAGGTATTGTTGATTATGTTGTGCTCCCTTATGGAGGGTAGATGGCCATTGTCCATCACATGTTGAAAACCGATACCACATGCATTGATGAGGTTGCATTTCATTCTATATGGCATAACATAATTTTATTTGTTGTATGATGATATGACTTGTTTATGTTGTATGTGGGTGAGATTATTGTAAATGACATAGGATTGCAAGTCTATTATAATTCAGTCTTTATATTATGTATATTGAATTTAGATTACTCACCATGCCTGCCTTTTTGTGATAGTCTATTATGCCATCCTGCAGATTCTCAAGCTTAGTTTGAATATTTCGGAAGTAGCTTGGAGTGCGTCTAATTATGTATAGAGTTAGGTGGTATCCTGCTCTAGGTCATATAACACTGGGGAACGCATGATTTTTATTTTAGTTGTTTTTGGTTTTATGATAACACATGTTGATGATGTTTGGATAATATTTGTATCTTTCCTTTCATAAGAATTTAAAATGCTGAACTTGTTGATTCAGCTGCGTACAATTGAAGAGTTTTGTTTTAATTATGACACAAGTTGCAACTCGTGTTATGGGACAGGACACATACTTGTTGTTTATATGATGTCATGTTGAAAATGTGATACCTTTTAATTGAATAGTAAGATTAATCTTATTGTGGGTAGAAAAGGGTGTTACATTAGAGGTATCAGAGCAGGTCAGTTTGTCAGGTCATGTGTCGTTGTTATCGGTTTATGTCGGTTGTTATTTATTAACGATTATTCCTTTCTGATGTTGTAAGTGTTGTGCAGAATGGTTGGAAACAACATGCGTGCTCTTGCAGAGGCTGTTGCAGCATTGGTTGAGGCTACAGCTTGGAACAATGAACAAGATGAGTTTAGTGCTTTAGAGAAGTTCCAGAGTAACAGTCCACTAGTGTTTGAAGGTGACCATGAACCGTTTAATGCTCATAAGTGGCTAGAGGCCATTGATAAGATCTTTAGGGTGATGGCGTGTACGGATGCAGAAAAGGTGCAGTTTAGTACACATATGTTGTCAAAAGAGGCTGAAGACTGGTGGGATAATACCCGTTAGAATTTGGAAGATTATGGTACTGTAGTAACCAATGTAGTGTTCAGTGGGGAGTTTCTGGGAAACTATTTTCCAGAAGATGCTTGTGGTAAGATGGAGGTAGAATTCCTTGAGATGAAAAAAGGAAGTATGACGGTAGTAGAGTATGCTTCCAAGTTTGAGAGGTTGGTGAAGTATTATCCTCACTGCAACCGTGTTAATGCTAAGTTATCAAAGTGTCTCAAGTTTGGGAGTGGGTTGAGATCGGAGATCAAACAAGGAATTGGATGTCAGCAGATCCATAAATATGCTGAGTTAGTTGACAAGAGTAGGATATATGATGAAGATAGTTGAGCTCGATCTGCTCACTATAAGAAACTAAGTGAGAAGAAAGAGAAAGGCCATTTTAGAGGAAAGCCTTATGTGACTCTAGCTGAGAAGGGGAAGTAGAAGGTATCAGATGGGAAAAAGCCAAGTGGGGAAGTAGGCTTTATTCCTCCCAAGTGTCATAAGTGTGGTGAATTCGGTCACTAGTCGGATGTGTGCATTAATCCAATGGTGCGATGCTACAGGTGTGGTAAGAGAGGTCATCGAGTTGGTGATTGCCCAAATGAATTTCCAACATTTTTTAACTGTGGCGAGCAGGGACATATCAACACATAATTCTAGAAGCCTAAGAAGACTGCTACTGCTGTTCAGACCAATGGAAGAGTGTTTGCGCTGACTAGTTCAGAAGCTCCTAAGAAGGACAATCTAATTCGAGGTACTTGTTTTATTAACAATGTTGAGTTGATTGCTATTATTGATACTGGTGATACGCATTCTTTTATTTTTCTTGAATGTGCTAATAAGTAAGTATTGAAGTTGTCTAGTATGAATGGTAGTATGGTAATAGAAATGCCAGCTAATGGTTCTGTTACTACTACATTTATGTGTCTGAAGTGTCCTTTGACTATTTTTGGGAAGGATTTCTTGATGGACCTGGTGTGTTAACCTTTACACCAAATTGATGTTATTCTTGGAATGAACTGGTTAGAGTTCAACTTTGTGCATATCAATTGCTATGCAAAGACTGTTGAATTTCTAGAAATTGGTGATCATGGTGAGCTGAGGTTCTTGACGGCTAAGCAAGTAGATGAATTATTAGAAGACGAAGCTCAGATGTTTGCAATGTTTGCATCGTTATAAGTCGAAGGGAAGACATCGAGTATTGAGTTGCCAGTTTTTCAAGATTTTCTTGATGTATTTCTGAAGGATATAAGTGATTTACCTCTAGAGCGTGAAGTTGAGTTTGCAGTGGATTTATTACCTGGTACTAGTCATGTGTCTATAGCTTCGAATCAGATGCCTGTTGTAGAATTGAGTGAGTTAAAGAAGAAACTAGAAGAGTTTCTAGAGAAGAAGTTTGTTCGACCTAGTGTTTCTCTATGTTGTGCTCAAGTGTTGTTGGTTAAGAATAAAGATGGTAGCATGAGGTTGTGTGCAGATTATCGGTAGTTTAACAAGGTTACTATCATGAATAAGTATCCACTTCCGAGAAACGAAGATTTGATGGATCAGCTAGTAGGAGCTTGTATATTCAGTAACATTGATTTAAGGTTTGGTTATCATCATATTCGAGTTAAGTCTGATGATATTCCAAAGACAGCTTTCAGAATAAGGTATGGACATTATGAGTATACAGTGATGTCGTTCGGTGTATCCAATGCACCCAGTGTGTCCATGGAGTACAAGAATAGAATCTTTCATGAGTACTTGGATAAATTTGTGGTAGTCTTTATTGATGATATTCTGATTTATTCCAAGATAGAAGAGGAATATGCAGAGCATTTGAGAATTGTGTTGCAAGTGTTGCGAGAGAAGAAGTTGTATGCGAAACTATCGCAGTGTGAGTTGTGGTTAGAAGAAGTGAGTTTTCTTGGACATGTAATTTCTAGTGGTGGAATTTCTGTTGATCCCTCAAAAATTGATGCAGTGTTGCAATGGGAAACTCCTAAGTCTTCTACTGAGATTAGAAGTTTTATGGCTTTAGCAGGTTATTACAGGACGTTTATTGAGGGTTTTTTGAAGTTGGTGCTACCTTTGACTCAGTTTACTCTAAAGAGCCAAGCTTATGTGTGGGATGTTGCATGTGAAAAGAGTTTTGTGGAGTTGAAGAAGAAGTTGACAACTGCTCCAGTGTTGATTTTGCTGAATCCAAATGAGTCGTTCGTGGTGTATTATGATGCGTCAAAGATGGGACTTGGAGGAGTTTTGATGCAAAATGGTCAAGTGGTTGCTTATGCTTCAAGACAATTGAGGTTTCATGAAAGGAATTATCCTACACAGGAATTGGAGTTAGCAACTGCAGTAATTGTGTTGAAGATTTGGAGGCATTATCTTTTTTGTTTGAAATTTGAAGTGTTCAGTGATCACAAGAGTTTGAAATATTTGTTTGATCAGAAAGAACTGAATATGAGGCAGAGAAGATGGTTAGAATTGTTGAAATACTTTGAATTTGATTTGAATTACCATCCTGGTAAGGCAAATGTGGTCGCAGATGCTTTGAGTAGGAAGACATTCCATATGTCGATGCTGATGGTGAAAGAACTTGAAATGATTAAAAAATTCTGAGATATGAGTTTTTTATGTGAAGCTACATCTGAGAGTGTAAAGTTGGGAATGTTGAAGTTGACTTGTGAAATTGTGGAAAGGATCTGTGAAGGACAATAATCTTACTTGAAGCTGGTTAATCAGTTGACCATGATTAACCAAGGTAACAGAGGTGAATTCCGAGTTGATGAGAATGATGTGATGGGATTCTGGGATAGAGTGTGTATTCCTGATGTTCCAGAAATTAGGAAGAGTATCTTAGAAGAAGGACATCATAGTCAATTGAGTATTCATCCTAGTGTTGCGAAGATGTATCATAATTTACATAAATTTTTTTGGTGTCCAGGTATGAAGAAGCATGTTGCTGAATTTGTGTATGCATGATTGACTTGTCAGAAGTCGAATATTGATCATCAGAAATTGTTAGGTATGATGCAGTCGTTCACTATTCCAGAGTGGAAGTGGGATAGAATTTCCATGGATTTTGTGACAGTTTTACCGAAGGTTTCTAAGGGAAATGTTTCTATTTGGGTAATTGTAGATAAATTGACTAAGTCGGCCCATTTCTTGTCGATGAAGATTAATCATTATATGCATAAATGTTTTGAGTTATATATTGAAGAGATTGTGAAGTTGCATGGGATACCGTCGAGTATCGTATCAGATAGAGATCTACGATTTACTTCGAAGTCTTGGCAAGATGCTTTGGGTACTAAGATGAGGATGAGTTCTGCTTATCATCCGCAGATAAATGGTCAGACATAGAGGACTATCCAATCTTTAGAGAATTTACTGAGGGCTTGTGTGTTGGATCAAGGAGGATCTTGGGATAGTCATTTTCCATTGATTGAGTTTACCTACAACAACAGTTACCATACTAGTATTGGAATGGCACCGTATGAAGCATTGTATGGTAGAAGATTTCAGACTCTGTTGTGTTGGTATGAATAAAGCGAGAGTGCGATACTCGGACCTGAGATTGTGCATGGGACGACTGAGAAGATTAAGATGATTCAAGAAAAAATGAAGGCTTCTCATAGTTGGCAGAAGAGTTACCATGACAAAAGAAGAAAAACACTTGAGTTCCAAGAGGGAGATCATGTGTTCTTGAGAGTTACTTCAGTGACAGGTGTCGGGAGGGCTTGAAGTCTAGAAATATCACTCCGTGTTTTGTTGGTCTGTATTAGATTTCACAAAGGATCAGAGAGGTAACATATCGGATTGTGTTACCACCATCACTTGCGAATTTGCATGATGTATTCCATGTGTCGTAGTTGAGGAAGTATGTGTGCGACTCATCGCATGTGATTCAGATGGATGATGTTCAAATGAGGGATAATCTGATTGTTGAAGCTTTACCATTGTGGATAGATGGTCGAGAAATAAAGCGACTACGAGGAAAAGAGATTTCCTTAGTAAACGTATTGTGGGATGGACCAGTAGGTGAAAGTTGGACTTGGGAATGCGAAGATCAGATGAAGGAGTTGTGTCCGACTCTATTTGCTTCAGGTAACATTTTCATGGACAAAAATTCCTAAAGTGGGGGAGAGTTGTAACACCCCAATTTCATAATTTAATTAGTATTGTTATTATTTTATGAATAAGTGGTATTTTGTGGAATTATAAGAAGAAGAATTATTTTATTAAAATAATGATATGATAATATGTGAATATTATTTAAATATTATTATTAAAGAAAATAAAAAAAAAGTTGGAGGTCTAAGGGGCAAGGTTGTCATTTGAGTAGTTTATGAGAAAAGAGGTCCACGATAAAATTCTCATAACTCGTGTTTTTGGAAAAAGGTGAAGGTCGCTCTGAAGAACGAGGAGACAAGGAAGTAGTTTGATCAAAAGTGAAAGAAGAGATTCAATTAATCAAGGTATGAGGAGTATTCTTATTCATTATTCATAATATTGGATTGTTTTATGAAAAAGAGGGGTTTTTGAGGGGGCACCTTTGGGTTGGGTAAATTGTTGATAAGTTTAGATGAATAATTGTTGTTAGATGTTAATAATGATGAATATATGATGATAATGTGGTATTTAGTCGTTTTCTGTTGTTTTCTTATAATGCCCATATATAAAATACACATACCAAAGCATATTTTTCATATATAAGTTCAAGTTTGGTACTGAAATACAATAACTTCTTAGTACAACACATTGTAAACTTTTAGCCAACTAAATACATAGGGTAATACAACAAAAGACTAACAATAATACAAGATGTCCAAAAAAAGAAAACTAAGAACTAGATCTGAAGATCTAAAAAAATCCACAAAGGAAGAATAACCATCGATAAGCAAGGATAATCAAACTTCCTTATCCGTACCCTTCGCGGAACCTGAAGTACCTATAAAATATAACAACAACATAGGGTGAGTGTTCGCTGGTATTTCTGGCGAACAATCTCTGGTTAACCAAATCTCTCAGAAAAGGGTGACTAACAGGACCAACCAAACAAGTCCTAGGACGTCGCGTGCTAAGAATAAAATGAAAGATAATCCAAACGTGGTGTTTATATATTCCTGTTGAAGTGTTCTAGAATAACCTAATTTTTATTATCTATATTAAAGTTGAAGTTGTTTTTATATTTGAAGTTTGCCATGAAGATAAAGAATTACTTAAACATAAACTGACTAAAATATAAAATTGCTAGAACGTGAATGAAAAGTAAATGACAAACGAAGAGTAAATATTTAAATAAGAAACTTAAAGATTTTATAACTTGAAATAAAATTGGTGTTAATACATACATTTCTAGAATAATCTCTCGTTTCTCTTTACACACGAGTACTTGAGTGGATTTACAAGAATTTGTACAATCTATTTCACATTTTACAAAGCAAAAAACTATCCTATTTATATACATATATCATAATCGTCGAACAACGGTTGAATCCTAAATGAATTCCACTTGGAATTATGCATGCTAATGTCTTCTAAAAACCTTCCACGTCTCCCTTTACCAATAAAATAGTTATTGGTACAGAAAGCTGATCTTCGACAGATGAAACGAGGTGTCTCTTCGTGATATCAAATTGATTTCCAATTCAAATCCAAACATCCTTCTATCAGACTCTCCTTCGTCGAAGCTCTTTTATTGTTGAAATAACAACAAAACTTTCGTCCGTAGTGATGTGAATAACTTCCAATCAACAATCCAACACCTCTTTCGACAAACCACTTTCGACAAACCACTTTCGACTTACCAAACAAATCATCACAAACCTTCTCGAGATTTTGGACATGTTTGGAAGAAAGAGTGATCAAATTTGTCAAAAGATCTTTATATAAGCTATTTAAAACTCTCATGGACCAAACTCATGCTGTCGAAAATCCTATGTATGCAAATTTCCCCCCAGCAAAGGTGTTTCGACTAAATTTCTGGAGAAAGCAACTTTGTTGCCAAATTATACTTCGACTCCATGCATTTTTACATTAAATGCACGGATTCCCAAAAAGCTTACTTTGTCAAATCAAATATAAGTAATCATTAGATTTCCTCAACCCATCAACTTCAACCCACGTTCCCAGACATGATCTACATGACCCTATGAACTAGGTCCATTGTACCCTTTTTAACTTCCACACCCCTTTTTATGTCCAATGGCATATGGACACGTACCTTAACAACTTGAAGAGCCAAACGTCTTTCTTCAATTTTTTAGTATAAATAATCCATTTTTTCCTCTTAAAAACTTTTTTTACACTCTCAACTTCAAATTTTCAAAGTTCTTCCTCTCTCAAACCCAAATCTTCATCTTTCCTCAAGCTCCTTCAAAGTTTAACAATGGCGGCCTCAAGCTCTCAAAAAGAAAAGAAGAACACAGAAACTCCCCCTCCTGCGCACATAATCCTTGGACCAAAAGTGGTGGATAACCAACAATACATCCCAGACCCTCCGAATCAAAGAAAAAAAGAAAGCATTTACTATTCCCAGGTACTCATTCCCATTCTTGTTTCTGGTAAACATCATGCCATGTTAGGTCCCCTCCCGAATCCAAATATTAATCCAGCTCGTCTCACAGATTTCTTCCCCACTTATACACACTCAAAACCCATAGGAGTCGGAAAGGTAAAAACATCTAGCGATAAATCCCCAGAAACCCAGACTGAAACTGAAACTTTAGACTTAACTTATTTAAATCAAACTAGGATTTTTAGAAGTCCCCCCTGGTCGAAAGACCTATCTGAGTACCTAGACTGGGTAGAAAAGGTTGAAGAAGTCAAGGGTAAGATTTGGAAGAAAATAGGCATTTATGACCTAATTCAACTGTCGAAAGAGGGCCCAAACTATTGCCCTACCATGATTCTAGCTTCCCTTTATTTTTGGGATAGTACTTATAATACCTTCCACCTTCCTTGTGGAATGGTAACACCCACTCTTTTCGACCTAGCTGCTATAGTAGGTCTTAGCCTGCTAGGTATGGATTTTGACCCAATCGTATTAGATAAAAATACCATCACTTTCGACACTAGCTTTTCCTCATATTCTCCCTTCATTGCTCATTATCACAACAAAGACTCCCCTGATGTGTCGGACACAGAACACATAGCCTTTTTTACTCTTTGGCTGTCAAAATTCGTAGTTTGCTCAAGATCCCTCCAGGTAGCCAAAAAATACATTACTATAGCTAATCAACTACATGCTGGTAGAAACCTTCGACTAGGCGAAATGATTTTGGCCAACCTCTATGAATCTATGAGTGAGGGAGTCGAAACCCTGAAACAAATAAAGGACAAGGACAAACTTATCCTGGAGGGTCCCTTCAAGCTCCTTCAATTGTGGCTCAATGCCACCTTTGAATCCAAAATCTTTGACAAAGGTGTGGTGGACGAAGAGTATGTCAAGGATAGGCACGTCGAATGGGCCAGGTTGGCTCAACTAACTCCTTCTGAAGAAGGGAAAAGCCTTCGACGTTCTTTCACCAGTTACATCAATATGTTCGCCAAGAGCCATAATTTTACTGCGAACATGGTCCCCTTTAACAATAGGACTGTAGGGCCCAAATGGTTTACCAGACAGCTCCCTGTCGAACACAAAAAGGATGAAGACAATTTTTTGGCTGTTTGGAAAATGCTGCTGACGCCAAGACTTCTACCCTCTTACCCAACCATGAGTAACTCTAAGGTGGCCTTACTATCTTATCAACCAAACTTAGTTGCTCGACAGTTTGGGTTGATACAGCTGAAGCTTAGGTCGATTTACCCCAAGAAAGGACCTATTCTCTTTTACAACTCGTTTCTGACTGCGGCAAAAGGTACTGAGATTATGGAGAAATTGAACGACGCTACTCTGGTGGTTCGACCAGTGATCTTCCGACCCATGTTCTTCTGCACTCAAGAATTCGACGCCTGGTGGAAGGAGTTCTATCTTACAAGATTTTATGATATGGCTACCTTCAACCAACTTCTGACGAATGCTTTTGCTTTTGTGCAAGACAGAACGAAAAAAGGTATTGATCAGCATGTTAAGGAGATTCAAAAGTTTCAAAAATATTTTGAAATGGCATACAGGCCAGATGATCTTAGGCGAACCATATGTGAAGTAGCTGTGACTCTAAATCATAAATTCACTGAAAGGATGGAGAAACTGGTAATACCCTCGTATATTCCAACAGAGGCGCATTATAATTTTGCGTATTCCAGTTATCCACCAAAGTTTCCCTCTCTGCCATCTGCTGATATTGGTGTGGCGCTCAGCCCTCCTTTCCCGGATTGGTTCGTATGTGGGGAAGATTTAAAACTGCTTAAAGAGTCACAAAAAAAGCTAGCCGAACGTGTGGTTCCGACCAAATATCATCTGGACGATTATCCTGGGCACCTTCATGTTGGAATAGAACACGTGCGCGTGGAATCTACTATTCTTGAAGGTGTTTTCACCATTCGAATTTATTGTTTTTAATTTCTTATGTTTTATTCATTTCTTTTTTAACAATTCTTTCCTTCCAGCTACCAAAATTCCAATCAAGAAGGCATCTGTCGAAGACCAACTTGTCAAGCCCGTTAAGAAAACTTCTTCGACGGCGAAAAAGGTTTCATCTTTTCTCTTTCTTTCTTTTTTATCTAAAGGACTTTTGTTAATTATGAAATTTCCTTGGCCTTTGGCTTATTGAAATCTTGTTATTTTTCAGGTGAGTCGAAAACCATCTACTCCTCAGAAAAGGAAGAAAGGAATAGTGAAGGAGATCTCTGACGATTCTGGTGACGAATCTCCAGATCAACATCCCCTAAAAAGGAAGAAATCCAGCAACATAAGAACAATCGCTTCAGAAAGGCCGCTCGTTACATCGAAGAAAACATCTCTCATCCGTCCAATGGTTAAACTCGTGTGTGACGCAAAAAGTGGGAACTCCAGTTTTCATACTGAGATTCCTGAGGTAACTATTTTCGACTGACATTTAAATTTAACTTCGTATGCATATTTTTTTATATTCTTTCTTTTCTTCAAGATGAAATCAACCCTGGTGAACCTTCCCATAGTGTTGGTGAGACGAATATGGAGAAACAAATCCAAGAGAAAGAACTCTCAAAGGGTGATGCATTTGAACCCCAAACCTGCTCTACATTCGACACCATAATGGATGAGCATTCTGCGGATAACTCCCCTGACAACCCAAAATCCGAAACCAAAGAAGATCGACCAGCCAAAACTGATAAAGGTGAAAAAGTTGACGTCGAATCTATGACTGAGGAGAAGGAGAAGTCACCCGAAACTACAAACGCTAAGGAGGCGAAACTTCAAACCAAAACTGCATCAGAACAAGACCTGTCGAAACAATGCACTAGGCCCAGCATTCAAACCCTCCCTGACTCCAATCTGAACAAATCTTTATCTTCAGGTTCGACTGCCTTTACCCATGAGGAACTTGAGAGCCTGAAGGTACAGAAGCCTTTGGACTATCTTAAAGCCATGATCAGCCAACTTTACAATTTCCAAGATTCCTCCAACAGTTTGTCAACCTCTGGAACCACTTCTGAAGTGAAGAACCTCAACATTCTCATGGATGAAATCAAAAGCAAAGTGCTTAGTGTCAATTTGTTCAGACTTCTAGAGGATGACCCTACTCAGCAATGCGAAATGAAGAAACTTCTTTAAAAAGTGAACGTTTTGGAGGCCAGCACTGACGAAACTCGTCTGGTGCCGGATCTTTCTCAGATCATTGATGTAACCTGTGCAGATCTCAATCATCGAAGAGAGTACATCAAACTGATTTCTAACAAAACGAACACTCAAAACGCTGAATGGGATGTTGCAGCAACTTCGACGAAAAAGGTTTCTGAGCTGTAAAAACTCTCCGACACTTACTTTCAACAAGTGTCTGATTGTAAGAATAATATTCAAAACTTTGAGAGACAGATAGCCGAACTCCAAGTAAATATTGCTCAAGAGCGGAAACGTATGGCCGAACTTGAACAACCTAATGCTGCAGAGATCGAAGAGGAAATAAAGGTGGGAATTCACCATGCAGACAGGGCTCAAGCTTTAGGCAAAGAAATTGAAGAGATCTCTCTCAACCAAAGTCTGTGTGAATGTCGAATTGTTGTTCAAAAGAAGAAATTCATGGAGCTTAAAGAATCTTTTCTTTAGAATTTTGTAATAGGGTGGGGGCGATGTATGTGTTGTTTTCCTTAGTTCTTTTATTAACTTTTTTGTGATCGAATTTTTGTAATGACTTTACTGCCCACTGTTTGGTGAAGTGATTAATATAATCATTCCAGCTTTATTTTTACCTCTTGCAGAATTTGTTTATATTTCTTTAAATACTTGCCATTTATTTTAATTATTCTCTCATCTTTGCTTATTTCTTCAATTTCGTAAGTGCCATTTGAGAAAACACTTAAAACTTTAAAGGGTCCTTCCCACTTGGGGGACCATTTCCCCATCACTCTATCTTTTCGATCCATGGGAAGTATTACCTTCCAGACTAAATCACCTTCAAGAAAGATTTTCGACTTCACTTTCTTATTATAAGATTTCTCAACTCTTTCCTTCTGTATTTTAATCAAGTCCAACGTGCGTAACCTTTCTTCGTCTAAATCTACTAGTTTATCCATCATCATGCTCCAATATACATCTGAAGGGATTTCATGATGTCTTTGGGTACGTACGGATTGTAAATAGATTTTGACTAGAAGTACTGCCTCATGTCCGTATGTTAATTTAAATGGGGTCGAATTAGTAGCTTCTTTAGGTGACGTTCGACATGCCCACAAAATTTGATCTAAGGTTTTGTGCCAATTTCTAGGCTTCTTACCTACATGTTTTTTGATCAAATTTATTATTACTTTATTTGCTGCTTCGACTTGTCCATTGGCTTGGGCGTAATAGGGCGTAGACGTTAATAACTTAAAACCTATTTCATTTGCAAAAGATTGTATATTTTTACCAGTAAACACAGACCCCTGGTCAGTGGTTATTGTTTCTGGTATCCCAAACCTATAGATTATGTATTTTTGGATGAATTCTATAACCGCTTCCTGATCCACATTAGTTAGTGGTATGGCTTCGATCCATTTACTAAAGTAATCCACTCCTACTAAAATGTACCTTTTCCCTTTTGATGAAGCAGGTCGAATTTCTCCAATTAGATCCAAAGCCCATCCTCTGAATGGTCAAGGTTTTATGATCGAATTTAGTTCGGTTGCCGGAACATGTGGTATTCCTATGTGGATTTGGCATTCTTGGCAACCCTTCGCGAATTCGACATAGTCTTTGAGCAAAGTTGGCCAATATAAACCCTGCCTAAATAGTAGCCATTTCATCTTATGCCCTGCTTGGTGCACACCACATGTGCCACTATGTACATTCGACAATGCAATATACGCCTCTTCTTCACCTAAGCATTTTAGTAAGACTCCTTCTGCAGTCTTTTTAAACAATTCATTTCCAAAGAGTACGTAGCTTAATGCTCTATATCTTATTTTCCTTTCTAGGATTTTGTTTGAATCTTGTAGATAACTTCTTATAGGTTTTCTCCAGTCATCCATGTCTGAATTGTCTATATTAAAAATTTTGAAACTTCCGTCGTCCTTGTAACCAAGTTCCACTGATTCTAAATTTGATGGGGATAATTTGGTCGATACAACCCTTCCCCTTACTTCAATAGCTTTCTCCAGATTTTCCCTTGATACCTTGTAACCTGATGCAATCTGAGCCAAATCATTGGCCTCTTGATTGTTTACTCTAGGGATATGTTTGAGGGTCACAGTGTCGAATGCTTTCAGGAGTCTGTTGGCTATGAGGAACTACATGATCAGATTTTCTTTAACACATATGTACTCTTTGGTTAGTTGTTTTATTACTAGTTCTGAGTCACCCATTATTTCGAATCAAGTTGCCCCCAGTTCCAACAAAGTTTCAAGTCCAGCAATTAAAGCTTCGTACTCGGCTTCATTATTTGAAAAAGTGTCTTTGACCCTATACTTGAATTTTGTTAGAATTTTATCAGGAGAAATAATCAATATGCCTATACCTACACCATTCTTATGGATGGAACCGTCAAAATACAATTTCCAAGGCTGTAGTTCGACGTAATTTATTTCACTATCGTCAATGGAATGGTCGGCTATGAAGTCAGCCACCACTTGCCTTTTCCCAATTCGACTATGTAAAATAGATTTAGAAAGCATATATTATATTACGTCGAAATGAGATGATACAAATACATCAACTGGTTTTATATAGTGTTTTAATTTTGTACAAGAGAAATATACACAAAGACATTACTTTTCTACTACACTATATCTGGTTTCAGCGTCGTTTAATACTCTGCTGAGATAATAGATGGCTCTTTAGACGCCATTTTCATCTTCCTGACAAAGCATGCTTCCAAGGGTCTTATCAGATAAAGAGATATATAACCTCATGCTTCTTCGTCTATTTGGTGACGTCAAGACTAGAGGGCTTTCCAGGTATCCTTGTATCTTGTCAAAAGCTTCTTGTTGTTCTTGCCCCCATGTGAAATTTTCAATTTTGACTAGAAGCAAGGGGGAGAATGCTTGCGTCTTCCCACTGAGGTTTGAAATAAATCTTCTAAGGAAATTAATCTTCCCTAGCAGTGATTGCAGTTCTTTCTTTGTCGAAGGAGCTTTCGCCTCCCTTTTTGCTTTAGCTTTATTAGCGTTTATTTCTATTCCCTTTTTATAGACCACAAAACCTAGGAAATCTCCAGCCTGCACACCAAACTCACATTTAAGGGGGTTCATCTTTAAACCATGTTTTCTCATCCTTTCAAAGGATTGTCAAAGATGGTTTAAATGATGTGCTTTTAAAATAGACTTTATTACAACATCGTCAATGTATACTTGCATGAATGTTTCAATAAAGTCATGAAATATGGAATTCATAGCCCTTATGTATGTGGCCCCAACATTTTTCAAACCAAAGGGAATAACTACCCATTCGTACGTCCCTATCGCTTCGGGACACCGAAAGGCTATTTTTGAAACATCTTCCTCTGCAATGAAGATTTGGTTGTAGCCCGAATATCCATCTAGCATACTTAGGTATTCGTGTCCTGCTGCAGAGTCTACTAGCATTTCTTCTACTGGCATAGGATATTCATCCTTTGGGGTGGCAAAATTTAAGTCTCGAAAATCAATGCACACCCTCAAAGAGCCATTTTTCTTTATTACTGGTACAATATTTGCAATCCATTCGACATACCTGGTTGGACGAATGAATTTTCACTTGAGAAGTCTTTCGACCTCCTCTTTTATCTTCGACAAAATCTCTGGTGTGAAACACCTTGGAGCTTGCTTCACGGGTTTCCTTCCTTCAATTATAGGAAGTTTCCGTTCGACCAAACCCCTGTCGAGTCCCTGCATTTCGTCATAGTCCCATGCAAAGCAGTCCTTGAATTCTTTCAACAACTGAACTAATTCAATTCTGAAATGGGGGTCCATAGCTGCACTTATATAGGTTGGCCTTCTCTCTTCCCCCAGTCCTAGATTGATTTCTTCTAAAGGATCTTGTGCCACCATCTTCATGTTGGTTGAAGTTGGGTCTTTTTCAAATCCTAAGGGTTTGTCGTCGTAGATGGCATCCAACTTGTTATTTTGGCATTCGCCTGTCTGCTTATCTTTGTTTTCTCCATCTATGCCTTGGTGAGGGCACGGTGGATGCGAACTTTCTTCCTTGGCTTCGACAGCCATACACTTTGCTTCGGCTTCAAGAGCCTCTTTTAGTTTATTTTCAGCCATATAGGCCGTTAATCTCATTAGTGTTGTAACTTCACTCATAGTTTCCTTCGAATTCATTATCTCAACCAGTTCGTTCTATGTCAGTAGTTCCCCAAACGTGGCTTGGTTCGCCGATTACCTCTTTGTCCCATTGGAATCCATGTGTCGGATGTAAGTACATAGAGCAATAGGCGTTGTCCGACGCTGTAAAGTCGAAGTCAGCTGGGTTGCAAGGAGCTATGTGGGCTAAGTTCTTGTCGAAGCTTCGAATAGTTATGCCTTTTACTTCGGTCATGAAATAACTTTGACTTGCCTCAATATTTTCGACGATCTCATCAGGACGCCATATGACTATCCTTTGGTGCATCGATGATGGCACCGCTCCTACTCCATGGATCCACTCCCTACCAAGCAGCAAGTTATAATTCGCCCTTGATGCAATAACTATGAACATTGTTGGTTTGTTGATGGTGCCTACTGTTAGATCTACTTGAATGACACCCATGGTTGTGTCCACTTTTCCTTCATAGTTCGACAGGACCATGTTATGTGGTTTTGCATCAGAGTCATTTTTTTCCAATCTTCTTCAACATATAGTGGGGCATTAGGTTTACAGCAGCCCCTCCATCTACTAGGATTTTGTTGACGCCTGTGTCTTCGACCTTTCCTTTTATAAACAAGGGTTTCATATGTCCCTTCATTGAATCATCGTGTTTTTCTAAGAAAGCATTATGTTCTTCGACACAGCCGTTATTCATGATATAGTAGCCTATGGGCCTTGGCCTCACTGTACTATCCATCAAGGCATCTTCTTCATCCTCTACTTCCATTACTCTATCGTAGTCCCTGGGAAGTACGGAGACTACATTACAAATCACGTCGAATGAGCCCTCTTCATCAGACTCGAAACTATCAGTAGCTTCGTCGGCTTCTGCAACTGCGCTGGTAAGCTTTGACAATGGTAGCCGATTGATGGTGTCTTTTCCTTTGTGGAGCTTGTTGTTTTTTGCCACTTGAGCGTTTCTATTGGATTCTTCTTTGTTTTCGCCAACATTTTTCTCCTTGGCCTTTAGGCCGCTCGTTGCTTCTTTCTCAATCCTTTTTTGCCTCTGGAACCTCCTCCATTGAGATTTCGACATGGGATTCTTCCCTTTATAGTTCTCTGGAGGATATGTCATGTGTCTCTGCTTTTCAGCTTCCTTTTTTATTTCGACTGAGGATCCCCTTTGAACTTCAAAACTTTTTCATTCTCTAGGCCTCTGGGCATCCCTAATGGGTTGTACCCATCTATCATTCGGTACTTTGCCTGATGGCTTGTAGGTATTGTGGTACCTGCCCCCAGGGCTTTGGAAGTGATATTTGCTTTTCCTCGGATCATATCCACTGGCTTCGACTACTGGCTTTTTAAACCAATTACTCCTTGCCATTGATTTCTCTACTTCTTCCAAGTTTGCTGCTGCCTTTCTGTCAAAAATGGAGTTGTAGCGCAGACATAACATTACTTCAGTATTCTTCTTTAGGCACCTTTGGATAAACTCTGCCAAATTTTCACATTCCTTTGGATAGGCTTCCCTTTGGCACTCCTCTCAACGACATTCCATCTCATTTTTTCCTTTGTTCTTCTGAGCAGCTTCGACCATGTTGATATCCAGCCCTTGCCTATCAGTAAGGCTTAATTTGTCCATTTTCAATATGAGAGTCTCTTCAACTTTGCAAGGTCCCTTTGAAGTCGGGACACTCTTAGTTTGGGCTGCTTTCTCTTTAGGATCTTCCATAGTTCTGCGAAGTATCCCATAAGTGATTTTTGGTGGAGGGCCTTCTGCAGCCTCAAGTGTGATTTCCATATTGTCTTCATTTGCATTCTTACCTATACTGGTGAGATTACTAGTGTCACTGCTAAGGCCTTTAGTGACCTTCTTCGAATGGCTACGAACATTTTCCTCAGTGACCTCATTTTTATTATTGAGGCCTTCAGTGGCCTTCTCATCATCGTTGGGGAAAACCTCAACTTTCTCCTCATTGTTGTCAAAATCTTCACCCCAGCCTGTTGGCTGTACTTCGTTGATGTTGATCTTGGCGCTGGCAGGCAAACCATATTTGACCCAGTAGTCGAATTTTCCATTAGGCTCCCCCAAGGTATCCCAGACTACCCCATCTGCAGCTAATTTGTTGACTCTTTTGTGGAAGCTTTCAGTACCTCCCTTCCTTAGATGCTTAGCGTCTTCAATGACCTTGGGGGCACCTTGGTGGTCGAAACCCTCAGTGGTTTCAACCTTACTTTGGTTATCGAAACCTTCACCAGCCTTGACATTGCTTTTCTCTTCAAGATCCTCAGTGACCTTGATAAGAACAGGCATGGTCAATTCATTTCCTGATACTTCCTCTATGTTGTGGCAAATGGGGGAACCCTCAGTGACTCCCACCCTGTTGACAACATTGTCGAAATCCTCAGTGGCTTCAATCAAATCAAAACTGTGATCTGGCATTTTTTCTATCTCGACCATTTTCATGTCGAAAGGTTCAGCATAATTAGCTTCCATTACTTGCACATGGGTCACTTCAACCATTGTTTGCTGTTTTGGTTTCTCTCCAAACTTCAGCCTTCCGTCCTGGATTTCATCTTGAACTAGGTCCCTGAAAAGGAAACATTGAGAAGTTTTATGACCTAGAAAATTATGGTACTTACAAAAACCTCTCTTTTTCTGTTGGTCAATAGGGAGTTCTTTTACGCCCGGTGATTTTATTAGTTGACCATCTTTTACCAACAGATCAAATATTTCATCACACTTGGTGACGTCGAACGTGTATGTTCTTTTAGGGAATTTGTTGTTCTTATCCGTTTCGACAGGATTCTTCCCGTCCGGCGGAGCTAACATCTTGCAGGCATATGGGGGACCTTGTTTTAATTCTGCCAGGTCAATTTCTTGTTCGTCGAAAATGATTAATTCGTCTTCGTCATAGTCATCATTTTGACGCATTCCTACATAGGCTACCCTTTCTTTTTTTTGCTTTTGTTAGCCCTATACTTCTCAGCTTTCAATCTTTCAATTTTCCTTACCCTATCTGCCAATTTTTCCATATCTCTTAAGTACTGGGTTTCTATCTTCTTCCTTATGGAATAATCTAAACCTCCCGCAGCCATTTCGACAAGTTCTTGCTATGGCACCAGTGTGAAACATCTTGCCTTTAGAAATATGAATCTATTGAGATAGTCATCAATGGGTTCTGAGAATTTTCTTTTTACACTGGCTAATTCTTTTAGACTTATTTTTGTTTGTCCCGTGTAGAATTGCTCGTGGAACAATCTCTCCAATTGAGTCCATGTATGAACGAAATTCGTTGGTAGGGATGTAAACCAAGTAAAAGCATTTTTTGTTAAGGAACTTGGGAAATATTTTATCCTCAAGTTCTCATTTTGCGCTATTTCTCCTGCCTCTATCAAATAATGCATTATATGTTCTATGGTGGACTCACTAGTATCCCCTGAAAATTTAGTGAATTTAGGGATCTTCCACCTTGGGGGTAGTTCCTGTTGTAGGATATATTCAGACAGTGGGGAAATATAATTTGGCCTTTGTAACCCCACATTTACCCCATTTTACGCCTTATCCTTTCGACCATGACTGCTAGATTATTTTCGATAGGTGGATTATTGTAAAGCATTCTTCGTTGCAAGATGTCATCATCATCTTTCCCTCTCTGGACTAACAATCTCCTAGGCTCTTGTGGCATGGGAACTTCGACGCTAGGCTGTTCGACAACCTCTTCTTGGATCCTACGATTTGCCTGAGGGTTGGCCACAAGTCTCTGATTTATTGTTGGTTCCTCTTCAACGTTGACTACTGGATTATGGACCAACTTCTCTCTCTGTCGAATTTGGGGTACTCCAAAGAATTCAGCAATACGCACCATTTGTGTTGCCAACATCTGGTTTGTTTGAGTAATGCTTTGTATTAAAGGGTTAAATACTTCCCCCATTTGTTGAGTCAATCTATGGACCATTTCATGGTTGCTTTTGTCCATCTGCTGACGGATTTCCTGCGTCAAATTAGTCGTAATTGCAGGCATATGGAATCCTGGGGGTTGGTTTGGTCTACTAACGTTTCCACCATAACCTGAACCTTGGAGCAGCGAAGACAAGTGAGCCACAGTATCCGAATATAATGGTGTTTCATTATTCAAACTAGCCATCATTGAAGTTGGCATTCCATAAGGTTGTTCCCTTCCAAACATAGGTGTGGGGATATTGGATTGATAAGGCCCGAAGTTATTTACCCCAGGGGGAGGATTACTCATGGGTATCGAATGTCCCATGTTGGAGGAAGTAGGTCCACTTCGAGACAACGACATTCCTGGTATTGAACCTGATACTGAGGAATTTCCTCCTTCTGAAACATAGAGTGTTTCCAAATTCCCTCCTATCGAAGGAATGACAGGGGAAACTAGAATTTCATCATTATTTACTGGCAGTGGGATAGCCATCCTCCTAACTCTAGTCCGCCTTGGTCTTTCTACGTTATTTTATGCTACTTTTCCGCTATGCAGAAACATACAACGTTATAGTCTATTCTTAAAGCACTGGTTCCACCGGGCGTGCCAATTTGTTCGCTGGTATTTTTGGCGAACAATCTCTGGTTAGCCAAATCTCTTAGAAAATAGTGACTAACAGGACCAACCAAACAAGTCCTAGGACGTCGCTTGCTAAGAATCAAATGAAAGATAATCCAAACATGGTGTTTATATATTTCTATCAAAGTGTTCTAGAATAACCTAATTGTTATTATTTATATTAAAGTTGAAGTTGTTTTTATATTTGAAGTTTGCCATGAAGATACAGAATTACTTAAACATAAACTAACTAAAATATAAAATTGCTAGAACGTGAATGAAAAGTAAATGACAAACGAAGAGTAAATATTTAAAGAAGAAACTTAAAGCTTTTATAACTTGAAATAAAATTAGTGTTAATACGTACATTTCCAGAATAATGTCTCGTTTCTCTTTACACACGAGTACTTGAGTGGATTTACAGGAATTTGTACAATCTATTTCACACTTTACAAAGCAAAAAACTATCCTATTTATATACAAATATCATAACCGTCGAACAACGTTCGAATCCTAAAAGAATGCCACTTGGAATTATGCATGCTAATGTCTTCTAAAAACCTTCCACGTCTCCCTTTACTAACAAAACAGTTATTGGTACAGAAAACTGCTCTTCGACAGATGAAACAAGGTGTCTCTTTGTGACATCAAATTGATTTCCAATTCAAATCCAAACATCCTTCTATCAGACTCTCCTTCGTCGAAGCTCTTTTATTTTCGAAATAACAACAAAACTTTCATCCGTAGTGATGTGAAGAACTTCCAATCAACAATCCAACACCTCTTTCGACAAACCACTTTTGACTTACCAAACAAATCATCACAAACCTTTTCGAGATTCTGGACATGTTTGGAAGAAAAAGTGATCAAATTCGTCAAAAGATCTTTATAGAAGCTATTTATAACTCTCCTGGACCAAACTCATGCTGTCAAAAATCCTATGTATACAGTGAAATAACAACATCTCAGTCAGTTCTCTATCTTAGAGTTCTCTCGAATCTAAAGGTTCAATTCTAACATTTCCTCAAAACTCTGGTTACATCTCTATAAGTAATCAAAACGGAATGGAAAACATCCATAAAATGCTTTCGACACTTCATGTGGGACTCAATGTAATACCCACCTCAAGTGTTACTCGGCAAAGCTTCGCATGTGACTCAGTGTAATACCCATCTCAAGCCACTAACATGCATCCCGTGGGACTCATTGTAATACCCACCTCAAGCCTAAGCCATGCTTCCCGCGGGACTCAGTATAATACCCACCTTAAGCCACTACCCTCCACACCAATGGTACCTCAAGCCTTTACAGATGCTTCCCGTGGGACTTAGTGTAATACCCACCTCAAGCCACTACCCGCCTCACCAATTGTAATACCCCGTATTTAATTAAATGCCCTAGGTAATATTAATTAGGATTAATTAAGTATTATCTGACTCAGAGATATTTTTTGGGTATTCTCAAATTGGACCCGTTAGTATACTAACTATCGTGTATTTGTATAATATACATTGTTTGGTTTTTTTAAGAGAAAGAGAAACAAGTTATGTATTATAAAAAGAAAAGAAAAGAAAGAAAGTTGGTAAGAGAGAGAGAGAAGAGAAAGAAGGAAAAAGGAAAGGAGAAATAAAGGGAGAAGAGAAGAAGAAGAAGAAGAAGAAGAAGAAGACGAAAAACCTAAGAAGAGGAAAAATGCTCGGATCATCGCCATTTCTTCGTCAAATCTTCATCTTCACCAACCTCCTCGTCGATTACAAGGTGGGTTCTTAGTTAGAAACTTTTCTTTTGAGTTTTGGTAGAGATATTGAGTTTTAGGGTTTTGTAGAAATCTTGGAAATTGAAAGATTAAACGGTTAAAACTCGATTAAAACTCGACTAAAACACCCATACTATGAATACAAACATGTTTGATTATGTTTTGCTGGAATTGTTGACGTTTTGAATGGTTTTGGCATGGAGAAGGGATTTTCTCGTAAGTTGGAAATTCCTGGACTGGTATAGCTCGCTCAGCGAGCAGTCCCTTGCTCACCGAGAGTTCTAGGACGATTTTCGCTCAGCGAGCTGGGCTTCGCTCAGCGAGACCTGTAGGTTGAGTTTTCAGTGTTTAATTCATAAGTTGTAATCCGTCGGTCCGATTATTGTGTTCCGCATATCGTTGTAAATATGAAAACATTTGCTAACTAATAAAGCCGAAAAATGTTAATTATGCCCGACTTTTACCCGACTTTTCCGATGAACTGTAATTATGTAAAATTGAGGAATTTGGTTATTAGCCTTGGAGGCACGATTGAGAATTGAGGCGTGAGATCATTGTGAGAATCGAAGGGAAGAAAAGACAATGAGTTTATGGTGAGGATTGTTTAATAGTAATGATTAAACTAAAATGTTAGAACTATATGTTCGGAAAATATAAAAATTGAAAGTATCAAGATTGGAGAGAGAGAGGTAGGAAATCTTACCATAAACCAGTAGTGTGGCCTAGTTTGTAACTCGACTTGTTAGATGACATAACTCGTGTGAATGGCTAGGTTCACCCTAGATTGTATGAATCACTAGCGTGCTATACACTAGATCCTCCGTAATATTCTTGTGTAAGTCTTGAGGTGGGTAATGTTGAGTCCCACGTGAAGCATCCGTAAGGGCTAGAGGGGTGTATTGCATGGGTCCTCCGTAAAGTATTGTGTAAGTTTTGAGGTGGGTGATGTTTAGTCCCACGAGAAGCATCCGTAAGGGCTTGAGGTACCGCTAGATGTTGTGGTTTATGGTTGTACCTATGTATCGCGTACAAATCCTCCGTAAGGTCTTGAGTAAGCCTTGAGGTGGGTAATGTTGAGTCCCACGTGAAGCATCCGTAAGGACTTAAGGTGTGTATGTTACGAATCCTCCGTAAGGCCTTGAGTAAGTTTTGAGGTGGGTTATTCTGAGTCCCACGGGAAGCATCCGTAAGGGTTTGAGGTGAGTACTACACTAGTTTACGCGGGAAGTCTTGAGTAAGTCTCTTTGTGGTTACTTGGTGTTCCGCAAGAGGATCCATAAGGACTTGAGGAACCGGTTATTTCAACGTGAGTGTTGAATCGAGATATGTAGGCATCGAATACTCCGTAAGGTCTTGGATAAATCTTGAGATGTGTTGTTCTTAGTCCCATGCGAAGTACCCGTAAGGACTTCAGGTAAGAGCTACATTATCTATGAGACGATCTTGAGTAAGTCTCTTTGTGGTTACCCTGTGTTCGCAAGAGCATCCGTAAGGATCGAAGAGAGTATTATGTTGAATCCTCCATAAGGACTTGAGGTAGATGTTTCATTCTCTATATTTATTGTGGTAGTACATGTGGACTTTAGTTCCACTTGGTTCCTTTTCATGAGTGAGGAAACGTGAGTATTTGAGATTCTAGGAATCGAATCTTTTAGTGCCGAGGGAACTCTAAGATAGGGAACCCACTAAGATGTTGTTATCTCACCCCACTATTTTTGTTGCTTTTCAGGATCCTTTTTGCAGGATTGATTTACAAGTGGAGCTATGCTCGAGATGTTTTAAGTGAAGCTTAGTTTAGTCTTCCGCTGTGTATTTCTTTATTTTTGTACAATAATGGATATTGTATGGATCTTAGCTTTTGTTTTAGTATAATTCCCAAGTCTTGCACCATTATTGTATAGATTTTTTTAGTTGGTCAAGAATGTGAATTATGCTATTAGGAATTTATGATGGTGTCAGTACCAAAAATTAACTCTGTATGATATTATTCTAGATATATATTATATGGGTGTTACAATTAGTATCAGAGCAGGTCGTATCCTTGACCTAGCCTTGAAACATCATAAGTAAATCTTTCCTGCCTCTTAAGTGTGTCTGGACGACATGATTCTTAATGTCATAATATGTAGTAATGAATCTGATCAGCCTAGTACTATGTATGTGATAGGTAGGATCATGTTTGTGCGACCATGAGGACTCTGAAGTGTTGTTGCAACTTGTGTTGTGAGGGTGGGCTCAAGCCAAGAGTTAGTAAAAGGAGCTTTTGTCAGCTCAATTGGAGTCTTCATAAGAGTTCTACTTCCTGTAACATGGAGTTGAAGAGTAGTATGTTATTTGAAAAATCCTTTGGAATGGATAGTGCTCGAGGGATACAAGTATCTACAGGATGAGTGGTCAGTGTCCCACGAAATAAGTAAAATCACTGGTGGATCAATGTTGGTCACTGGTATGGACAAAAGTGTTGAAAAGTTTCATTCCACAAAAGGAGAAGATGCTTTATGGAACGTGTGACATAAGTTAGGGAATGATTTGATTATTAGTGTCTCAGTTCTAAGGTCGTAGTGACATCTTGTATGAGCGAGTGTACTTCAAGGAGTGTATTCGTATAACACCTCACGGATGGGTAGGAGATTGTGATTATGTGTTTGATTATGATCAAAAAGACAAAGTCTAGAGTAATGCATCAAGGTGTTATATTTTAGTAAGGGATTAATTTGGAATCGTGTAGTGACCCAAGGAACGGTATAGAGTATGATATCGGAGGAAGAATAGGCTCTAATTAGTGATGCGAGATGTTTGAAGTACGAACTTGATGAAGTTGTGATAAGCGACGAAATAAGCACGTGGAATTTGGAAGAATCTCTAGTAAGATGGATTACATTTGAAAATGAGAAAAGTTACTGCAAAGCGTAAAGTTAATACGGTATGAGAAGGCATTAAATGGAGTCTGAGTTCAACTGAAGCGAAAGCATACTTCTGGATAATGCTACATGTCTGAATAGAACTCTGCGATCAGGGTTACCTCTATAGACATCACCTGTATCGTCAAGGACAAGATTATCAACGAATGAGATTGAATAAGTATAAGGCAAACCTACGAGTTTAGAGACTTGTTTTGGGCAGTCGTTAATTCGGGATTATGTGAATTTTTAGAAGAAGTGAACGTCCTGAACGAGTTTGTTGGTCTATGAGAATGGTGGATGGAAGGGATTTCCTAGGGATGTTGTTGTCTTGGTTATCCTGAGCAAGTTGTGGATGTCGAGTTGAATGGTCATCACCTTGCACTGGACTTTCGCTCATGTATCAGATGAATTTTTAATCTGGTTTGTAGCAACCTATTGCTTGGAATCATCTGTTGGTGATAGTTGTGACCTTTGGCTGCGATTGGAATGAATTGGGAAACTTAAGTAACAATAAAGACCAGAAGTTTGCTTCTGCGTTGAGTAATCGGATTGTTCTCTGGATAGTACCCGGTTACAAAATTGTGTTTCTAAATCTCTTTCAGCTACTAGAGTCGTAAGTTCGTACTGAACGATCAGCTACCTCCTGGTAGTGACCGGTTATCGTTGTTATGTTTTGGAAAAATTGGATCTTTCTAAGATGCATACTTTTGGACTCGAGTGACCGATCAAAGAGTTCTTGGTATCAATGGGGAGCTGTGGAAACATCTTATACAATGATTTAGCAGCGGGTTAGGGAACCCCCGAGTAATATGTAAGTGTAGACAGTAAGGTCCTTCAGAGGAGTGCATTACCTCAGTTTCCAAGTATAATGAATAATTAAAGTATTGGAATTATGCCGGTGAGACTATGAACGTTGTTGTTGATGCTAATCCTCGCAAGGAATTAGAGAGAGAGAGAGAGAGAGGACAAGGTTGTATACTGGAGATAAGACGTCCTTTATTTTTCTTTGTTTTATCCGATAAAGATTATGCGTTGGTTTTGTTTATGGACGAACCAAGCATTAGCTTGTAGCTAAAACCTTTTGATGTTGTCCTTGTCGTTTCCCTATTAATGTCCTTGTAAGATTGGGATCGGATTATTCCGTTGATTATTCGTGATGTGACAGTAATGGAATGATGGTTATACTTCACTGTTGTCGGAGTTGTGATCTCTATATTGTGCCCATTCTGTGTTATCTCGAATTGTGAACAGCGTGCGTTTGTGCTCATGACTGGACATTGAGAGTGGAGATCATATTGCAAGTTAGTGTGGTTGGATTGGTAAATTGGAGATGGATTGTTTGCTAGCAAGAAAGAAAAAAAAGTTTAGTTGTGTTTGATCGTTTAGCTTTGAATAGTTAATCGGTAGACACATGACCTTGTTGGGAACATTACAGAATCATACCTTCTGAGCGGTAAGTCCGTTTTGGGTTCTGTCCGAAGTATCAGTGGATTAAGGGTTGAATTTCCCTTCAGTGTGTCTTAGTGGGAAGTAAACAATTTAGATGATTGGTGTGTCATCAATGCGACTATTGAAGAATTAAGTTGCGAAGTTATACAAGGACCGTGATGTGTTGATCTCTCCGAAAATGTTTTGGTACTTGAATTATTATATAGATAAGAGGTGAGGAATTAGTCAATTCTTGAATCGTAAACTCTTAACATCAAGTTATGGAAACTCGCAAGTGTACTAAGAATAATTTAGGTTTGGCATTAGTGACTCACTGGTTATTGTTAGTTCTGTGGCGTATTTGCGTTGTTACTACTGGAGACTTTGTATTAACCGAAACCTTGACCGAATGAAATCTTGTGAAGAGAACTGGTATGGAATATAATGATCATGGCTTCAGCCGTTAAGCTAAATTGGATAAATTGTTCCGAGTTAGAATGAAACTGGGAATTGCATTGGTTGTGGTTGCAGTAGTACAACACCTGTATCTCTGTCATTGGGGAGTGTGGACCGATGTTATGATCTTGTAGTTGACAAGTGAAATTGTTCTACCGTTGCATGTTGCAAGTCCTTATTCTTTTGGTTGGTGAGAACTCCTACGAATGAGAATTTGAAGAGAATCTTCCATAAGTGTCAAAGTAATGAGATCTTACTCTAAGTGAGTTGTCGATGGCAAGATATCGAAGGAATGAAACGCCTGATGTGTATGGTTACCCTTTCGGCGTGAGACTAGGGGAAAATTAGTGAGGGAGTCTTTGACAACTCTTGTTATAGCGTTAGTGATTGGAGGATCTTAATAGGATTCTTTTGTTGGGAAATTGTACAAGGAAAGGATCTCGCCAAGATACCTTGTGGAACCTTGTCGAGGTAAGCCGAAGTGTTGTGTTTTGTGTTGTGATTCAATGAGAATAATTAGCATGGTATGTTTCTCTGAGGGAGAAATGAGACTAAGCGTTTGGTATGAAGCAACGGATAGGTTGTAGAAATAGTAAGTTGAAAGTTAACCTGATATTGGAAACGAGCGTACGAGTAAGGACACGAGGTTTGATTTTGTTGTGAAACGAGGTCTTAAGTCATGGAATCAAATTGGAATATGGGTATATCATGATGTGTGAGAGAATTAAGGATAAGAATGGATGTAAGACATTGATGTGAGCTGTCGTTGTGGATGAGTAAAGGAAATTCGATGACGAATTTCAATTCAAGAAGGGGAGGATGTAATACCCCGTATTTAATTAAATTCCCTGGGTAATATTAATTAGGATTAATTAAGTATTATCTGACTCAGAGATATTTTCTGGGTATTCTCAAATTGGACCCGTTAGTATACTAACTATCATGTATTGGTATAATATACATTGTTTGGTTTTTTTAAGAGAAAGAGAAACAAGTTATGTATTATAAAAAGAAAAGAAAAGAAAGAAAGTTGGTAAGAGAGAGAGAGAGAGAGAGAGAGAGAGAGAGAGAGTGAGAGAGAGAGAGAGAGAAAAGAGAAAGAAGGAAAAAGGAAAGAAGAAAGAAAGGGAGAAGAGAAGAAGAAGAAGAAGAAGAAAAAAAACCTAAGAAGAGGAAAAATGCTCGGATCATCGCCATTTCTTCGTCAAATCATCATCTTCACCAACCTCCTCGTCGATTGCAAGGTGGTTTCTTAGTTAGAAACTTTTCTTTTGAGTTTTGGTAGAGATATTGAGTTTTAGAGTTTTGTAGAAATCTTGGAAATTGAAAGATTAAACGGTTAAAACTCGATTAAAACACCCACATTATGAATATAAACATGTTTGATTATGTTTTGCTGGAATTGTTGACGTTTTGAATGGTTTTGGCATGGAGAAGGGATTGTCCCGTAAGGTGGAGAATCCTAGACTGGTATAGCTCGCTCAGCGAGAGTTCCAGGAAGATTTTCGCTCAGCGAGACCTGTAGGTTGAGTTTTTGGTGTTTAATTCATAAGTTGTGATTCGTCGGTCCGATTATTGCGTTCCACATATCGTTGTAAAGCTGAAAACATTTGCTAACTAATAAAGCCGAAAAATGTTAATTATGCCCGACTTTTACCCTACTTTTCCAATGAACTGTAATTATGTAAAATTGAGGAATTTGGGTTTTAACCTTTGAGGCTCGATTGAGAATTGAGGCGTGAGATCATTGTAAGAATCGAACGGAAGAAAAGACAATGAGTTTATGGTGAGGATTGTTTAATAGTAGTGATTAAACTAAAATGTTAGAACTGTATGTTCGGAAACTATAAAAATTAAAAGTATAAAGGTTGGATCGAGAGGTAGGAAATCTTACCATAAACCAATAGTGTGGCCTAGTTTGTAACTCGACTTGTTAGATGACATAACTCGTGTGAATGGCGAGGTTCACCCTAGATTGTATGAACCACTAGTGTGCTATACACTAGATCCTCCGTAATAGTCTTGTGTAAGTCTTGAGGTGGGTAATGTTGAGTCCCACGTAAAGCATCCTTAAGGGCTAGAGGGGTGTATTGCATGGGTCATCTGTAAAGTCTTGAGTAATTCTTGAGGTGGGTGATGTTTAGTACCACGAGAAGCATCCGTAAGGGCTTGAGGTACCGCTAGGTGTTGTGGTTTGTGGTTGTTCCTATGTATCCCGTACGAATCCTCCGTAAGGTCTTGAGTAAGCCTTGAGGTGGGTAATGTTGAGTCCCACGTGAAGCATCCGTAAGGACTTGAGATGTGTATGTTACAAATCCTCCGTAAGGCCTTGAGTAAGTCTTGAGGTGGGTTATTCTGAGTCCCACGGGAAGCATCCGTAAGGGTTTGAGGTGAGTACCTCACTGGTTTACGCGGGAAGTCTTGAGTAAGTCTCTTTGTGGTTACTTGGTGTTCCGCAAGAGCATCCATAAGGACTTGAGGAACCAGTTATTTCGACGTGAGTGTTGAATCGAGATATGTAGGCATCAAATCCTCTGTAAAGTTTTGGATAAATATTGAGATGGGTTGTTCTTAGTCCCATGCGAAGTACCCGTAAGGAATTCAGGTGAGAGCTACATTATCTATGCGACGATCTTGAGTAAGTATCTTTGTGGTTACCTTGTGTTTTGCAAGAGCATCCGTAAGGATCGAATAGAGTGTTATGTCGAATCCTCCATAAGGACTTGAGGTAGATGTTTCATTCTCTATATTTATTGTGGTAGTACATGTGGACTTTAGTTCCACTTGTTTCCGTTTCGTGAGTGAGGAAACAGTGAGTATTTGAGATTCTAGGAATCAAACCTTTTAGAGTCGAGGGAACTCTAAGATAGGGAACCCACTGAGATGTTGTTATCTCACCCCACTATTGTTGTTGCTTTTCAGGTTCCTTTTTGTAGGTTTGATTTACAAGTGGAGCTATGCTCGAGATGTTTCAAGTGAAGCTTAGTTTAGTCTTTCGCTGTGTATTTCTTTATATTTGTACAATAATGGATATTGTATGGATCTTAGCTTTTGTTTTAGTATAATTCCCAAGTCTTGCAACATTGTTGTATAGATTTTTATAGTTGGTCAAGAATGTGAATTATGCTATTAGGAATTTATGATGGTGTCAATACCAAAAATTAACTCTGTATGATATTATTCTAGATATATATTATATGGGTGTTACACCAATGGTACCTCAAGCCTTTACGGATGATTCCCGTGGGACTCAGTGTAATACCCACCTCAAGACTTACTCAAGACTTTACGAAGGACACAGTGTGTTACACGCCAATGATTCACATCACCTTAGGGTAATCCTAACATCTCACAAGTTATACTATTTTATTCCCAATAGTTCCCACTTTTCCTAACTAACATAATTACGGTTAATTAGAAAAGTCGGGTAAAAGTCGACTAAAAATATTATTTTTCGGTCTCATTAGATAGAACATATTTTTAGCTTCGAATCGGTATAAGGAACAGTTAAATAAGATGAACGATGGAAAAGTTATAAATTTTTAAAGATGGAACAAAATTAATATTTTCCAACACTAAGAGTGTTAACCGGTTAACGCCCCGTGGTTAACCGGTTAACCACTTCAGATATCAAAACCAGTAGCGCAATACAGCTCTGTTAACAGGTTAACGCCCTGTGGTTGACCGGTTAACTAGAGACAATAGCTCAATAAGCTACGTTTTTAACATACATAATTTTCCAAAACTCATCCAAAACATCATTAAATACCAGAACAATTAACAACAACGTTCCTACCCCTATAGTCAGCATAATCATACATTTTAATCGATATTTAACTGTTCAAACTCTCGATACTATGATTTCTAGCATTTTTTCCCTAACCTCGAAAATATACAAAATCTAGAAATAAAGGTATCTAACTAGAACCCACCTCTACCAAAGATGATTGAGAAGATTGAGAGATGAATGGGTGATGGAGCTTCAAGAATTAAGAGCTTCTTCTTCAAGCTTTCCTCTTCCTCCCTTTTCTCTTCTTCCTTTTCCTCTTTCCTTTCCCCTTGTTTTGTTTCTATGTTATTGTAAACACCCCAAATTTGCCCTCACCCATTCACACCATGGCTTGTGATCATGTCATATGCATAAAATCAATCATAACATCTCATACCACATTTTTCATTCACTGCATTGATTCAAAGTCATCTGCATCTAGGGTTTGTGATCTGAGCAATCCAAGAGCTTCTTGAGCCACTCCAAAGGTCATCAATCACTTCAAAGGGGTCCATGTATGTTCAAGCATCATGTTATATCCTCTCAAAGTCAAGAATGTCAAAAAATCACAAGAACTGAGAATGGTATGGAAGCAGAGCCAAGTTTGACTGCACAGTTGACCTAGAATTAGGGTTTTGGTTTCAGAGGCCATAACTCCAAATTTTTTGGTCATTCTTGTTTCTATTGGTCCCCGTATGGTATAGGGAGTATGAATATCAATTTTCATGAAGAAATTCCATGGGGAAGTCATCTGATCAAGAGTTGACTTTTCAAGCAAGTCAGTGTAAAATCAGGGCATCTGAGGCCCCCAATGACCCAACCAAAGGGTGTTCTTCATCATTTTGATTGTGTATGGTCTTTATTTGATCATGGAAGATGTTGGAAGTTCACAAAATTGAAGAATTTCAAGTCTTTTGCAAAGTTGACGTTTTGGGAAAGTTTGACTTTTAATGAAATTTCCATTTTGGGAAACTTTTTCAACCCTTGCTTTTTGATTCAAAAATGCTTCAAATGGAAAAACTTTGGTCATGAAAGTTGTAGAATGGATCATTCCCTTTTCAAAAAGTACAAGAACATGACCTAATTCATTTTGGATCAAAAGTTATGGCTTGTCAAAGTTGGGAAAAATCACATAACTTCAAGTTTTCTACCAAAGAGGCAAAGTTGCAAATTCACTTGTCAAGGAAAATTGAGCTATCAAATAGACTTCTAATCTTCATACAAACATCACACATGACTTAAACTTCAGATTGGCCCAAGAATTTCTTAAGTTCTATGCCTTAAACTTCAAGAATTACAAAAGAGATCAAAGTTGTGACAATTTGCAAAAGGGATCAAAACTTCTCATCCACTTGCCTCAGTTCATAAAATCTGATTCAAAAGCATTCCTTGATCCTTGCTGAACTCAACCATGCTCCTATCCTAGCCTGCCACTTGCCCATACTTCCAAGTACAACTTGCTTGACTTTTTGCAACTTGAAGCCATACCAATCCCACAGTGACACAACCACTCTCTGCCCAATCCAGACTTTACAAACACATCCCAAGGCTTCATTCTCATAACACACACAAGCTTGAAACACTCTCCAACACAGCTCTCTCATTTTCACACCATTTTGCAAAAGCATTCGAGACTGATTGTACAAGCTGCAAACATACAAACCAACTTCACAAACATACTCAGCACACTTTCCTGGTCACAAAGCACCCATCACCATTGCCTAAAACTCCCAGAATCACAAATACGATTTCCACCCCACCTTGAACAGAACTTCTGCCATCTCTCAAACCACCCATTATAAACTTCAAACAAGCATTGAAAGCTTCTCAGGGGGTCCAGTGGAGTTGATTGCAAGCAAGAAACCAGCCAGAAAGTACCAGAAACCAAAGCTTCAGTTCAGGTAGCCATCTCAAACTTTTTTTCCAGAAACATGTTTTTAAGTTCCTAAATGATTCTCTATGCTCCACTGATCATGCTGATATGTTTTGTTTCGAAAATGATTGAGTATTGAGTGTGTATGTTGCTTCTGAAACTTTGCTGACCTAAATGCATTTTGCTTCGATTCATGGATTTGATGATGGATAAATGAATTTTGATGGCTGATTCTTGTTGGGGTTGGGGAGAGGATCATTTCTGGAGAGTTTTAGGGCCTGGGGATGCGTATTAAGAGAGATAGCTTGAGTGGTTGGCCGGAGAAGACGACTGGAACAGTGTTCCGTTCGTCTGAAAGTCATTAGGGTTTGATTAATTAGGGTTAATCATAATTATGTGAATTTGAATCTTAGCCCTTGGATATGGCGCCAGGTCCACTCCCGCGCGTGTATGTTTGAATATCAGCCATTGATTGTGCTGACTTTCTCATTTTCATATTTAATTCATTTTATTTTTTTCATTTAATTGCATTTGTTTTGTCCAATTTATTAAAAATAGTAAAACATTTTCAAAAATTCTGAAAATTTTTATACAAGCTTTTATTAATTTTCAGAAACCAAAAACATTTTTATTTTTATTTTTTGCATTAAAAAATATTTTTAAATCATTTAAAAGTTTATTTTTAATTAATTAATGAGAATTAATTAATTAAAAATACTTTTAAGTATTTAAAAATCACCAAAAAATTCATGAAACCTTTAAAACCATTTAGAAACATTGTCCAACCTTAAAACCAAATTTCTTTTTCGATCTTGATGTCTTTTGAAAATTTTCAATGGAATTAAAATCATTTCAAAGCAATATTTTGTTCCAAAATTCATTTCTGCCTAACCATTGAGAGTTGGACTTTGATTCTTTTTGCATTGTGTCTTGCATATCATGTAGTTTGTAGGTTTAAATATGCATGAATTGATCTTGCATTTCCTATTTGTTTGGCATTTTTCTTGACAAGGTACCTTAAAACCCTAGCAATCTTAAGAAATTTATAACCCTCATTAGGTTAAGAGTTAGAACCCCTCCTTTGGGAAGTGAGTTTGTATAGGTTTAGGGTTCCTTTGAGTGCATTTTCAATTTTTTATCTTGGTGTTTGCTTCTGGTTTTGGTTTTTGTTTGGTGCATTGATCATAAACCCTAATTTGGGCTTCCTTTTGCATTCATCTTGCATTTGCTTACATACCATGACTTGCCATGACATTTTATGCATCCATTTGATTCATTAGACATCTTAAGACATATTAGAAACATGTTTGATCATTGCATCTTGCATTTGCCATGTTGTATGCCATTTGCATTCCATAACTTTTCATGTATGATCATAGTTCTAAGCATGCTTCTCTTGCATCCATATGTTAATATGATCATCCCCATGCCTTGTTTCATGTTTGCATCATCTCATAGCACCATTATCATCACACATATGCTTCTGGTTTTGATTTATATCATGCCATTTCATCTCATTTTGCATTGCATTGCATTTCTTTCACTAACTTTTCAGGTGGTAAGTCACTTTGAGAAGTGAATTTGCCTTCACTTCTCACAATTTCTTTTCATCTCTCTTATGCATCATTGCTGCATTTCATCTTGTGTTTGAGATTGAGCTTGCTCTTTCTTCTTCTTCTTACTTTCTTTCTTCAAGTGACTTGTCTTCTTAAATGAAGCAAGTTACTTTGCTTCTCTTTGCTCATTTCATCTGCTTCCTGGTGGTTCCTCTGAAGATTTCTCTTGTAAACCTCACAAACCTTAGGAACAACCAAGCATGACAATAATTAGGGTTTTGATCAGTCCCCCCATTTAGCTTTTACCTTTGTGTCTCATTGAGTCTTCTCTTCTCATCTCATAATCAGGGACTAAACCCTAAAGGCTTTAAGGCTTTATGATTAAGCTTATGCCTGCATCCTTCTATTAGGATGGAGTGTATAACTTTAATCCTAACTGTTAAACCCTTAATGTGTTTAAATCCTTTAATCAATCCATCTAATAATCATCAAGACATCAAGCTTGTAACTTGGGCCTTGCATTAGGGTTCTAATTCTTCCTTAATTGGTTAAGAAGGACTAACCCTAGTGTTAATGGGCAAGTCCCCCTCAAGTTGTCTTACAAATAATAAAATCCACTTCATCCTCTTATCATCAACTAAAATCCACTTAATAAAGGCTTTGTTTTGTCATGAGTTTAATCCCTAATCATGGATTAAGTTGAGGAGCTTTCCTCTGCTTAAACACTCTCATCTATTATCCTTCTATTAGGATGGTGTAATGAGTCTATTTAATCCTTGATTATGGCTTAACCTCATTACTTAGCACTAAACAAAAATAACAAAAACATCTAAATAATCACAAGTAGGTTAATGACCTTAATCCTGCATCAATGGGTGATTAAGTGTGAGAAGCTGACTTCACACTTAAGGTATTCTCATTACCCCTAATCAGAGGGAAGATGTGATGAGTTTACTAACCCATTGGTTTAGGCTTAAGCTCATTAACTTATGACAAACTTCAAAAGGCAATAAAAGACTGAAAACACAAAAACAAACAATAACCGTCTCCTCCGGGATTCTTTTCTCATCTCATTCACTCATAACCGAGAACTTGCTTCTTCCGTCTAATGCAAGACAGTTTGCACCTGAGCCAGACAGGTCATACACTTGAGCATAGACAAGTAAGCAGTTCACAAGTCAATTTATCTTTCAGTCTCTTTGGGTCGAACTACGGTGTTTTGACTTCCTCATTGCACGAGAGGATACGTAGGCATAACTTAACAGTTATCGAACAAAAGTCTCTGTATATTCCCCCTCCTTCTAGCCTTATTCTTTAGCCTCATTATCATGAGCATTTCATCTTTGTTCTTACACTGACACTACACATATCACACTTCACTTTCTTTTACACTGACACCTGTACATTTTTTTTCCAGCTCTTTTATACACAGATTGCACTGACACTACCCCTTTAAAACACAAATCTTTTAAGCGTGGATCCCGTCGAGTACGACGGACAATCTGGGTGCTAATACCTTCCCAGGTTGTAACCAACCCCCTTTCTCAGTCTCTCTGGTTCGCAACCGTCTTATCCATATCTTTCCTAGGTTTATGCAGCATTACCTTTCCTTCGGGATAAAAATGCCTAGCTGGCGACTCTTTTCATTCCCTGTGAGTTCACTCCTGTGTGTTCTCACATCCTCCTTTCGCCGACCGTTCGCGTCTGTACCTTTATCTGGGCCATTCCCATTTATCGGGAGCGACAGCTTGGCGACTCTGTTGGGGAACCTTATACTGTAACCAGGGCTTTTGGTTCCTTTTGTGGGTTCCTCCTAGCGCTTGTTTGATTTGTGTTTACTAGGGTGTTATGTGCTATTTGTGTTTGTATATTTTGTTTTATTTATTGCCTTATGTACAGTTGTTTTACTGCTTTCTTTATAGCTTTACATATATCATACTGTCATATTATTCTGGCTGGATCTGGTCCTGTTGCTTTGGTGGGTGGGTGTTCTATTGAGAGTTTAAGGTCCTACACCTGGGACCTGAGTGACACCTAGGCTAGAGTGGTTCATGTTCTTTCCCATTCCATTTCGGTCTGGTGCGGGAATATGAAACACGGTTCAGATATGAGTTTCTTCTTGAGAACTCTGTGCTACAGATTTCCTGTAGTGCTAGGGCTATCTAGGAAGCCTGCTAAGTCTGGATGACCTTTAGTATTTGGCCTTCAGAAACTGAGGTGAATTAGAGGAGGATCTTTTATAGTTATTGTAAGCACTGTACCTCCGGGTTAGAAGTGTTTACACTTCTCATAACTGATCCAAGTCTGAGGATCCTTGTTTTAGAACATCACCTGTGAGGGGGTTGGGCTGTTTACAGGATTGCAGGTACCCTTGACCTCAGCATACCCTGATACTTTGTTATGTTTGAGAATGCTTCACTTGGGACAGTTCTTGTGATTTAACCCAGGACATGTGACTCTTTATTTGAGTCCCCCACCTTGGTTACTGGACTTATGAACCTCCATCTGGACTTCTTAAACATACATGAACTTATACCAAGGCAGTAATCAGATCCAGCTTGATCACAAACCCTTGCATGTCATCTGCATACATCATCATTGCATCATTTAACATTTGCTTATTTGTTTTTCAGGGTATCCATACTATATTTTGGCTTGGTTTTGACCCCTTCATCTGCATAGACCTATCTTCACCAGTATCTGCTTCAGCTATCCTCATCAGCTACTTACTTCAGTCACCTGCATCACCAGTCTCAGCCTGTCAGTGGTCCATCTTCTTGTATCAGTCACCATCATCAGCATCTGTTTCAGCTTTTCTTCAGCAACATGGCACCTAAGAAGAGCAACATCTCCTATCATTTCTTTGAGCCTGAGCTAGCTGGCATCAGGAAGGTCCAGGCCCTGATTACTCCAGACCATATACCACTATTCAGAGAACATTATGGAGGCATCCTTGATGTGGTTATGGATTTGGACCCTTCCCAGAGGAGCTTGATTCATACTTGCCTGCAGTTCTATGATCCCCCTCTGAGGTGCTTCACCTTCCAGAATTTTCAGTTGGGACCCTTGTTGGAAGAGTATTCATCACTGATTGGTGTACCTATTAGGGGTGGAGTCCCCTTCAACCCTGAGATGGCTTTTCCTAGTAATGAAGAGGTGGCAAAGGCATTATATCTAGAACCAGTTCTGATTGGGCAGAACATGACAGCCAAGGCTGGGATCTCTGGCCTGCACTTGGATTTCTTGACCTCTCAGGCTATTCTGAAGGCCTCCTTGGGGGAATGGAAGGTAGTCTGTGCATTATTATCCCTTAGCATATATGGGGTTATATTATTTGCAGATGAGCCTAAGTTTATTAGCAAGAATGCAATCCATCTTTTCATTCTGAGGAACCCAGTGCCCACCTTACTTGGAGATTTCTACTACTCTGTTCACCAAAGGAATGAAAAGCAAAGGGGAAGATTGGTGAGATGCTGTGCTCCTTTGTTCCATACCTGGTTACTCAAACACCTGCCCAAGACTGACGCATTCTTGAACCCTCATCAACAAAAGAATTGGGCCAGGAGGCTTGTTGCTTTAACCTCAGATGATATCAGGTGGTGCACTCAGAGCACTAAGGGCAGGGACATCATTACTAGTTGTGGGCAGTTCCCTAATGTACCCCTGATAGGAGTGAAGGGTTGCATCAACTACAACCCTCTTCTATTCAAAAGACAATTGGGCTATGCATTAGTCCACCCTCCTAGAGTACAGGATTTAGCTGAGACCCTTTATTGTGAGAACAAGCCTAATCTGGCTATTGTCAGGCAAGCATCCTGGGCTTGGGACAATGTCCAGGCTAAAGGGGTAACCATTCTTGGGAGATGCAACAATGTGGCCTCAGCTCAGTACTATGAGTGGTCTCATGCCAGAGCACAAATTTCTGGGATGCCCTTCACCATTGAAGATGTGCCTGGACCATCCTCAGCACCACCTCCAGCAACTGTCAGCCTGGAAGAGTTTGAGAAGCTAAAAGAGAGGAATGAGAATTTGTCTGAAGCCTTGAAGAGAACCCTCTGGGAGAGGAGCGACGGTCGGCTGGACATTGAAAGGTTAGAAAAGCTTAAGGTGGAGCATCTAGCCAGGATTGAAAAGTCAGAGGACTACATCAAGAAGTCAAGGGCTGGAGAACAGATTTTGAAGAATGCCTGCAAAGAGGCCCAGTTCCAAAGAGCTAGGACTGATCTTTATCTGAAGGAGAGCCAAGCTAGGTGGGTCAGAATCACTGAAGCTCGCACTTAGGAGGATAAGAGGACTCAGGACAAGATTGAACAGTTGGAGGCTAGTGCAAAGGAGCAACAAGAAGCCTTGCTAGCAGCCCAGAGAGAGATCTCAGAATTGAAGCTCAAGGCTGGTGTGAAGAGGTCAAAGGACCAGGGCAGACATTAGAAGCTAACTGCAGCTATTGCCACCGGGAATCTTCTCATCAGGAATCTCACAGAGCATCCAGCTGACCCTGTGACTGAAGCACTTCTAAAGGAAGTTCAGGGGGATGAGTTTGGTCTTGGTGTCTGACTTTTGCTTGTTGTTGCTTTCATTTCTTGTACTTTTCTTTTGTGTTGTATTTTTTTGACCCCTCAGAGGGCATGTATTGTAAAAAGAACAAACTATGTATGTTTTTCCTTTTGTAATATATTTACTAGTTTGTTTTATCTGAGTTCTTTTTCTCTCAAGCAACATCAAAAGCATCTTCCTCAGGGGTCTGGAAAGGTCAAAACCAAGTGCCAAGCCGGATACCTTGGAAACAAATAAGCATACTGCATTGCATACTAACCTTTTGTTTTGTTTTGTAGGTTTTGTTTTGATTTTGTTACTAACTCTGTTGTGGTTCAGGAACTATTGCTCGACGTCGGGTGTTCCCACTCAACCGTCCACACAGATATCCCACCCGCAACAACCTTCCGGGCATACAAATGGACCAAGTACAGCAGGAACTTACAGAGGTCAGGACTCAAATGGCCAATGAGAGACTGGAAATGAGAAATCAGATGACCCAGTTTATGGAGGTGATGAATGGATTGGCACAGAGCCAAGAGAGATTAAGGGTACTAGTAGAAAGGCAGACCCAGGAGGAACCCCATCTAGGGACTGGGGGGACAAGCAATAATGAGAGGGTTCAGCCTCATGTTAATCCTCCAGTCTATGGACCCCACCTTCATCCAGAGATCAACATCCCTGCTAATGTGCAAGGGAATGCCACTGCAGGCAGGGTATTACAGGAAGACCCCCAGGAAGATCAATTTACTGTGATGGGAGCTAGGGATGAAGCCTATGACAGAAGGCTAGATGAGATTGCAGAGAAACTGAGATCTCTGGAGTCTCATAATTCCTTGGGCTTTGATGTTATGGACATGGGTTTAGTGGACGGGGTCAGGATTCCCCACAAGTTTAAACCTCCATGCTTTGAGAAGTACAACGGAACTTCCTGTCCCCGAACCCATTTACAATCCTTCCTGGGGAGGCTGAAGGCATATACCATGGATGAAAAGCTATGGATGTTTTATTTTGAAGATAGCTTAACAGGAGCTTCAAGGGAATGGTACTCTCACTTGACTAGAGCAACCATTAGATGCTGGAAGGACCTGGCTGAGGCCTTTATCAGACAATACCAGTACAACTTGGATATGGCTCCCAACAGGACCCTCCTGATGGGAATGTCTCAATCATCCAGGGAAAGCTTTCGGGAGTACACCCAGAGGTGGAGACAGCTTGCTGCTGCTGTCCAGCCACCCATGTCAGAGAGGGAAATGGCTGATATGTTTATGAACACCCTCCAAGGGACATACATTGACAGGCTAGCTACTTTTTCTTCCACTAGCTTTGCTGACGTGGTCATAGTCGGGGAAAGAATTGAGAGCCTATTAAAGATGGGCAAGATTTCTGACAGCGGTGCGAGCTCGTCCAGCAACCCCAGAAAACCTTTTGTAGGTCCAAGAAGAACCGGTGAGACCAATGCTATTCAGGCCAGCAGGGGCAGACCACAATATGTTCATAGGTCAGTGGCAGCAATCACCATTCCCTCTCCAATGCCTCAGCAACCAGTATATCAACCACAGCAACAACCCCATTACCAGCAACAAACTCAGTATCCTCCTCAGAGAAACTACAACAACAACAACAACAACAGTCAGTAAAGACCATTCCAACAAAGACCATCTCAGGCCAATAGGGTGATCGATCCGATCCCTATGCCTTATGCCGCTTTACTGCCACAGCTCCTGAAGCTCAACCTAGTTGAGTTAAGGACGTTGGCACCACCAGATCCTTCCAGTCTGCCCAAAAATTATGACGCCAGCGCCAGGTGTGCTTTTCACTCAAATGCACCTGGCCACAGTACAGAGAAGTGCAGAGCTTTGCACATGAAGGTTCAGGATCTAGTGGATTCCAAAGCTCTAAACTTTGCACCCCCGCCAAATGTCAACAAGAACCCTATGCCCAACCATGGAGGGCCCAGAATCAATGCTATTGAAGAAGATAAGCCGTCTTACTTGATAACCAGTGTGGGGCAGATTCGGACACCTTTGGTAGAGATTAAAGCTCAACTCCTTGAATGTCAAATGTTCCCGGGATGTGAGCTAGGATGTGCTTATTGCAACATTTCAGTAAATGGGTGTGATAACTTGAGAAGTGGCATAGATGGTCTCATCCAGAGTGGTCTGCTTCAAATCACAACATCAATACCTACCAATCCAGCAATCTCCTTAACAACAGTTCCAGAATCTCCTACAACTGCAGCAACAATAATTCCAAACAATTCTTCAGTTTCATCAACAAATGCTTCGTCCGTCACTTCAACGGACCAAATATCAACAAACATCTCTTCTACAACTTCAGCACCCCTTCATTCAGAATCTCCTACAACAGCAACACTCATCCAGCCAACAGGGTCTCCTACAACATCAACAACAAATAATGAAAGCGTCTCAACGGTTACAATATATTATGATCCCGCAAATGATTCTGCCTACAACTCACAGGGTGCCGCTCCTGTCAGAGCACCAGTTACAATATACTATGATCCACATACTATCATGGTCCCTTCTGCAGCTGTTGTCAGTCCAGTCACTATCACAGTGCCTGGGCCAGTTCCTTATGAAAGCAGTAATGCCATTCCCTGGCATTACTGCTCCGATCTATACTGCGAAGGACAGAAAATCACTCTTGAATCATCAACTTCTTCACCACAAATAGACAATGTGGGGGGAGGCGGAGGCTTCACTCGAAGCGGACGTCTTTTTGCCCCACAAATTCAAAGACCCAATGCCGAAGTAGAAGCTGCTGCCAAGGCAAAAGGGAAGAGCATGGTGCAAGAAGAACAAGTTGCTAAAGAAGCTTTAAAGACCCCTTTTGACCAAGAGGTTGATGAATTCATGAGAATCATCAAGAAAAGTGATTACAAGATAGTGGACCAGCTTCACCAGACACCTTCCAAGATCTCCATTTTATCATTGCTAATGTGCTCCGAGGCTCATCGGAACGCACTATTAAAAGTCTTGCACGCAGCTTATGTGCCAGAGGAGATTACCGTCAATCAGTTGGAAGCTGTAGTTGGAAATGTTAACGCTAGTCATGGACTAGGATTTACCAACACTGATTTGACAACGGAAGGCCGCAATCACAACAAGGCTTTGCACATTACCTTGGAGTGTAAGGGTGCAGTTCTTTCTCATGTATTGGTGGACACAGGGTCATCCTCAATGTTCTACCTAAGAAAGCCCTTGTGAAGCTGGAGTATGAAGGATTGGCATTACGTCCCAGCAACTTGGTAGTGAGAGCCTTTGACGGTTCTAAGAGATCAGTTCTGGGAGAAATTGAGTTGCCTATAACGATTGGCCCACAGACTTTCAAAACGACCTTCTTCGTGATGGATATACAGCCTGCCTACAGCTGTCTATTGGGTAGACCATGGATACACGCCGCTGGCGCCGTGACCTCAACCCTTCACCAGAAGTTAAAATTCGAGTGGGAGGGCCAAGTCGTTACTATTTGTGGAGAAGAGGATATTTTTGTTAGTCATCTGGCTACATACAAATACATTGAGATGGATGGGGAGATCCATGAAACCATGAGTCAGGGATTTGAAGCCCTAAACATTAACGAAGCATCCGCTGTACTTGGAACCTCAATGACATCTTATCAGCAAGCCCGAAAGGTTGTTGAAGAAGGGACCACTCAAGGCTGGGGCAAGCTGTTGCCCGTAGAAAAGAAAGAGGACAGATTTGGGTTGGGTTACAAACCAACTCAACAAGATCAAGCAGAGGCTGCTAAGAAGCCCAATTTTGTCAGTGGGGGGATGCTCACCCCCGATGCAGTAAACAACTTGGAAGATGAGTCGGAAGATGAGCGCAACCTGGAGAGCTGGATACGTCCAAGGATCCCGGGGAGCCGTATCTCAAACTGGTCTTCCCAGGAAATTATAAAGGTTACTCCTGCAAAGTAATTATTATTTCCTGTATATTTTAAGCATGCATCAAGTCTTGCATCTTGCCCAAGATGACAAGACTCATTTTGTAATCGGGCCATCTGTAATTTTGTGCAAACAGATAAATTAATGATAATCAGACATCTTTTGCAAATGAGTCTTTTTCTTTTCCGCTCACTGTTTTTCCATTTTTCTTTTTGTACAAAAATAAATGGAAATGTTTTCAAAATGATAACTTCATTTCACTTTTTCTAAACAAGATTAAAATCAATCACTAAAATGAAAAATCTAAACCCTTGCAGAGAGTGCCTTTCAGACTGCACCGACAACAGCACAGCTATGGCTTTGTATGACTTTGACAATCCAATCAATCAAGCTGATGAAGGGGTCGAAGAAGATTATGAGCTTCCTGAAGAGCTAGCCAGGTTGTTAAGGCAAGAGGAGAAGGTTATCACTCCTCATCAGGAGGAGATTGAAACGGTTAATCTTGGTACGGATGAAGACGTAAAAGAAGTTAAGATCGGGGCCTGCCTACAAAATTCAGTGAAAGAACAACTGATTGATCTGCTTCGGGAGTATGCAGATGTGTTTGCTTGGTCTTACCAGGATATGCCAAGGTTGGACACCGATATCGTCATGCACAAGCTGCCATTGAAAGAAGACTGCCCACCAGTAAAACAGAAGTTGCGCCGTACTCGCCCGGATATGGCAATGAAAATAAAGGAAGAGGTACAAAAGCAGTGGGACGCAGGATTCCTTGCTGTGACTAGCTATCCGCCGTGGGTTGCTAATATAGTACCTGTGCCTAAGAAAGACGGCAAGGTAAGGATGTGTGTTGACTACCGGGATCTGAACAGAGCCAGCCCGAAAGATGATTTCCCATTACCTCACATTGATGTATTGGTTGATAATACGGCTCAGTTCTCGGTATTCTCCTTCATGGACGGATTTTCAGGATACAATCAGATCAAGATGTCACCTGAAGACATGGAGAAGACAACTTTCATCACACCCTGGGGCATGTTCTGTTACAAGGTGATGTCGTTCGGACTGAAGAATGCTGGTGCAACATATCAACGGGCTATGGTAACGTTATTCCATGATATGATCCATAAAGAAATCGAGTGTTACGTGGATGACATGATTGCCAAGTCCCTCACGGAGGAAGACCACCTGGTGAATCTGTTGAAGTTATTCAAGCGTCTGAGGAAATACCAACTAAAGCTGAACCCCAACAAGTGCACATTTGGGGTGCGATCTGGTAAGCTGCTGGGATTTATTGTAAGCGAGAAAGGGATTGAGGTTGACCCTGATAAAGTCAAAGCCATTCAGGAAATGCCTGCACCAAAGTCTGAAAAAGAAGTTCGAGGGTTTCTAGGTAGATTGAACTACATTTCAAGGTTCATATCTAACCTTACTGCAACCTGTGAACCCTTGTTCAAACTGTTAAGAAAAGAATAGACGGTTAGGTGGAACAAAGACTGCCAGAGGGCTTTTGACAAGATCAAAGAATACCTGCAAGAACCACCAATCCTTATGCCTCCAGTTGAAGGAAGACCTCTGATAATGTACTTGACAGTATTAGAAGAGTCAATGGGGTGTGTGCTGGGCCAGCATGACGAGTTTGGTCGAAAAGAGTATGGAATATACTACCTAAGCAAAAAGTTTACCGACTGTGAACAACGTTATTCACTGCTCGAGAAAACTTGTTGTGCTTTAGCGTGGGCTGCTCGCCGACTGAGACAGTATATGCTAACCCACACTACTCTATTGATCTCCAAAATGGACCCAGTTAAGTACATTTTCGAGAAGCCAGCTCTTACCGGACGGGTTGCAAGATGGCAAATGATCCTCACAGAATATGACATCCAGTACACATCTCAGAAAGCCATCAAGGGCAGTGCATTGTCTAATTATCTTGCTGAACAACCTATTGATGATTACCAGCCTATGAGATTTGACTTCACTGATGAAGACATCATGTTCATAAAAGCGAAAGATCATGAAGAGCCTGTTCACACTGAAGGGCCTGACCCGGAAGAAGAATGGACTATGATGTTTGATGGGGCTGTTAATATGAATGGTCGTGGTGTTGGTGCAGTACTCATTACACCTAAGGAAGTTCACATGCCTTTCTCGGCAAAGCTCACTTTCAACTGCACTAACAACGAAGCTGAATACGAAGCTTGCATTATGGGTCTTGAGGAAGCCATTGACCTCAGGATTAAGACATTGACTGTATTCGGAGATTCAGCTCTGGTAGTTAATCAAACCAATGGCAAATGGTACACCCACCAGGATCATCTGATACCTTACAGGGATTATACAAGAAGGTTATTGACTTTCTTCACAACGGTCATACTTGAGTATATCCCTCGGGACGAGAATCAGTTTGCAGATGCTCTGGCTACCATTTCATCCATGATCAAAGTTCAAGCTGCCAACTTTGTGCCTCGGATTTCAGTGTCCAGACTTGACAGACCAGCATATGTATTTGCGGCAGACGTTGTCAAAGATGATAAGCCTTGGTTCCATGACATTAAGTGCTTCTTGGAGGATCAAACATACCCACCTGGGGCATCTTCCAATGATAAGAAGACTTTGAGAAGGCTTGCTGGTAGTTTCTTCCTGAACACTGATGGTTCCCTGTACAAGAGAAACTTTGATATGGTACTCCTCAGATGCGTTGATAAAACAGAAGCAGACTTGTTGATGCACGAGGTGCACGAGGGATCCTTTGGTACCCATGCAGGAGGGCATGCAATGGCCAAGAAGTTGCTAAGATCAAGCTATTACTGGATCACAATGGATGCGGACTGTTGTGCCTATGCCAGAAAATGCCATAAATGCCAGATTTATGCGGATAAGATGCATGTGCCTCCCAATCCTCTGAATGTGATGTCTTCACCCTGGCACTTTGCTATGTGGGGCATTGATATGATCGGCAAGATTGAACCGACTGCTTCAAACGGCCACAGATTCATCCTGGTAGCCATTGATTATTTTACCAAGTGGGTCGAAGCAGCTTCATATGCAAATGTTACAAGGCAAGTGGTAGCCAGATTTCTGAAGAGAGATATCATCTGTCGGTATGGAGTTCCCGAGCGAATCATTACTGATAATGGTTCCAACTTGAACAACAAAATGATGGCAGAGCTATGCCGGGACTTCAAGATCCAACACCATAATTCTTCTCCTTACAGGCCAAAGATGAACGGCGCTGTTGAGGCAGCCAACAAGAATATCAAGAAGATTGTGCAGAAGATGGTAGTCACCTACAAAGACTGGCATGAAATGCTACCATTTGCCTTGCATGGGTACCGCACGTCAATCAGAACATCCACTGGGGCAACGCCTTATCAGCTTGTGTATGGTATGGAGGCGGTCCTACCTGTTGAAGTTGAATTACCCTCCTTGCGAGTACTGATGGATGTTAAGCTGAACGAAGCAGAATGGGTCCGGTCCCGATACGAACAACTGAGTCTGATTGAAGAAAAGAGATTAGCTGCAATCTGTCATGGGCAGCTGTATCAAAAAAGAATGAAGAAAGCCTTCGATCAGAAAGTCAGGCTCCGAGAGTACCAAGTGGGAGATCTTGTGCTGAAGAGAATCCTCCCTCCTCATACAGACCACAGGGGCAAATGGACTCCAAACTATGAAGGACCATTCGTGGTAAAGAAAGTTTTCTCTGGTGGAGCACTGATGCTCAGCACCATGGATGGTGAAGACTTCCCGTCCCCTGTGAATTCAGATGCAGTTAAAAAATATTTCGCATAAAAATGACCCGCTGGACATAAAAACAAAATGTAAGTCCAGGCAAAAATAGGGCATCCCGGCGAGTCAAAAACAGAATAAAAGACTCGGGCAAAAATAAGGGAAAATAAGCAAAAAAAAATGTACACCCGTTGAGTTGAAAAGCCGCATTGGACAACTCAGGCAAAAAAAGGGTATCCCGATGGATTGAAAACCCGAAAGGGCGATCCATGCAAAATAAGGGAATAAGCGAACAACTGCATTCTGAATTCGTCTGTATCACTTACAACTTGGTTAGCTTCAAAAGGATCAAGCACCGGTCAGAATCAACCTTCTTCAGAAAGCAAGACGAGAAGAACGTCAAAAGTCATACGAGTCATAGCAAAAGGGGAAGCTCCTTGAAGCGTCGTCAACATAGCCAACATTTTGTTTCTCAATTTGTAACAATCTCCTCATTTTAGGGGATCTGTTTCTCTGAATGTATCTCGCCAATTCAGGGCATATAAATCAATAAAATCATATTTTCAGTCATGTTTTGTCTCATACATTTTATTTTCATTTGCAAAATGTCCGATGTCCTTAAGATACTGATTGCATAAATACAGATGCTTCTCTTAAAATACGTGCTGGCAGGAAATATGTTTACTCCCGGGAGTGTCTGGACTCCTATGATGGAATCTGGTAAGAGATACCTCGGGATTACTTGTATGTTTCAATCTTTGCAGGATCGCAGGTATTCGAAGCGCAGCATGGGGCATGTAAGCTTTATCCCAGCAAGCTGGCAAATCAACACTCAGTCTTAACACTCGAAGTGTTTTCTCCCCAGCTGAGTTGCCACTTGTTATTTCTCCCAGCCGAGGTACCAATCATTCTTCCTCCTCAGCTAAGTACAAAAGACCAGGAAACCATCTCCCCACAGAGTTTCAGCCTCTATCCAGGAGAGCAACGCACGAAGGAATCACAACAGAGTGACGAAAGCTTCTACAAACCCCAGCTGGGTCCTTCATTTACGGGAATAGGTCTATCATTGACCCATTTCCCCAAGCAGAATTATCTCATCAGATCTACCAATGATCTCATCCCCAGCTGGGATGTCCACTTCAAACAGATCGACCAGAGATCTTCACAACAACAGGATCCGAATCCCGGATTGGCATCTTTGCATAATCATAGCATGCGCATCATATTCACCCCACAAAGCGTAGCATTCTGTCTAATACGGAGCATTACGGCAAAAATCAAACATGTTGCATAATCATAAGCCATTTTCTGAATCAAACACTTGTGAATATCAACAATCCATCAATAATATACAGAAATGCTCCCCAGATTCCCCAGCGGAGAGCTAAAGCTAAAGCAGTTGCCTTACACCCACAAACACCAGTACACACTCCTTGTGGCACCCGTCCGTGTCATATCCCCAGCATAAAGCAAAAGCGTCCTCTTTGCACTCATAGATACAAATATATACAATTCCTTGACATCCGTCTATGTCATTTTCCCCAGCACAGTAACCTAAACACTTTGTATATCAGATACTTGTTTATACTTTACTTTTCTCCTTTTGACACTCGTCCGTGTCACTCTCTCCAGCAGGATAAACACTCAATTATACATCACTCATACTTATTTTATTTATACAGATACTTGTCTGTATCCTGTATACACCATTTATATCCCCAGAGATTCGACACTCGTCCGTGTTCTTTGTTAACCAGTTGGTACTCGTCCGTACCATCATCTCAGAACATGCGTCTAGCGTTTGTTTCTACTTGATACTCGTCCGTATCATAGTCTTAAGGATGCTCGTCCGCATTTTTAATCCATACACTGTGTCAGACACTTATGTCTTCTTGAATTTAGACACTCGTCTGTGTCTACTATTCCCAGAAGAGTCCCATCAGAATCAACACTCGTCCGTGTTCCTTGTTAACTAGTTGATACTCGTCCGTATCATCATCTCTGAACACGTGTCAGTATTTGTTTCTACCTGATACTCGTCCGTATCATAGTTGTAAACACCCCAAATTTGCCCTCACCCATTCACACCATGGCTTGTGATCATTGCATATGCATAAACACAATCATACCATCTCATATTACATTTTGATTCACTGCATAGATTCAAGGTCATCTGCATCTAGGGTTTGTGATCTGAACAATCCAAGAGCTTCTTGAGCCACTCCAAAGGCCACCAATTACTTCAAAGGGGTCCATGTGTGTTCAAACATCATATTATACCCTCTCAAAGTCAAGAAATTCAAATAATCACAAGAACTGGGATTTGTATGGAAGCAGAGCCAGGTTTGACTGCACAATTGACCTAAAATTAGGGTTTTGGTTTCAGAGGCCATAACTCCAAATTTTTTGGTCATTCTTGTTTCTATTGGTCTCTATATGGTATAGGGAGTATGCATATCAATTTTCATGAAGGAATTCCATGGGGAAGTCATCTGATCAAGAGTTGACTTTTCAAGCAAGTCAGTGCAAAATCAGGGCATCTGAGGCCCCCAATGACCCAACCAAAGGGCATTCTTCATCATTTTGATTGTATATGATCTTTATTTGATCATAGAAGAGGTTGGAAGTTCACAAAATTGAAGAATTTGAAGTTTTTGCAAAGTTGACTTTTTGGGCAAGTTTGACTTTTAATGAAAATGTCATTTTTTGCAACTTTTTCAACCCTTACTTTTTGATTCAAGAAAGCTTCAAATGGAAAAACTTTGGTCATGAAAGTTGAAGATTAGATCTTTCCCTTTTCAAAAAGTACAAGAACATGACCTAATTCATTTTGGATCAAAAGTTATGGTTCATCAAAGTTGGCAAAAATCACTAAATTTCAAGTTATGCACCAAATGGAAAACTTGCAAATTCTTGTACCAAGCCTTCTATTGATTTCAAAATGACTTCAAAATTTCATCACATGATCACACATGACCCAAAAATCAGAATGGGCCAAGAGATCATTCACTTTTGAGGCCTATGGGGCAAGATCTTTTCATGAGAACCAAAGTGAACCAAGTTGCAAAATCCATCATAACATCTCATCCACTTGCTGCCTTGGTTGCTGAACCACCCTAGCCCTCTCCTCACCTCATGCTGCGCAGCCCACACCCCTTGTACTTGGCTAGAACATGACCCATGCTTTCTCTTACACAAAGTTGACAATTTGCAAAAGTAACCATACCTATCACAAAAGGACATGTCATGTCATCTGACCAATAAGATTAGTTTATACAAACCAAATGCAAGCTAAACATCACAACACACAAGCCTAAAACAAGCAAGAACTCAGCATTCTCATTTTCCACCTGTAGATGTCTTAAATTGGCAGAATTTTTGACCAACAAGAATTATTGAATTCAGTTCAGAATGTCCTATCAAATGTTGGGACATTATCAAACAAAGTATATGAACTTATTTCAGGATGTCTTACCAGATGTTGGGACATTGTGTAAATGACAAAGTTCAGTTTTTCAGGATGTCCCAACAGATGTTGAGACATCTCAAACCTGCTTCCAGAATTAATTATTGACTAACTAATCAGAGATATTTAAGGAGAGTTATCTGGAATTAATTAATGATGGATAAAAAAACAGAACAAGGCGCATCTGTAGGGAGTTTTACATTGAAGATTCAGATTAAAACAGAAGACCTAAATCACCTAGAATCTAGGAAGTAACAAACCCTAAATTCAAGGTGAAAGCTGCATGTGCATTAGGGCTGGATCATCCTACAGAAAGCCCAAATTACAGATACCTATTTAAGCAACAGAAACTCATAGAATTGAGTACGAATTTCAGAAGACCAAATAGGGTGTCTAGTGTTTTTAATAGCAGGTGTTTTTAAATTGTACCACTTGATGAGCTTTTAAGCATAAGTGCATTTGTGACTTGATTGAAATTGTGAAGTAAGATCAAGCTGTTTTGTTTGAAGATTGTCTTCAATTTTATTAAAATTGTAAACTTGATCACTGTGTGATTGAGGGGGAGTGAGTAGGGTACTCTTATCTAAGTTGTGACTTAGGTAGAAATTGCATTGGGTAGTTATTAAGTGATAGATTAAACAGAGAGGTTTAAGTCTAGAATTAATATTACTTATAGTGGATTTCCTCCTGGCTTGGTAGCCTCCAGATGTAAGTGTGGTTATACACTGAACTGGGTTAACAAACTTCTGTGTTGTTTACTTTTCTTGCTATTTAAGTTTTGGTTAAATCTGTCAAGTGTTGGGACATCTCTTAGGACATCTCATACCTGATCACAGAATTTCAATTGGCATCAGAGCAGGCACCCTGCCTGTTTATACTGGGTGAGATCTAGGGAATACAAATTCTGTAACATGGACAGAGATATAGGGTCAGTAAATAGACCACCTATTCTGGATGGATCTAATTATGACTACTGGAAGCCAAGAATGATTGCATTCTTAAGGTCACTTGACAACAGGGCATGGAGAGCAGTCAACATTGGATGGGATTATCCTGTCCAAGATACCAAAGATGGATCAAAAGTGCTGAAACCTGAAGAAGAATGGAGTAAGGAAGAAGAAGATTCAGCACTAGGCAACTCAAAGGCCTTAAATGCTTTATTCAATGGCATTGATAGGAACATTTTCAGACTTGTACATCATTGTGAGCTAGCCAAAGATGTGTGGGATACTCTCAAAACAACTCATGAAGGAACATCAAAAGTAAAGATGTCAAGACTTCCACTTCTCACCACAAAATTTGAAAACTTGAGAATGAAGGAAGATGAGACAGTTCATGAATTCTACATGAACATTTTAGAAGTAGCTAATACTTCTGGAGCTTTGGGAGAAAAAATGACTGATGAAAAGCTTGTAAGAAAAATCCTCAGATCTTTGCCAAAAAGATTTGACATGAAAGTCACAGCAATAGAAGAAGCTCAAGACATATGCTCTATGAAAGTTGAAGAACTCATTGGTTCTCTTCAAACTTTTGAGATGGGAATGAATGACACAAATGCTAAAAAGAACAAAAGCATAGCCTTGGTTTCAAATACTGATGAAGAAGAAGATGATGAATCAGCAAATGATAAAAGCTTATCAGACAACCTTGTTATGCTTGGAAGACAATTCAAACAGATTCTCAGAGGAATGGAAGGCAAATCCAAACCCAGTGGAAGAAACACAAACTCTGAGAACAGGAGACCTTATGATGCTAACAGAAGGTCAAATTATGCTGAAAAAACCAGTCAAGAAAAAGGAGTCAAATGCCATGGATGTGAAGGATATGGACACATCAGGAATGAATGTCCTACCTACTTAAAGAGGCAAAAGAAAGGACTCTCTGTGACCTGGTCTGATGAAGACTCAGGAGGTGATTCAGAAGAGGAATCAGCTAAGCATATCACTGCTTTAGCTGGATTATGTGACTCTGAAAGTGAATCCAGTGATGGAGAACTTACTTATGAAGAACTTGAGCAAGCATTCAAAGATCTATACAAAAGAAGCTCTGAAATATGCAGTGAGGTCATAAAGTTAAAGAAGCAGAATGAGGCATTAGAAGATGACAAAGCAAATGATCAGGAGATCATTGACACCTTAAAAAGTGAAGTAAATCTTCTCAACTCCAAGTTGGAACATATGTCCAAATCTGTTAGAATGTTGAACAGCAGCTCAAATACACTGGATGTGATTCTCAACAACAACAAGCACTCAGGGGATAAAAGTGGACTGGGATTTAACAGAGTAAATAAAGATGAAGCTAGCTCTAGCAAAACAACTTCAAAATTCATACAGTCTAACAAGATGTCCCAACAGATGCTTCAACATCAGGAAAAGAACACAAAGTCAAACATAATGTTCCAACAGATGTCTCAACATTCTGAGAAGAACAAAATGAAGAAGAAGTATCAAAGATGGAGATGCCATCACTGTGGAAGATTTGGACATATCAAACCTCATTGTTATAAGTTGCATGGATATCCAAATCAGATGTATCAGCAACCTTCCAAGAAGAAAGTAGAAGTTACCAAGAAAGTGCTGCATAAACATCAAAGAAATCAGCAACCTCCTAAGCAGAAGACAGAAAACATCAAGAAGGTATGGAAACCAAAAGCTAGCACTGAAGCTGATCAAAGCTACAAGAACAAGAGCAACAATCAAGCTTGGAAAACAGCTGATAAACAACACACAGGGCAGAGGCATCAAAAGAAATCTCAACTCATCTGGTCAAAGAAAAGTACTGCATACATAGCACATACATCACTGAGAGTATCAGCTAAAGAAGATTGGTACTTTGACAGTGGATGTTCAAGACACATGACTGGATTAAAGAATTTGCTAGTAAATTTAAAATCACATTCATCCAGGTATGTGACCTTTGGAGATGGAGCTAAAGGAGAAATCAAGGGAGTTGGAACCTTGGACTGTCAAGATGTTCCAAGACTAGATGATGTGCTGCTAGTTAAAGGTTTAACTGCTAACCTGATCAGCATAAGTCAATTATGTGATCAAGGGTACAGTGTAAACTTTACCAAAACTGAATGCATAGTGACTAACAAAGAACAAGAGGTTGTCATGAAAGGAGCCAGATCTAAAGACAACTGTTACATGTGGGAATCCCAAAATCTCAGTCTCACTTCAACTTGCTCTTTAGCTAAAGAAGAAGTGAAACTATGGCACCAAAGACTAGGTCATCTTCATTTCAGAGGCATAAAGAAGATAATATCTATGGATGCTGTAAGAGGTATTCCTAAACTGAAGATTGATGATGGCAAAATATGTGGTGAATGTCAAATAGGCAAGCAAACCAAGATGTCCCATCCAAAGCTCCAACATCTGACAACTTCCAAAGTTTTGGAACTTTTGCATATGGATCTGATGGGACCTATGCAAGTTGAAAGTCTTGGTGGTAAGAGGTATGCCTATGTTGTGGTTGATGACTTTTCAAGATATACATGGATAAACTTCATCAAAGAAAAGTCTGATGTATTTGATGTATTCAAAGAATTATGTCAAAGATTGCAAAGGGAAAAATCCAGCTGTGTAATCAGAATAAGAAGTGATCATGGAAAAGAATTTGAGAACCAAAAGTTCTTAGATTTCTGCTCTTCAGAAGGAATCAATCATGAATATTCTTCACCAATCACTCCTCAACAGAATGGGATTGTTGAAAGGAAGAATAGAACCATTCAAGAATCAGCAAGAGCTATGATCCATGCTAAAAAGTTACCTCTGTACTTTTGGGCTGAAGCTATGAACACTGCCTGTTACATCCATAACAGAGTTACTTTGAGGAAAGGAACCTTGTCAACAATATATGAAGTTTGGAAGGGCAGAAAACCCACAGTTAAGTACTTCCATGTATTTGGAAGTATCTGTTATATTCTGGCAGATAGGGAGCAAAGAAGAAAAATGGATCCTAAAAGTGATGAAGGGATTTTCCTTGGATACTCCATAAACAGCAGAGCATATAGAGTATTTAATTCTAGAACCAAGGTTATCATAGAGTCCATAAATGTGATAATTGATGATGCTCCTACAGATGTCCCAGAAGATGTTGGAACATCTGCTGATATCAAGATTGAAGCTGAAGAAAAGAATGATCATTATAACTTCACTCAAACTGATACAAGGACAGAAGAATCCAGCAAACCTCCCTCCATCAGAATACAGAAGGATCATCCCAAAGATCAGATAATTGGTGATCCCAACAGAGGTGTGAGCACTAGATCAAGAGAAGTCATTTCAGGCTCTTGTTTTGTTTCCAAAATAGAACCTAAAAACATCAAGGAAGCTCTTACTGATGAATACTGGATTTGTGCTATGCAAGAGGAATTAGGTCAATTTACAAGGAATGAAGTGTGGAATCTTGTTCCTAGACCTGATGACATAAATGTGATTGGAACAAAATGGGTGTATAAGAACAAGTCAAATGAACAAGGAGTTGTTACAAAGAACAAAGCTAGACTTGTAGCTCAAGGATACACTCAAATTGAAGGAGTAGACTTTGATGAAACCTTTGCACCAGTAGCAAGGCTTGAATCAATTAGACTACTTTTGGGAATTGCTTGTATCTTGAAGTTCAAGCTATTTCAAATGGATGTGAAAAGTGCCTTTTTAAATGGCTATCTTAATGAAGAGGTATATGTAGAACAGCCTAAAGGATTTGTTGATCCAAGCTGTCCAAATCATGTATACAAACTAAAGAAGGCACTTTATGGTTTGAAGCAAGCTCCAAGGGCATGGTATGAAAGACTGACCACATTTCTTATCAAGCAAGGATACAGAAAAGGTGGAATTGACAAAACCCTGTTTGTTAAAGATGAAGAAGGGAATGTCATGATTGCTCAAATATATGTTGATGATATTGTATTTGGTGGGATGTCTGAAAGGATGGTCAAACATTTTGTCAAGCAGATGGAATCTGAATTTGAAATGAGCCTAGTAGGAGAGTTAACCTACTTTCTTGGTCTGCAAATAAAGCAAATGGAAGACTCAATGTTCATCTCTCAAAGCAAGTATACCAAGAACATAGTCAAGAAATTTGGAATGGAAAATGCTACTCATAAGAGAACTCCTGCCCCCACACATTTGAAGCTGACTAAAGATGAAAAAGGGGAGAGTGTAGATCAAAGCTTATACAGAAGCATGATTGGAAGCTTGTTATACTTAACTGCTAGCAGACCTGACATAGCATTTGCAGTAGGTGTATGTGCAAGATATCAAGCTGATCCAAAAGTCAGTCATCTCAATCAAGTCAAGAGAATTCTTAAATATGTTAATGGTACTTGTGACTATGGCATAGTGTACCTTCATGGATGTAAACCAATTCTCACTGGCTTCTGTGATGCTGATTGGGTTGGAAGTGCAGATGACAGAAAAAGCACTTCAGGAGGATGCTTCTTTCTAGGAAACAATTTGATTTCTTGGTTCAGTAAGAAACAAAATTGTGTATCCTTATCTACTGCTGAAGCTGAATATATAGCAGCTGGAAGCAGTTGTTCTCAGTTGGTTTGGATGAAGCAAATGCTCACTGAGTACAATGTCCCACAGGATGTCATGACATTGTACTGTGACAACTTAAGTGCAATCAACATATCAAAGAATCCTATCCAACATAGCAGGACCAAGCATATTGATATCAGACATCATTTCATCAGAGATCTTGTAGAAGAAAAGGTGATTTCATTGGAACATGTAGCTACAAATCTGCAGTTAGCTGATATCTTTACCAAAGCATTGGATGCTACACAATTTGAGAACTTAAGGGGCAAACTTGGAATCTGTTTATGTGATATTTAGCAGTTAATGAGATGTGCCAACATGTCATATGACATTGTATGGCATAAGTTCCAGATGGCAAAACCAGTCTGGACAAGATCCTTGGGAATTCCATCTCTAATCATTTGCACTGTAACGGCTACTTATTTAGTAACTGTTTATAATCAGCTATCAAGATTCTCATCATACTATCACAAGCGAATCACATTAACTAGCTATTCTTCAGAAATCATAAACCCTAAAGCTTTTCTTCCATCTTCCTCAACAATGTCTCAAAACCCTAACACAACTGAAGAAGTTCTCAACAAAGAAGACGTAGTTCATGCCACTCCCATCTCTGTGGTACCAATGAAATCAACTCCATTGGACGAACTCAGAGGAAGTGCTTCTCACACTAAAAAGCCAAGAACACCAAAGAGAGCTAAAGATCAAGTCTGCAGCAAAGCCAAAGGAGGCATTCCTTCTCCTGCTAACATGCCCCCAAAATCCTCAAAATATGTAGATGATTCCATCAAGGAGATTGTCAACCAAATCCTTTTTGAACAGAGAGTGGTGAGTGGGATCTCTGTTCCTCTGAACACAATGCCTGCACCTCAAGAAGAACAAGCTCAAGATGCAGAGGACACTCCTGCAGAACAAGATGTCCCAATAGATGTTGGAACATCTGAAGATGAGAAAAAGAACTCATCTGATGCTGATTTGGAACAAACTGAGGACCAGCATAAGGCCTCAAATGAAAATGATGAAGAAGTCTCTGAGGATCAGACTAAAGCCTCAAATGAAGATCAAATCCCTGCTGATCAACCAGCTGAAGAGGAGACTGCTCAATCTCCTCCAGTGGTCAACCTGGAGCAGGATTCTGATACAGAGATCATAGCCTCTGTTAAACCTAGCATAGCCAAAAGGCTCAGGTCCAGGAAAGGAAAGATGCAAGCTGAAGCAACAATTCCTGAGAAGAAGAAAGCCTCCCCAAAGAAAGGCAAAGCTAAAGCTACTTTTGGGCCAACAAAACAATGGAGTAAAGTTCAAACTCAGAAAAGAAAAGTTGTCACTCCATCAGACTCAGATGTTGAATCAGATGTCCCAACATCTCCTCCCAAAAAGAAACCAGCACCTTCTAGGGCTTCATCTGCTGTTCCAGAGGCCCCCTTGGACAACATATCATTCCATCATGTCTCTAGTGTCAACAAATGGAAGTTTGTGTACCAAAGAAGGGTTGCCTTAGAAAGAGAACTGAGCAGCAATGCACTTGAGTGCACTGAACTGATTGACCTCATCTCTGCTGCAGGACTATTCAAGACAGTCTCAGATCTCTCTCCCTGCTATGAACTTCTTGTCAAAGAGTTCATTGTAAATCTTCAAGAGGATTGTTCAAATGGTAAGTCCTCTGAGTTTCAAAAAGTTTTTGTTAGAGGTAAATGTGTAGAGTTTTCTCCTCAAATCATCAATTAGTACTTAGGAAGAGAAACAGATGGACCCAATGAGCTAGGTAAGAGAGATAACCAAATCTGCAAGGTTATCACTGCAAACCAGGTCAAGGCATGGCCTGTGAAGGGAAAGCTCTCTGTGAGCATGCTTACAAGAAAATATGCCATGCTGAACAGGATTGGTACAGCTAACTGGGTGCCTACCAACCACACTTCTTCAATCTCCACTGGTCTGGCCAGGTTTATATATGCTGTGGGAACTCAAACCAAGATGGATTATGGAGCTTACATTTTTGATCAGACCTTGAAGCATGCCAGCTCCTCTGCAACAAAGCTGCCAATAGCTTTTCCCTCCTTGCTGTGTGGTATTGTTCTAAGTCAATACCCTGGGATTTTAACTGAGAAAGACACAGTCTGCAAGAGAGAGAGCCCCCTGGCTTTTCACTACAAATTGTTCCTCAGTCATCATGCAGCAGATGTTGAAGCACCTTCTGGGACATCTGCAGGTCCTTCAACTGCTAAGACTCCAATCTCCAAGAAGGCTCTAATTGCTGAGCTTAAAAGCACATGCAAAGAACTTGAAGCAAGGAAGCTGAAACTTGAAGAAATCATCCAAAGGCTGGAGAGTGGAGAAGATCAGAAAGCTGCCTCTGATGAAGAAAGTGAAGCTGATGAAGAAACAGAAGCTGAGGAAGAAACTGAGAGTGATGAATCTGAGTGATCAATGTATGTGAGGCAAATGTAATGACAGCAATGTATTTCTGGACTAGTGTCTTTGGCCCTAAATTTTGTGTCTACCAAGGGGGAGAACAACATCAAATTGTAATTGCTGTTTAAGTATGAATGAAAAAATCTGTTTGTTTGCTTCTGAACTGAATAGTTTTTTTCTGTTGCAACAAGATTGGATACATATATGTTTGAGGGGGAGTAATCTCAAATAAGAATCAACAGAAAAGTAATGCTATACTCTGATAAAAAGAACTTCTGCTGCACTCTGAAAACCAGAAAAGATGTTAGCCAAAAATTAGCCAAAGGGGGAGTTTGTAGATGTCTTGAATTGGCAGAATTTTTGACCAACAAGAATTATTGAATTCAGTTCAGAATGTCCTATCAAATGTTGGGACATTATCAAACATAGTATATGAACTTATTTCAGGATGTCTTACCAAATGTTGGGACATTGTGTAAATGACAAAGTTCAGTTTTTCAGGATGTCCCAACAGATGTTGAGACATCTCAAACCTGCTTCCAGAATTAATTATTGACTAACTAATCAGAGATATTTAAGGAGAGTTATCTGGAATTAATTAATGATGGTTAAAAAAACAGAACAAGGCGCATCTGTAGGGAGTTTTATATTGAAGATTCAGATTAAAACAGAAGACCTAAATCACCTAGAATCTAGGAAGTAACAAACCCTAAATTCAAGGTGAAAGCTGCATGTGCATTAGGGCTGGATCATCCTACAGAAAGCCCAAATTACAGATACCTATTTAAGCAACAGAAACTCATAGAATTGAGTACGAATTTAAGAAGACCAAATAGGGTGTCTAGTGTTTTTAATAGCAGGTGTTTTTAAATTGTACCACTTGATGAGCTTTTAAGCATAAGTGCATTTGTGACTTGATTGAAACTGTGAAGTAAGATCAAGCTGTTTTGTTTGAAGATTGTCTTCAATTTTATTAAAATTGTAAACTTGATCACTGTGTGATTGAGGGGGAGTGAGTAGGGTACTCTTATCTAAGTTGTGACTTAGGTAGAAATTGCATTGGGTATTTATTAAGTGATAGATTAAACAGAGAGGTTTAAGTCTAGAATTAATATTACTTATAGTGGATTTCCTCCTGGCTTGGTAGCCTCCAGATGTAAGTGTGGTTATACACTGAACTGGGTTAACAAACTTCTGTGTTGTTTACTTTTCTTGCTATTTAAGTTTTGGTTAAATCTGTCAAGTGTTGGGACATCTCTTAGGACATCTCATACTTGATCACAGAATTTCACCACCCTTGGAGCAAAAGCATTCGAAACTCTTCATACAACTCACAAACACACAAACAAACTTCAAAAACCTTCTCAATACATCACCCTGATCACAAAACACCACTAAAATCAACCTGAAACTCAAGGAATCAAGAACACGATTCTCACACCATCCTGAACAGAACTTGTTCAAACTCCCAAACTAGCCAACACAAACTCCTTCTAAGCATTAATATGTCATCAGGGGACTAGAAGGGGTGGATTGCACAAAGGAAAGAGGCCAGAAGGTTGCAAAACTGAAAGCTTCAAAACTCAGGTAGCTCAAGAACATTTTTTCCAGAAACATGTTTTTAAGTTTTAAATAGATTCTATATGTTCCCCTGATCACTCTGATATCTTTGGTTTTGAAAATGGTGGAGAGATGAGAGTTTAATCGTGTTCTGAAATTTTTGCCCTAGAAATTGTTTTGTTTCGATTCAGTGGATTGAGGAAAGATAAATGGTGTTTGTGTTAGGGTTTTGATTCTGTGAGGTTTGGGAAGGATTTCTGTTCTTTTATATTCCATTTTAGTTACGTTTTGAAGGTTTTAGGAATTTTCAGGTGGGGTTCCCACCGGAGAAGACGACCGGAGGTCTTCTCCGGCCACCTGAAAATAATTAGGGTTTAATCCCTGTCATTAGTGTAGTTTGAATCTCAAGCGTTAGATCCCTTGACTTGGTTGACTTGGCGCGTGTTTGTGTGGCCCAGATGTGTCCAATTTGCCCTAATCTCACTTAACCTAATTAATCTCAATTAATTAATTTATAAAACCTGATTTAGCCAGAAATGATCATGACCCTTGCTTTGCGCGCGCAGTCAACAGCAGACCCCCCAACTTTGAATCTGATGCGTTGGATTAGCTTACTTTTCATTTTTATTAATTTTATTTCATTTCATTTATATTTCTTTTGTTCATTTATTTAAAAATAGTAAAACTTATTCAAAAATTCTGAAATTTTTTATACAAGTTATTATTTAATTTCAGAACACAAAAATATTTTTATTTTTATTTTTTGCAATTTAAAAATATTTTTAAATATTTAAAAGTTTATTTTTAATTAATTATTGAGAATTAATTAATTAAAAATACTTTTAGGTATTTAAAAATCACCAAAAAATTCATGAAACATTTAAAAACATTTAGAAACATTGTCCAACCCTAAAACCAAATTTCGTTTTTGATCTTGATGCATTTTGAGAATTTTCCATGGAATTAAAATCATTTTAATGCATTATTTTGATCCAAATTTCCAAAAATCATTTTTGCCTAACCAATGAGAGTTGGACTTTGATTCTTTTTGCATTGCATTGTGTTTAGCATGTAGTTTGTGGGATTAAATGGCCATGATTTGATCTTTCATTTTTAATTTATTTGGTAATTTTCTTGTTAAGGAACCCTAAAACCCTAGAAAACTTAGGAAAATCATAACTCAAATTAGGTTAAGAGTTGGAACTTCTCCTTTGGGCAGTGGGTTAGCATAGGATTAGGGATCCATTGAGTGCATTTTCAATTTTTTTTATATTGATGTTTGCTTCTGATTTTGGTTTGTGTTTGATGCTTTGATCATAAACCCTAATTTGGGCTTCCATATGCATCCATCTTGCATTTGCTTGCATAACATGACTTGCCATAGCATTTTGTGCATCCATTTGATTCATTTAACATCTTAAGACATATTGAAAGCATGTTTGATCATTGCATCTTGTATTTGCCATGTTGTATGCCATATGCATTTCATAACTTTTCATGTATGTTCATGTGTCTTAACTTGCTTCATTTGCATCCATGAGCTTGTATGATCATCCCCATGTGTTGTTTCATGTTTGCATCATCCCATATCATCATTATCATCTCATATATGCTTCTGGTTTTGGTTTTCATCATGCCATTTCATCTCATTTTGCATTGTATTGCATTTCTTTCACTAACTTTTTAGGTGGTAAGTTATCTTGAGAAGTGAATTTGCCTTCACTTCTCATAACTTCTTTTCATCTCTTTTTATGCATCCTTGCTGCATTTTTGTTTGTGTTTGAGATTGAGCTTGCTCATTCTTTTTCTTCTTACTTTCTTTTCTCAAGTGACTTGTCTTCTTCAATGAAGCAAGTTACTTTGCTTCTCCTGATCCTTTCATCTGCTTCCTGGTGGTTCCTTTGAAGATTTCTCTTGAAAACCTCACAAACCTTAGGAACAACCAAGCATGACAATGATTAGGGTTTTGATTAGTCCCCCCACTTAGTTTTACCTTTGTGTCTCATTGAGTCTTCTCTTCTCATCTCATAATCAGGGACTAAACCCTAAAGGCTTTAAGGCTTTGTGATTAAGCTTATGCCTGCATCCTTCTATTAGGATGGAGTGTATAACTTTAATCCTAAGTGTTAAACCCTTAATGTGTTTAACTCCTTTAATCAACCCACTTAATAATCATCAAGACATCAAGCTTGTAACTTGGGCCTTGCATTAGGGTTCTAATTCTTCCTTAATTGGTTAAGAAGGACTAACCCTAGTGTTAATGGACAAGTCCCCCTCAAGTTGTCTTACAAACCCTAAAAATCACTTCATCATCTTATCATTAACTAAAATCCACTTAATAAAGGCTTTGTTTTGTCATGGGTTTAATCCCTAATCATGGATTAAGTTGAGGAGCTTTCCTCAGCTTAAACATTCTCATCTATTATCCTTCTATTAGGATGGTGTAATGAGTCTGTTTAATCCCTGATTATGGCTTAATCTCATTACTTAACACTAAACAAAAACACCAAAAGCATCTAAATAATCACAAGTAGGTTAATGATCTTAATCCTACACCAAAGGTGATTAAGTGTGAGAATCTGACTTCACACTTAAGGTATTCCCATTACCCCTAATCAGAGGGAAGATGTGATGAGTTTACTAAATCCATTGGTTTAGGCTTAAGCTCATTTTCCTATGACAAACTTTCAAAAGCAATAAAAAACTGAAAACACAAAAACAAACAATAATCGTCTCCTCCGGGATTCTTTTCTCATCTCATTCACTCATAAAACGAGAACTTGCTTCTTCCGTCTAATGCAAGACAGTTAGCACCTGAGCCAGACAGGTCATACACTTGAGCATAGACAAGTAAGCAGTTCACAAGTCAATTTATCTTTCAGTCTCTTTGGGTCGAACTACGGTGTTCTGACTTCCTCATTGCACGAGAGGATACGTAGGCATAACTTAACAGTTATCGAACAAAAGTCTTTGTATATTCCCCCACTTTCAGCTCCATTCTTTTAGCCTCATGATCTTGAGCATTTCACCTTTATTCTTACACTGACACTTCATTTATACACTTCACTTCTGTTACACTGACACCTGTACATCCTTTTCCAGTTCTTTATACACAAAATTGCACTGACACTACCCCTTTAAAACACAAATCTTTTAAGCGTGGATCCCGTCGAATACGGCGGACAATCTGGGTGCTAATACCTTCCCAGGTTGTAACCAACCCTCTTTCTCAGTCTCTCTGGTTCGCAACCGTCTTGTCCATATCTTTCTAGGTTTATGCAACATTACCTTTCCTCCGGGATAAAAATGCCTAGCTGGAGACTCTATTCATTCCCTGTGAGTTCACTCCTGTGTGTTCTCACATCCTCTTTTCGCCGACCGTTCGCGTCTGTACCTTATTTGAGCTCAGTCTCATCTTTCGGGAGCGACAGCTTGGCGACTCTGCTGGGGACCCTTATGCTGTAACCAGGGCTTCTGGTTCTTTTTGTGGGTTCCTCCTAGCGCTTGATTGGTTTGTGTTTACTGAGGTGTTATGTGCTATTTGTGCTTGTATTTGTATTTATTTTTGCTTTATGTAAAGTTTGTTTTATTGCTTTCTTTATAGCTTTACATATATCATACTGTCATACTGTGCTAGCTGGATCTGTTTTGTTGCTTTGGTGGGTGGGTGTTCTATTGAGAGTTAAGGTCCTATACCTGGGACCTGAGTGACACCTAGGCTAGAGTGGTTCATGTTCTTTCCCATTCCATTTCGGTCAGGTGCGGGAATATGAAACACGGTTCAGATATGGGTTTCTTCTTGAGAACTCTGTGCTGCAGATTTCCTGTAGTGCTAGGGCTATCTGGGAAGCCTGCTAAGTCTGGATGACCTTTAGTATTGACCTTCAGAAACTGAGGTGAGTTAGAGGAGGTTCTTTTATGGTTATTGTAAACACTGTACCTCCGGGTTAGAAGTGTTTACACTTCTCATAACTGATCCAAGTCTGAGGATCCTTGTTTTAGAACATCACCTGTGAGGGGGTTGGGCTGTTTACAGGTTTGCAGGTACCCTTGACCTCAGCATACCCTGTTACTTTATTTTGATTAAAGAATACTCCACTTTGGAACAATTCTTGTGATTTTTAACCCTGGACATGTGACTCTTCATTTGAGTCCTCCACCTTGGTTACTGGACTTATGAACCTCCATCTGGATTTCTTGAGCATACATGGACTTATATCAGAGCACTTGATTAGATCCAGCTCAGTCACAGAACCTTGCATATCATTTGCATACATCCTCATTGCATCATTTTAACATGTGTTTGTTTGTTTTTTAGGGTATCCATCCTATATTTTGGCTTGGTTTTGACCCCTTCTTCAGCTTAGACCTATCTTCATCAGCACTTGCTTCAGCAATCAGCCACCTGCTTCAGTCTCTTGCATCCTCAGTCTCAACCTATCAGTGGCCCATCTTCAGTGTTGTCCTCAGTCATCATCATCAACACCTATTCTTCAGCAGCATGGCACCCAAGAAGAGTAACATCTCATATCATTTCTTTGAGCCTGAGTTGGCTAGCATCAGGAAGATTCAGACCCTGATTACTCCAGACCATATACCACTATTCAGAGAACATTATGGAGGAATACTTGATGTGGTTATGGATTTGGACCCTTCACAGAGGAGCTTGATTCATACTTGCTTACAGTTCTATAATCCCCCTCTGAGGTGCTTCACCTTCCAGAATTTTCAGATGGGACCCTTGTTGGAAGAGTATTCATCACTGATTGGTGTACCTATCAGGGGTGGAATCCCCTTCAACCCTGAGATGGTTTTCCCTAGTAATGAGGAGGTAGCAAAGGCATTATATCTGGAACCAGTTCTGATTGGGCAGAATTTGACAGCTAAGGCTGGAGTCTCTGGTTTTCATCTGGATTTCTTGACTTCTCAGGCTATTCTGAAGGCCTCCTTGGGGGAGTGGAAGGCAGTCTGTGCTCTGTTGGCCCTTAGCATATATGGGGTCATACTTTTTGCAGATGAGCCTAGGTTTGTTAGCAAGAATGCAATCCATCTTTTCATCCTGAGAAACCCAGTGCCCACCTTACTGGGAGATCTTTACTACTCTGTCCATCAAAGGAATGAAAAACAAAGGGGAAGATTAGTAAGATGCTGTGCTCCTTTGTTCCATACTTGGCTGCTCAAGCATTTGCCAAATACTGATGCATTCTTAAACCCTCACCAGCAGAAGAACTGGGCTAGGAGGCTTGTTGCTCTAACATCAGATGACATCAGGTGGTGCACTCAGAGCACCAAGGGCAGAGACATCATTACAAGTTGTGGGCAATTTCCCAATGTACCTCTGATTGGAGTGAAGGGTTGCATCAACTACAACCCTCTGCTATTCAAAAGACAATTGGGCTATGCATTAGCCCATCCTCCTAGGGCACAGGATCTGATTGAGACTCTTTATTGTGAAATCAAGCCTAACCTGGCTATTGTCAGGCAAGCATCCTGGGCTTGGGACAATGTGCAGACTAAGGGGGTAACCATCCTTGGGAAATGCAATAATGTGGCCTCAGCTCAGTACTATGAGTGGTCTCGTACCAGAGCTCAAATTACTGGAATGCCCTTCACTATGGAAGATGTGCCTGGACCTTCCACAGCACCACCTCCAGCAACTGTCAGCTTAGAGGAGTTTGAGAAATTGAAAGAGAGAAATGAGAAGTTGACTCAGGCTCTACAGAAGACCCTCTGGGAGAGGAGTGATGGTAGGTTGGATATTGAGAGGTTAGAAAAGTTGAAAGTGGAGCATCTGGCTAGGATTGAGAAGTCTGAGGATTACATCAAGAAGTCTAGGGCTGGAAAACAGATTCTGAAGAATGCCTGCAAGGAAGCTCAGTTCCAGAAGGCCAGAACTGATATGTATCTGAAGGAGAGCCAAGCTAGGTGGGTCAGAATCACCGAAGCTCGTACTCTGGAAGATAAGAGGACTCAGGACAAGATTGAGCAGCTGGAAGCTAGTGCAAAAGAGCAACAGGAAGCCCTGGCAACAGCCCAGAGGGAGATCTCAGAATTGAAGATTAGAGCTGGTGTAAAGAGGTCAAAGGACCAGAGTCAACACAAGAGACTAACTGCAGCTGTTACTACCAGGAATCTCCTTATCAGGAATCTTACAGAGCGTCCGGCTGATCCTGTGACTGAAGCACTTCTAAAGGAAGTTCAGGAGGATGAGTTTGGTCTTGGTGTTTGACTTTTGTTTGTTGTTGCTTTCATTCCATGTACTTTTCTTTATGTTGTATTTTTGACCCCTCAGAGGGCATGTATTGTAAAAAACAAACTATGTGTCATTTACTTTTTGTAATATATGTGTTGTTTTGTTTTATCTGAATTCTTCCAGCAACATCACAAGCATCTTCCTCAGGGGTCTGGAAAGGTCAAAACCAAGTGCCAAGCCGGATACCTTGGATACAAATAAGCATACTGCATTGCATACTAACCTTTTGCTTTGTTTTGCAGGTTTTTGTTTTATTGTTACTAACTTTGTTGTGACTTCAGGAACTATTGCTCGACGTCGAGGGTTTCCACTCAACCGTCCCCACAGGTACCCCACCCGCAACAATCTTCCGGGCATACAGATGGACCAGGTACAGCAGGACCTTACAGAGGTCAGGAATCAAATGGCCAACGAGAGGTTGGAAATGAGGAATCAGATGACACAATTTATGGAGGTGATGAACAATATGGCTCAAAGCCAAGAGAGGTTAAGAGCACTGGTAGAGGGGAGGAATCAGGAAGACCATCATCCAGGGACTGCTGGGACAAGCAACAATGAGAGAGTACAGCCTCATGTTAATCCCCCAGTCTTTGGACCCCACCAGCATCCAGAGATCAACATCCCTGTCAATGTGCAAGGGACTGCCACAGCAGGTAGAGTACTGCAAGAAGACCCCCAGGAAGATCAGTTCACAGTGATGGGAGCTGGGGAGGAAGCCTATGACAGAAGGCTAGAAGAGATTGCTGAGAAACTAAGATCTTTGGAGTCCCAGAATTCTTTGGGATTTGATGTTATGGACATGGGCCTAGTGGACGGGGTCAGGATCCCCCACAAATTTAAACCACCATGCTTTGAGAAGTATAACGGGACTTCCTGCCCCAGAACCCATTTACAATCTTTTCTGGGGAGGCCGAAGGCCTATACCATGGACGAAAAGCTATGGATGTTTTATTTTGAGGATAGCTTAACTGGAGCTTCGAGGGAATGGTACTCTCATCTGACTAGAGCAACCATTAGATGCTGGAAGGACCTGGCAGAGGCATTTATCAGACAGTATCAGTACAACTTAGATATGGCTCCCAACAGGACTCTCCTGATGGGGATGTCACAATCATCCAGGGAAAGCTTCCGGGAGTACGCTCAAAGGTGGAGACAGCTTGCTGCTGCTGTCCAGCCACCTATGTCAGAGAGGGAGATGGCTGATATGTTTATGAACACCCTCCAAGGAACATACATTGACAGGTTGGCTGCATTTTCCTCCACTAGCTTTGCTGATGTAGTCATAGCCGGGGAGAGAATTGAGAGCCTGTTAAAAATGGGTAAGATTTCTGACAACGGTGCTAGCTCATCTAGCAACTCAAGGAAGCCTTTTGTAGGCCCAAGAAGAACTGGTGAGACCAATGCTATCCATGCCAGCAGGGGCAGACCCCAATATGTTCATAGGTCTGTGGCAGCAGTCACCATTCCCGCTCCAATTCATCCTCAACCAGCTTATCAACCACCGCAACAAAATTATCAGCAACAAACTCAGTATCCTCCTCAAAGAAATTATAACAACAGCAACACCAACAACAACAATCAGCAAAGACCGTTTCAACAGAGGCCCTCTCAGGCCAATAGGGTGATCGATCCGATCCCTATGCCCTATGTCACATTACTGCCACAGCTCCTGAAACTCAATTTAGTTGAGCTAAGGACATTGGCACCTTCGGATCCTAACAGTCTGCCCAGAAATTACGACGCCAGCGCCAGATGTGCTTTTCACTCAAATGCACCTGGCCATAGTACGGAGAAGTGCAGAGCTTTGCACATGAAAGTGCAGGATCTAGTGGATTCCAAGGCTTTAAACTTTGCACCACCACCAAATGTCAACAAGAACCCTATGCCACACCATGGTGGTCCCCGAATCAATGCTATTGAAGAAGACAAGCCGTCTTACTTGATAACCAGTGTGGGTCAGATTCGGACGCCTTTGGTGGAGATTAAAGCTCAACTCCTTGAATGTCAAATATTCCCGGGATGCGAGCTAGGGTGTTCTTATTGCAACATTTCAGTGAATGGTTGTGATAACTTGAGGGATGGCGTAGATGGTCACATCCAGAGTGGCCTGCTTCAAATCACAACATCGATACCTGCCAATCCAGCAATCTCCTTAACTACAGTTCCAGAACCTCCTACAACTGCAACAACCATTGTTCCAAACAACTTTTCAGTTTCATCAACAAATGCTTCGTCTGTTACTTCAACGGACCAAATGTCAACTGACATCCCTTCTACAACTTCAGCACCCCTTCATTCAGAATCTCCTACAACAACAACACCCATCCTTCCAACAATGTCTCCTACAACATCAACAGCAAACAATGCAAGTGTTTCAACAGTTACAATTTATTATGATCCTGCAAATGATTCCGCCTACAACTCACAAAATGCCACTCCTACCAGAGCACCAGTCACAATATACTATGATCCACAAACTATCTTGGTTCCTTCTGCAGCTGCCATCAGTCCAGTCACTGTCACAGTGCCTGGGCCAGTACCTTATGAAAGCAATAATGCCATCCCTTGGCATTACGGCTCTGACTTATACTGCGAAGGACAGAAAATCACTTTCGAATCATCAACTTCTTCACCACAAATAGACAATGTGGGGGGAGGCGGAGGCTTCACCCGAAGCGGACGTCTTTTCGCCCCGCAAATTCAAAGACCCACTGCCGAAGCAGAAGCTGCTGCCAAGGCAAAAGGGAAGAGCATGGTGCAAGAAGAACAGGTTGTTAAAGAAGCTTTAAAAACACCTTTTGCTCAAGAAGTTGATGAGTTCATGAGAATCATCAAGAAAAGTGATTACAAAATAGTGGACCAGCTTCACCAGACGCCTTCCAAGATCTCTATTCTATCATTGCTTATGTGCTCCGAGGCTCATCGGAACGCACTACTCAAAGTCTTGCACGCAGCTTATGTGCCAGAAGAGATCACCGTCAATCAGTTGGAGGCTGTGGTTGGAAATGTTAATGCTAGTAATGGACTAAGATTCACCAACACTGATTTGACTACGGAAGGCCGCAATCATAACAAGGTTTTGCACATTACCATGGAGTGTAAGGGTGCAGTTCTCTCACATGTAATGGTAGACACAAGATCATCCCTCAATGTCTTGCCTAAAAAAGCCCTTGTGAAGCTGGAATATGAAGGATTGGCATTACGACCCAGTAACTTGGTAGTAAGAGCTTTTGACGGCTCTAAGAGATCAGTTCTGGGAGAAATTGAGTTTCCTGTAACGATTGGCCCACAAACTTTCAAAACGACCTTCTACGTGATGGACATTCAGCCTGCCTACAGCTGTTTGTTGGGTAGACCATGGATTCATGCCGCTGTCGCAGTAACGTCTACCCTTCACCAGAAGCTAAAATTTGAGTGGGAAGGCCAAGTCGTCACTATTTGTGGAGAGGAAGATATTTTTGTTAGCCATCTGGCTACATACAAATACATTGAGATGGATGGGGAGATCCACGAAACGATGAGTCAAGGGTTTGAGGCCTTGAATATTAATGAAACGTCCTATCAACAAGCCCGGAAGGTTGTTGAGGAAGGGAATGCTCAAGGCTGGGGCAAGCTGTTGCCTGTGGAGAAGAAAGAAGATAGATTTGGGTTGGGTTACAAACCAACTCAAGAAGATCAAGCAGAGGCTGCTAAAAAGCCCAACTTTGTTAGTGGGGGGATGCTTACCCCCGATGCTGTCAACAACTTGGAAGATGAGTCGGAAGATGAACGCAACCTGGAAAGCTGGATTCGTCCAATGATCCCGGGGAGCAGTATCTCAAACTGGTCTTCCCAGGAAATTATAAGAGTTACTCCTGCAGAGTAATTATTATTTCCTGTATATTTTAAGCATGCATCAAGTCTTACATCTTGCCCAAGATGACAAGACTCATTTTGTAATCGGGCCATCTGTAATTTTTGTGCAACAAGATTAATCAATGAAATATCAGACATCTTTTGCAAACGAGTCTTTTTTTCTTTTCCGCTCACTGTTTTCCATTTTTCTTTTTGTACAAAAAATAAATGGCAATGTTTTCAAAATGATAACTTTATTTCTCTTTTCTAAACAAGATTAAAATCAATAACTAAAATGAACAAACTGGACCCTTGCAGAAAGTGCCTTCCAGACAGCACCGATAACGGCACGGCTATGACTTCGTATGACTCTGACAATCCGATCAATCAAGCTGATGAAGGGGTTGAAGAAGATTACGAGCTTCCTGAAGAGCTAGCCAGATTGTTGAGACAAGAGGAGAAGGTTATCACTCCTCATCAGGAGGAGGTCGAAACGATTAATCTTGGTACAGATGAAGATGTGAAAGAAGTTAAAATCGGGGCCGACTTACAAGACTCAGTGAAGAAACAACTGATTGACCTGCTTCAAGAGTATGTGGATGTGTTTGCTTGGTCTTATCAGGACATGCCAGGGTTGGACACCGACATTGTTATGCACAAGCTGCCTTTAAGAGAAGACTGCCCACCAGTTAAACAGAAGTTACGCCGTACTCGCCCAGACATGGCAATGAAAATCAAAGAGGAGGTACAAAAGCAGTGGGATGCCGGATTCCTTGCTGTAACTAGCTATCCGCCGTGGGTTGCTAATATTGTACCTATGCCTAAGAAGGACGGCAAAGTGAGAATGTGTGTTGACTACCGGGATCTGAACAGAGCCAACCCGAAAGATGATTTCCCTTTACCTCACATTGATGTATTGGTGGATAATACGGCTCAGTTCTCGGCATTCTCCTTCATGGACGGATTTTCAGGATACAATCAGATCAAAATGTCACCTGAAGACATGGAGAAGACAACCTTCATCACACCCTGGGGCACTTTCTGTTACAAGGTGATGCCATTCGGACTGAAGAATGCAGGTGCAACATATCAACGGGCTATGGTAACATTATTCCACGATATGATCCATAAAGAAATCGAGTGTTATGTGGATGACATGATTGCCAAGTCCCTCACGGAAGAAGACCACTTGGTGAATCTGTTGAAGCTATTCAAGCGTCGGGGGAAATACCAACTGAAGTTGAACCCCAACAAATGCACATTCGGGGTGCAATCCGGTAAGCTGTTGGGTTTTATCGTAAGCGAGAAGGGGATTGAAGTGGACCCTGATAAAGTCAAAGCCATCCAAGAGATGCCTGCACCGGAAACTGAGAAAGAAGTTCGGGGGTTTCTAGGTAGGTTGAACTACATTTCACGGTTCATATCTCACCTTACGGCAACCTGTGAACCTTTGTTCAAACTGTTAAGAAAAGAACAAACGGTCAGGTTGAATGAAGACTGCCAGAGGGCTTTTGACAAGATCAAAGAATACCTGCAAGAACCACCAATCCTTATGCCTCCAGTTGAAGGAAGACCTCTGATAATGTACTTGACAGTATTAGAAGAGTCGATGGGGTGTGTGCTGGGCCAGCATGACGAGTCTGGTCGAAAAGAGTATGCAATATACTACCTGAGCAAAAAGTTTACCGACTGTGAACAGCGTTATTCACTGCTCGAGAAAACTTGCTGTGCTTTAGCGTGGGCTGCTCGCCGACTGAGACAGTATATGTTGACCCACACCACTTTATTGATTTCGAAAATGGACCCAGTTAAGTACATTTTCGAGAAGCCAGCTCTTACCGGACGGGTTGCAAGATGGCAGATGATTCTCACGGAATATGACATCCAGTACACCTCTCAGAAAGCCATCAAGGGCAATATACTATCTGAATATCTTGCTGAGCAACCTATTGATGACTACCAGCCTATGAGATTCGACTTCCCTGATGAAGACATCATGTTCATAAAAGCAAAAGATCATGAAGAGCCTGTTCACACTGAAGGGCCTGACCCAGAAGAAGAATGGACTATGATGTTTGATGGGGCTGTTAACATGAATGGTCGTGGCGTTGGTGCAGTGCTCATTACACCTAAGGGGGTTCACCTGCCTTTCTCGGCAAAACTCACCTTCAAATGCACTAACAACGAAGCTGAATACGAAGCTTGCATTATGGGTCTTGAGGAAGCCATTGACCTCAGGATCAAGACTTTGACTGTGTTCGGAGATTCAGCTCTGGTAGTTAATCAAACCAACGGCAAATGGTACACCCACCAGGATCATCTGATACCTTACAGGGATTATACAAGGAGATTATTGACTTTCTTCACAACAGTCAAGCTTGAGTATATCCCTCGGGACGAGAATCAATTTGCAGATGCTCTGGCTACCATTTCGTCCATGATCAAAGTTCAAGCTGCCAACTTTGTGCCTCAAATTTCAGTGTCCAGACTTAACAGACCAGCATATGTATTTGCAGCATATATTGTCAAAGATGATAAGCCTTGGTTCCATGACATTAAGTGCTTCTTGGAGGATCAAACATACCCATCTGGGGCATCTTCCAATGATAAGAAGACTTTGAGAAGGCTTGCTGGTAGTTTCTTTCTGAATACTGATGGTTCCATGTACAAGAGAAACTTTGATATGGTACTCCTCAGATGCGTTGATAGAACAGAAGCAGATTTGTTAATGCATAAAGTGCACGAAGGATCCTTTGGTACCCATGCGGGAGGGCATGCCATGGCCAAGAAATTGCTAAGATCAGGTTATTACTGGATCACAATGGATGCCGACTGTTGTGCCTACGCCAGAAAATGCCATAAATGCCAGATTTATGCGGATAAGGTGCATGTGCCTCCCAATCCTTTGAATGTGATGTCGTCACCCTGGCCCTTTGCCATGTGGGGCATTGATATGATTGGCAAGATTGAACCGACTGCTTCAAACGGCCACAAATTCATCCTGGTAGCCATTGACTATTTTACCAAGTGGGTTGAAGCAGCTTCCTATGCAAATGTTACAAGGCAAGTGGTAGCCAGATTTCTGAAAAGAGATATCATCTGTCGGTATGGAGTTCCTGAGCGAATCATTACTGATAATGGTTCCAACTTGAACAACAAAATGATGGCAGAGCTATGCCGGGACTTCAAGATCCAACACCACAATTCTTCTCCTTACAGGCCAAAGATGAACGGCACTGTTGAGGCTGCTAACAAGAATATCAAGAAGATTGTGCAGAAGATGGTAGTCACCTACAAAGACTGGCATGAAATGCTACCATTCGCCTCTCATGGGTACCGTACGTCAATCAGAACATCCACTGGGGCAACACCGTATCAGCTTGTATATGGTATGGAGGCAGTCCTACCTGTTGAAGTTGAATTACCCTGAACGAACAACTAAGTCTGATCGAAGAGAAAAGATTGGTTGCAATCTGTCATGGACAGCTGTACCAGAAAAGAATGAAAAGAGCCTTCGATCAGAAAGTCAGGCACCGAGAGTATCAAGTAGGAGATCTTGTGCTGAAGAGAATCCTCCCTCCTCATACAGACCACAGGGGCAAGTGGACTCCAAATTATGAAGGACCGTTTGTTGTAAAGAAGGTTTTCTCTGGTGGAGCACTGATGCTCAACACCATGGATGGTGAAGACTTCCCGTCCCCTGTGAATTCAGATGCAGTTAAAAAATACTTCGCATAGAAATGACCCGCTGGACATAAAAACAGAATATAAGTCCGGCAAAAATAGGGCATCCCGGCGAGTCAGAAACAGAATAAAAGACTCGGGCAAAAGTAAGGGAAAATAAACAAAAAATGTACACCCGCTGAGCTGAAGAGCCGCATTGGACAACTCAGGCAAAAATGGGTATCCCGATGGATTGAAAACCCGAAAGGGCGATCCATGCAAAATAAGGGAATAAGCGAACAAACTGCATTCTGAATTCGTCTGTATCACTTACAACCGGTTAAGCTTCAAAAGGATCAAGCTTCAATCAGAATCAGCCTTCTCCAGAAAGCAAGACGAGAAGAACGTCAAAAGTCATACGAGTCATAGCAAGAGGAAGCTCCTTCAAAGCGACATCAACATTGCCAGCATTGTGTTTCTCAATTTGTAACAACCTCCTCATTTCAGGAGATATGTTTCTTTGACTGTATCTTGCCAATTCAGGGCACATGAATTAATAAAATCAGATTTTTCAGTCATGTTTCGTCTTGTATATTTTTGTTTGCAAAAAATGTCTGATGTCTTAAGAAAAACTGATTGCATGAATACAGATGTTATCCTTAAAAATAAAGAAAATAAAACACGTGCTTGCAGGGAATACACTTACTCTCAGAAGTGTCTAACTCCTATGACGGAATCCGGTAAGGGATACCTCGGGATTACTTGTGCGTTTCTCTGTCTTTGCAGGATTGCAGGTATTCAAAAGCGCGACATGGGGCACGGAAGCTTCATCCCAGCAAGCTGGCAAATCAGCACTCACTCAGCCTTAGCATTCCAAGTACTTTCTCCCCAGCTGAGTTGCCACTTGTTGCTTCTCCCAGCCAAGTTGCCAATCATTCTTCTTCAGTCAAGTACAAAAGCCTGGGAATCATCTCCCCACGGAATTTCAGCCTCTATTCAGAAGAGCAATGTACGAAGGAGTCACAACAGAGTGAAGAAAGCTTCTACAACCCCCAGTTGGGTCCCTCATTATTGGAAAAGGTTTATCATTGACCCATTTCTCCAAGCAGAAGCCTGTCATCAGATATACCAACGATCTTACCCCCAGCTGGGATGTTCACACCAACAGATCAACCAGAGATCTTCACAGCAGTGGGATCCGAGTCCCGAATCTGTTTTCCTGTGCATAATCATAGCATTTGCATCATATTCACCAAATAAAGTGTAGCATTCCGTTTTAAAAACGGAGCATTACGGCAAAAATCAAACATATAGCATAATCATGAGTCATGGTCTGAATCAAACACCTATGAATATTAACAACCCATCAGCAATATACAGAATACCCCCCAGATTCCCCAGCAAAAGCAGTTGCCTCACATTCACAAACACCAGTATATACTCCTTATGGCACCCGTCCGTGTCATATCCCCAGCATAAAGCCAAGGACATCCTCTTTGCACTCACATATACTTATATATATACATTTCCCTGACATCCATCCATGTCATTTTCCCCAGCACAGTAACATAAACACTTTGTATATCAGATACTTGTTTATATTATACTCTTCTCCTTTTGGCACTCGTCCGTGTCACTCTCCCCAGCAAGTTCAACACTCATCTATACATCACTCATACTTACTACTCATGTTACTTATACAGATACTCGTCCGTGTCTTGTATACACCATTTATATCCCCGCAGATTCAATACTAGTCCTTGATCTTTGTTAACCAGTTGATACTCGTCCGTATCATCATCTCAGAACATGTGTCAAACGTTTGTTTCTACCTGATACTCGTCCGTATCATAGTCTTAAGGATGCTCGTCCGCATATTTAATCCATACACTGAGTCAAACACTTACATCTCCTTGAATATAGACACACGTCTGTGTCTACTATTCCCCAGAAGAGTCCTTTCAGATTCAACACTCGTCCGTGTTCTTTGTTAACCAGTTGATACTCGTCAGTATCATCATCTCTGAACACGTGTCAGTATTTGTTTCTACCCGATGCTCGTCCGTATCGTAGTCTTAGGGATGCTCGTCTGCATCTGTAATCTATACACAAATATCTAAACACTTATACCTTTTGTTTCTTGGATATAAACACTCGTTCGTGTTTACTATTCCCCAGTAAATCGCCAGCGAAGCAATTTTCCTCTTTATCTGACATTCGTCCTATGTCATGATAAACTTTGAGAGCAGCCGTCCCCTGCTAGGTGGTCGTCCTCCACCTCTTGATGGTCGTCCTCCGTCATGCTCGTCCGATGGCCGTCCCCATCGTTGACCTTTTATCCGACATTCGTCCTATGTCGTGATATTTAGCAGCCGTCCCCTACTAGGTGGTCGTCCTCCACCTCTAGATGATCGTCCTTCATCATTTTATCCAATGGCCGTCCCCATTGTTGATTTTTTGGTTATCTGACGTTCGTCCTACGTCATGACAAACCTTGAGAGCAGCCGTCCCCTACTAGGTGGTCGTCCTCCACCTCTTGATGGTCGTCCTCCATCATGCTCATCCGATGGCCGTTCCCATCATTGACCTTTTATCCGGCATTCGTCCTGTGTCGTGATATTTTCGGCAGCCGTACCCTGCCAGGTTGGTCGTCCTCCACCTTAGATGACCGTACCTCATCTTAACCCCAACAGAGCAGCCATCCCCTGCTAGGTGATCGTCCTTCACCTTTGATGACCGTACCTCATCATCTGTTTATTTCATTTATTCTTTAACCCGATGGCCGTCCCCGTCGTGGTCCCTTTTCTTTTAGCCCGATGGCCGTCCCCGTCGTTGGTTACTTTACTTTATGAATTTGATGGTCATCCCCGTCACTTTTCATTAATCCCCAGAGAATTTTACAACTTTATTTTGATGGTCGTCCCCGTCATAATCCCTTTTTATCCCCAGCATGTCGGCCGTCCCCGTCATTGCTCCTTACCCAGCAGTCGTCCTCTGCTCGACAGTCGTCCTCCGTCGCCCATACTTTACAATATACTTTATTTTCTTTTACAATCTATATCCCTTTTCTTCTTCATTCCGTGAGTGCAAATTTTGGACTGTCTTTGGTATTCAACCACAAGTTATCTTGTTTGCCTGATAAGCCGTTGCTTACATCCTGCACAGCTAACTCATGTTTGAATAGGGGCAGCTGTAAACACCCCAAATTTGCCCTCACCCATTCACACCATGGCTTGTGATCATTGCATATGCATAAACACAATCATACCATCTCATATTAAATTTTGATTCACTGCATAGATTCAAGGTCATCTGCATCTAGGGTTTGTGATCTGAACAATCCAAGAGCTTCTTGAGCCACTCCAAAGGCCACCAATTACTTCAAAGGGGTCCATGTGTGTTCAAACATCATATTATACCCTCTCAAAGTCAAGAAAGTCAAAGAATCACAAGAACTGGGATTTGTATGGAAGCAGAGCCAGGTTTGACTGCACAGTTGACCTAAAATTAGGGTTTTGGTTTCAGAGGCCATAACTCCAAATTTTTTGGTCATTCTTGTTTCTATTGGTCTCTATATGGTATAGGGAGTATGCATATCAATTTTCATGAAGGAATTCCATGGGGAAGTCATCTGATCAAGAGTTGACTTTTCAAGCAAGTCAGTGCAAAATCAGGGCATCTGAGGCCCCCAATGACCCAACCAAAGGGCATTCTTCATCATTTTGATTGTATATGATCTTTATTTGATCATAGAAGAGGTTGTAAGTTCACAAAATTGAAGAATTTGAAGTTTTTGCAAAGTTGACTTTTTGGGCAAGTTTGACTTTTAATGAAAATGTCATTTTTTGCAACTTTTTCAACCCTTACTTTTTGATTCAAGAAAGCTTCAAATGGAAAAACTTTGGTCATGAAAGTTGAAGATTAGATCTTTCCCTTTTCAAAAAGTACAAGAACATGACCTAATTCATTTTGGATCAAAAGTTATGGTTCATCAAAGTTGGCAAAAATCACTAAATTTCAAGTTATGCACCAAATGGAAAACTTGCAAATTCTTGTACCAAGCCTTCTATTGATTTCAAAATGACTTCAAAATTTCATCACATGATCACACATGACCCAAAAATCAGAATGGGCCAAGAGATCATTCACTTTTGAGGCCTATGGGGCAAGATCTTTTCATGAGAACCAAAGTGAACCAAGTTGCAAAATCCATCATAACATCTCATCCACTTGCTGCCTTGGTTGCTGAACCACCCTAGCCCTCTCCTCACCTCATGTTGCGCAGCCCACACCCCTTGTACTTGGCTAGAACATGACCCATGCTTTCTCTTACACAAAGTTGACAATTTGAAAAAGTAACCATACCTATCACAAAAGGACATGTCATGTCATCTGACCAATAGGATTAGTTTATACAAACCAAATGCAAGCTAAACATCACAACACACAAGCCTGAAACAAGCAAGAACTCAGCATTCTCATTTTCCACCCTTGGAGCAAAAGCATTCGAAACTCTTCATACAACTCACAAACACACAAACAAACTTCAAAAACCTTCTCAACACATCACCCTGATCACAAAACACCACTAAAATCAACCTGAAACTCAAGGAATCAAGAACACGATTCTCACACCATCCTGAACAGAACTTGTTCAAACTCCCAAACTAGCCAACACAAACTCCTTCTAAGCATTAATATGTCATCAGGGGACTAGAAGGGGTGGATTGCACAAAGGAAAGAGGCCAGAAGGTTGCAAAACTGAAAGCTTCAAAACTCAGGTAGCTCAAGAACATTTTTTCCAGAAACATGTTTTTAAGTTTTAAATAGATTCTATATGTTCCCCTGATCACTCTGATATCTTTGGTTTTGAAAATGGTGGAGAGATGAGAGTTTAATCGTGTTCTGAAATTTTTGCCCTAGAAATTGTTTTGTTTCGATTCAGTGGATTGAGGAAAGATAAATGGTGTTTGTGTTAGGGTTTTTATTCTGTGAGGTTTGGGAAGGATTTCTGTTCTTTTAGATTCCATTTTAGTTACGTTTTGAAGGTTTTAGGAATTTTCAGGTGGGGTTCCCACCGGAGAAGACGACCGGAGGTCTTCTCCGGCCACCTGAAAATAATTAGGGTTTAATCCCTGTCATTAGTGTAGTTTGAATCTCAAGCGTTAGATCCCTTGACTTGGTTGACTTGGCGCGTGTTTGTGTGGCCCAGATGTGTCCAATTTGCCCTAATCTCACTTAACCTAATTAATCTCAATTAATTAATTTATAAAACCTGATTTAGCCAGAAATGATCCTGACCCTTGATTTGCGCGCGCAGTCAACAGCAGACCCCCCAACTTTGAATTTGATGCGTTGGATTGGCTTACTTTTCATTTTTATTAATTTTATTTCATTTCTTTTATATTACTTTTGTTCATTTATTTAAAAATAGTAAAACTTATTCAAAAATTCTGAAATTCTTTATACAAGTTATTATTTAATTTCAGAACACAAAAATATTTTTATTTTTATTTTTTGCATTTTAAAAATATTTTTAAATATTTAAAAGTTTATTTTTAATTAATTAATGAGAATTAATTAATTAAAAATACTTTTAGGTATTTAAAAATCACCAAAAAATTCATGAAACATTTAAAAACATTTAGAAACATTGTCCAACCCTCAAACCAAATTTCTTTTTTGATCTTGATGCATTTTGAGAATTTTCCATGGAATTAAAATCATTTTAATGCATTATTTTGATCCAAATTTCCAAAAATCATTTCTGCCTAACCAATGAGAGTTGGACTTTGATTCTTTTTGCATTGCATTGTGTTTAGCATGTAGTTTGTGGGATTAAATGGCCATGATTTGATCTTTCATTTTCAATTTATTTGGTAATTTTCTTGTTAAGGAACCCTAAAACCCTAGAAAACTTAGGAAAATCATAACTCAAATTAGGTTAAGAGTTGGAACTTCTCCTTTGGGCAGTGGGTTAGCATAGGATTAGGGATCCATTGAGTGAATTTTCAATTTTTTTTATATTGATCTTTGCTTCTGATTTTGGTTTGTGTTTGATGCTTTGATCATAAACCCTAATTTGGGCTTCCATATGCATCCATCTTGCATTTGCTTGCATAACATGACTTGCCATAGCATTTTGTGCATCCATTTGATTCATTTAACATCTTAAGACATATTGAAAGCATGTTTGATCATTGCATCTTGTATTTGCCATGTTGTATGCCATATGCATTTCATAACTTTTCATGTATGTTCATGTGTCTTAACTTGCTTCATTTGCATCCATGAGCTTGTATGATCATCCCCATGTGTTGTTTCATGTTTGCATCATCCCATAGCATCATTATCATCTCATATATGCTTCTGGTTTTGGTTTTCATCATGCCATTTCATCTCATTTTGCATTGTATTGCATTTCTTTCACTAACTTTTCAGGTGGTAAGTTATCTTGAGAAGTGAATTTGCCTTCACTTCTCATAACTTCTTTTCATCTCTTTTTATGCATCCTTGCTGCATTTTTGTTTGTGTTTGAGATTGAGCTTGCTCATTCTTTTTCTTCTTACTTTCTTTTCTCAAGTGACTTGTCTTCTTCAATGAAGCAAGTTACTTTGCTTCTCCTGATCCTTTCATCTGCTTCCTGGTGGTTCCTTTGAAGACTTCTCTTGAAAACCTCACAAACCTTAGGAAAAACCAAGCATGAAAATGATTAGGGTTTTGATTAGTCCCCCCACTTAGTTTTACCTTTGTGTCTCATTGAGTCTTCTCTTCTCATCTCATAATCAGGGACTAAACCCTAAAGGCTTTAAGGCTTTGTGATTAAGCTTATGCCTGCATCCTTCTATTAGGATGGAGTGTATAACTTTAATCCTAAGTGTTAAACCCTTAATGTGTTTAACTCCTTTAATCAACCCACTTAATAATCATCAAGACATCAAGCTTGTAACTTGGGCCTTGCATTAGGGTTCTAATTCTTCCTTAATTGGTTAAGAAGGACTAACCCTAGTGTTAATGGACAAGTCCCCCTCAAGTTGTCTTACAGACCTTAAAAATCACTTCATCATCTTATCATTAACTAAAATCCACTTAATAAAGGCTTTGTTTTGTCATGGGTTTAATCCCTAATCATGGATTAAGTTGAGGAGCTTTCCTCAGCTTAAACATTCTCATCTATTATCCTTCTATTAGGATGGTGTAATGAGTCTGTTTAATCCCTGATTATGGCTTAATCTCATTACTTAACACTAAACAAAAACACCAAAAGCATCTAAATAATCACAAGTAGGTTAATGATCTTAATCCTACAACAAAGGTGATTAAGTGTGAGAATCTGACTTCACACTTAAGGTATTCCCATTACCCCTAATCAGAGGGAAGATGTGATGAGTTTACTAATCCATTGGTTTAGGCTTAAGCTCATTTTCCTATGACAAACTTTCAAAAGCAATAAAAAACTGAAAACACAAAAAAAAACAATAATCGTCTCCTCCGGGATTCTTTTCTCATCTCATTCACTCATAAAACGAGAACTTGCTTCTTCCGTCTAATGCAAGACAGTTAGCACCTGAGCCAGACAGGTCATACACTTGAGCATAGACAAGTAAGCAGTTCACAAGTCAATTTATCTTTCAGTCTCTTTGGGTCGAACTACGGTGTTCTGACTTCCTCATTGCCCGAGAGGATACGTAGGCATAACTTAACAGTTATCGAACAAAAGTCTCTGTATATTCCCCCTCTTTCAGCTCCATTCTTTTAGCCTCATGATCTTGAGCATTTCACCTTTATTCTTACACTGACACTTCATTTATACACTTCACTTCTGTTACCCTGACACCTGTACATCCTTTTCCAGCTCTTTATACACAAAATTGCACTGACACTACCCCTTTAAAACACAAATCTTTTAAGTGTGGATCCCGTCGAATACGGCGGACAATCTGGGTGCTAATACCTTCCCAGGTTGTAACCAACCCCCTTTCTCAGTCTCTCTGGTTCGCAACCGTCTTGTCCATATCTTTCTAGGTTTATGCAGCATTACCTTTCCTCCGGGATAAAAATGCCTAGCTGGCGACTCTATTCATTCCCTGTGAGTTCACTCCTGTGTGTTCTCACATCCTCTTTTCGCCGACCGTTCGCGTCTGTACCTTATTTGAGCTCAATCTCATCTTTCGGGAGCGACAATAGTCTTAAGGATGCTCGTCCGCATCTTTAATCTATACACAACATCAAAACACTTATACCTTTTATTTTATTTTTATTTTTTTTCTTGAATATAAACACTCGTCCGTGTTTACTATTCCCCAACAGATCGCCCGCAAAGCAAAATTTCTTTTATCTGACATTCGTCCTATGTCATGATAAACCTTGAGAGCAGTCGTCCCCTGCTAGGTGATCGTCCTTCACCTCTTGATGATCGTCCTTTATCATGCTCATCCGATGGCCGTCCCCATTGTTGACCTTTTATCCGACATTCGTCCTATGTCGTGATATTTAGCAGCCGTCCCCTGCTAGGTGATCGTCCTTCACCTTTTGATGATCGTCCTTCATCATTTTATCCGATGGCCGTCCCCATCGTTGATCTCTTTATCTGACATTCGTCCTATGTCATGATAAACCTTGAGAGCAGCCGTCCCCTGCTAGGTGATCGTCCTTCACCTCTTGATGATCGTCCTTCAACATGCTCGTCCGATGGCCGTCCCCATCGTTGACCTTTTATCCGGCATTCGTCCTATGTCGCGATACTTTCGGCAGCCGTACCCTGCCAGGTGATCGTCCTTCACCTTAGATGACCGTCCCTCATCTTATCCCCAACAGAGCAGCCGTCCCCTGCTAGGTGATCGTCCTTCACCTTTGATGACCGTCCCTCATCATTATTTCATTTATTCTTTAACCCGATGGTCGTCCCCGTCGTGGTCCCTTTTCCTTTTCCTGATGATCGTCCTGCATCAGTTTAGCCCGATGGTCGTCCCCATCGTTGGTTACTTTACTTTATGAACTTGATGGCCGTCCCCATCATTTTTTCATTAATCCCCAGAGAATCTTACAGCTTTAGTTGATGGCCGTCCCCATCATGATCCCTTTCATCCCCAGCATGTCGGCCGTCCCCGTCATCGCTTTATTTCCCGCACTTTTCCCAGCATGTCGGCCGTCCCCGTCATTGCTCTTTCCCCAGCAGTCGTCCTCTGCTCGACGGTCGTCCTCCGTCGCCCACACTTTATATTATACTTTATTTTCCTTTACAATCTATATCCCTTTTCTTCTTCATCCTGTGAGTGCAAATTTTGGACTATCTTTGGTATTCAACCACAAGTTATCTTGTTTGCCTGATAAGCCGTCGCTTACATCCTGCACAGCTAACTCATGTTTGAATAGGGGCAGCTGTAAACACCCCAAATTTGCCCTCACCCATTCACACCATGGCTTGTGATCATGTCATATGCATAAAATCAATCATAGCATCTCATACCACATTTTTCATTCACTGCATTGATTCAAAGTCATCTGCATCTAGGGTTTGTGATCTGAGCAATCCAAGAGCTTCTTGAGCCACTCCAAAGGTCATCAATCACTTCAAAGGGGTCCATGTATATTCAAGCATCATGTTATATCCTCTCAAAGTCAAGAATGTCAAAAAATCACAAGAACTGAGAATGGTATGGAAGCAGAGCCAAGTTTGACTGCACAGTTGACCTAGAATTAGGGTTTTGGTTTCAGAGGCCATAACTCCAAATTTTTTGGTCATTCTTGTTTCTATTGGTCCCCGTATGGTATAGGGAGTATGCATATCAATTTTCATGAAGAAATTCCATGGGGAAGTCATCTGATCAAGAGTTGACTTTTCAAGCAAGTCAGTGTAAAATCAAGGCATCTGAGGCCCCCAATGACCCAACCAAAGGGTGTTCTTCATCATTTTGATTGTGTATGGTCTTTATTTGATCATGGAAGATGTTGGAAGTTCACAAAATTGAAGAATTTCAAGTCTTTTGCAAAGTTGACTTTTTGGGAAAGTTTGACTTTTAATGAAATTGCCATTTTGGGAAACTTTTTCAACCCTTGCTTTTTGATTCAAAAATGCTTCAAATGGAAAAACTTTGGTCATGAAAGTTGTAGAATGGATCATTCCCTTTTCAAAAAGTACAAGAACATGACCTAATTCATTTTGGATCAAAAGTTATGGCTTGTCAAAGTTGGGAAAAATCACATAACTTCAAGTTTTCTACCAAAGAGGCAAAGTTGCAAATTCACTTGTCAAGGCAAATTGAGCTATCAAATAGACTTCTAATCTTCATACAAACATCACACATGACTTAAACTTCAGATTGGCCCAAGAATTTCTTAAGTTCTATGCCTTAAACTTCAAGAATTACAAAAGAGATCAAAGTTGTGACAATTTGCAAAAGGGATCAAAACTTCTCATCCACTTGCCTCAGTTCATAAAATCTGATCCAAAAGCATTCCTTGATCCTTGTTGAACTCAACCATGCTCCTATCCTAGCCTGCCACTTGCCCATACTTCCAAGTACAACTTGCTTGACTTTTTGCAACTTGAAGCCATACCAATCCCACAGTGACACAACCACTCTCTGCCCAATCCAGACTTTACAAACACATCCCAAGGCTTCATTCTCATAACACACACAAGCCTGAAACACTCTCCAACACAGCTCTCTCATTTTCACACCATTTTTCAAAAGCATTCGAAACTGATTGTACAAGCTGCAAACATACAAACCAACTTCACAAACATACTCAGCACACTTTCCTGGTCACAAAGCACCCATCACCATTGCCTAAAACTCCCAGAATCACAAATACGATTTCCACCCCACCTTGAACAGAACTTCTGCCATCTCTCAAACCACCCATTATAAACTTCAAACAAGCATTGAAAGCTTCTCAGGGGGTCCAGTGGAGTTGATTGCAAGCAAGAAACCAGCCAGAAAGTACCAGAAACCAAAGCTTCAGTTCAGGTAGTCATCTCAAACTTTTTTTCCAGAAACATGTTTTTAAGTTCCTAAATGATTCTCTATGCTCCACTGATCATGCTGATATGTTTTGTTTCGAAAATGATTGAGTATTGAGTGTGTATGTTGCTTCTGAAACTTTGCTGACCTAAATGCATTTTGCTTCGATTAATGGATTTGATGATGGATAAATGAATTTTGATGGCTGATTCTTGTTGGGGTTGGGGAGAGGATCATTTCTGGAGAGTTTTAGGGCATGGGGATGCGTATTAAGAGAGATAGCTTGAGTGGTTGGCCGGAGAAGACGACCGGAACAGTGTTCCGGTCGTCTGAAAGTCATTAGGGTTTGATTAATTAGGGTTAATCATAATTATGTGAATTTGAATCTTAGCCCTTGGATATGGCGCCAGGTCCACTCCCGCGCGTGTATGTTTGAATATCAGCCATTGATTGTGCTGACTTTCTCATTTTCATATTTAATTCATTTTATTTTTTTCATTTAATTGCATTTGTTTTGTCCAATTTATTAAAAATAGTAAAACATTTTCAAAAATTCTGAAAATTTTTATACAAGCTTTTATTAATTTTCAGAAACCAAAAACATTTTTATTTTTATTTTTTGCATTAAAAAATATTTTTAAATCATTTAAAAGTTTATTTTTAATTAATTAATGAGAATTAATTAATTAAAAATACTTTTAAGTATTTAAAAATCACCAAAAAATTCATGAAACCTTTAAAACCATTTAGAAACATTGTCCAACCTTAAAACCAAATTTCTTTTTTGATCTTGATGTCTTTTGACAATTTTCAATGGAATTAAAATCATTTCAAAGCAATATTTTGTTCCAAACTTCCAAAATTCATTTCTGCCTAACCATTGAGAGTTGGACTTTGATTCTTTTTGCATTGTGTCTTGCATATCATGTAGTTTGTAGGTTTAAATTGGCATGAATTGATCTTGCATTTCCTATTTGCTTGGCATTTTTCTTGACAAGGTACCTTAAAACCCTAGCAATCTTAAGAAATTCATAACCCTCATTAGGTTAAGAGTTAGAACCCCTCCTTTGGGCAGTGAGTTTGTATAGGTTTAGGGTTCCTTTGAGTTCATTTTCAATTTTTTATCTTGGTGTTTGCTTCTGGTTTTGGTTTTTGTTTGGTGCATTGATCATAAACCCTAATTTGGGCTTCCTTTTGCATTCATCTTGCATTTGCTTACATACCATGACTTGCCATGACATTTTATGCATCCATTTGATTCATTAGATATCTTAAGACATATTAGAAACATGTTTGATCATTGCATCTTGCATTTGCCATGTTGTATGCCATTTGCATTCCATAACTTTTCATGTATGATCATAGTTCTAAGCATGCTTCTCTTGCATCCATATGTTCATATTATCATCCCCATGCCTTGTTTCATGTTTGCATCATCTCATAGCACCATTATCATCACACATATGCTTCTGGTTTTGATTTACATCATGCCATTTCATCTCATTTTGCATTGCATTGCATTTCTTTCACTAACTTTTCAGGTGGTAAGTCACTTTGAGAAGTGAATTTGCCTTCACTTCTCACAATTTCTTTTCATCTCTCTTATGCATCATTGCTGCATTTCATCTTGTGTTTGAGATTGAGCTTGCTCTTTCTTCTTCTTCTTACTTTCTTTCTTCAAGTGACTTGTCTTCTTAAATGAAGCAAGTTACTTTGCTTCTCTTTGCTCATTTCATCTGCTTCCTGGTGGTTCCTTTGAAGATTTCTCTTGTAAACCTCACAAACCTTAGGAACAACCAAGCATGACAATAATTAGGGTTTTGATCAGTCCCCCCATTTAGCTTTTACCTTTGTGTCTCATTGAGTCTTCTCTTCTCATCTCATAATCAGGGACTAAACCCTAAAGGCTTTAAGGCTTTGTGATTAAGCTTATGCCTGCATCCTTCTATTAGGATGGAGTGTATAACTTTAATCCTAAGTGTTAAACCCTTAATGTGTTTAAATCCTTTAATCAATCCATCTAATAATCATCAAGACATCAAGCTTGTAACTTGGGCCTTGCATTAGGGTTCTAATTCTTCCTTAATTGGTTAAGAAGGACTAACCCTAGTGTTAATGGGCAAGTCCCCCTCAAGTAGTCTTACAAATCATAAAATCCACTTCATCCTCTTATCATCAACTAAAATCCACTTAATAAAGGCTTTGTTTTGTCATGAGTTTAATCCCTAATCATGGATTAAGTTGAGGAGCTTTCCTCTGCTTAAACACTTTCATCTATTATCCTTCTATTAGGATGGTGTAATGAGTCTGTTTAATCCTTGATTATGGCTTAACCTCATTACTTAGCACTAAACAAAAATAACAAAAACATCTAAATAATCACAAGTAGGTTAATGACCTTAATCCTGCATCAAAGGGTGATTAAGTGTGAGAAGCTGACTTCACACTTAAGGTATTCTCATTACCCCTAATCAGAGGGAAGATGTGATGCGTTTACTAACCCATTGGTTTAGGCTTCAGCTCATTAACTTATGACAAACTTCAAAAGGCAATAAAAGACTGAAAACACAAAAACAAACAATAACCGTCTCCTCCGGGATTCTTTTCTCATCTCATTCACTCATAACCGAGAACTTGCTTCTTCCGTCTAATGCAAGACAGTTTGCACCTGAGCCAGACAGGTCATACACTTGAGCATAGACAAGTAAGCAGTTCACAAGTCAATTTATCTTTCAGTCTCTTTGGGTCGAACTACGGTGTTTTGACTTCCTCATTGCACGAGAGGATACGTAGGCATAACTTAACAGTTATCGAACAAAAGTCTTTGTATATTCCCCCTCCTTCTAGCCTTATTCTTTATCCTCATTATCATGAGCATTTCATCTTTGTTCTTACACTGACACTACACATATCACACTTCACTTTCTTTTACACTGACACCTGTACATTTTTTCCCCCAGCTCTTTTATACACAGATTGCACTGACACTACCCCTTTAAAACACAAATCTTTTAAGCGTGGATCCCGTCGAGTACGACGGACAATCTGGGTGCTAATACCTTCCCAGGTTGTAACCAACCCCTTTTCTCAGTCTCTCTGGTTCGCAACCGTCTTATCCATATCTTTCCTAGGTTTATGCAGCATTACCTTTCCTTCGGGATAAAAATGCCTAGCTGGCGACTCTTTTCATTCCCTGTGAGTTCACTCCTGTGTGTTCTCACATCCTCCTTTCGCCGACCGTTCGCGTCTGTACCTTTATCTGGGCCATTCCCATTTATCGGGAGCGACAGTTATCCAACATAAAAAAAAAACTTAGGTTTAAACGGGAAAACATATTTTCCCCCACAACGGGTCCAAATAGAGGGTATCCAAAAATGAATCTTAATTATCAATTAATAAAACCTCTGAGTCAGATAATATTAGTTAATAATAATTAATTCACTGTTTGCTCCAATTATTTTGGTTAAAACATTTTGGAGCAAATCCGGAACCCTATTGATATCAATTTATATTATTCAGAGCATTAAAATAATTTACGGGGTATTACATCATCCCCCTCCTAAATAGAAATTCGTCCTCGAATTTAAGGATTACCTGAACAGGTGAGGATACAACTTGTGCATCTCTGATTCCAGCTCCCACATAGCATCTCCTAGATGCATCACATCCCATTGCACATTAACAAGTGGAATCGCCTTGTTTCTTAACATTTTGCTCTCTCTTCCAACATTACGACTCGATTGGGGGTCAAAAGTCATGTCCGCTTCTATATCGATAGAATCCGAAAGAATAGGCTGAAGAGGATTAGGAACAAACCTAGGAAGTTGAGATACATGAAAAACATCATGTATTTCAGACAGAGAGGGTGGTAAGGCTAATCTGTAAGCAACTTCACCAATCTTTTCTAAGATCTGATACTGTCCTACGTATCCCGGGCTTAACTTGCGCGATTTGAATGGTCCTTTCAATATTAATCTCGGGGTAACCTTCAAATAAACATGGTCACCTTCATCAAATTCCAAAGGTCTCCTTCAATTATCAACATAGCTCTTCTGACGGTCCTGGGTTTGCTTAATTTTCTCTTGAATCATTCGAATCTTTTCAGTAGTCTCTTGAATAACTTCGGGTCCCAAAATTCTATCTTCACTCACTTCCGACCAACACAAAGGCGTCCTACACTTTCTCCCATATAAAGTCTCATACGGAGTCATACCAATGCTCGCATGGTAACTGTTATTGTAGGAGAAATCGATCAAAGGTAAAAGCTCCTTCCAATTTCCTTTACTTTCTAACACACTAGCTCTTAACATGTCTTCCAACGTTTGAATTATTCGCTCCGTCTGAACATCTGTTTGAGGTTGATTAGAAGTGCTCAAACATAAATTCGTACCCATAGCTTGTTGAAACACCTTCCAAAACCTCGAAGTGAATTTCGGATCTCTATCAGACAAAATTCTAGACGGAACATCATGCAACCCTACAATTTCAGCAATAAACAACCTCGCAAGATGGCTTTCCTTGTATGTAGTCTTAACGGCTAAGAAATGCGCAAATTTCGTTAGTCGATCTACAATCCACAAAATAGAATCATAACCACCTTGATTACTAGGTAAACCCACTGCAAAGGCCATAGAAATACTATCCCACTTCCAAATTTGAATATCCAAAGGTTGTAACAAATCGCCTGGTCTTTGGTGCTCGATCTTTACTTGTTGGCACACCGCACATTCAATCACAAACACTGCAATATCCTTCTTCATACCGGAACACCAATACTCTTTCTTTAAATCTTGATACATCTTCGAGGAACCCGGATGTATCGTAAAAGTACCTTTATGGGCTTCCTCCAAAATCTTTCTCTTTAACACATCATCACCCGGAATACAAATCCTTTGGTTAAATAGGATAATCCCATCCAACACTCTTACAAAACCCAGTTGGAGTAACATCTCCTGTAACTTCTCATCTAGAACTTATGCTTTTTAAATTTCGTTCCTTAAGATAGAATTGATATTCAAATTTCCCATAATCACACCATTCGGAGTCCATACAAATTGAAGATTAAGATCTCAAAACTTCTCCAGTAATGCATATTCCAACACCATCAACTCGACACCATGAATCACCTTTCGAATTAAAGCATCTACCACTTTATTCTCTTTTCCCGGATGATACTTCAATTTTAGGTCATAATCCTTCAAGTATTCCATTCACCTTCTTTGTCTCATATTCAATTATTTCTGATAAAAAAGATACTTCAAACTCTTATGATCGATGAACATTACAAAGCGCACACCATATAGATAATGTCGCCACACCTTTAGAGTAAACACCACGGCTGCTAATTCCAAATCATGAGTCGGGTAATTCTTCTCATGAACTTTCAACTTTCGAGAAGCATAAGCTACAACTTGGCCTTCCTGCATAAGAACACCTCCTAATTCCATCTTAGAAGCATCGCAAAACACTTCATAGGACTTGTTAGGATCGGGAATGATCAACACCGGGGCAGTTGTCAATATTTCTTTCAAATACATGAAACTTTGTTCACAATCAGAATCCCATTCGTAAGCGAAGTATTTTCTAGTTAGCTTAGTCAATGGTAACGCCAACTGAGAAAAACTCTTGATGAACCTTTTGTAGTAACTTGTCAAACCTAAGAAACTTCTCAATTCCGAAGCATTCCTCGGTCTCTCCCAATTTATCACAGCTTCAATCTTTGACGGATCCACTGCTACACCTCCCTGAGATATAACATGTCCAAGAAATTTGACTTCTGACATCCAAAACACACACTTGCTAAACTTAGCAAAAAGTTGCTTCTCTTGAAATATCGACAGAACAATCCTCAGATGTTCTTTGTGCTCTTGTGGAGTACGAGAATAAATAATAATGTCATCAATAAAGACTACAACAAACTGATCCAAATAAGCTTGAAATATCCAGTTCATGTAATCCATAAAAATAGCTGGAGCATTCGTCACCCCGAAAGGCATCACTAGAAATTCAAAATGACCATAACGGGTTCTGAACACAGTCTTCGGTACATTGGAACTCTTTACACGAATTTGGTGATAACCCGACCTCAGGTCAATCTTCGAGAACACACAGGCTCCTTTCAATTGATCCAAAAGGTCGTATATCCTAGGCAAAGGATACTTGTTCTTAATAGTAACCTTGTTCAACTTACGGTAATTGATAACACTAAATTTCACTGTATTTCTGACTTTGATTTCGCATGCATTCTTAGTTTTTATTGTTGTTTTGTTATGTTATTACTTTGTTTTTCTTTATTTTCAGGTTTTCTATGTAATCAAGGCCTAAATCGAGAAAAGGAGCGAAAAAGGAGCTGAAACAGACAAAAATCAAGTTTTTTCAGCTTTTTACACTTACGGCATCCACCATGGCTGGCGCCATGGGGTCAGCCATGACGTGACCACGTCTCAAGACCACTCCACAACTGCATATGCCCACGATCCCTACTTTCTCCACCATTTTACACTCATGGCAGGCGCCATGAGCCTGTGGCAGGCGCCACAAGGCAAAAATCTTTCCCTCCACTTTTTAGTGGAGGGGGGCATCCTAGTATTTTCCCATTTAATGTTTGCCTATAAATAGGACTTTAGAATTTCGTTTTTATCATCCAAACATAGAATCTCTTACGCATATATCACTTTTAAAGTAGTAATCACTTCACATACGGGTGTTACTACAATCGAGTGATCGAGAGAGTATACGTCTGTGTGATCGAGTTTTGGAGCACTCTGGGAGGAAGTTAATCCTGCCGCCATTTTAATTCCAGTTCGTATTTTATTTTTCCGTACTAGCTTTATTTTATTTACTATCCTCATTGCTTTACTTTATTTTATTTCCGCACTCGCTTTACTTTACTTTTATTTCTCGCACTCGCTTTAAATACCTTTATTTCTCGCACTCGCTTTACTTTCGTTTATTTCTCGCACTCGCACTACTTTTATTTACTTTCCGCACTCGCACTAAATACTTTTATGAAAAATAATAAAATGAACTTTTACTTTACCATGTCTAACTAGATCCATAAAGGTTAGAATGTAAGGATCGTAATTGAACCAATAATTCGTACAATTGTTCGTAGAAACACTTAAGGGCTATTTTAACTTTCAATTTAAGCTTAATTGTTTTTAACTATTTCAAAAACAGCCAAAAGCACTTTGTCTAGTCCATTAGGAGTTTTTAGATTAAAAAGAAAAGAGATTTAAAACCATTTTTGGACGCATTAAGAAGTTTAGAGTCTGGTTCGTGAGAACCTCTTTTTGCTAAGAAATCCAGGTTAAAATACTTTTCAACTTAGTTAAGATACTATATTTCTTAAAAATAGGTTTACTACTCTAACGCAGTACACACCTTTTTATCTGTGACAATAGGAGGGGTTGATTAGAGAGTACAACTCGGTTCTGAATACGCAAAAGCGACAGTTCCTGTTAAATTGGTTCTTTTCAAAGTGGAAAACATTGCTCATAAGTAGTTCTATTAACAAGTACTGGATTATCAATTGATTACGTGAATTACATTCAATCTTGTATTTATAAATTGCTTAAAATTATTATTCTATTTACCATTGTGCACTCTTTAAAACCATTATATTCAATTGCCTTGGATACACACCATAACGACAGGTACGATAGATTGACACTTGGTCTTTATGGATTCGACAATCTTTTATATTACTCTGACGTGTTCGTACACTTGCGAAAAACACGCATCAAGTCTTTGGCGTTGTTGCCGGGGACCAATTTCGTCAAATTTCATACCCTGTAGTTATACCGTTTAGACTAAGGTTGTTACCTACCGGTCAATACGAAAGACTCGCAGTACCAGAAGCTTAGTAGACCCTCTAGCTGAACCTGAATGTTACGCTCGTGCACGTTTATTTTTCCATAAGATTAGGAGAGCTATGGCCGAAGATCAAAACCGAAGACCTCTTAAGGACTTCGCCCAACCATCAAACGAGGAACCTAATTCCAGTATAGTAAACCGCGATATCCCAGCCAATAATTTTGAACTTAAACCATCCCTGCTGCAATTAGTGCAACAAAGACAATTCGCAGGTCTTGCTACCAAGAACCCAAACCAACATTTAAAAAACTTTCTCCAGTTAGCAGACACCTTTAAAACCAATGGAGCTCCTCCTGAGGCAATCCGCTTAAGATTATTTCCTTTTTCCCTCAGAGATAAAGCTTTATCATGGTTAGATTCCCTTCCACCCAATTCCATAACAACCTGGGAAGACCTTAGAAAAGTATTCCTTGCTAGATATTTTCCCCCAAGCAAGACCACTGTTCTTCGAAACCTAATAACCAGATTTACCAGAAACCCAGGAGAATTGTTGTTCGAAGCCTAGGAGAGATATAAAGAGCTATTAAGAGCATGCCCACATCATGGTTTAGAGAACTGGCTAATCATTCAAACCTTCTATAATGGACTTCATTATAACACTAAGATGACCATCGACGCTGCCGCTGGTGACGCACTGATGAACAAACCTTACGCTGAAGCTAGTGCCCTTATCGAAGATATGGCCCAAAACCATCAACCATGGGGAGTAGAACGAGCAACAGTAGAAAAGAAGGAAGTCCAAGGAGGAATACATGAGCTAAGCTCTATAGACATGATGCAAGCTAAAATGGACGCGTTGGCCCTTAGAGTCGAACATATGTGTACAACCTCGAATACTGTAGCTGCAGTTCCGTCGAATTGTGAGATATGTGGGACGCGGGGACACCAATCTGCCGAATGCAATTTGTTAAATGAGACCAGCCCTGAGCAAGTGAACTACACCTAAGGGAACCCATTTTCAATCACATACAACCTTGGATGGAGGAATCACCCAAACATCTCCTATAAAAATAATAACCCTATCCAAAATAACGCACCTCCGAGACAACAAGTTTACCAAGTCCCGAGAACAAATCAACCTATGCAACCTGTACCACCAAATCCGAGCCTTGAGAAAATTGTGGAAAATTTTATCACTGCTCAAACACAACAAAATAAAGAGTTCATGAACCAAAACGTCCATATTAACGAACTAATTACCCAGTTAGGAACCAAGGTTGACCAAATTGTTACTCACAACAAGATGCTTGAAACCCATATCTCTCAGGTAGCTTTAAACCAAGCCCCTCATACTACACCTAGAGGACAGTTCCCTGGACAACCTCAACAAAACCCGAAAGGGCAAGCAAATGACATTACTCTACGAAGTGGAACTGCTTATAACGAACCTTCTAACGTTAGATTAAGTGATCCCAAAACTTCTTAGAGAAATGAAGAGAAGGAACCAGAGGAATCTGAAAACCCAGAAAGTCAAGAAAAAGGAGAAAAACCTAAAAACAAAACCTATGTGTCATACCCAAAATTTGTCCGACCCACATTATTTTATTTTATTGTCTAACCATAATTTCAAAAAAATCCAAAAATATGTATTATTTTATTTTTCTGTCTAGTATTCGGAAAATTCAAAAAAAATGATGCATTTATTTCTTTTTAAATTTAAAATTCAAATTATCTTCTTATCTTTGTTATTTAGTTCATTATCCAAAAATATGTAAAAAAAAATTTATTTTTATTAAAACCATTTTCACATAAGCCCGTTCTTCTTAAGCCCATTTATTAATATTTAAATAAAATCACAAAAAAATCTTCCTTAGTTTTATCATATTATTATTATTTGTTTATTAAGTCCGATTTTTTTTTAAAAAAAGTGTAAAAATTATTTTTCATCTACCTAGGCCCATTTGCCTACACAAAATACCAAGAAAAGTTCTTTCCATTTTATTATTATTTTTATTATTATTATTATAGTTTTTATTCTATTATTATTTTTATTATTATTGATCTTTTTATTATTACTATTACTTTTATTATATTATTATGTAGTTATCACTGTTATTATATTACTATTTTATATTATTATTACTATTATTATATTTGTACTTATTTCTACAAACCATAATTGTTATGCTATTACAACAAATTTTATGTGTCAATACACAGCTAACAAAAGCAACAATGCATCAAGTCACCACACATTATCCTTCTCAGTAGCAATACGTATTATTTGGTATAACTCCCACTCACAACAGAAAAAATCTCCAGCCTTTCCACTACTTTTCATCCGCATCACCACTCCAAAACAACTCACAAAATCACAGCTCAACACCAATGTAAATATCAATTTCACCCTCATTCAAATATTTCTATAAGACAACTCTTTCCTTCATTCAAAAAGGGGGCCTCTAATAACTCTGCATAAATCCTCCAAACCAAGCTTCAATACCTCCAATAAACCTTTTTCTTTTTCTTCACCACAGAAACTCATGAACCTCATCATCTTCATTAAAACCTCACCTTTAACATATCAGCCTCAAACACATAAGCAGAACACAATCCATCTCCACCTTTAATTCAGGCTGACCCGAAACAGATTTGAGAGCCAAAACCAAATACCCAATATCCGAAAGAAAAAAAACAGAGTTGTGAGAGTGGTCTGAAAATCAAAAAACGTAAGACAGAGAAACAAACCAAGCAATCCGCAAACTAACTCCGGCCACCACCCGTTAAACCCAATCCTCACCACCGAAACACTCACATCATCTCTCCAATACTCAAACCCTTTTCCTCCAACACAGAACCGACCCGAAACCTCTTGAAGCTGCCGACCCACCGGAAGACCGCAAATCAACCCAAGCCAACACATCAAACCCGTCCAAACCATCATCCTCCACTCAACCTGTTAACCGCTGCGCAAACCGTGACCCATCTCGTTACTAAACCAACAACCTCACCGCCGTCACTCTCTGTCAAACTCGAAACCCTTCAAACCATCTTCAATAACTCAGAACGCAGAAACCTTCGTCGATCTGAAGCCGTTACCCGCGCACAGCCGCTGACAACCGAGAGTTGTTCGCAGAGAAGCAGCCACCGCCGTAGAGAGAGGATCCGGAGTGAACTACCGTCTGAACCGCCGCGAGAAAACGTCGTGAAACCGCCGGAAACCATAGATTCGGGAGCACCATTGAAGCCAGACCATGAGAGATTGAGAGGAACTGCTGAGAAGTATGAGCTTAAGAGAGAGACTCGTTCATTTTTTAGAAGAGGATCCCGTGTTTTGATTTGGTATATACTGATCCCTTTTTTTTGCTTTTTTTATTATTTATTTTATTTATTTTAAAACAAAACCTTTTCTAATCTTTATTAAGATTTAGTTTAAGTTCAATTTGTCTTGGGTTTGTTTCTCTTAAGCCCATGATGAATCTGCACCATCCATCACGGTCACAGACTTTTTTGTTTTGACCATTTTATTTTATTTTTTTTCCTTTTTAATATTTATGTGGTTGTTATGGGTCTTTGGTCCCCAGATCATGATCTGCCATTTACTCTACACACTGTGCTCACTGTTTCACTCCCTCTATTTTATAAATTTCATTTATTTTGTTTTTGATTTAATAATATAAGAGGTTAGTTTATATTTTATTGTTTTAATATGATTGGTTGGTATTTATTGTTTTGTTTAGAAAAATGACTTAAAAATAAATTAGAATAAAATATGTATTTGTTAAGCAATCTCTTGATTTTGAATTTCTTTTTTTATGGGCCAATGATATATTAAAAGGCCGATTTTTCGCCCGATCTAAATCGGTGATATTCGGTCAATATGAGGCCCTCCTTGTAATTAATTTTTTATTATTTTATTATTTTGAACAAAAAAAACTTGTAATATAATTTAATTCATTTTATTCATTATTTAATTTATTTAGTTATTCAATTTATTTATTCTATTTAATATTTCACAATTCAATTTATTTTATTTATTTATTTTCGCATTAAAAAAAATTATGTTTCGACTCCTTATAGAATGATTCCGATTTTGAATCGATTCTAAGGCAGTTCACGAACAAAATTTCGCCGCGTCCCGAAAAAAGTCCAACGCCTTCGAATAGTTGCGCTCGATTAAAAGGTCCAACGCCTTCGAATAGTTGTGTCCCGATTAAACAGGCCGAACGCCTTCGAACCGTTCAAAAAACACTGCACACACGCTTCCTCTTGGGCAAACTACAACGAGACCTCTTTATTTCTCGCAATCCCCTGTATTTATTTTGTATCCCTCTCCCATTACTTTGTATGCATTTTATTTTCCGTATTTCATTTAATTCTGAATCCTTGGTCCAACGCCAGGCGATTGAACTTGCACACTCGCACCTTTTTATTTTGTTTCGTTTATTAGGATTCACCTCTCTTTGCGAGCCAAGCGCTTCGTGCCTCGCTAACAAACCACAAAATAAACCCCCATTTGCATTCACCCTCTAACCTCAAAAAAACCAAAACTTTTCGATTAGATCCAAGCCCTTGATCCAACGTCAAGCGGTCTTAGGAAATAAAACACTTTAAAAAAAATGAGAAGATTTGTACGCCACGAGCCTTAAGCGGTAGAAAAGAGGATAACGAGCTCTCGTTACTCGCTCTAATTATTTCGACGCAGGACACTCGTCTTGTTGGGCGAGATAAACTATTCATAGTCTTTAGTGCATTTCAACTCCTAAACCCTTTCGTCGAAGAAAGGTAATAAAATCAACAACCATTACCCTTAGTAGGCCGAACTACGAGGCTCTGACTTTCCCATTGCACACGGGAGTACGTAGGCACGAGGATCTCAATCCTTGCCGAGCACCTAGGTTCAATCTAACTTATAATTCAACTCATTTCCCTCTAGCAAGCAATTCGTTTAAGCATAGACATCCTTTCGCGCGCGTTAACTTAGATGGTTCCCATCGAGTACGATGGATGTAGGGGGTGCTAATACCTTCCACCAGCATAACCGACTCTCGAACCCAGGCAATGGTTCCGTTGACCTTTGTCCTCATCCTTCTCTTCCCGGGTTGTATCTATATCTTCCTTTTCCCTCTTCGGGAATAAATAGAATTAGGTGGCAACTCTTCAGTCCGTCCGGCGCGCGAAATCGTCCATTCGGATCGCGTGAGGTCGTATTTTTCGGGGTACGACACTATTTACCACCACCGCCATACAAACCACCAATACCATACCCTCAAAGACTAAAGCAAACCCAGATCAATAATCAGTATGAAAAATTCATTAAGGTTATAGAAAAACTTCACGTAGAAATCCCCTTTACAGAAGCCATCACCCAAATACCTTCTTACGCTAAGTTTCTCAAAGACATACTTACAAATAAACGTAGACTTGAAGATCCGAAACCCGTGGAATGTAATTCTATTTCTGAAAATAAGTTAGCAAAGAAAGATAAAGATCCCGGAAATTTTTCCATTCCTTGTATTTTGGGGAATCATGTCATCGAAAAAGCTTTTCTAGACTTAGGAGCTAGAGTGAGCTTAATGCCTTTAGCAGTTTGTGAAAGGTTAAACTTAGGAGAATTACAACCTACTAAGATATCACTTCAATTAGACGATAGATCCGTTAAATACCTCATAGGCATACTTGAAGACGTCCCTGTTAGGATAGGTCAATTGTTTATCCCCACTGATTTTGTTGTCATGGACATTAAAGAAGATGACGACATACCAATCCTCCTAGGTAGACCGTTCTTATCAACCGATGGAGCCATAATAGATGTTAAAAAGGGGAAACTAACCTTCGAGGTAGGCAACGAGAAGATAGAATTTGTACTCTCGAAATTTCTTATGGCACCTGTAATAGGAGATGCTTGTTATGCCTTAGATATCATTAATGAATGCATTAGGGAATTAGAACAAGAAGAAGAAACCGAATCTATAAAATTTCCATCAACCCTTATTTGGGAAGATGACGGTTATAAAAAACCCTACATTGATGATAACCTTCACGAATGTTTATCTCTTACCCCATATCTTATGCCTTGCCCTATGAAACCAACCGTAAAACTTAAGGAACTGCCTAAGAACCTGAGATATGAATTTCTTGATGAAGAAATGGATTGTCCAATTATAGTCAGTGCTACCTTGGACCAAGAGGAAACAAACCAATTGTTAGATGTTTTACGAAGGTACCCCTCAGCCTTAGGATATAAGATCTCAGATCTAAAAGGAATAAGCCCATCTGTATGCATGCATCGGATTTTGCTTGAAGAAGATTCAAAACCCTCCAGAGAACACCAACGAAGAATAAATCCTATGATGAGTGAAGTAGTTAAGACTGAAGTTCTTAAGTTACTAGAGGCATGTATAATATATCAGATCTTGGACAGTAAATGGGTAAGTCCTGTGTATGTAGTACCTAAAAAGGGAGGCATCACGGTCGTGCAAAACGAGAAGGGAGAACCTGTAGCAAAAAGAATTGATGGAGGTTGGCGTATGTGCATAGACTATAGAAAATTAAATAAAGCAACTAGGAAAGACCATTTCCCTTTACCATTCATAGACCAAATTTTGGAGCGCCTTGCCAGACACTCTTACTTTTGTTACCTAGATGGATATTCCGGATTCTTCCAAATACCTATTCACCCTGAAGATCAAGAAAAAACTACCTTTACATGCCCTGTTGGAACTTTTGCCTACAAAAGAATGCCTTTTGGACTTTGTAATTCCCCTGCCACTTTCCAACGCTGCATGATGTATATCCTTGCAGACTATTTAGATGGAATCATGGAAATATTTATGGACGATTTCTCAGTTTGTGGATTTGATTTCAAAAATTGTCTTATCAACCTTGAGAAAATCCTGGAAAGAAGTGTGGAGGTAAACCTTGTGCTAAATTGGGAAAAGTGTCATTTCACGGTCACCGAAGGGATTGTTTTAGGACATATAGTTTCCGAAAAAGGTATAGAGGTAGACAAAGCTAAAATAGAATTCATAGAGAATCTAAAACCGCCCAAGACTATCAGGGAGATAAGAAGTTTTCTTGGATATGCCGGATTTTACCGACGTTTTATCAAGGACTTCTCCAAAATAACAAAGCCCTTAACTGGTCTTTTAATGAAAGATGTTGAATTCATCTTCGATGAAAAATGTACTGAAGAATTTAATCTATTGAAGCAAGCTCTGATTTCAGCACCTATAATGAAACCCCCTGATTGGTCAGAACTGTTTGAGATAATGTGTGACGCTAGTGACTATGCTGTTGGAGCCGTTCTAGGTCAGAGAAAAGATAAAAAGTTACACGTAATTTATTATGCTAGTAGAACCCTAGACGCTGCACAACTCAACTATGCAACAACCGAAAAGGAGCTCCTAACTGTAGTTTTTTCCATAGAAAAATTTAGATCTTATCTAGTAGGAGCCAAAATTATAGTTTACACCGACCATGCTTCCATTCATTACTTACTAAGTAAAAAAGATGCCAAACCTAGGTTACTTCGATGGATTCTACTACTGTAAGATTTTGATTTAGATATCCGTGATAAGAAAGGCACAGATAATGTAGTAGCTGGTCACCTTTCTAAGCTAGAATACCTGAAACCTGACTCAGTACCCATAAATGACGATTTTGCCTATGATAGACTGATAGCCCAACTAGAAACTATTGAAGATGATAACCCAGACCCACATGAGCATTATCATAAATCTTTAGCTATAAGTAATGTACCTTGGTAAGCAGACTTTGTTAATTACCTAGGCGCTGACATCATACCCTCGATCTAAATTACCACCGGAAGAAGAAGTTCTATAGTGATGTGAGAAACTTCTATTGGGACGAACCATTTCTTTTCAAGAGAGGTAAACATGGCATTTTTCGCCGTTGCGTTCCAGAAGAGGAGGTACATAATATAATTGAGCATTGTCACTTTGCACCCTATGGTGGACATGCAAGCACATCTAAGACCTACGCCAAGATTCTTCAAGCTGGCCTATTCTGGCCTACCATGTGGCGTGATATCCATGCTTTCATTGTCAAATGTGACAGATGCCAACGTACAGGAAATATTTCAAGACGTAATGAAATGCCTCTAAGAAATATACAAGAAGTTGAACTCTTCGACGTATGGGGTATAGACTTTATGGGACCGTTCCCACCATCTTTAGGAAATCAGTATATCTTATTAGTTGTTGACTACGTGTCTAAATGGATTGAAGTTATCACCGCAGCCACGAATGACACCAGAGTAGTCATCAAATTATTTAAAAATTATATATTTCCCAGGTTTAGCCCGTTTAGTCATAAGTGATGGAGGATCACACTTCATATCGAGAATATTTGATAAACTTTTAAGCAAGTATGGAGTTAAGCATAGAGTAGCAACATCATACCACCCACAGACTAATGGACAGGTGGAAGTATCTAATAGGGAGATCAAACAAATTCTTGAGAAGATTGTCTCTATATCTAGAAAAGATTGGTCGCAGAAACTTCAAGAAGCATTATGGGCCTATAAAACCGCTTTCAAAACCCCTATAGGAACAACCCCTTATCAACTAGTCTATGGAAAATCATGTCACTTACCTTTTGAGTTGGAGCATAAGGCCTATTGGGCCATCAAAACATTCAATTTGGGTTACCTAACTACTGGTGAAAAAAGTATCCTTGATATCCACAAATTAGAAGAGCTCAGACAATCTGCCTACGAAAATGCCATCATATACAAAGAAAGAAAAAAATCTTGGCATGACAAAAGAATCATAAGAAAAGACTTCAAAATAGGCGATCCTGTTCTTCTGTTCGATTCTAGGTTGCGACTTTTTCCAGGGAAGCTTCGTTCGAGATGGACTGGCCCTTTCGAAGTATCTAAGATTCTAAGATCTGGTGCTATTGAAATCAAGAACGAAACATGTAAAGCGTTCATTGTCAATGGACAGAGACTGAAGCCCTACGAAGGAGGTGACATTCCAACAACATACTCCAGCCATACCTTGAGTGATCCACCAAATCCTCCGAATGATGTATAAAATCCGGTCGTCGAGCTAATGACGTTAAACAAGCGCTGCATGGGAGGCAACCCATGTTTTTCTTATCTTACTTTTTATTTTTACTTTATTTTAATTTGTTTTCTTTATTATTCTATCAGGACTAACGATTGAATGTTTTATGTGATTTCAGGACCCTTGTTTGCTAACCTTGTGCAGAATGCAGAACCCCGACAACATGCACATGGCCTTCAGAGACGACGCACAGAGAGAGCGTTACTATGTCCACATGAGACGCCCTATGGCACCTACATGGTACCCAGACCAAGATTGCATGGATTCCTTGGGGATAGAGCCAAGCGTCAGATTCTTATGTCACCAACTCCAGTGGGACCAGTTTGACGACATGAACAACACTTACAGGAACTTGACTCTAGAGTTTCTCAGCTCGTTTGATTATGATCTTTGGGCTGGACCCGATGGACATGTTGTTTTCAGGTTGTTCGGGACTGATTACTCTTTCTCTCACAAAGAGTTTGGTGATTTACTAGGTTTCCAGACTACTCCTGATGCTACTCCAGAGACACCGATTAGGTATTTTATGAGCAGAGAAGTGGAGAAGTTTTGGAGTAACATCTCAGGTGGAGGCAACCAAGATCCCTCCACTCAGTTTTCTCAGGTAATCCACAATCCTGCGTTAAGGTACTTCCAGATGATTATAGCACACTCTTTTCTCGGTTTTCTAGATACAAAGACTTTGCTGAGTGAGGAGGAGATTTTCCTACTGTTTTGTGCAACTCAGTCACGCCCAGTTGCTTGTGGAAACTTTCTGTTGAGGGGCCTTGCTAGTGTCGCCAGGTCATCTGTAGGCATTATACATCTCGGTGGGATTGTTACACAGATTGCTACTGCATTGGGTTTGTCTCGCAAATTATTGCACCTCAGGACCTTCTGCTGCTACACTACCATGGATGTTGACTTTTGTCTTGACAGAGGATTAATTAGAAGGGCCTCTTTTGTGCCTAACATGTTTAGATTACTAATCGACGGCGAAGTGATACATTAATTTACATTACCTGACCCACTGATGACCAGTGTCCACGACCCTGCTAATTGGAGTTATGCTTTATAGGGTTATGGAGAGACTGTCGAAGAGCCAAAATCACCTCCCGCTGCTGAGTACACTCCTACGCCTCCTTCTCCCCGAATCACTGTTATGTCTAACAATATGTCTTTGCAGCAGCCTAATCTACAGACCCAGATTTATGAGCTCCGCAGGGAGACTGCCCTGCTCAAGCAGGAAGTAGCGGACTTGGCATTACAGATCGAGATATATGATCTCACCCATGCCTCAGAGGCCGATGCTCTATATCAGGAGATTGGAGAGCTTCGGAGGGAGATGGTTTAGATTCGTGGATTGGACCAGGCAGAGAAGCCTACCACATGATCGTTTTACACTGACATTATTACTCTAGTATTTAATATTTCATGCCTTATTTTATTTCTCGCATCTCCAGACATATTTTATATTATCGCATATATTACATTTTTCCATGTACTTTGATTTTTATCTTATATATTATTTCGTGCACTAATACTCATTTTTTCTTTTTCTTTCATTTTAATTTATTTTATTTTATGTCCAATAATGAAAAAAGAACAAAAATATTTTTATTTTTGCCTTCATAAAAAAGTATGCAAGCTTTGTGCCTTATAAGAAAGAAGAAAATGCTATCCGGACCGCCCGCCCCCCCCCCCCCCCCCCCCCGAAGACAAAAGGTACGCGAAGCCCACAAGGGGAATTAAAAAAATTTTGACCCATAAGGAAAATGGCCTTGTGGCGCCCGCCACACCGTTCCACCTTATTTCGGGGCAGATTCATCTCCCCCACCATTTTTACACTTTCAAACTTCCAAAATCCATTTTTCCAACTTCCAAAAACCCCATTGAACCCCATTAAAGCTCCCACCATTCTCATACATTCACCATCTATGAAACCCATCCAAAATCCATTTTTACTTTCATCCACCACAAACCATAAAAATTCAACCTTTACCATTTCCTACATAAACCACTCTTCACCATATTCAACTTCTCAAGGAGCAACAACAATGGAGTTCAACGGATATCTTCTCCGTAATGGAAGACCGGGAGATAGGCAAAGGAAAATCATTCAAAGGCTTCAGAGTTGAGAAATTCTCTCGACTAGGTACGTAGATGATAATTGTCTTTACTCTTTGGGTCTATATCATAGTGTTTTTCATTTATTAGATTTTCTAGGCTTGCATAATATATTTGTAAATCAGGAACCTACCTATGAGAGGCTGACAGTTCAGTTTTTGAGTTCGTTAATATACATTGTCAGTCCTAACACTGCTAGCACAGTCGGTACTGTTAATTTTAAACTGTTTAGAATTGAATATGAATACAGTACCGGCAAACTAACAGGCTTGTTAGGAATCCCTTATAGGGAAGGTGATATATGTGAGGCACCTTTGGATTCAGAATGGTCGGCCGAAGTATTTTCCTTCTGGCAGAGGCTGTCAAGTACTTAAATAAATTATTTTGAAGGAATACTTGCGTCGACCATCCATAACCCGTCCATAAGAGTTTTCAGATATCTTTTGGCATGTACTATTTTTGGCCGGGAGAGTCCAAATAACGTAAATGCTAAAGAGCTTCTATTTTTGCAAGGAAGCCTCACAAATACTCATATCAATTCGGTCCCGTTTATGCTTGCACACATGGCTTTAACTGTTCATAAAACAGGACCAATTGTTATTGGAGGATTTGTTACGTCTATTGCTCGGGCTCTTAACCTGAACAATGAGATAGCTACACTTGAACCCCTACCTCCTCGCACAATTAATTTAAAATTTCTAAAAGACATGAAATTGTGCCAAACGAGGAGAGAAGGTGGTAATGAGTTGATGGTTCATGGGGTAGTTATCCCATCTGTTGCTTTACCTTGCAGTAGACGTACCGATGTACGTAATGAAAGGAATTGGACCTATGATCTGAATGCTCCAACTGTTTTGGGTCCACTTCCTCCTAATATTCCTGATGGGGAGGCACATGACACTGATGAAGAATATGAACAGAGAGAACATTCTCCTGTACCTCGCGTGCCCCCCCCCATCATCCTTCACAGTCACACGCCGCATCATCTTCCTCTAACCCTGTTGCAGGTACTACTCCTGGATTTTATATCACTAAGGAGATATGGCGTGATATGACGGCTGATCAGTGATATTTAGTGGTAGTGTTCAAGCCGGTTTTCAGTGTCCTTTGAGTCTAATTTTGTTCGTTTGAAGTATTTCGTTCATGTTTCGTCATAGTTTTCTTAATATTGCTTGCAAGTTAGTTTTAATCATTTTATTCTATTTTTATCTGTGGAATGGGTTATGTGGTTGTTTCTTTTGATGTGTTTTCAGGTCAATATGTAATCGGTTGTTCGACGCGTCCGAAGAGATGATCCAAGCATGAAAGATGGCAGCAAAATGGGATTTCAGAGGCACAACACGGCCCGTGTTGTGAATACCAGAGGAAAAGGATATTTGCTAAGAAAAGGAGAAAGTCAGAGCTATGACACGGGTGCCCGTGTTGTACAACACGGCCCGTGTCATAGCATCTGGTGAAAATAGGCATTTGGGTGATCCAGAAGCACAACATGGGCGCCCGTGTTACACAACACGGCCCGTGTTGTGAAGACCAGAAGAAAATCTTATGTTTTGCTGCTACGAGGGTATTCCGGACTTTTCGCGGTGTTTTGGAAGACTGCTTTATATTTGACAATTATTACTGCAATGAACCACTTTTTTGATTTGTGGATTTTTGGGATTGAACGAATACGGGAGAAGAGGGATTGATCAAGAGCGGAAGCGATTGACGATCCAACGAATCCTACGTTAATTGTAATGTCTCAATTTTCTTACTCTGTTTTTATTTCCAGTATGAACATGAGTGGCTAAACCCCCCAATGCCAGGGAGGTGTCCCTGATTTGCTTTATGTAATGACTATTTGAATTATTCAATTTGGATTTATGTTTTTAAGTTCGTTTATTTATTTTATGCAACGTCCTTAACGCTTTGTCTTTGTTGGAAAATGGGATGATTGATCGTGGTTAGGATTTGGTCTGACCAACCATCCTAACCTTGTTGCATAAATTTTATCGCGATAAATATTACTTAGGAATTGGGATATTTTTGTGAAAACCTTTTTATGTCAGAATTATTGCTTGATATTCTTCTTTGACCGTTGAGGAATCAAAGTCAATGAAGAATACCAAAGGTTTTTCTTTAAAGGAATTTTGGAGAAACATTATAGACTTAGGAAAGACACTTTCTAAAACATATCTCTAAAATTAAGGAACATTTGAGTCATTGCACTGCGAATCATACATCGTCCCTGGCATTACTTTCATATTAGTGAAAACTATTTGTTTTAGTCTACGTTTTAATTTATTTAGTTTATTTAATCTAAATTCAAACCTTTAAACCATAACTTTTGTCCAATTGAAATTAATCATTAAGAACTTATTTTAGTAAGCAGTCTTTGAGATCGACATTTGGGGTTATTCCCTTCTATTACTACATCGGTAAAAATAGTACACTTGCTATTTTCCGATCAAGTTTTTGGCGCCGTTGTCGGGGACTGCCAAAGAATTAAGTTGTTCTTGTTATATCAATTGGAATTTTGTTGCTCTGCGACTAAAATTTTACTTTTCTCTCTGTATATCATTTTAGTGTTATTGAAATTTTGTTTTCTAACTCGTGTCTAACTGTTTATGCGAGGTCAGGCCTCAGCTAAATTTTCTTTTGACACAAAACCAGAAAGAGCTTTGCACGAGAGACGCCGCAAGGCAAGAATTGATAGTCTGGCTAAGACTGGTTCAAGTGTCCCGTATCAGGAAACTGATGACTATATATCCGTTCACTCGGAGCACAGTGACTCTGATTCAGACAGAGAAACTGACCCAGAATTCAACGACATGGCAGGGAATCAACCTGTTGCAGAGAGACTCTTAGGTGATTACGGAGGGGCAAATGCTCAACCTAACAGGATGACGATTGTTAATCAACCGGTGAATCTAGCACACTTTCAGTTGCATCCATCTACTATCCGCCAGTTAGAGAGCAAGCCTTTTTCCGGAAGAATCAATGAGGATGCAAATAAACATCTGCAGAGATTTCTTACTAATACAACTTCTTTGAAGATCGAAGGTCATTCAGAGGAGGCAAAACGACTGGTGATGTTTCCATTCACACTTACTGACGATGCTGAAGAGTGGTTCTACTCTCTTCCCGCAGCAAGTATCACGACATGGCAAGAGATGGAAACAGCTTTCCTAAATGAATACTTTCCTGCTTCAGTGTTCATCCGGAAAAGATATGATATAGTCAATTTTAAACAAAAAGAGGGTGAATCACTTGGAGACGCTTATAAAAGATTCAAAAGGTGTTTGACCTCGTGTCCTACTCATAATATGGACGCGACCGAGCAGATGCAAAACTTTGTGAATGGGTTGCGACTCAAGACAAAGCAGCTTATTGATACCGCTGCAGGTGGCTCAACAAACTTTTCAACAGCCACAGGTATTAAAAGAATCATCGAAGCCATTGCTGCCAATGAACACCTTGAGTTATATGATTGCACAGTGAGTCAACCGGATGGAAAAATTGATCTTAAGCTGACAGAGCAGGTTGTAAAAATGGAAGATCAAATTGTCGCAGAAGTTGAAAGAAGGTTAAAGAAGATGAATCTGGGAACTCAAACAGTTGCTCAGGTTGAACCCGTTCAAGCGGTGATTTGCGATATATGCTGTGGACCTCACTTTGCCATGCACTGTTTGGCAAGTCAAGAACAGGTTGAACAAATTAATATGTTGAGGCAGAACAATCCGTATGCCAACACGTATAATCCGGGGTGGAAAAATCACCCAAATTTATCTTGGAAAGATCATCAAGGGAACATCCAAAAACCGGTTCAAGGCCAACAACAGTATCAGCCCCAGCAACAACCATATCAGCCTCCAGTGTCAAGAAAAGCTAATTGGGAAATTGCCATTGAAAAGATGGCAGCTCACAATTGTCAATTTCAAGAAGAAACAAGAAATAACTTCAAGAATACTGGAGCCTCTATAAAGAATATTGAAGTGCAAATGAGCCAAATTTCCCAACACCTCGCCATTCCACAAACTCCAGGGACTCTTCCTAGTGCTACTGTAACAAATCCTAGAGACAATCACAAAGTAAATGCAGTCACAACGCGAAGAGGTAAAGTTAGTGAAGAGGTTCAAGAAAATTCTGAAGGTGAAAGTCAAATGATTGAGGTTGAGCTAGAAATCAAAGAAAATGAAGAGGTTGGTAAAGAAAAAGAAGTTACCCCAGCACCGGACATCAAAGAAAAGGCGGTTGAACCAAAATCGGTGGTCAAACTTCCATATCCTACAAGAAACAAGAAGAAAGGGCAGCAAGAAAAGAATTTTGAGAAATTTCTTGACTTGTTCAAAAAGATGGAGTTGAATATTCCATTGCTTGAAGCACTTGAACAAATGCCCACTTATGCCAAGTTCATGAAAGATATCATTGCTAAAAAGAGGACTATGGGAGCTGAACCTATTATTCTAACCGAAATTTGTAGTGCTATTTTGCAGGGACTAAAGATTCCGGTGAAGAAAAAAGATAGAGGAGTTGTCACCATCCCATGCACTATCGGTGACCGATCGTTCAAGAGAGCTCTCATTGACTTGGGAGCGAGCATCAGTTTAATGCCTTTATCCATCTACAAAAAGTTGGGTATTGGTGTAGTTCAAGACACTAGGATGACTCTCCAATTCGCGGACCATTCGGTGAAGTGGCCGTATGGAGTTGTCCATGATGTCCTGGTTAGAGTGGACAAATTTGTGTTTCTGGTTGACTTTGTGATCCTTGAAATGCCTGAAGATGAAGAAATCCCCTTGATTTTGGGAAGACCTTTCCTAGAAACCGAGAGAGTCATGATAGACATGGAAGGTGGAACACTAACGTTGAAGGTGTATGATGAAGAGTTGAAAATTGATGTTAGGAACACTTTGAAGTATAAAGATGATGTGGGCACTAGTAGTAACATACAAGTGTTAGAACAAATGGAAGCTAGTGAGCATTTAGAAAGTGTCCAAATTACCTCTAGAGAGGGTGAGGAGTATGTCCATTTTTGAAGATAATAAGGAAGTTGGAGATATTGATATGGAAGTGGTAGCTATGCTTGAAACTCAACCTATCCTTAAAAGAGTTAGAATGCACCGGTGGGAAGAGTTGCGACAGCCTATAACGGTTGATGAAGGCAAAGACAAGCCGAAAATATCAGAATTGAAGCAACTTCCCGAGAATCTCAAATATGTCTTTCTTGACACGGAAGAAAAATGTCCCGCTATTATTAGCGCTAATTTGAAAGGTATGCAAGAAGGAAAGTTAATTGAAGTCCTTAAGAAATTCAAGGGAGCAATTGGGTGGAAGATTGAAGACCTTAAAGGTATAAGTCCCACGGTGTGTATGCATAAAATACTTATGGAAGAAGATCACAAACCGGTCGTGCAACCCCAAAGGAGATTGAATCTGGTGATGAAGGAGGTAGTGCGAAAAGAAGTTGTTAAGCTATTGGATGCAGGATTAATCTATCTGATATTCGATAGTGCTTGGGTGAGTCCAGTACATGTGGTGCCCAAAAAGGGGGGAACAACTGTTATAACAAATGAAAAGAATGAGTTGATTCCTACTAGAACTGTTACGGGATGGAGAGTGTGCATTGATTATAGAAGATTGAATTTGGCTACGAGAAAGGACCATTTTCCATTGCCATTCATTGACCAAATGTTGGAAAGACTAGCGGGACATGATTACTATTGTTTTCTTGATGGTTACTCCGGGTACAATCAAATTGCTGTTGCACCGGAGGACCAAGAGAAAACGGCGTTTACATGTCCCTATGGCATTTTTGCATATAGAAGGATGCCATTTGGGCTATGTAATGCCCCCGCTACATTCCAACGATGCATGACATCCATTTTTGCGGATATGCTTGAAAAACACATGGAAGTGTTCATGGACGATTTCTCCGTGTTCGGATCCTCATTTGATCACTATTTATCTAACCTTTCACTTGTTTTGCAGCGATGTCAAGAAAGCAACTTAATATTGAACTGGGAAAAATGTCATTTCATGGTGCGAGAAGGCATTGTTCTTGGTCACAAGATCTCACAAAAAGGGATTGAAGTTGATCAAGCCAAAGTGGAAGTGATCTCTAAGTTGCCTCCGCCAATCAACGAGAAGGGTATCAGAAGCTTCTTGGGACATGTGGGTTTTTACCGCAGGTTCATAAGAGACTTCTAGAAGATAGCCAAACCTTTAACTACCCTGTTGGTTAAAGATAAGGCTTTTGTTTTCAATAAGGAATGTAGCGACGCTTTTGAAACACTTAAAAAGGAATTATTGTCTGCACCTATTGTTATTGCTCCTGATTGGTCCCTACCCTTTGAGATTATGTGCGATGCTAGTGACATTGCGGTAGGGGCTGTTCTCGGACAGCGAAGAGGGAAATTGCTTCATGTGATTTACTATGCTAGTCATGTTTTGAACCCTACACAGATAAACTATGCAACTACCGAGAAGGAGTTGCTAGCGGTTGTGTATGCCTTCGATAAATTCAGGCAATATCTGTTGGGTTCAAAAGTGATTGTTTATATTGACCATGTTGCTTTGAAATATCTTTTTCCTAAGCAGGATTCAAAGCCCAGGCTGTTGAGGTGGATTTTACTCCTCCAGGAATTTGATGTGGAGATCCGTGACAAGAGAGGGTGTGAAAACACTGTTGCAAATCATCTTTCTCGGATGTCGCCAATTGAGGAGACTGAAGAGCAACGCCCAATAAAGGATGAGTTCACTGACGAACACATCCTAGCTGTTATTGGGGTGCCTTGGTTTGCAGATTATGCAAACTACCTCGTTGGCGGTATTATACCCGACGATTTTGATTCTAATAAAAGGAAAAAGTTTGTTCATGACTGCAGGTTTTACTTATGGGACGATCCGTTTCTCTACAAAAGAGGGGTGGATGGCCTTGTGAGAAGATGTGTACCTGACGAAGAACAAAAAGATGTGCTGAAAGCATGTCACGACTCTGAGTATGATGGACATTTCAGTGGTGATCGAACAGCAGCTAAAGTCCTTCAATCCGGACTCTACTGGCCATCATTATTTAAGGATGCTCAAGAATTAGTGAAAGAGTGTGACAGATGTCAGAGGACTGGGAATATATCAAAAAGAAACCAGATGCCCCAAAACTCTATGCTCGAGGTTGAGTTATTCGATGTATGGGGGATAGACTTCATGGGGCCGTTTCCACCGTCGTTCGGAAAAAACTATATTTTGGTGGTAGTGGATTATGTGTCCAAATGGGTGGAGGCTGTTGCATTGCCCACCAATGATGCTAAGGTTGTGGTGAGATTCTTAAAAGAGAACATCTTTGCAAGGTTCGGTGTCCCGAGAGCATTAATAAGCGACGAAGGGACACATTTCTTGAATCACCTTATGGAGAAGTTGCTGCAAAAGTACAATGTTAAACACCGGATAGCTACTCCATACCACCCCCAAACGAGCAGCCAAGTTGAGGTGTCAAATAGACAACTGAAACAAATCCTGGAAAAAACAGTGAATTCATATAGAAAGGATTGGTCTATTAAGTTGGATGACGCTTTATGGGCGTACCGAACGGCTTTCAAAACGCCTATCGGTATGTCACCATATCAACTGGTTTACGGAAAGGCATGTCACCTACCTTTGGAACTTGAACACAAAGCTTTTTGGGCGTCTAAGTATCTTAATATGGATTTGTCAAAAGCTGGAAGTTCAAGGATTCTTCAACTTCACGAGTTAGAAGAATTCAGGAATCGGGCGTATGAGAATGCTAAAGTTTACAAAGAGCAAACGAAAAAATGGCATGATAAAAGGATTCAAAGAAAAGAGTTTTGGGAAGGACAAATGGTCCTTCTGTACAATTCAAGGTTGAAGCTATTCCCAGGAAAATTAAGGTCTAAATGGTCGGGACCTTTTGTAGTTCACAAGGTATTTCCTCACGGAGCCGTCGAAATTAAAAATCAGACCAATGGAGATATTTTCAAAGTGAACGGGCAGAGATTAAAGCATTACTTCAAAGGCCAGACCACTGGTGATGTGCATGTCACTTGTCTTACTCAGTAGTATGACGGATCGTCGAGCCATGCGACGGTAAACGCAGCGCTACGTGGGAGGCAACCCACGAGTTTTTCATTCTTACTTTTGTTTGTTTCAGTTTTGTAGGTTGTGTGCATCACTGGTTCTGAGAAGGAAAGAACAAGGTTGGATGTCGGGCAAAGAAGATAGAAAAATATGGAAAAAGTGAAAAATCAGGGGTGCAACACGGGTGCCCGTGTTATGCAACACGGGTGCCCGTGTTGTGCAACACGGCCCGTGTTGCAAAGTTCAGAAGAATCTGTTTTCTATGTTAATCTGAAGAAGAACCAGGGAGGCAACACGGGTGCCCGTGTTGTGCAACATGGCCCGTGTTGCAATGTCTGGAAGATTGTTCTTTTAAAAGGAGTTTATGAGGGAAACCAGGGAGGCAACACGGGTGCTCGTGTTGTGCAACACGGCCCGTGTTGCAAGTACTGAAGGAGAGTGCTTTTTAATGAAATTGTGAGGAAGAACCAGGGAGGCAACACGGGTGCCCGTGTTGGACAACACGGCCCGTGTGCGCATGCGGGAAGCTAAATTTTCAAATTTTTTTAAGTTTCCCAACTTTATTCGGTGGGCCCCACGTGTTTATTCTCATAACTTCTCATTAGTGGCTCATTAACCACTCATTTATCATAAACCTTCATCTTCTTCAACCTCCATTCTCTTTCAAGAACCCTAACCCCATTTTCATTCTTCATAAGACCTCCATTTTCTCAATCACCCACTCACCAAAACACACTACCCCATTCACAAAATTTGTTCCCCATCCCTCCATTGTCACTTCTACGGTGACCGATTTCTCTAATCTTTCAATTTTTTTTCGTGTGCTTAATTTGTGCAGGTGAGAACAATGCCTCCTCGAAAGGATACCGGTAAGACTGTTGCTGAATCTTCTCGTCCTCGTAAGAGAGCACACCGAATGCGGAATGCTCATGGCATTTTGTTGGAGGACCCGGAGCATCAAGCCAAATATGCAAAGTTGGTAAGGCGTAAATTGATACCGGCCCGTTACATGTGTAATGAAACTCTTGAGAATCTAGGGCTTAAATTCGAAGTTCATAGAATGTTTCACAGTATTGGCATGCTTAATTTTATGTTGTATGAAGCGCCAACCTTTGAGCGCATAACCTTGGAATTTTTTAGTTCTTTACAGTTTCAGCTCAAGCATACGTGGACCGGATCAAACACAGAGTACTTCGGTACTTTGAAGTTCCGCCTATTTGACAATGATCATGTGATGTCAGTTGCTGATTTGGGAAAGATATTAGATCTTCCAGTTTACGGGCCTGGTGCACCGCCGAGTACATTTGTGGCAGGATCATTCTGGAAGGATATCACCGGCAGTACCGAGTATGCCGCGTCGGCGGCAAAAGCTTCATGTATTCATAACCCGTGCTTTAGGTATGCTCAGAAAGGGTTGGCTTATACCCTTTTCTGCCGGGGCGATAGCACAGGAGTGACGACACCGCGAGAGTTGTACTTCCTATATGGGATGGCAAACAATGAGCTGATCAACGTTGCGGCCTTCGCAGCAGACCACCTGAAGCGGGTAGCCAATGCTGCCTCGGGTGAGATCTCTGTTGGAGGGATGATTACGCAAATTGTTGAACATCTTGGGTATACTGATAGGTTGCTTGAAGTACCTGCAGTGGCAGGTAAGACCAAAATTGATCTTGAAATCTTAATCAACCAAGGTATGATAAAAAGCTGTCATAATTATTATGCTATGATGACTCGTAACAAGCATTTGATTTCTTTACCTGCGCCTAATATGATTACTATAGACAATAGAGCTAACTGGCTGTATGAGGACCCTATACAGGGTGGAAACGATCAGTTTGATGAGTATTTTTCAGGTGAGGAGGATGAAGGGAACCAAGCTGAAGAGGTCCCGGTTCAAACTGCTGGTGGATCATCAAACCAAGCAACCGGTCAGTGGAATGTGTCCAAGGAGCAGTGGGACGAAATGATCAAAGAGCAGACCCGGCAAGGGGATCTCATCGATGAGCTGCATTCATGGATGCAGCAGATGAGGCTTCATGGATTTCCACCTGAGCAGTGATAGTTGTGAGTCCCCTCCGACATTGGTTCTTCAACAGTGAGGACACTGTTGAGTTCACGTGTGGGGGGTTTAGTTTTCATGTTTTCGTTTGTTTTGTTTTAATCTATGTTTATTTTTAGTAGTGTCGTAGTGTCGGCTTGAAGATTATAGCTATGTGTAATTTGAAAAAACACCCCTGAGTTTACCTGTTATGTGTTGCGAGTGAATAATGAGAAAGTATATAGGATGTGAAGTGAAAAGAAACCCGATGAGAAAAATATGGAAAAATTTTGATGTGTAGGTACCACATGAACACACTGAGTCTACGGAATTAGGAACGAGTTTGACATGTAGATTCGTGCCATGGTACTTTGATCTGAGAAGTAAAACCGAAGTAGTTTCTATTGATATATCTGGCTTTATCTATAATAAATGTGTGTACAAAGTTGACCCAGAAGAGAAAAAGGCTTGAAGGCACCGGAAAAAAAATGAATAAAAACATTAGAACGATCGATCCTTTTAAGTTGGGTAACCCTCACCAGGTTATTCAACCTAACGGCGGTTGAACATAAATGTTTCCCTAAGGGACAAAGAAAAATCGGTGCCAACAATTAAAAAAGGGGATCAATCTTGTACACATGGTGAAAATCATAAAAAGCCTTAAAAGTGATTGTCCGAATGAAAAGGGTTGAAAATCGAAAAATAAGACCTAAGCCCGAAGCATAGTCGGAGAGGTACCGAAAAGGAGATGCAGATCCGGGGTTTTCCACGGTGTAGTGTTTGTGTGATACCTATACTGAGAGAGAAGTACCAAAAAGAACTCATTGGGCGACTTGGAACGAAGGATCCACGTATGAGTATCATAATTCATCTTGCTAGGTTTTAAGGTATAAATACAGGATTTTTGCTTGAGGTCAAGCAAGAATTCAAGTTTGGGGGAGTTTGATCAGTGATATTTAGTGGTAGTGTTCAAGCCGGTTTTCAGTGTCCTTTGAGTCTAATTTTGTTCGTTTGAATTATTTCGTTCATGTTTCGTCATAGTTTTCTTAATATTGCTTGCAAGTTAGTTTTAATCGTTTTATTCTGTTTTTATCTGTGGAATGGGTTATGTGGTTGTTTCTTTTGACGTGTTTTCAAGTCAATATGTAATCGGTTGTTCGACGCGTCCGAAGAGATGATCCAAGCATGAAAGATGGCAGCAAAATAGGATTTCAGAGGCACAACACGGGTGCCAGTGTTGTACAACACGACCCGTGTTGTGAATACCAGAGGAAAAGGATATTTGCTAAGAAAAGGAGAAAGTCAGAGCTATGACACGGGTGCCCGTGTTGTACAACATGGCCCGTGTCATAGCATCTGGTGAAAAGAGGCATTTGGGTGATCCAGAGGCACAACACGGGCGCCCGTGTTACACAACACGGCCCGTGTTGTGAAGACCAGAAGAAAATCTTATGTTTTGCTGCTGCGAGGGTATTCCGGACTTTTCGCGGTGTTTTGGAAGACTGCTTTATATTTGACAATTATTACTGTAATGAACCACTTTTTTGATTTGGGGATTTTTGGGATTGAACGAATACGGGAGAAGAGGGATTGATCAAGAACGGAAGCGACGATCCAACGAATCCTACGTTAATTGTAATGTCTCAATTTTCTTACTCTATTTTTATTTCCAGTATGAACATGAGTGGCTAAACCCCCCCAATGCCAGGGGGTGTCCCTGATTTGCTTTATGTAATGACTATTTGAATTCTTCAATTTGGATTTATGTTTTTAAGTTCGTTTATTTATTTTATGCAACATCCTTAACGCTTTGTCTTTGTTGGAAAATGGGATGATTGATCGTGGTTAGGATTTGGTCTGACCAACCATCCTAACCTTGTTTACAACAACTGACGGATAACATGAGCTACTTGGAACAATCACGATCGGTATCGGATCGTGCCTACAGGAATGTTTTCCGCACCTTGACCGACATCACATCAGAGAAGGCCCGTCAGCGAGAAGTCAACCGCCGGCACCACCAGCTTATGGAGGCCACTCAGGGTTCCATCCTAGGTAACCTTCGAGAGGTCAGGAGTGCCCAGGCTGCCTTATCAGCACGACTTGACCGAAGGGACCAGCAGCGCAGTAGATCCCGTCGTTCCAGACCATCACAGTAGGACGGCGAGGGCACCAATGCTCCTCCGCAGTAGTTTTCCAGGTTACTCTCCTTATCTTATTTCGAAACATTGGGGACAATGTTTGAATTAAGTTTGGGAGGGTATTTTATTGCTTTCTGTTATTTCCCTTCTTAGTTATTTATTTGCTTTCTGTTATTTTCCTTTTCAGTTAGTTATTTAGTTTAAGTTTTTTTTATAATGCAAGAGTCTGACGAGTCACCAGTATAGTGTATCTTTAGTACACCCTCATTTTTCCCATTTCCTTAGCCTTACCAAAAATAAATTTCAAAAGAAAACAATGTTGTTTCACATGTTTTTTGGGCTTTGAGATATGTTTGGATTAGGATGTGGTGACTTAGGTAAACTTTTTGAAACATCATTATCATTTTAGCACCATAGACTTCTTGAATATAGGAATCACTCCTAAACCCCACACACCATGGCCTTTATTATCATTCAAAATACTGTCCTAAGTAGTTTATTCTAGCAGTCAGCTCCGGCCTAAGCATGCTCTACGTAGGGGACCGATGAACATAAGTGAATGATCCAGTGCTAATAAAAAAGAGAAAAAGGCAAACTCTGGGATAGGTGACCCTCACAAAGTAATTTAAACTGAAAGAAAAATAAGAGAGAAGAAAAAAATTCTTGTCACAAAAAGAAAAAATTGTAGTAACCTATTGTTAGTTGGTTCAGAGGTATCTGGCACTGAACTTGGTAGGGCGGATTACGATCCGATCCCCCGCAGCTACATTTAGGTCAAATAAAACGGGTTTACACATGCTTATGTGCCAGAAACCCTATGTTTTGGATCAGAATCACTAACCGGTCACTCTACTATGAAGCATGTATGGATAACGGGCTTAATGTGATTGCGCCTGAATGAAAAGGACCCAAAAAGAGATGAGAAGATAGGCCTAGGTATTATGGGATGACATGGGTTTGTTAATATAGGATTGAAGTTTATGTCTGTGTCATTATGATACCCTTGGTTCACTTAGTTATTACCTGTCACTGCATCCTGACTTGAACTTAGAAGCCCTTTTAGCCCAAATCACGTGTTGACACCTATTTTCTTCATTTTGAGCTTTAAATGTTTGCTTGAGGACAAGCAAAGGTCTAAGTGTGGGAGGATTTGATAACACTAAATTTCACCGTATTTTTGACTCCGATTTCGCATGCATTCTTAGTTTTTATTGTTGTTTTGTTATGTTATTACTTTGTTTTTTCTTTATTTTCAGGTTTTCTATGTAATCAGGGCCTAAATCGAGAAAAGGAGCGAAACAGGAGCTGAAACGGACAAAAATCATGTTTTTTAGCTTTTTACACTTACGGCATCCACCATGGCTGGCGCCATGGGGTCAGCCAAGACGTGGCCACATCTCAAGAACACTCCACAACTGCCTATGCCCATGATCCCCACTTTCTCCACCATTTTACACTCATGGCGGGCGCCATGAGCCTGTGGCGGGCGCCACAAGGAAAAATCCTTTCCCTCCACTTTTTAGTGTAGGGGGCATCCTAGTCTTTTCCCATTTAATGTTTGCCTATAAATAGGACTTTAGAATTTCGTTTTAATCATCCAAACATAGAATCTCTTAGGCATATATCAGTTTTAAAGTAGTAATCACTTCACATCGGGGTCTTACTACAATCGAGTGATTGAGTCTGTATACGTCTGTGTGATCGAGTTTTGGAGCTCTCTAGGAGGAAGTTAAACCTGCCACCATTTTAATTCCAGTTCGTATTTTATTTTTCCGCACTAGCTTTATTTTATTTACTTTCCGCATTGCTTTACTTTATTTTATTTTTGCACTCGCTTTACTTTACTTTTATTTCTCGCACTCACTTTAAATACCTTTATTTCTCGCACTCGCTTTACTTTCGTTTATTTCTCGCACTCGCACTACTTTTATTTACTTTCCGCACTCGCACTACTTTTATTTACTTTCCGCACTCGCACTAAATACTTTTATGAAAAATAATAAAATGAACTTTTACTTTACCATGTCTAACTAAATCCATAAAGGTTAGAATGTAAGGATCGTAATTGAACCAGTAATCCGTACAACTGTTCGTAGAAACACTTAAGGGCTATTTTAACTTTCAATTTAAGTTTAATAGTTTTTAACTATTTCAAAAACAGCCAAAATCACTTTGTCTAGTTCATTAGGAGTTTTTAGATTAAAAATAAAAGAGATTTAAAACCATTTTCGGACGCGTTAAGAAGTTTAGAGTCTGGTTTGTGAGAAAATCTTTTTGCTAAGAAATCCAGGTTAAAATACTTTTCAACTTAGTTAAGATACTATATTTCTTAAAAATAGGTTTACTACTCTAACGCAGTATGCACCTTTTTATCCGTGACAATAGGAGGGGTTGATTAGAGAGTACAACTCGGTTTTGAATACGCGAAAGCGACAGTTCCTGTTAAATTGGTTCTTTTCAAAGTGGAAAACATTGATCATAAGTAGTTATATTAACAAGTACCGGATTATCAATTGATTACGTGAATTACATTCAAGCCTGTCTTTATTAATTGCTTAAAATTATTATTCTATTTACCATTGCGCACTCTTTAAAACCATTATATTCAATTGCCTTAGATACACACCATAACAACAGGTACGATTTATTGACACTTGGTCTCTGTGTATTCGACAATCTTTTATATTACTTTGACATGTTCGCACACTTGCGAAAAACACGCATCATTAATCAATACACAACCGCATACGACTGTATTTCTTCTTTACAAATAAAACAGGAGCTTCCCACGGTGAAACACTTGGCCCAACAAAATGCTTCACTATCAGATCCTCTAATTGATCCTTCAATTCTCTTAATTCAAGCGGAGCCATCCGATAAGGGGAAACGGATATAGAAGCCGCCCCTGGTATTAGGTCAACTGATAATTCAACTTCCCTCACCGGAGGTAATGAAGTGACATCCTCAGGAAAGACTTCAGGAAATTCATAGACTATTGGGATATTCATAACTTGTTGATCGTTACTTTTCTCTTTAGTATGAACCAGTAAAATAGATTTCTCTTTTTCAAACAAAAAGTTTACCATTCCAACCATGCCTTCTAAGATTGTTGTCAACACGTATTTCGGAGGAGCTTCTATGGATAGAATGAGGATCAATTTCTCTTCACACCCAATGAACACAGAGTTATCAGATAACCAATCCATTCCCAGGATAATATCAACTTTCTTAAGGGGCAGACAAATGAGATCAATCTGGAAGACTCTACTGTCCATAGACAAGGTACAATTTTCACACATAAGAGGTGTCTCCACGGTTTCATCCATAGCGGTAGTAACCACCATAGGAGGAGACAAGGGAAAACTCGTAACCCAATCCGCTTCATACAACAAGTAGACACAAAAGAATGTGTTGCTCCACAATCAAGTAAAACAAGACAAGGATGTTAACTAACAAGACATGTACCAGCAATAAGAGAGTTGTCGGCTTTAATCTTCCTCGCATCCATGGTGTAACCCTTCCTTGAACCTGGTCTCTTTTCTATGGACAATCTCTAGTAACATGTCCTTCTTTCTAGCAAAGAAAACATATCACACCACCCGGACTACACCTTCTATAATGAAGCTTATGGGACCTGGAACATGAAGGAGGAGCATTAGTTCTAGGATTTTCCATTTGCTTCCCTTTGAAGGGTTGGGGCCTTGGCCTAAAAGATTGATTCGCCCTTCCATGATCACTTTGAACAACTCTTCCAGCATTTGCTTCAGTTTACACTTTCTTCAAACTATGCTCAGCAACATAGCACTGCCTCAACAATTCAGAATAAGTAGTGAACTCCCTATGAGAGACACTATGAGAAATCTCAGACCTTAATCCCAAAAAAAAAAACTGATCAATCTTTCACTTCTCGTCCGGAGCATACATAGCTTGCCTAGAATAAGCCACCATGTCTTCAAACTTTTATGTATAACTGGCCACAGTTATGTTTCCTTGCCTAAGCTGTTGAAACTCAAACTCTTTCTGGGTCCTTAGAGAACTTGGAAAATATTTCTCCATAATAGTTGCCTTAAACCGTTCCCACACCTTCAGAACCTCTTGAACAATCATGAGAGTAGAAGCACTCTCCCACAATCTAGTAGCAGGACCTTTCAACAAGTGTGAGACAAAAGTCACCATGTCTTATTCAGTACACAACACGATTTGGAAGATTCTCTCCATACCAATTATCCATTCATGAGCTTTCACCGGATCTAATCCACCATGAAATTCTTGAGGATTCATGCAGAAAAAGTCACGGAAAGTTCCACCTCTAGTTTCAGGAATAACCACCTGAGGATGAAGGCCCCATTCATTTGGTGAACCATCTTCTGCATAAACTAGTGTTGTTATTGTTGCATCTGCTGCATGAACTGATACAACGGAACATTCCCATCGCCACCCGGCTGATCACCAACAAAAGGAGTGGCACTAGGTCGACAACGAGTTCTATGTCCACTAGTCATATCCCTAAATGTCATCAAAATAGGATTAAGTTGATCAGGCTCAATACCATAAACATAAAATTTAGTTCTACAGCGAGATTACATATATGAATGAAAAGAAACACTTATAATATTCAAAGGCTAGGTCGAGGATACGACCTGCTCTGATACCAACTGTAATGCCCATATATAAAATACATATACCAAAGCATATTTTTCATATATAAGTTCAAGTTTGATACTGAAATACAATAAGTTCTTAGTACAACACATTGTAAAATTTTAGCCAACTAAATACATAAGGTACTACAACAAAAGGCTAACAATAATATAAGATGTCCAAAACAAAGAAAACTAAGAACTAGATCCGAAGATCTCAAAAATAAATCCACAGTGGAAGAAAAGCCATCGATAAGCAAGGATAATAAAACTGCTTTATCCTTACTCTTTGCGGAACCTGAAGTACCTGTAAAATATAACAACAATACAGGGTGAGATAACAACATCTCAGTGAGTTCCCTATATTAGAGTTCTCTCGGCTCTAAAGGTTCAATTCTAACATTTCCTCAAAACCATGGTTAATTTGCTATAAGTAATTGTTGTACCCCAAAAAATTTCCTCACATCTTCAAGACAATATGTCTCAAGAGGTCTCCTAATAGTCATAAGATTCTCAATTGCTCAAAGGGCTTCAAGGTTTCATCAGACAAAGCCTCATACTAAGCAATGGATCTCAAATTAGGGTTTTGAGTTTCTCAAAGAAAATATGAATTCCAAAGCCTCAAGTGGATTTAATGATATCCCATATACTTCAAAGTATACTTATGTCTAGTTTCAAGGCTGGCCCTACAAGTTTGGTCAGTCAGATGCTCAGATAATCAAAAATCGGTTAACTTGGTCAAAAGGTCAACTGTGGTCAACATACAGTCAAACTTCAACATTTTTTGCCAACATCAAGATTATGAGGTAAAATTCATCATTTGATCAAGATTTGATCATGATTAATTAAGGAAACCTCAAAATCATCAAGAACTAGAAGTTACTAAATTAGGGTTTTCTCTAGGAAAAGTCAATTGTACTTTGATCAATCATAACTTTCACATGCTTCATTAGAAATTTCCTATCCGAAGCTTATTTTGAAGGAAATTCAATTCACTACAACTTTGCGTCTCACAAGCCAAGGCCAGAAATGCTTCATTTGAGAGATATGAGTCAAGACATTACAGGTCCTTTTAAAAGTCAACAAAAAGTCAACTTTTTCAAAAGCTCATAACTTGAAAATGGAATATCAAATGGATATGGGACCAAAAGTAATAGTTAAAGGACACACTAAGCTTTCTAAAAAGTCCAAGAAAACATCCATGGGATAAATATTGAGAGAGTTATGCATTGTTGAAGTTGGGCAAATTTGAGGAGGTGTATAAGGCAAATAATGACCAAAACATAAGTTTTTGCCAAATGGGCCCATATTTTTCTAACCCAAACTTAATCATGAGACAATCCACGACCCATAAGTCATATATTCTAATTTTTTATATTTATTTTATATTTTATTGGATTTAATTTATTTAAATTCAATTTTAATTAGAATAAATATTGAAAAATCAATTATTTGATCTTAGGATTATTTTGGGATCCGATTTTGATGTTTATTTCATAATATAGATCCAAAATTCGTGCAAGACCAAAGAAGAAGTGTATCATAATCAAATATGCAAAAAGAGAAAGATTGGAATTACCGTTGAATCACAAATCAAATATTCTTCACCCAAGCCCAAATTCTGATCAAAATTACCTCATCTATAAATACTCATCACCTCCACAAGTCAAAGGGACGGAATTTTTTATCAAAGAGAGCATACAAAACTTCAAAAAACTCAAGAGTAAGTTGGATTCAGTTTTAAGGTTGCAGCCATTCTCAAGGAGGTTTGAAGGTCCAAGAACATTCCTTAGACTCTTCTGAAGGCGTACCAATCATAACATTGCTCCAAAACCTCATAAAATTCCATAACCGAATTTTCTTTTTTTTAGTTTTTTTCAATTTTTCGATTTCATATTTATGCGCATGATCCATCTAATATCTTTGCATATTTGTGTTTTGTATGATGTGAGCAAGATATTTGGGCGATCGAATTGAAGTTTAGGTACAAAAATCATGACTTGTCGTTGTTAGGGCACCATGGAGAACTAAATTGTTGGTTAATCTGTTGTAATTCGTTTCCGCCGATACTTTGAAGGTTGCAGTAGTGATAAGAATTCCAGTCTGACATGTAAGTCAGGTAAGTGCTACTGTTTCGATTTACTTCGAATTTTTTCCAGAAATTCAGAAGAAAAAAAATCGAAGAACGATACTTTTTTAGAATAAAATTCTATAAGATTTCGACCCTCAAAATCGTAAATTCCTCTTTTCTCTATTTTATTTGATTTATTTTCTATTTTCATATTCTCAAAAGAATATTTAAAAAAATTGTGCGCTCTTTATTTGATTTTATTATATTTTTAGCATCGTTTTAATATTTTTTAGATTTTATTTTAATCGCTTTTTTTTATTTTCCATTATTTTAAAATCTACAGCGATTTTATTTGATCCTACTTATTTCTTTTTTTTTATTCTTCTAATAGTATTAATCAAAAGATCTAATACTTTCACTTCCTTTATTTTTTTTTCTTCTCGATTTTATTTTATTATTTAATCATTGTATAGAATGCACAAATCTTGTAATATTTAGATTTATTTTCCTTGCCCGATTTTATTTTCGTTCAAATAATGTAACTACTAAAGCCTTGTAATAGTTTTAGGTTTTATTTTCCGCACTTTATATTTTTTGTTAGGTCTTTTTATGTATCTCTCCCAAAGCCAGGTAATAGTTTAAATTAGGGTTTTACTTTCTGCATCAATAAACTGCTTAGATGTATGCTTAATAGGATTGTATGTCAAGACTAAAATCAACTGTTAGATAACCTTAATTTCCAAGATTAAAATAACTGAATTGAATACACTTGCACACTCACACTTCTAGGGTAATCTCTCTTTGTTGCCTTACAATAAATGGTCAAGTACCTCGAACATAAAGTTGTCTTAGCACAATTTCCTAAATAAAAGTCGTGGCGACTCTTGCTATCTGCAACATAGTTTTTGTAAAAACAAAAACGACAATGTCAGTTCTCCAACCGTGTTACAGTAATCAAAACGGAATAGAAAATGTCCATACAAAGCTCTCGACACTTCATGTAGGACTCAATGTAATACCTGTAAACACCCCAAATTTGCCCTCACCCATTCACACCATGGCTTGTGATCATTTCATACACATAAACTCAATCATAGCATCTCACATCACATTTTTGATTCACTGCATTGGTTCTAAGTCATCTGCACTTAGGGTTTGTGATCTGAGCAATCCAAGAGCCTCTTGAGCCACTCCAAAGGTCATCAATCACTTAAAAGGGGTCCATGTGTGTCCAAGTATCATATTATATCCTCTCAAAGTCAATAATGTCAAAGAATCACAAGAACTAAAAATGGTATGGAAGCAGAGCCAGGTTTGACTGCACAGATGATCTAAAATTAGGGTTTTGGTTTCAGAGGCCATAACTCCAAATTTTTTGTTCATTCTTGTTTCTATTGGTCTCTATATGGTATAGGGAGTACGCATATCAATTTTCATGAAGAAATTCCATGGGGAAGTCATCTGATCAAGAGTTGACTTTTCAAGCAAGTCAGTGTAAAATCAGGGCATCTGAGACCCCCAATGACCCAACCAAAGGGTGTTCTTCATCATTTTTGATTGTATATGATCTTTATTTGATCATAGAAGTTGTTGGAAGTTCACAAATTTGAAGAATTTCAAGTCTTTTGCAAAGTTGACTTTTTGGGCAAGTTTGACTTTTAATGAAAATGCCATTTTAGGCAACTTTTTCAACCCTTACTTTTGGATTCAAAAAAGCTTCAAATGGAAAAACTTTAGTCATGAAAGTTGTAGAATGGATCATTCCCTTTTCAAAAAGTACAAGAACATGACCTAATTCATTTTGGATCAAAAGTTATGGCTTGTCAAAGTTGGCAAAAATCACAAAATTTCAAGTTATGCACCAAAGAGGCATTTTGCAAAAATAACTTGATCAAGTGTTCAAAAGCTATCAAATGGACTTCTAAACCACACAACATGATCATGTGACATCTAAAGTTCAGAATGGACCAAAGAATTACACATTTTTATGGTTTATGGAACAAGATTTTTCATAAGAGGCAAAAGTGAACCAAGTTGCAAAACTCATCATAGCTTCTCATCCACTTGCTTGCTAGCTTGCTGATCAATCCTAGGCATCTCCCCACATCATGCTGCGCAGGACACACTTGTTGTACTTGGCTAGCAAGTAGTTCATGCTTATCTTACACAAACTTGACCTTTTGGCAAAAGGACCCATACCAATCAATAAAGTACACATCACTTCATCTGACCAATGGCATTTGTTTATACAAAGAAAAAGCAAGCCAAAGCAACTACAACACAAGCCTGAAACCTCCCATAGCACAGCATTCTCATTTTCACCTTCATTGGAAAGAGCATTCGAAACTCATCACACAGGCCACAAACACACAAACAAACTTCACAAATCAACTCAACACATCTTCCTGGTCACAAAGCACCCTTCACCATAGCCTGAAACTCAAAGAATCAAAAACACGATCACCACCTGCCATTGAACAGAACTCCTGCCATCTCTCAAACCAGCCATTGCAAACTTCAAACAAACATTGCAAGCTTCTTAGGGGGATCATTGGAGTGCATTTGAGCCAAAGAAACAGCCAGAAAGCTCCTGAATCGAAAGCTTCAGTTCAGGTAGTCAACTCAAAACTTTTTTCCAGAAACATGTTTTTAAGTTCTTAATAGCTTCCATGCACTCCCCTGATCATGAATATGTGCTTACTTTTGAAAATGGTTGAGAAACCAGGATGTATGCACTGTCTGAAACTTTTGCCCTAAAAAATGTTTGATTCGATTCTCTCTGTTTTTGAATGATAAATGTTGTTTGATTGAGGGGTTTGATTCGTTTTTAAGTGGGGATGAATTCTGGGTAGTTAGATTTTGTTTTGGATGCGTGTAGAGAGAGTTTGAAAAATGGTATGGCCGGAGAAGACGACCGGAACAGTGTTCCGGTCGCCTGAAAGTCATTAGGGCAAGATTACGGCTTAATCATTTAATTAGCCAGGTTTGAATTTCCACCCTTGGATGTGGCGCCAAGTCCATTCCCGCGCGCGTATGTTTGAATCTAAGCCCTTGGATGTGCTGACTTTTCTCATTTGCAGTTTAATTCATTTTTATTTTACATTTATTTCATTTGTTTTCTCATATTTATTAAAAATAGCAAAACCTTTTTAAAAATTCTGAAATTTTTTATATAAACTTTTATTAATTTTCAGAAACCAAAAACATTTTTATTTTTATTTTTTGCATTAAAAAATATTTTTAAATCATTTAAAAGTTTATTTTTAATTAATTAATGAGAATTAATTAATTAAAAATACTTTTAGGTATTTAAAATTCACCAAAAAATTCATGAAACCTTCATAATCATTTAGAAACATTGTCCAACCCTCAAACCAAATTTCTTTTTTGATCTTGATGTCCTTTGAGAATTTTTCATGGAATTAAAATCATTTCAAGGCATTATTTTGATCCAAACTTCAAAAAATCATTTCTGCCTAACCATTGAGAGTTGGACTTTGATTCTTCTTGCATTGCATTTTGTTTAGCATGTAGTTTGTGAGATTAAATTGGCATGATTTGATCCTTAATTTTCCATTTGTTTGGCATTTTTCTTGTTAAGGTACCCTAAAACCCTAGAAATTTTAGGAAATTCATAACTCTAATTAGGTCAAGAGTTGGAACCTCTCCTTTGGGCAGTGAGTTAGTATAGATTTAGGTTTCCTTTAAGTGCATTTTCAATTTTTTATCTTGATGTTTGCTTCTGATTTTGGTTTTTGTTTGATGTATTGATCATAAACCCTAATTTGAGCTTCCATATGCATCCATCTTGCATTTGCTTGCATACCTTGACTTGCCATAGCATTTTGTGCATCCATTTGATTCATTTGACATCTTAAGACATATTAGAAGCATGTTTGATCATTGCATCTTGTGTTTGCCATGTTGTATGCCACTGGCACTTCATAACATTTCATGTATGATCATGGTTTTTAACTTGCTTCATTTGCATCCATAAGTTTGTATGATCATCCCCATGCTTTGTTTCATGTTTGCATCATCTCATAGCATCATTATCATCTCATATATGCTTCTGGTTTTGATTTACATCATGCCATTTCATTTCATTTTGCATTGCATTGCATTTCTTTCACTAACTTTTCAGGTGGTAAGCAACTTTGAGAAGTGAATTTTCCTTCACTTCTCACATTTTCTTTTCATCTCTTTTATGCATCCATGCTGCATTTTGTTATGTGTTTGAGATTGAGCTTGCTCATTCTTTTTCTTCTTACTTTCTTTCCTCAAGTGACTTGTCTTCTTAAGTGAAGCAAGTTACTTTGCTTCTCTTGGCTCCTTTCCATCTGCTTCCTGGTGGTTCTTCTGAAGTTTTCTTTCATAAACCTCACAAACCTTAGGAACAACCAAGCATGACAATGATTAGGGTTTTGATTAGTCCCCCTTTTAGATTTTACATTTGTGTCTCATTGAGTCTTCTCTTCTCATCTCATAATCAGGGACTAAACCCTAAAGGCTTTAAGGCTTTGTGATTAAGCTTATGCCTGCATCCTTCTATTAGGATGGAGTGTATAACTTTAATCCTAAGTGTTAAACCCCTTAATGTGTTTAACTCCTTTAATCAATTCACTTAATAATCATCAAGACATCACACTTGTAACTTGGGCCTTGCATTAGGGTTCTAATTCTTCCTTAACTGGTTAAGAAGGACTAACCCTAGTGTTAATGGACAAGTCCTCCTCAAGTTGTCTTACAAACAATAAAACTCACTTCATCATCTTATCATTAATTAAAATCCACTTAATAAAGGCTTTGTTTTGTCATGAAGTTAATCCCTAATCTTGGATTAAGTTGAGGAGCTTTCCTCAGCTTAAACATTCTCATCTATTATCCTTATATTAGGATGGTGTAATGAGTCTGTTTAATCCTTGATTATGGCTTAATCTCATTACTCAACACTAAACAAAAACCACAAAAAACATCTAAATAATCACAAGTAGGTTAATGATCTTAAACCTACACCAAAGGTAATTAAGTGTGAGAAGCTGACTTCACACTTAAGGTATTCTCATTACCCCTAATCAGAGGGAGGATGTGATGAGTTTACTAACCCATTGGTTTAGGCTTAAGCTCATTAACTTATGACAAACTTCAAAAAGAAATAAAAGACTGAAAACCCAAAAACAAACAATAATCGTCTCCTCCGGGATTCTTTTCTCATCATCTTCACTCACAAACGAGAACTCGCTTCTTCCGTCTAATGCAAGACAGTTTGCATCTGTGCCAGACAGATCATACACTTGAGCATAGACAAGTAAGCAGTTCACAAGTCAATTCATCTTTCAGTCTCTTTGGGTCGAACTACGGTGTTCTGTATATATCACACTTCACATTCTTTTACACTGACACCTGTACATCCTTTTCCAGCTCTTTTACACATAAATTGCACTGACACTACCCCTAAAACACAAATCTTTTAAGCGTGGATCCCGTCGAGTACGACGGACAATCTGGGTGCTAATACCTTCCCAGGTTGTAACCAACCCCCTTTCTCAGTCTCTCTGGTTCGCGACCGTCTTATCCATATCTTTCTAGGTCTATGCAGCATTACCTTTCCTCCGGGATAAAAATGCCTAGCTGGCGACTCTATTCATTTCCCTGTGAGTTCACTCCTGTGTGTTCTCACATCCCTCTTTCGCCGACCGTTCGCGTCTGTACCCCATTTGACCCGGCTTCATTTGGCGGGAGCGACAGCTTGGCGACTCTGCTGGGGAGACTTATACTGTAACCAGGGCTTCTGGTTCTTTTTGTGGGTTCCTCCTAGCGCTTGATTGATTTATGTTTACTGGGGTGTTATGTGTTGTTTGTGCTTGTATTTGTATTTATTTTTGCTTTATGTACAGTTGTTTTATTGCTTTCTTTATAGCTTTACATATATCATACTGTCATACTGTGTTGGCTGGGTCTGTTTTGTTGCTTTGGTGGGTGGGTGTTCTACTGAGAGTTAAGGTCCTATACCTGGGACCTGAGTGACACCTAGGCTAGAGTGGTTCATGTTCTTTCCCATTCCATTTCGGTCTGGTGCGGGAATATGAAACACGGTTCAGATATGGGTTTCTTCTTGAGAACTCTGTGCTACAGATTACCTGTAGTGCTAGGGCTATCTGGGAAGCCTGCTAAGTCTGGATGACCTTTATTATTGACCTTCAGAAACTGAGTTGAATTAGAGGAGGATCTTTTATGGTTATTGTAAACACTGTGCCTCAGGGTTAGAAGTGTTTACACTTCTCATAACTGATCCAAGTCTGAGGATCCTTGTTTTAGAACATCACCTGTGAGGGGGTTGGGCTGTTTACAGGTTTGCAGGTACCCTTGACCTCAGCATACCCTGTTACTTTGTTTTGATTAAGAGTACTCCATTTTGGAACAGTTCTTGTGATTTTTAACCCTGGACATGTGACTCTTTATTTAAGCCCCCCACCTTAGTTACTGGACTTATGAACCTCCATCTGGATTTCTTGAACGTACCTGGACTTATATCAGAGCACTTGATCAGATCCAGCTCAGTCACAAACCCTTGCATATCATTTGCATACATCATCATTGCATCATTTTAACATTTGTTTATTTGTTTTTCAGGGTATCCATACTATATTTTGGCTTGGTTTTGACCCCTTCATCAGCATAGACCTATCTTCATCAGTATCCACTTCAGCTATCAGCTACCTGCTTCAGTCACCTGCATCACCAGTCTCAGCCTGTCAGTGGCCCATCTTCAGTGTTATTCTCAGGATCTGTCTAAGCTCTTCTTCAGCAACATGGCACCCAAGAAGAGTAACATCTCCTATCATTTCTTTGAGCCTGAGTTGGCTAGCATCAGGAAGATTCAAACCCTGATTACTCCAGACCATATACCACTATTTAGAGAACATTATGGAGGAATCCTTGATGTGGTTATGGATTTGGACCCTTCACAGAGGAGCTTGATTCATACTTGCCTGCAGTTCTATGATCCCCCTCTGAGGTGCTTCACCTTCCAGGATTTTCAGTTGGGGCCTTTATTAGAGGAGTATTCATCATTGGTTGGTATACCCATCAGGGGTGGAGTCCCCTTCAACCCTGAGATGGCTTTTCCAAGTAATGAAGAAGTGGCAAAGGCATTGTATCTGGAACCTTGTCTGATTGGGCAGAACATGACTGCCAAGGCTGGAGTCTCTGGTCTGCATCTGGATTTCTTGATCTCTCAGGCTACCCTGAAGGCTTCTTTGGGAGAGTGGAAGGCAGTCTGTGCATTATTAGCCCTTAGCATATATGGGGTCATACTTTTTGCAGATGAGCCTAAGTTTGTTAGCAAGAGTGCAATCCATCTTTTCATTCTGAGGAACCCAGTACCCACCTTACTGGGAGATCTTTACTACTCTGTTCACCAAAGTAATGAAAAGCAAAGGGGAAGATTAGTGAGATGCTGTGCTCCTTTGTTCCATACTTGGCTGCTCAAACATTTGCCAAAGACTGATGCATTCTTGAACCCTCACCAGCAGAAGAACTGGGCTAGGAGACTTGTTGCTTTAACCTCAGATGATATCAGGTGGTGCACTCAGAGCACCAAGGGCAGAGACATCATTACAAGTTGTGGGCAGTTTCCCAATGTACCTTTGATAGGAGTGAAAGGTTACATCAACTACAACCCTCTGCTATTCAAAAGACAACTGGGCTATGCATTGGTCCACACACCTAGAGCACAGGATCTGACTGAGACCCTTTATTGTGAGATCAAGCCTAATCTGGCTATTGTCAAGCAAGCATCCTGGGCTTGGGACAATGTCCAGACTAAAGGGGTGACCATTCTTGGAAGATGCAACAATGTGGCCTCAGCTCAGTACTATGAGTGGTCTCATGCCAGGGCTCAAATTTCTGGGATGCCCTTCACCATTGAAGATGTGCCTGGGCCATCCTCAGCACCACCTCCTGTCACTGTCAACTTAGAGGAGTTTGAGAAATTGAAAGAGAGAAATGAGAATCTGACTCAGGCCCTACAGAAGACCCTCTGGGAGAGGAGTGATGGTCGCTTGGACATTGAAAGGTTAGAAAAGCTAAAGGTGGAGCATCTAGCCAGGATTGAAAAGTCAGAGGACTATATCAAGAAGTCAAGGGCTGGAGAGCAGATCTTGAAGAATGCCTGCAAGGAGGCTCAGTTCCAAAAGGCCAGGACTGATTTGTATCTGAAGGAGAGTCAAGCTAGGTGGGTCAGGATCACCGAAGCTCGTACTCAGGAGGATAAAAGGACTCAGGACAAGATTGAGCAGCTGGAAGCTAGTGCAAAAGAGCAACAGGAAGCCCTAGCGGCAGCCCAGAGAGAGATCTCAGAGTTGAAGATTAAAGCCGGTGTGAAGAGGTCAAAGGACCAAAGTCAACACAAGAAGCTAACTGCAGCTGTTACTACTAGGAATCTCCTCATCAGGAACCTCACAGAGCGTCCAGCTGATCCTGTGACTGAAGCACTTCTAAAGGAAGTTCAGGAGGATGAGTTTGGTCTTGGTGTCTGACTTTTGCTTGTTGTTGCTTTCGTTTCATGTACTTTTCTTTATGTTGTATTTTTGACCCCCCTAGAGGGCATGTTTTGTAAAAAGAAACAAACTATGTATCATGTTCTTTTGTAATATATTCATTAGTTTGTTTTATCTGAGTTCTTTCAAAGCAACATCACAAGCATCTTCCTCAAGGGTCTGGAAAGGTCAAAACCAAGTGCCAAGCCGGATACCTTGGAAACAAATAAGCATACTACATTGCATACTAACCTTTTGTTTTGTTTTGTAGGTTTTTGTTTTATTGTTACTAACTCTGTTATGACTTCAGGAACTATTGCTCGGCGTCGAGTGTTCCCACTCAACCGTCCATACAGATATCCCACCCGCAACAACCTTCCGGGTATACAGATGGACCAAGTACAGCAGGACCTTACAGAGGTCAGGAACCAAATGGCCAATGAGAGATTGGAAATGAGGAATCAGATGACACAATTTATGGAGGTGATGAACAATATGGCTCAAAGCCAAGAGAGATTAAGAGCACTGGTAGAGAGGCAGAATTAGGAAGATCCCCATCTAGGGACTGGTGGGACAGGCAACAATGAGAGGGTTCAACCTCACATCAACCCACCTGTATTTGGACCCCACCTTCATCCAGAGATCAACATCCCTGTTAATGTGCAAGGGACTGCCACTGTAGGCAGAGTGTTACAAGAAGACCCCCAGGAAGATCAGTTCACAGTGATGGGAGCTGGGGAGGAAGCCTATGACAGAAGGCTAGATGAGATTGCTGAGAAACTGAGATCCCTGGAGTCTCAAAACTCCTTGGGTTTTGATGTTATGGACATGGGTGTCGCTCCCGAAGATTTGCATCCCGGTACAAGCGCGAACGGTCGGCGAGGGGAACAGTGAGAACACACAGCCGTGAACTCACTGGAGATGAATAGAGTCGCCAGCTAGGCATTTTTATCCCGGAGGAAAGGCAATGCTGCATAGACCTAGAAAGAGATGGATAAGACGGTTGCGAACCAGAGAGACTGAGAAAGGGGGTTGGTTACAACCTGGGAAGGTATTAGCACCCAGATTGTCCGTCGTACTCGACGGGATCCACGCTTAAAAGATTTGTGTTTTAAAGGGGTAGTGTCAGTGCAATCTGTGTGTAAAATAGCTGGAAAAGAATGTACAGGTGTCAGTGTAGAAGAAGCGAAGTGTGATATGTATAAATGATGTGTCAGTGTAAGAGAGTGAATAAGATGCTCAAGATCATGAGGCTTAAGAATAAGGCTAAAAGGAGGGGGAATATACAGAGACTTTTGTTCGATAACTGTTAAGTTATGCCTACGTATCCTCTCGTGCAATGAGGAAGTCAGAACACCGTAGTTCGACCCAAAGAGACTGAAAAATGAATTGACTTGTGAACTGCTTGCTTGCCTATGCTCAAGTGTATGACCTGTCTGGCTCAGGTGCGAACTGTCTTGCATTAGACGGAAGAAGCGAGTTCTCGTTTGTGAGTGAAGATGATGAGAAAAGAATCCCGGAGGAGACGATTATCATTTGTTTTTGAGTTTTCAATCTTTTATTGCTTTTGAGAGTTTGTCATAAGTTAATGAGTTTAAGCCTAAACCAATGGGTTAGTAAACTCATCACATCTTCCCTCTGATTAGGGGTAATGAGAATACCTTAAGTGTGAAGTCAGATTCTCACACTTAATTACCTTTGATGTAGGATTAAGATCATTAACCTGCTTGTGATTATTTAGATGTTTTTGGGATTTTTGTTTAGTGTTGAGTAATGAGGTTAAGCCATAATCATGGATTAAACAGACCCATTACACCATCCTAAAAGAAGGATGATAGATGAGAATGTTTAAGCTGAGGAAAGCTCCTCAACTTGATCCATGATTAGGGATTAAACCCATGACAAAACAAGCCTTTGATTAAGTGGATTTTAGTTTAATGGTATGATGATGAAGTGAATTTTATGATTTGTAAGACAACTTGAGGGGGACTTGTCCATTAACACTAGGGTTAGTCCTTCTTAACCAGTTAAGGAAGAATTAGAACCCTAATGCAAGGCCCAAGTTACAAGTGTGATGTCTTGATACTTATTAAGATGGATTGATTAAGAGATTTAAACACATTAAGGGTTTAATACTTAGGATTAAAGTTATACACTCCATCCTAAAAGAAGGATGCAGGCATAACCCTAACCACAAAGTCTTAGAGCCTTTATGGTTTAGTCTCTGATTATGAGATGAGAAGAGAAGACTCAAAGAGAGACACAAAGGTAAAAACTATGAAGGGGGACTAATCAAAACCCTAATTCATTGTCATGCTTGGTTGATCCTAAGGTTTGTGAGGTTTTCAAGAACAATCTTCAGAGGAGCCACCAGGAAGCAGATGAATAAGATCAAGAGAAGCAAAGTGACTTGCTTCATTCAAGAAGTCAAGTCACTTGAAGAAAGAAAGTGGGAGGAAGAAGAATGAGCAAGCTCAAACTCAAACACATATAAGAATGAAGCAATGGATGCAAGAGAGATGAAAAGAAAAGTTATGAGAAGTGAAGGCAAATTCACTTCCCAAGTTTACTTACCACCTGAAATGTTAGAAAGAAATGCAAAACAATGCAAAATGTGATGAAATGGTATGATGATAAGCAAAACCAGAAGCATGTTGATGATGATTATGATGTTATGAGGTGCTACAAACATGAGGCAAGGCATGGAAATGTTCATACAAGATTATGAATGCAAATGATGCAAGTTAAGGAGCCATGAAAACACAAGAAAAGTTATGAAGTGTACATGACATACAACATGGCAAATACATGATTCAATGATCAAACATGCTTTCTATATGTCTTATGATGTCAAATGAATCACATGGAGGCATGGAATGTCATAGCAAGTCATGTTATGCAAGAAGATACAAGATGGATGCATATGGAAGCCCAAATTAGGGTTCATGAATCAAACATCAAACCAAAATCCAAAACAGAAACAAAACCCTAAGATAAAAATGGAAAATGGCACCCAAAGAAACCCTAAACCTATAATGAACCACTGCCCAAAGGGGAGCTCTCAACTCTCAACCAAACTCAAGATATGAATTTCCTAAGTTATTAGGGTTTTTTAGGGTTCTTAACAAAATAAATGCCAAACAATTAGAAAATGAGGAAACAAATCATGGCCATTTTATCTTTGAAAATACATGCTAAACATAACACAATGCAAGAAGAATCAATGTCTCAACCTTCTCCAATAGGCAGAAATGATTTTTTGAACTTATGATCAAAATAATGCATAAAAATTGGTTTAATTCAATGAAAAATTCTTAAAATGCATCAAGATCAAAAAAGAAATTTGGTTTGAAGGTTGGACAATGTTTCTAAATGTCTTAGAACATTTCATGAATTTTTTTGTAATTTTTAAATACCTAAAAGTATTTTTAATTAATTAATTCCCATTAATCAATTAAAAATAATCTCTTAAATATTTAAAAATACTTTTTTAATGCTAAAAATGAAAATAAAAATATTTTTGTGTTCTGAAATTAAATAATAACTTGTACAAAAAATTTCAGAATTTTTAAAGTATTTTTGCTATTTTAAATAAAATATAGAAAACAAATGTAAAAGAAATGAATTAATATTAATAAAAATGAAAAGTAATTCAATCCAAAGGCTGAGATTTGAATCTGGGAAAAAGGGTTTGACTGCGCGCGTTTTTAAACGGCCAGGATGGAGTCTGATTCAATTAACTTAATTAATCTTAATTAATTTAAATAAAAAGAATTAGGGCTAAGTGAATCAATCTGGGCCGTGCACGACTTAAGCTAATCATCATCCTAAGGCTGTGAACGCATCTGGCAAATTAATTAGGGTTTAGAGTTAATGACTTTCAGGTGACCGGAGGGAAGCTCCGGTCATCTTCTCCGGCGGGTTGAAAACCCTAGATCATGATTCAGGCCACCATTCTCCAAATTAAAAGCAGGGAAATGATCCTCTATCCAAACCCCACTCAAATCACCTTTCAAACTAAATTTATCATGCTTAAACAAGAAGAATCGAAGCCAACAAGATTCACGGGCAAAGTTTCAGAGCTTCAGTAAATCCTCATTTTTCACTCATTTTCAATTCTAAACACATCATTATGATCAGCAAGACATGTACTTTCAATTTGTAACAAAAAATGCAAGCTCTGAAAAGTTGAGGATTCGAAGCTACCTGAAGTGATGAACTATGAATATGAGCTCTCCTGACCTTGCTTTGATGCAGAATGCCTTCTCTGAACCCCCTGAAGCCAATGGAATGTTCACAACCCCTTGTTGGTGGCTATTTTGGAAGCTTGAGTTCTGATATGACAGATTTCACAGTTGTGATTTGGGAGGTTTCAAACTGCTTTAATGGTGGATTCTGGTTCCTTTGAGTGTGTATGATGCAATGGTGAAGAGAAAATGGATGTTTGATGGCTGAGGAAAGGGATTCGAAGAGGAGAAGTTTTTGGACAGTTTTTGTGTTATGCTGCAATGTGTGTCTTCCAGGCTTGTGGGTGTTGTGTTTTATGATCCATACACTATCCCTAGACTATTGGAATGAATCAGAAGACTTGACATGCACTGTGGGAAAGGTATGGAGCAATTGGCCAAAAAGTCAAAAGTTGTTGTACTTGCAGCATGGGCTATGGCAGCAGCTATGTTAGGGCATGTCTTGCTTCAGCTTGAGTCAAGGATGACCATTGGATTGCTTATGAATGACTGCAACATGTGGATCATGAGTTGAGAGTGATTTTGCAAGTTGTCCACTTGTGTTTTCTCATGATTTTTGCTTATGCACATGTGATTCTTCTTGCTGAATTTTGTAGCATAACACTTCTTTTAGTCATGGCAATGTTGAAACATCAGCTAGTGATCACATAATTCTTTGAAGCATGGATTTGCCAAGAATCCTCTTTTTGCACACTTATGGAAATGCTTTATGGGACCTTTGAAAATTAAGGCAAACAATGAGGAATCCCTTGGGCCAATTCTGTTTTTTAGGGCACATGTGATCATGTGATGAAGTTTTGAAGTCACTTTGAAGTCACTAGAATGCTTGATACATGAATTTGCAAGTTTTCCATTTAGTGCATAACTTGAAATTTAGTGATTTTTGCCAACTTTAACAAACCATAACTTTTGATCCAAGATGAATTAGATCATGTTCTTGTACTTTTTGGAAAGGGAAAGATGAGATCTACAACTTTCATGATCAAAGTTTTTCCATTTGAAGCATTTTTGGATCCAAAATCATGGCTTGAAAAATGACCTAAAATGAAGCATTCTTGAAAAGTCAACTATGCCCAAAAAGTCAACATTTGCAAAAACCCTAAATTCTTGATTTCTATGAACTTCAACCTTCTTCCATGATCAAGTAAAGATCATATACACTCAAAATGATGAAGATCACCCATTGGTTGGGTCATTGGGGGCCTCAGATGCCCTGATTTTGCACTGACTTGTCCAGAAAGTCAACCCTTGATCAGATGACTTCCCCATGGAATTTCTTCATGAAAATTGATATGTATACTCCCTATACCATATAAAGAGCAATGGAAACAAGAATGACCAAAAAATTTGGTGTTATGGCCTCTGAAACCAAAACCCTAATTTTCAGTCAACTGTGTAGTTCAAACTGGCTCTGCACCCACTCAAACCCTAGTTCTTGTGATTCCTCTGCAATTTTGACTTTGAGGAGATGAAATATGATATAAGAACACACATGGACTCCCTTGAAGTGATTGGTGGCCTTTGGAATGGCTCAAGATGCTTTGGGATTGCTCGGATCACAAACCCTAGGTGCAGATGCCTTAGAAGCTATGCAGTGAATCAAAAATGAGATGTGAGATGATATGCTTGTGTTTATGCATATGAGATGATCACAAGCCATGGTGTGAATGGGTGAGGGAAAATTTGGGGTGTTTACAGCTGCCCCTATTCAAACATGAGTTAGCTGTGCAGGTTGTAAGCGACGGCTTAACAGGCAAACAAGATAACTTGTGGTTGAATACCAAAGACAGTCCAAAATTTGCACTCACAGAAATGAAGAAGAAAAGGGATGTAGATTGTAACAGCAAAATAAAGTATATTGTAAGTGTAGGCGACGGAGGACGACCGTCGAGCAGAGGACGACTGCTGGGCAACTAGCAATGACGGGGACGGCCGACATGCTGGGGAGAGTGTATAAAAATAAAGCAATGACGGGGACGGCCGACATGCTGGGGATAAACGGTAAAACCAAGGCGGGGACGGCCGACTGGCTGGGGAAAATAAGATATTATGATGGGGACGGCCATCAAGATAAAGCTGTAAAATTCTCTGGGGGTTAATGAAACATGACGGGGACGGCCATCAAGTTCACAAAGCAAAGTAACCAACGATGGGGACGGCCATCGGGCTAAAAGGAAAAGGGGCCACGACGGGGACGGCCATCGGGTGAAAGAATAAATGGAATAAACAGATGATGGGGTACGGCCATCAAAGGTGAAGGACGATCACCTAGCAGGGGACGGCTGCTCTGTTGGGGATAAAAGAAATATGATGGGGACGGCCATCAAAGGTGGAGGACGACCACCTGGCAGGGTACGGCTGCCGAAAATATCAACGATGGGGACGGCCATCGGATAGGAAAAGGTCAACGATGGGGACGGCCATCGGACGAGCATGATGGAGGACGACCATCAAGAAGTGGAGGACGACCACTCAGCAGGGGACGGCTGCTCTCGAGGTTTGTCATGACATAGGACGAATGTCAGATAACCAAAATCAACAATGGGGACGGCCATTGGACAAAGTGATGAAGGACGATCATCAAAGGGTGGAGGACGACCACCTAGCAGGGGACGGCTGCTAAAAATCAACGATGGGGACGGCCATCGGATGAGCATGATGGAGGACGACCATCAAGAAGTGGAGGACGACCACTTAGCAGGGTACGGCTGCTCTCAAAGGTATCATAACACAGGACGTGTGTTAGATAAAAAGAAAATTTGTTGGTGATCTACTGGGGATATAGAAAACACGGACGAGCGTTCACAACCAAGAAAACAAAAGGTATAAGTGTTTGGTTTTGTATATAGATTTAAGATGCGGACGAGCATCCTTAAGACTATGATACGGACGAGTATCATGTAGAAACAAACTGACACATGTTCAGAGATGATGATACGGACGAGTATCAACTGGTTACCAAAGAACACGGACGAGTGTTGCATCTGAAAGAATCCTTCTGGGGAATAGTAGACACAGACGGGTATCTACATTCAAGAAGACATAAGTGTTTTGACACGGTGTGTGGATTAAAGATGCGGACGAGCATCCTTAAGACTATGATACGGACGAGTATCATGTAGAAACAAACACTAGACGCAATGTTCTGAGATGATGGTACGGACGAATACCAACCGGTTAACAAAGAACAAGGACTACTGTTGAATCTGCGGGGATATGAGTGATGATGAATACAAGATACGGACGAGTATCTGTACAGGTACCATGAGTAGTGAGTATTGTATTGTATAGATGAGTGTTTATCCGCTGGGGAGAGTGACACGGACGAGTGTCAAAAGGAGAAGAGTATAACATGAACAAGTATCTGATATACAAAGTCTAGGCGACTGCGCTGGGGATATGACACGGACGGGTGTCAAGAAAAGTGTATGTATAGGTATATGTGAGTGCAAAGAGGATGTTTTTGGCTTTCTGTTGGGATATGACACGGATGGGTGTCGGGACGTATCTGTAATGAGGGTGATTTGTTTGTAAAGGGTGTTCAGGCGACCTTACTGGGGAAAGATGACACGGACGGGTGCCAAAAGGTGTATATACTGGTGTTTATGATTTGAGAGGCAGCTGCTTTTGCTGGGGCTCTGGTGGGGATTCTGGGGGATGTTTGTACAATGATGATGAACAGTTTATTATTCACAAGCGTTCAATTCACGACATGACTTATGATTATGCTATGCATTTGATTTTTGCCGTAATGCTCCGTATTAGACGGAATGCTACGCTCTGAGGGTATAATATGATGCGAATGCTATGATTATGCAAAGAGGCGCCGATCCGGGATTCGGATCCCGTTGCTGCGAAGATCTCTGGTTGATCTTGCTTGAAGTGAACATCCCAGCTGGGGATGAGATCATTGGTAGATCTAATGATGTATCTGCCTGGGGATACAGGTCACTGACTGACATATCTTATAACATGGGACCCAGCCGGGGTTTGTAGAAGCTTTCTTCACTCTGTTGTGATCTCTTCATGCGTTGCTCTTCTGGATAGAGGTTGGAACTCTGTGGGGAGATGGTTCCCTGATTCTTGCATTCTGCTGAGGAAGAATGGTTGGTGCTTCAACTGGGGAATGCTGTTGGTAACTCAGCTGGGGAGAGTAATGAGAGGCAACTCGGCTGGGGAGAAAACATCCGGAGTGCTAAGCCTGTTAGTTGATTTGGTAACTTTACTGGGGATATAGCAATGGGGAGCAACTCAGCTGGGGATAGAGCATTTCGGATGCTGAGATTGAGTGTATGCTGATTTGGTAGCTCCGCTGGGGAAACGGGTACCTTCTAGTGCCATGTGGAAGATAGACCGAGTTGATAATGATTCGCCTACTTGCTGAGACATAACCTGCATGCCCCAGGTTGCGTCCTGGATACCTGCAATCCTGCAATAGGTAAGGAAACGTACAAAAGGTCCCGAGGTATCCCTCACTGGATTCCGTCATAGGAGTTAAGTACTTTCGAGAATAATCACATTTCCTGTAAGCATGTGTTTTTTCTTTTTATTTTTAGAGAAAGGCATCTGTACTTATGCAATTGTATTATTTTTTTTTTTTTATTTTTTTATTTTTTTTATTTTTTTTTTATTTTTTTTTTTATTTTTTTTTTTAGAGATATCAGACAATTCTTTGCAAAACATAAATGTAAAACGAGACATGACTGAAAATCTGATTTCATTAATTCATGTGCCCTGAATTGGCAAGATACAGTCGAAGAAACATATTTCCTGAAATGAGGAGATTGTTACAAATTGAGAAACGAAATGCTGGCGGTGTTGGCGACGCTTTGAGGAGCTTCCTCTTCTGCTATGACTCGTATGACAATGACGTTCTTCTCGTCTTGCTTTCTGAAGAAGGTTGATTCTGATTGAAGCTTGATCCTTTGGAAGCTTACCAAGTTGTAGGTGATACAGACGAATTCAGAATGCAGTTGTTCGCTTATTCCCTTATTTTGCATGGATCGCCCTTTCGGGTTTTCAATCCATCGGGATACCCATTTTTGCCTGAGCTGTCCAATGCGGCTTTTCAACTCAGCGGGTGTACATTTTTCATTTATTTTCCCTTACTTTTGCCCGAGTCTTTTATTCTGTTTTTGACTCGCCGGGATGCCCTATTTTTGCCTGGACTTACATTCTGTTTTTATGTCCAGCGGGTCATTTTATGCGAAGTATTTTTTAACTGCATCTGAATTCACAGGGGATGGGAAATCTTCACCATCCATGGTGCTGAGCATCAGTGCCCCACCAGAGAAAACTTTCTTTACAACGAATGGTCCTTCATAATTCGGAGTCCATTTGCCCTTGTGGTCTGTATGAGGAGGGAGGATTCTTTTCAGCACAAGATCTCCTACTTGGTACTCTCGGTGCCTGACTTTTTGATCAAAGGCTTTCTTCATTCTCTTCTGATATAACTGCCCATGACAGATTGCAGCTAATCTTTTCTCTTCGATCAGACTCAGTTGTTCGTATCGGGACCGTACCCATTTTGCTTCACTTAGTTTAACATCCATTAATACCCGTAACGAGGGTAGTTCAACTTCAACAGGTAGGACTGCCTCCATACCATATACAAGCTGATACGGTGTTGCCCCAGTGGACGTTCTGATTGATGTGCGGTACCCATGCAAGGCAAACGGTAGCATTTCATGCCAGTCTTTGTATGTGACTACCATCTTTTGCACAATCTTCTTGATATTCTTATTAGCTGCCTCAACAGCGCCGTTCATCTTTGGCCTGTAAGGAGAAGAATTGTGATGTTGGATCTTGAAGTCCCGGCACAGCTCTGCCATCATTTTGTTGTTTAAGTTGGAACCATTATCAGTAATGATTCGCTCGGGCACTCCATACCGGCAGATGATGTCTCTCTTCAGGAATCGGGCTACCACTTGCCTAGTAACATTTGCATATGAGGCTGCTTCAACCCACTTGGTGAAATAGTCGATGGCGACCAGGATGAATCTGTGGCCGTTTGAAGCAGTTGGCTCAATCTTGCCAATCATATCAATACCCCACATAGCAAAGGGCCATGGTGAAGACATGATGTTCAAAGGATTGGGAGGCACATGCACCTTATCTGCATAGATCTGGCATTTGTGGCATTTTCTGGCGTAAGCACAACAGTCTGCATCCATTGTGATCCAGTAATATCCTGATCTTAATAGCTTTTTCGCCATGGCATGCCCTCCAGCATGAGTACCAAAAGACCCTTCGTGCACTTCATGCATCAACAAATCTGCTTCCGTCTTGTCAACACATCTGAGGAGTACCATGTCAAAGTTCCTTTTGTATAAAGACCCATCAGTGTTCAGAAAGAAACTACCAGCAAGCCTTCTCAAAGTCTTCTTATTATTGGAAGATGCCCCAGGTGGGTATGTCTGATCCTCCAAGAAGCACTTAATGTCATGGAACCAAGGCTTATCATCTTTTACAACATCCGCTGCAAATACATATGCTGGTCTGTTGAGTCTGGACACTGAAATCTGAGGTATAAAGTTGGCAGCTTGACCTTTGATCATGGACGAAATGGTAGCCAAGGCATCTGCAAACTGATTCTCGTCCCGAGGGATATACTCAAGTTTGACTGTTGTGAAGAAAGTCAATAACCTCCTTGTATAATCCCTGTAAGGTATCAGATGATCTTGGTGGGTGTACCATTTCCCGTTGGTTTGATTGACTACCAAAGCTGAATCTCCGAATACGGTCAATGTCTTGATCCTGAGGTCAATGGCTTCCTCAAGACCCATAATGCAAGCTTCGTATTCAGCTTCGTTGTTAGTGCAGTTGAAAGTGAGTTTTGCCGAAAAAGGCATGTGAACTCCTTTTGGTGTAATGAGTACTGCACCAACACCACGACCATTCATGTTAACAGCCCCATCAAACATCATAGTCCATTCTTCTTCCGGGTCAGGCCCTTCAGTGTGAATAGGCTCTTCATGATCTTTTGATTTAATGAACATGATGTCTTCGTCAGGGAAGTCAAATCTCATTGGCTGGTAATCATCAATGGGTTGCTCAGCAAGATATTCAGATAGTACACTGCCCTTGATGGCTTTCTGAGAAGTGTACTGTATGTCGTATTCTGTGAGAATCATCTGCCATCTTGCAACCCGACCGGTAAGAGCTGGCTTCTCGAAAATGTACTTAACTGGATCCATTTTTGAGATTAATAAGGTAGTGTGGGTCAACATATACTGTCTCAGTCGGCGAGCAGCCCACGCTAAAGCACAGCAAGTTTTCTCGAGCAGTGAATAACGCTGTTCACAGTCGGTAAACTTTTTGCTTAGGTAGTATATTGCATACTCTCTTCGACCAGACTCGTCATGCTGGCCCAACACACACCCCATTGACTCTTCTAGCACTGTCAAGTACATAATCAGAGGTCTTCCTTCTACTGGAGGCATAAGGATTGGAGGTTCTTGTAAATACTCCTTGATCTTGTCAAAAGCCTTCTGGCAATCTTCGTTCCACCTGACCGTTTGTTCTTTTCTTAACAGCTTGAACAAGGGTTCACAGGTTGCTGTAAGGTGGGATATGAACCGCGAGATATAGTTCAATCGACCTAAGAACCCTCGAACTTCTTTCTCCGTTTTAGGTGCAGGCATTTCTTGGATGGCTCTGACTTTATCAGGGTCCACTTCAATCCCTTTCTCGCTTACAATAAAACCCAGCAATTTACCGGATCGCACCCCGAATGTGCATTTGTTGGGGTTCAGCTTTAGTTGGTACTTCCTCAGGCGCTTGAACAGCTTGAGCAGATTCACCAGATGATCTTCTTCAGTAAGGGACTTGGCGATCATATCATCCACATAACATTCTATTTCCTTGTGGATCATATCGTGGAACAATGTCACCATAGCCCGTTGATATGTGGCACCAGCATTCTTCAGTCCGAATGGCATCACTTTGTAACAGAACGTGCCCCAAGGTGTAATGAATGTTGTCTTCTCCATGTCTTCAGGTGACATCCTGATCTGATTATACCCTGAAAATCCATCCATGAAGGAGAATACCGAGAACTGAGCCGTGTTATCCACCAATACATCAATGTGAGGTAATGGGAAGTCATCTTTCGGGCTGGCTCTGTTCAGATCCCGGTAGTCAACACACATTCTTACTTTGCCGTCTTTCTTAGGCACAGGTACTACATTAGCAACCCACGGCGGATAGCTAGTTACAGCAAGGAACCCGGCGTCCCATTGCTTCTGTACCTCTTCCTTGATTTTCATAGCCATGTCTGGGCGAGTTCGGCGCAGTTTCTGTTTAACTGGTGGGCATTCTTCCCTTAGAGGCAGCTTGTGCACAACAATGTTGGTATCCAACCCTGGCATGTCTTGATACGACCAAGCAAACACATCAACATACTCTCGAAGCAGATCTATCAGCTGTCTCTTCACTGAGTCTTGCAGGCAGGCCCCGATTTTAACTTCTTTCACGTCTTCCTCCGTACCAAGATTAATCACTTCAATCTCCTCCCGGTGAGGAGTAATAACCTTTTCCTCTTGCCTTAACAACCTGGCTAGCTCTTCAGGAAGCTCATATTCTTCATCAATCCCTTCATCAGCTTGATTGATCGGATTGTCAAAGTCATACGATGTCATAGCCGTGTTGTTGTCGGTGCTGTCTGGAAGGCACTCTCTGCAAGGGTTAAGTTTGTTCATTTTAGTGATTGATTTTAATCTTGCTTTAGAAAAAAGTGAAATGAAGTTATCATTTTGAAAACACCGCCATTTATTTTTTGTACAAAAAGAGAGATGGAAAAACAGTGAGCAGAAAAGAAAAAGACTTGTTTGCAAAAAGATGTCTGATATTTCATTAATTTAATCTTGTTTGCACAAAAGTACAGATGGCCCTGGTTACAAAATGAGTCTTGTCATCTTGGGCAAGATGCAAGACTTGGATGCATGCTATAAAAATACAGGAAATAATAATTACTCTGCATGAGTAACTCTTATAATTTCCTGGGAAGACCAGTTCGAGACACTGCTCCCCGGGATCTTTGGACGAATCCAATTCTCCAGATTGCGCTCCTCTTCCAGCTCGTCTTCCAGACAGTTGATAGCATCGGGGGTAAGCATCCCCCCACTGACAAAACCTGGCTCTGCAGCAGCCTTTGCTTGATGTTGAGTTGGTCTGTAACCCAACCCAAACTTGTCCTTCTTCTCCTCCACAGCTAAGACCTTGCCCCAGCCTAGGGCGGTTCCTTCTTCAACAACCTTCCGGGCTTGTTGGTATGATGACATGGAGATCCCCGACACAGCAGATGCTTCATTGACGTTCAAGGCTTCAAAACCTTGGCTCATTGTTTCATGGATCTCCCCATCCATCTCAATGTATTTGTAGGTAGCCAGATGACTAACAAAAATGTCCTCCTCTCCACAGATTGTGACAACTTGACCTTCCCACTCAAATTTTAACTTTTGGTGAAGGGTAGACGTTATTGCGCCGGCGGCGTGGATCCAGGGTCTACCCAACAAACAGCTGTAGGCGGGCTGAATGTCCATCACATAAAAGATAGTTTTAAAGGTCTGCGGGCCAATTGTCACGGGCAGCTCAATCTCTCCCAGAACCGATCTCTTAGAACCATCAAAGGCTCTTACTACCAGGTTGCTGGGTCTCAATGCCAATCCATCATATTCAAGCTTCACCAGAGCCTTCTTTGGTAAGACATTCAGGGAAGAACCTGTGTCCACCAGCACATGAGAAAGGACAGCTCCTTTGCATTCCATGGTTATGTGCAAGGCTTTGTTGTGGTTGCGGCCATCCGCTGTCAAGTCAGAATTGGTAAACCCTAGCCCATTGCTAGCAGTAACATTTCCAACCACGGTTTCCAATTGGTTGACAGTAATCTCCTCAGGCACGTAAGCTGCGTGCAAGACTTTAAGTAGTGCATTCCGATGGGCTTCGGAGCACATAAGCAGTGAGAGGATAGAGATTTTGGATGGCGTCTGGTGAAGCTGATCCACAATTTTATAATCACTCTTTTTGATGATCCGCATAAACTCATCAACTTCCTGATCAAATGGAGTCTTCAGGGCTTCTTTGGCAGCTGGATCTTCCTGCACCGGGCCTTTTCCTTTTGCCTTGGCAGCAGCTTCTGCTTCGGCAGTAGGTCTTTGAACTTGTGAAGCAAAGAGACGTCCGCTTCGAGTGAAGCCTCCGCCTCCCCCCACATTATCTACTTGTGGTGTAGGTGCTGATGTTTCAAGAGTGATTCTTTTCCCTTCACAGTACACGTCAGAGCCATAGTGCCAGGGGATGGCCCTATCGCTTTCATATGGTACTGGTCCAGGCACCGTGACAGTGACCGGACTGATTGCTGCTGCTGAAGGGACTGTTATTGTTTGTGGATCATAAAAGATTGTAACTGGTGCTCTGGCGGGAGCAGCACCTTCTGAATGGTAGGCGGAATTATTTTCAGGATCGTAGAAAATGGTAACAGTAGAGACATCTTCATGATTGATTGCTGGTGTTGTAGGAGGTACTGTTGAAAGGACTGTTGCTGTTGTTGATGGAGATTCGAAATGGAATGAAGCTGAAGTTGTAGCAGGAGAAACTGTTGAAGTCTGGTCATTTGGGAGGACAGGTGAAGTACTTGTTGATGTTGCTGATGAATTGTCGGGAACGATGGTTGCTGTGGTTGTAGGAGGGTCTGAAACCGTTGCTGATGAAGTTGCCGGATCTGTCGGGAATGATGTAGTGATTTGTAGCAGGCCACTCTGAATAAGGCTGTCAATGCCATTCCTCAGGTCCTCACACCCGTTCCATGAAATATTGCAATAGGGACACCCTAGTTCACACCCCGGAAATATTTGGTTTTCACGGAGTTGAGCTTTGATTTCCACCAATGGTGTCCGGATCTGATCCACACTGGTTATTAAATAAGACGGTCTGTCTTCTTCAATAGCGTTAATTCGGGGACCACCGTGGTTTGGCATAGGGTTTTTATTGACATTGGGCGGAGGTGCAAAATTCAGAGCCTTGGAGTCTACCAAGTCTTGTACCTTCATATGCAGAGCCCTGCATTTTTCTGTACTGTGACCAGGTGCGTTTGAATGAAAAGCACACCTAGCATTAGAGTCATAGTTTCTTGGTAGACTGTTGGGATCCGGAGGTGCCAACGTTCTTAGCTCAACTAGGTTGAGTTTCAGAAGTTGTGGCAGCAAGGCAGCATACGGCATTGGGATCGGGTCGATTACTCTATTAGCTTGGGATGGCCTTTGTTGGAATGGCCTCTGTTGATTGTTGTTGTTGGTGTTGTTGTTGTTGAAGTTCCTTGGAGGATACTGATTCTGCTGATACTGAGGTTGTTGTTGGAAGTTTTGTTGAGGAGGTTGATAGACTGGCTGTGGATGAGCTGGAGCAGGGATAGTGACTGCTGCTATTGACCTCTGAGCATATTGGGGCCTACCCCTGTTGGTGTGAATGGCATTGGTCTCGCCAGTTCTTCTCGGGCCTGCAAAAGGCTTTCTTGTACCACTGGACGAGCTTGCACCGTTGTCTGAGATCTTTCCCATTTTCAACAGGCTTTCAATTCTCTCCCCAGCTATGACAACATCTGCGAAGCTGGTGGAAGAGAAAGCAGCTAACCTGTCAATATACGTTCCCTGGAGAGTGTTCATAAACATGTCTGCCATTTCTCTCTCAGACATTGGTGGTTGAACAGCAGCAGCCAGTTGCCTCCACCTTTGGGCATACTCTCGGAAACTTTCCCTTGACGACTGCGACATTCCCATTAGGAGAGTCCTGTTGGGTGCCATGTCTAAATTGTATTGATACTGTCGGATGAAGGCTTCTGCCAGGTCCTTCCAGCATCTCACAGTTGCCCTTGTCAAATGGGAATACCATTCCCTAGAAGCTCCAGTCAAACTATCTTCGAAGTAGAACATCCAAAGTTTCTCATCCATTGTATAGGCCTTCAGCCTTCCCAGAAATGATTGCAAATGAGTCCGGGGGCATGAAGTCCCATTATACTTTTCGAAACAAGGAGGCTTGAACTTATGGGGGATCCTGACCCCTTCTACCAAACCCATGTCCATGACGTCGAACCCCAAAGAATTTTGAGATTCTAAGGACCTCAACTTCTCAGCTATTTCTTCCAATCGTCTATCATAAGTTTCCTCTCCAGCACCCATTACTGTAAATTGGTCCTCCTGAGGATCTTCTTGAAGTACTCTCCCTGCTGTGGCAGTCCCTTGTATATTGACTGGGATGTTGGCCTCTGGATGGAGATGGGGTCCAAAAACTGGGGGATTGACATGAGGTTGGACCCTCTCGTTGTTACTTGTGCCTGCAGTCCCCACATGAGGTTCATCTTGATTCTGCCTTTCCACAATGGCCCTCAGTCTCTCCTGGCTCTGAGCCATGTTGTTCATAACTTCCATGAACTGCGTCATCTGTGTTCTCATCTCCAATCTTTCGTTTGCCATCTGGTTTCTGACCTCCGTAAGGTCTTGCTGCATCTGATCCATCTGAATTCCCGGAAGGTTGTTTCTAGTTGGGTACCTGTGAGGCCTGTTGAGAGGAAATACCCGGCGGCGAGCAATAATTCCTGAGATCACAACAGAGGTTAGCAACAACAAAACAAAAACCTACAAAACAAACAAAAGGGTTAGCATGCAATGCAGTTATGCTTATTTGTTCTCAAGGTATCCGGTTTGGCCTTCAGTTTTGACCCTTCCAGACCCTTGAAGATGATGCTGTTGAAGTTGCTTTTGAAGTGAACCCAGATGGAAACCAACACAAATATATTACAAAGGGTGAAATAATACAACTTGTTCTTTTTACAACACAAGCCCTCAAAGGGGTCAAAATACATCACAAAAAGCAAAAGTACATGAAAAGGAACAACAACAAGCAAATGATCAAACTCCAAGGCCAAATTCATCCTCACGAACTTCCTTGAGAAGTGCTTCGGTCACAGGATCAGCCGGATGCTCCGTAAGACTTCTGATGAGAAGGTTTCTTGTTGCAACAGCTGCAGTTAACTTCTTGTTCTGACTTTGGTCCTTAGACCTCTTCACTCCAGCTCTGATTTCTAGCTCTGATATTTCCTTCTGGGCTGCTGCCAGGGCTTTCTCCATCTGCTCCATCTTGTCCTGAACTCTCTTGTCTTCTAGAGTACGGGCCTCAGTGATCCGGACCCACCTGGCTTGACTCTCTTTCAAATACAAGTTTGTCCTTGCTCTCTGAAACTGGGCTTCTTTACAAGCATTCTTCAGAATTTGCTCACCAGCCTTAGACTTGTTGATATAATCTCCAGACTTCCCAATTTTAGTCAAGTGTTCCACCCTCAACTTCTCCAATCTCTCAATCTCCCTCACACCTTCACTCCTCTCCCGGAGGGTCTTCTGCAAAGCCTGGGTTAACTTCTCGTTTCTTTCCTTCAAGCTCTCAAACTCCTCCAAACTGATAGTGGCAGGGGGTGGTGCTGAAGATGACTCAGGCATGTCTTCTATGGTAAAGGGCATTCCAGAGAATTGGGCCCTAGCATGGGACCACTCATAATATTGGACTGATGCCACATTATTGCACTTCCCCAAAATGGTGATTCCCTTGGTTCGAACATGATCCCAGGCCCAGGCAGCCTGTCTAACAACAGCCAAACTAACCTTGTTCTCACAGTAGAGGGTCTCAACCAGGTCCTGTGTCTTAGGAGTATGGACCAATGCATAGCCCAATTGCCTCTTGAACAGCAGAGGGTTGTAATTGATACTTCCCTTAACTCCTATTAAGGGCACATTGGGAAAGTGCCCATAGCTGGTGATCATATCTCTGCCCTTGGTGCTTTGAGTACACCATCTGATGTCTGCTGAAGTGAGAGTAGTGAGCCTCTTAGCCCAGTTGCTTTGCTGATGAGGATTTAGAAATGCATCTGTCCTGGGTAGATGCCTGAGAAGCCAAGCATGGAATAATGGAGCACAAATCCTCACTAATCTTCCCCTCTGCTTCTCATTTCTCTGATGCACTGAATAATAGAGATCACCCAGTAAAGTTGGCACAGGGTTCTTCAGGATGAACAAGTGGATTGCATTCTTGCTAATGAAACGGGGCTCATCTGCAAACAACACAATTCCATATACACTTAAGGCCAACAGAGCACAAACAGCTTTCCACTCCCCCAAGGAGGCCTTCAAACTAGCTTGAGAAATCAGGAAGTCCAGATGAAATCCAGGGATCCCAGCTTTGGAGGTCATATGCTGTTCAATCAAAACAGGCTCCAGGTGCAAAGCTTTTGCTATCTCTCCATTGCTGGGAAAGACCATTTCAGGGTTGAAAGGGATTTCCCTCTTGATAGGCAATCCAACCAAAGATGAGTATTCTTCTAAAAGAGGTCCCAACTGAAAGTCTTGAAAGGTGAAACATCTCAATGGAGGATCATAAAACTGAATACAGGTGTGGATGAGGCTCCTCTGTGAAGGGTCCAGATCCATAACCATGTCCAGTATATCTCCGTGACTCTCCCTGAACAAGGGTATGTAATCTGGAGTGATCAGGGTTTGGATCCTCCTGATGTCTGATAAGTCTGGTTGGAAGAAATGATAGGTGATGTTACTTTTCTTTGGAGCCATGATGCTGAGACTGGGTAGAATAAGTGTTGATGAAGAGGTTGAGAAGTGGGCCACTGGCTGGCTAGTGCAAGTAACTGAAGTGTATGGCTGACAAGCTGAAGCAAGTACTGGTGGAGATAGGTCAATATAGCAGATGGGGTCAAAACCAAAACCAGATGAATATGGATACCCTGAAACACAAATAAGCAAATGTTAATATGATGCAATGAGCATGTATGCAAATGAAATGCAAGGGTTTGTGACCGAGCTGGATCTGATTAACTGCCTTGGTATAGATCCATGTGTGTTCAAGAATTCCAGATGGAGGTCTATAAATCCAGTAACCAGGGTGGGGGACTCAAATAAAGAGCCACATGTCCAGGGTTTTAGAATCACAAGAACTATCCAACATGGAGCATTCTTAACAAAGTCAAAGTAACAGGGTATTCTGAGGTCAAGGTACTTGCAAACCTGTAAACAGCCCAACCCCCCTCACAGGTGGTGATCTAGAACAAGGATCCTCAGACTTGGATCAGTTATGAGAAGTGTAAACACTTCTAACCCGGAGGTACAGTGTTTACAATAACCATAAAAGATCCTCCTCTAATTCACCTCAGTTTCTGAAGGTCAGTACTAAAAGGTCATCCAGACTTAGCAGGCTTCCCAGATAGCCCTAGCATTGCAGGAAATCTGCAACACAGAGTTCTCAAGAAGAAACCCATATCTGAACCGTGTTTCATATTCCCGCACCAGACCGAAATGGAATGGGAAAGAATATGATTCACTCTAGCCTAGGTGTCACTCAGGTCCCAGGTATAGGACCTTAACTCTCAATGAATCACCCACCCAACAAGGCAAACAACCAGATCCAGCCAGCAACAATGACAGTATGATATATAAATGCAGTAAAGAAAACAGTAAAGTAACTGTACATAAAGCAATAAACAAAAATAAATACAAGCACATAACACCCCAATAAACACAAATCAAACAAGCGCTAGGAGGAACCCACAAAAAGAACCAGAAGCCCTGGTTGCAGTATAAGGGTCCCCAGCAGAGTCGCCAAGCTGTCGCTCCCGAAGATTTGCATCCCGGTACAAGCGCGAACGGTCGGCGAGGGGAACAGTGAGAACACACAGCCGTGAACTCACTGGAGATGAATAGAGTCGCCAGCTAGGCATTTTTATCCCGGAGGAAAGGCAATGCTGCATAGACCTAGAAAGAGATGGATAAGACGGTTGCGAACCAGAGAGACTGAGAAAGGGGGTTGGTTACAACCTGGGAAGGTATTAGCACCCAGATTGTCCGTCGTACTCGACGGGATCCACGCTTAAAAGATTTGTGTTTTAAAGGGGTAGTGTCAGTGCAATCTGTGTGTAAAATAGCTGGAAAAGAATGTACAGGTGTCAGTGTAGAAGAAGCGAAGTGTGATATGTATAAATGATGTGTCAGTGTAAGAGAGTGAATAAGATGCTCAAGATCATGAGGCTTAAGAATAAGGCTAAAAGGAGGGGGAATATACAGAGACTTTTGTTCGATAACTGTTAAGTTATGCCTACGTATCCTCTCGTGCAATGAGGAAGTCAGAACACCGTAGTTCGACCCAAAGAGACTGAAAAATGAATTGACTTGTGAACTGCTTGCTTGCCTATGCTCAAGTGTATGACCTGTCTGGCTCAGGTGCGAACTGTCTTGCATTAGACGGAAGAAGCGAGTTCTCGTTTGTGAGTGAAGATGATGAGAAAAGAATCCCGGAGGAGACGATTATCATTTGTTTTTGAGTTTTCAATCTTTTATTGCTTTTGAGAGTTTGTCATAAGTTAATGAGTTTAAGCCTAAACCAATGGGTTAGTAAACTCATCACATCTTCCCTCTGATTAGGGGTAATGAGAATACCTTAAGTGTGAAGTCAGATTCTCACACTTAATTACCTTTGATGTAGGATTAAGATCATTAACCTGCTTGTGATTATTTAGATGTTTTTGGGATTTTTGTTTAGTGTTGAGTAATGAGGTTAAGCCATAATCATGGATTAAACAGACCCATTACACCATCCTAAAAGAAGGATGATAGATGAGAATGTTTAAGCTGAGGAAAGCTCCTCAACTTGATCCATGATTAGGGATTAAACCCATGACAAAACAAGCCTTTGATTAAGTGGATTTTAGTTTAATGGTATGATGATGAAGTGAATTTTATGATTTGTAAGACAACTTGAGGGGGACTTGTCCATTAACACTAGGGTTAGTCCTTCTTAACCAGTTAAGGAAGAATTAGAACCCTAATGCAAGGCCCAAGTTACAAGTGTGATGTCTTGATACTTATTAAGATGGATTGATTAAGAGATTTAAACACATTAAGGGTTTAATACTTAGGATTAAAGTTATACACTCCATCCTAAAAGAAGGATGCAGGCATAACCCTAACCACAAAGTCTTAGAGCCTTTATGGTTTAGTCTCTGATTATGAGATGAGAAGAGAAGACTCAAAGAGAGACACAAAGGTAAAAACTATGAAGGGGGACTAATCAAAACCCTAATTCATTGTCATGCTTGGTTGATCCTAAGGTTTGTGAGGTTTTCAAGAACAATCTTCAGAGGAGCCACCAGGAAGCAGATGAATAAGATCAAGAGAAGCAAAGTGACTTGCTTCATTCAAGAAGTCAAGTCACTTGAAGAAAGAAAGTGGGAGGAAGAAGAATGAGCAAGCTCAAACTCAAACACATATAAGAATGAAGCAATGGATGCAAGAGAGATGAAAAGAAAAGTTATGAGAAGTGAAGGCAAATTCACTTCCCAAGTTTACTTACCACCTGAAATGTTAGAAAGAAATGCAAAACAATGCAAAATGTGATGAAATGGTATGATGATAAGCAAAACCAGAAGCATGTTGATGATGATTATGATGTTATGAGGTGCTGCAAACATGAGGCAAGGCATGGAAATGTTCATACAAGATTATGAATGCAAATGATGCAAGTTAAGGAGCCATGAAAACACAAGAAAAGTTATGAAGTGTACATGACATACAACATGGCAAATACATGATTCAATGATCAAACATGCTTTCTATATGTCTTATGATGTCAAATGAATCACATGGAGGCATGGAATGTCATAGCAAGTCATGTTATGCAAGAAGATACAAGATGGATGCATATGGAAGCCCAAATTAGGGTTCATGAATCAAACATCAAACCAAAATCCAAAACAGAAACAAAACCCTAAGATAAAAATGGAAAATGGCACCCAAAGAAACCCTAAACCTATAATGAACCACTGCCCAAAGGGGAGCTCTCAACTCTCAACCAAACTCAAGATATGAATTTCCTAAGTTATTAGGGTTTTTTAGGGTTCTTAACAAAATAAATGCCAAACAATTAGAAAATGAGGAAACAAATCATGGCCATTTTATCTTTGAAAATACATGCTAAACATAACACAATGCAAGAAGAATCAATGTCTCAACCTTCTCCAATAGGCAGAAATGATTTTTTGAACTTATGATCAAAATAATGCATAAAAATTGGTTTAATTCAATGAAAAATTCTTAAAATGCATCAAGATCAAAAAAGAAATTTGGTTTGAAGGTTGGACAATGTTTCTAAATGTCTTAGAACATTTCATGAATTTTTTTGTAATTTTTAAATACCTAAAAGTATTTTTAATTAATTAATTCCCATTAATCAATTAAAAATAATCTCTTAAATATTTAAAAATACTTTTTTAATGCTAAAAATGAAAATAAAAATATTTTTGTGTTCTGAAATTAAATAATAACTTGTACAAAAAATTTCAGAATTTTTAAAGTATTTTTGCTATTTTAAATAAAATATAGAAAACAAATGTAAAAGAAATGAATTAATATTAATAAAAATGAAAAGTAATTCAATCCAAAGGCTGAGATTTGAATCTGGGAAAAAGGGTTTGACTGCGCGCGTTTTTAAACGGCCAGGATGGAGTCTGATTCAATTAACTTAATTAATCTTAATTAATTTAAATAAAAAGAATTAGGGCTAAGTGAATCAATCTGGGTCGTGCACGACTTAAGCTAATCATCATCCTAAGGCTGTGAACGCATCTGGCAAATTAATTAGGGTTTAGAGTTAATGACTTTCAGGTGACCGGAGGGAAGCTCCGGTCATCTTCTCCGGCGGGTTGAAAACCCTAGATCATGATTCAGGCCACCATTCTCCAAATTAAAAGCAGGGAAATGATCCTCTATCCAAACCCCACTCAAATCACCTTTCAAACTAAATTTATCATGCTTAAACAAGAAGAATCGAAGCCAACAAGATTCACGGGCAAAGTTTCAGAGCTTCAGTAAATCCTCATTTTTCACTCATTTTCAATTCTAAACACATCATTATGATCAGCAAGACATGTACTTTCAATTTGTAACAAAAAATGCAAGCTCTGAAAAGTTGAGGATTCGAAGCTACCTGAAGTGATGAACTATGAATATGAGCTCTCCTGACCTTGCTTTGATGCAGAATGCCTTCTCTGAACCCCCTGAAGCCAATGGAATGTTCACAACCCCTTGTTGGTGGCTATTTTGGAAGCTTGAGTTCTGATATGACAGATTTCACAGTTGTGATTTGGGAGGTTTCAAACTGCTTTAATGGTGGATTCTGGTTCCTTTGAGTGTGTATGATGCAATGGTGAAGAGAAAATGGATGTTTGATGGCTGAGGAAAGGGATTCGAAGAGGAGAAGTTTTTGGACAGTTTTTGTGTTATGCTGCAATGTGTGTCTTCCAGGCTTGTGGGTGTTGTGTTTTATGATCCATACACTATCCCTAGACTATTGGAATGAATCAGAAGACTTGACATGCACTGTGGGAAAGGTATGGAGCAATTGGCCAAAAAGTCAAAAGTTGTTGTACTTGCAGCATGGGCTATGGCAGCAGCTATGTTAGGGCATGTCTTGCTTCAGCTTGAGTCAAGGATGACCATTGGATTGCTTATGAATGACTGCAACATGTGGATCATGAGTTGAGAGTGATTTTGCAAGTTGTCCACTTGTGTTTTCTCATGATTTTTGCTTATGCACATGTGATTCTTCTTGCTGAATTTTGTAGCATAACACTTCTTTTAGTCATGGCAATGTTGAAACATCAGCTAGTGATCACATAATTCTTTGAAGCATGGATTTGCCAAGAATCCTCTTTTTGCACACTTATGGAAATGCTTTATGGGACCTTTGAAAATTAAGGCAAACAATGAGGAATCCCTTGGGCCAATTCTGTTTTTTAGGGCACATGTGATCATGTGATGAAGTTTTGAAGTCACTTTGAAGTCACTAGAATGCTTGATACATGAATTTGCAAGTTTTCCATTTAGTGCATAACTTGAAATTTAGTGATTTTTGCCAACTTTAACAAACCATAACTTTTGATCCAAGATGAATTAGATCATGTTCTTGTACTTTTTGGAAAGGGAAAGATGAGATCTACAACTTTCATGATCAAAGTTTTTCCATTTGAAGCATTTTTGGATCCAAAATCATGGCTTGAAAAATGACCTAAAATGAAGCATTCTTGAAAAGTCAACTATGCCCAAAAAGTCAACATTTGCAAAAACCCTAAATTCTTGATTTCTATGAACTTCAACCTTCTTCCATGATCAAGTAAAGATCATATACACTCAAAATGATGAAGATCACCCATTGGTTGGGTCATTGGGGGCCTCAGATGCCCTGATTTTGCACTGACTTGTCCAGAAAGTCAACCCTTGATCAGATGACTTCCCCATGGAATTTCTTCATGAAAATTGATATGTATACTCCCTATACCATATAAAGAGCAATGGAAACAAGAATGACCAAAAAATTTGGTGTTATGGCCTCTGAAACCAAAACCCTAATTTTCAGTCAACTGTGTAGTTCAAACTGGCTCTGCACCCACTCAAACCCTAGTTCTTGTGATTCCTCTGCAATTTTGACTTTAAGGAGATGAAATATGATATAAGAACACACATGGACTCCCTTGAAGTGATTGGTGGCCTTTGGAATGGCTCAAGATGCTTTGGGATTGCTCAGATCACAAACCCTAGGTGCAGATGCCTTAGAAGCTATGCAGTGAATCAAAAATGAGATGTGAGATGATATGCTTGTGTTTATGCATATGAGATGATCACAAGCCATGGTGTGAATGGGTGAGGGCAAATTTGGGGTGTTTACAATGGGCTTAGTGGACGGGGTCAGGATTCCCCACAAATTTAAACCACCGTGCCTTGAGAAGTACAACGGGACTTCCTGTCCACGGACCCATTTACAATCCTTTCAGGGGAGGCTGAAGGCATATACCATGGACGAAAAGCTATGGATGTTTTATTTTGAGGATATCTTAACAGGAGCTTCAAGGGAATGGTACTCTCATCTGACTAGAACGACCATCAGATGTTGGAAGGACTTGGCAGAGGCCTTCATTAGACAATACCAGTATAATTTGGATATGGCTCCCAACAGAACCCTCCTGATGGGAATGTCACAATCATCCAGAGAAAGCTTCCGGGAGTACGCCCAGAGGTGGAGACAGCTTGCTGCTGCTGTCCAGCCACCCATGTCAGAGAGGGAGATGGCTGATATGTTTATGAACACCCTCCAAGGGACATACATTGATAGGCTAGCTGCCTTTTCTTCTACCAGCTTTGCAGATGTAGTCATAACTGGAGAAAGAATTGAGAGCCTGTTGAAGATGGGCAAAATTTCTGACAACGGTGCCAGCTCATCCAGCAACCCAAGAAAGCCTTTTGTGGGCCCAAGAAGGACTGGTGAGACCAATGCTATCCATGCCAGCAGAGGCAGACCCCAATATGTTCATAGGTCTGTGGCAGCAGTCACCATTCCCGCTCCAGTTCATCCACAACCAGCTTATCAACCACAGCAACAAAATTATCAGCAACAAACTCAGTATCCTCCTCAGAGAAATTACAACAACACCAGCAACAGCAATCAGCAAAGACCATTTCAACAGAGACCTTCTCAGGCCAATAGGGTGATCGATCCGATCCCTATGCCCTATGCCACATTACTGCCACAACTCCTGAAACTCAACCTGGTTGAGCTAAGGACATTGGCACCTCCAGATCCTGCCAGTTTACCCAGAAATTACGACGCCAGCGCCAGATGTGCTTTTCACTAGAATGCACCTGGCCACAGTACAGAGAAGTGCAGGGCTTTGCACATGAAAGTACAGGACCTAGTGGATTCCAAGGCTCTAAACTTTGCACCACCACCAAATGTTAACAAGAACCCTATGCCACACCACGGAGGACCCCGAATCAATGCTATTGAAGAAGACAAGCCGTCTTACCTGATAACCAGTGTGGGTCAGATTCAGACACCCTTGGTAGAGATTAAAGCTCAACTCCTTGAATGTCAAATGTTCCCGGGATGTGAGCTAGGGTGCGCTTATTGCAACATTTCAGTGAATGGGTGTGATAACTTGAGAGAAGGCATAGATGGTCTCATCCAGAGTGGCCTGCTTCAAATTACAACATCAATACCTATCAATCCAGCAATCTCCTTAACAACAATTCTCGAGTCTTCTACAACTGCAACAACCATTGTTCCAAACAACTCTTCAATCTCATCAACAAATGCTTCATCTGTTACTTCAACGGACCAAATGTCAACTGACATCCCTTCTACAACTTCAGCACCCCTTCATTCAGAATCTCCTACAACAACAACACCCATCCTTTCAACAATGTCTCCTACAGCATCAACAGCAAACAATGAAAGTGTCTCAACAGTTACAATTTATTATGATCCTGCAAATGATTCTGCCTACAACTCACAAAATGCCACTCCTATCAGAGCACCAGTCACAATATACTATGATCCACAGACTATCATGGTCCCTTCTGCAGCTGCCATCAGTCCAGTCACTATCACAGTGCCTGGGCCAGTACCTTATGAAAGCAGTAATGCCATCCCTTGGCATTACGGCTCCGATCTATACTGCGAAGGACAAAAAATCACTCTTGAATCATCAACTTCTTCACCACAAATAGACAATGTGGGGGGAGGCGGAGGCTTCACTCGAAGCGGACGTCTCTTTGCCCCGCAGATTCCAAGACCCAGTGCCGAAGCAGAAGCTGCTGCCAAGGCAAAAGGGAAGAGCATGGTGCAAGAAGAACAAACTGCTAGAGAAGCTATGAAAACCCCTTTTGATCAAGAGGTTGATGAATTCATGAGAATCATCAAGAAAAGTGATTACAAGATAGTGGACCAACTTCACCAGAAGCCTTCCAAGATCTCTATGCTATCATTGCTTATGTGCTCCGAGGCTCATCGGAACGCACTACTAAAAGTCTTGCACGCAGCTTATGTGCCAGAAGAGATCACCGTCAATCAGTTGGAAGCTGTGGTTGGAAATGTTAATGCTAGTAATGGACTAGGATTTACCAACACTGATTTGACTACGGAAGGCCGCAATCATAACAAGGCTTTGCACATTACCATGGAATGTAAGGGTGCAGTTCTTTCCCATGTGCTGGTAGACACAGGATCATCCCTCAATGTCTTACCTAAAAAGGCCCTTGTGAAGCTGGAATATGAAGGATTGGCGTTACGTCCCAGTAACTTGGTAGTGAGAGCCTTTGACGGCTCTAAGAGATCAGTTCTGGGAGAAATTGAGTTGCCTGTAACGATTGGCCCACAAACTTTCAAAGCGACCTTCTACGTGATGGACATTCAGCCTGCCTACAGCTGTTTGTTGGGTAGACCATGGATTCATGCCGCTGGCGCAGTCACGTCTACCCTTCACCAGAAGTTAAAATTCGAGTGGGAGGGCCAAGTCGTTACTATTTGTGGAGAGGAAGATATTTTTGTTAGCCATCTGGCTACATACAAATACATTGAGATGGATGGGGAGATCCACGAAACGATGAGTCAAGGGTTCGAGGCCCTGAATATTAATGAAACATCTGCTGTACTTGGGACTTCCATGACATCCTACCAGCAAGCCAGGAAGGTTGTTGAGGAGGGGAATGCTCAAGGCTGGGGCAAACTATTGCCTGTGGAGAAGAAAGAGGATAGATTTGGGTTGGGTTACAAACCAACTCAACAAGATCAAGCAGAGGCTGTTAAGAAGCTCAACTTTGTTAGTGGGGGGATGCTCACCCCTGATGCTGTCAACAACTTAGAAGATGAGTCGGAAGATGAGCGCAACCTGGAGAGCTGGATACGTCCAAGGATTCCAGGGAGCCGTATCTCAAACTGGTCTTCCCAGGAAATTATAAGAGTTACTCCTGCAGAGTAATTATTATTTCCTGTACATTTTAAGCATGCATCATGTCTTGCATCTTGCCCAAGATGACAAGACTCATTTTGTAATCGGGCCATCTGTAATTTTTGTGCAGCAAGATTAATCAATGAAATATCAGACATCTTTTGCAAATGAGTCTTTTTCTTTTCCGCTCACTGTTTTTCCATTTTTCTTTTTGTACAAAAAATAAATGGCAATGTTTTCAAAATGACAACTTTATTTCACTTTTCTAAACAAGATTAAAATCAATCACTAAAATGAACAAACTGAACCCTTGCAGAGAGTACCTTCCAGACCGCACCGACAACAACACGGCTATGACTTTGTATGACTTTGACAATCCGATCAATCAAGTTGATGAAGGGGTTGAAGAAGATTATGAGCTTCCTGAAGAGCTAGCCAGGTTGTTGAGACAAGAGGAGAAAGTTATTACTCCTCATCAGGAGGAGGTAGAAACGATTAATCTTGGTACAGATGAAGATGTGAAAGAAGTTAAAATCGGGGCCTGCTTACAAGACTCAGTGAAGAAGCAACTGATTGACCTGCTTCAGGAATATGTGGATGTGTTTGCCTGGTCTTATCAAGATATGCCAGGGTTGGACACCGACATTGTTATGCACATGCTGCCTTTAAGAGAAGAATGCCCGCCGGTTAAACAGAAACTGCGCCGTACTCGCCTAGACATGGCAATGAAGATCAAAGAAGAGGTACAAAAGCAATGGGACGCCGGGTTCCTTGCTGTAACTAGCTATCCACCGTGGGTTGCTAATATTGTGCCTGTGCCTAAGAAAGACGGCAAAGTGAGGATGTGTGTTGACTACCAGGATCTGAATAGAGCCAGCCCAAAAGATGATTTCCCATTACCTCACATTGATGTATTGGTGGATAATACGGCTCAGTTCTCGGTATTCTCCTTCATGGACGGATTTTCAGGGTACAACCAAATCAAAATGTCACCTGAAGACATGGAGAAGACAACCTTCATCACACCCTGGGGCACGTTCTGCTACAAGGTGATGCCATTCGGACTGAAGAATGCTGGTGCGACGTATCAACAGGCTATGGTGACATTATTCCACGATATGATCCATAAAGAAATTGAGTGTTATGTGGATGACATGATTGCCAAGTCCCTCACGGAAGAAGACCATCTGGTAAATCTGCTGAAGTTATTCAAGCGTCTGAGGAAGTACCAACTGAAGCTGAACCCCAACAAGTGCACCTTCGGGGTGCGATCTGGTAAGCTGCTGGGTTTTATTGTAAGCGAGAAAGGGATTGAGGTTGATCCTGATAAAGTCAAAGCCATTCAAGAAATGCCTGCACCGAAAACTGAGAAAGAAGTTCGAGGGTTCTTAGGCCGATTGAACTACATTTCACGTTTCATATCTCACCTTACAGCAACCTTTGAACCTTTGTTCAAACTGCTAAGAAAAGAACAGACGGTCAGGTGGAACGAAGACTGTCAGAGGGCTTTTGACAAGATCAAAGAATACCTGCAAGAACCACCAATCCTTATGCCTCCAGTTGAAGGAAGACCTCTGATAATGTACTTGACAGTATTAGAAGAGTCAATGGGGTGTGTGCTGGGCCAGCATGACGAGTCTGGTCGAAAAGAGTATGCAATATACTACCTGAGCAAAAAGTTTACCGACTGTGAACAACGTTATTCACTGCTCGAGAAAACTTGCTGTGCTTTAGCGTGGGCTGCTCGCCGACTGAGACAGTATATGTTGACCCACACTACTTTATTGATTTCAAAGATGGACCCAGTTAAGTACATTTTTGAGAAGCCAGCTCTTACCGGACGGGTTGCAAGATGGCAAATGATCCTCACAGAATATGACATCCAGTACACCTCTCAGAAAGCCATCAAGGGCAGTGTATTGTCTGAATATCTTGCTGAGCAACCTATTGATGACTACCAGCCTATGAGATTTGACTTCCCTGATGAAGACATCATGTTCATAAAAGCAAAAGATCATGAAGAGCCTATTCACACTGAAGGGCCTGACCCGGAAGAAGAATGGACTATGATGTTTGATGGGGCTGTTAACATGAACGGCCGTGGTGTTGGTGCAGTGCTCATTACACCTAAGGGAGTTCACATGCCTTTCTCGGCAAAACTCACCTTCAACTGCACTAACAACGAAGCTGAATACGAAGCTTGCATTATGGGTCTTGAGGAAGCCATTGACCTCAGGATCAAGACATTGACTGTACTTGGAGATTCAACTCTGGTAGTTAATCAAACCAATGGCAAATGGTACACACACTAGGATCATCTGATACCTTACAGGGATTATACAAGGAGGTTATTGACTTTCTTCACAACGGTCAAGCTTGAGTATATCCCTCGGGACGAGAATCAGTTTGCAGATGCTCTGGCTACCATTTCATCTATGATCAAAGTTCAAGCTGTCAACTTTGTACCTCAGATTTCAGTCTCCAGGCTTGACAGACCAGCATATGTATTTGCAACGGATATTGTCAAAGATGATAAGCCTTGGTTCCATGATATTAAGTGCTTCTTGGAGGATCAAACATACCCATCTGGGGCATCTTCCAATGATAAGAAGACTTTGAGAAGGCTTGCTGGTAGTTTCTTCCTGAACACTGATGGTTCTTTGTACAAGAGAAACTTTGATATGGTACTCCTCAGATGCGTTGACAGAACAGAAGCAGACTTGTTAATGCACGAGGTGCACGAAGGATCCTTTGGTACCCACGCTGGAGGGCATACCATGGCTAAAACGTTGCTAAGATCAGGATATTACTGGATCACAATGGATGCTGACTGTTGTGCCTATGCCAGGAAATGCCATAAATGCCAGATCTATGCGGATAAGGTGCATGTGCCTCCCAATCCTTTGAATGTGATGTCGTCACCTTGGCCCTTTGCCATGTGGGGCACTGACATGATTGGCAAGATTGAACCAACTGCTTCAAATGGCCACAGATTCATCCTGGTCGCCATTGACTATTTCACCAAGTGGGTTGAAGCAGCTTCCTATGCAAACGTTACAAGGCAAGTGGTAGCCCGATTTCTGAAGAGAGATATCATTTGTCGATACGGAGTTCCCGAGCGAATCATTACTGATAATGGTTCCAACTTGAACAACAAAATGATGGCAGAGCTGTGCAAGGACTTCAAGATCCAACACCACAATTCTTATCCTTACAGGCCAAAGATGAACGGCGCTGTTGAGGCAGCTAATAAGAATATCAAGAAGATTGTGCAGAAGATGGTAGTCACCTACAAAGACTGGCATGAAAAGCTACCATTTTCTTTGCATGGGTACCGCACGTCAATCAGAACATCCATTGGGGCAACACCGTATCAGCTTGTGTATGGTATGGAGGCAGTCCTACCTGTTGAAGTTGAATTACCCTCTCTACGGGTATTGATGGATGTTAAGCTGAACGAAGCAGAATGGGTTCGGTCCCGATACGAACAACTGAGTCTGATTGAAGAGAAGAGATTGGCTGCAATCTGTCATGGGCAGTTGTATCAGAAAAGAATGAAGAAAGCCTTCGATCAGAAAGTCAGGCATCGAGAGTACCAAGTAGGAGATCTTGTACTGAAAAGAATCCTCCCTCCTCATACAGACCATAGGGGCAAATGGACTCCGAATTATGAAGGACCATTCGTGGTAAAGAAAGTTTTCTCTGGTGGAGCACTAATGCTCAGCACCATGGATGGTGAAGACTTCCCGTCCCCTGTGAATTCAGATGCAGTTAAAAAATACTTCGCAAAAAAATGACCCGCTGGACATAAAAACAGAATGTAAGTCCAGGCAAAAATAGGGCATCCCGGCGAGTCAAAAACAGAATAAAAGACTCGGGCAAAAATAAGGGAAAATAAGCAAAAAATGTACACCCGCTAAGTTGAAAAGCCGCATTGGACAACTCAGGCAAAAATGGGTATCCCGATGGATCGAAAACCCGAAAGGGCGATCCATGCAAAATAAGGGAATAAGCGAACAACTGCACTCTGAATTCGTCTGTATCACTTACAACCTGGTAAGCTTCGGAAGGATCAAGTCTCTTTCGGAATCAGCCTTCTTCAGAAAGCAGGACGAGAAGAACGTCAAAAGTCATACGAGTCATAGCAAAAGAGGAAGTTCCTTAAAGCGTCGTCAACATTGCCAGCTTTTTGTTTCTCAATTTGTAACAATCTCCTCATTTCAGGGGATATGTTTCTTTGACTGTATCCTGCCAATTCAGGGCATATGAATTAATAAAAACAGATTTTCAGTCAAGTTTCACCTCGTACACTTCATCTTATTTGCAAAGAATGTCTGGTGTCTTTAAAATATTGATTGCACGAATACAGATGCTTATCTTTAAAAAATAAAAATACGTGCTTGCAGGAAATATACTTACTCCCGGGAGTGTCTGAACTCCTATGATGGAATCCGGAAAGGGATACCTCAGGATTACTTGTACGTTTTCCTATCTTTGCAGGGTTGCGGATATCCAAAGCACAACATGAAGCATGAAAGCTTCATCCCAGCAAGTTGGCAAATCAACACTCACTCAGTCTTAACACTCAAAGTGTTTTCTCCCCAGCTGATTTGCCACTTGTTACTTCTCCCAGCCGAGGTACCAATCATTCTTCCTCCTCAGCCAATTGCAAAAGACAGGGAACCATCTTCCCCACAGAGTCTCAGCCTCTATCCAGAAGAGCAACACATGAAGGAATCACAACAGAGTGAAGAAAGCTCCTACAAACCATAGCTGAGTCCCCCAATTTACAGGAATAGGTCTATCATTGACCCATTTACCCAAGCAGAATCATTTCATCAGATCTACCAACGATCTCATCCCCAGCTGGGATGTTCACTTCAAATAGATCGACCAGAGATCTTCACAGCAATGGGATCCGAATCCCGGATCGGTATCTTTCGCATAGTCATAGCATTCGCATCATATTCACCAAACAAAGTGTAGCATTCCGTTTTAATACGGAGCTTTACGGAAAAAATCAAACATATTGCATAGTCATAAGCCATGTTTTGAATCAAACACTTGTGAATAATAACAATCCATCAGCAATATACAGAATAACCCTCCAGATTCCCCAGCAAAAGCAGTTGCCTCACACTCACAAGCATCAGTATATACTTCTTGTGGCACCCGTCCGTGTCATATCCCCAGCAGAAAGCCAAAGACGTCCTCTTTGCACTCACATATATACATTTCCTTGACATCCGTCCATGTTGTTTTTCAGCACAGTAATGAAAACACTTGGTATATCAGTTATTTGTTTATATTATACTCTTCTCCTTTCGACACTCGTCCGTGTCGCTCTCTCCAGCAGGTTGAATACTCATGTATACACCACTCATACTTATACAGATACTCGTCCGTATCTAGTATACACCATTTATATCCCTGCAGATTCAACACTCGTCCGTGTTCTTTGTTAACTAGTTGGTACTCGTCCGTACCATCATCTCAGAACATGTGTCAAGCGTTTGTTTCTACCCGATACTCGTCCGTATCGTAGTCTTAAGGATGCTCGTCCACATCTTTAATCCATACACCGTGTCAAACGCTTACGTCCTCTCGAATATAGACACTCGTCTGTGTCTACTATTCCCCAGAAGAGTCCCCTCAGATTCAACACTCATCCGTGCTCACTGTTAACCAGTTGATACTCGTCCGTATCATCATCTCTGAACACGTGTCAGTATTTGTTTCTACCCGATACTCGTCCGTATCGTAGTCTTAGGGATGCTCGTCCGCATCTTTAATCTATACACAAAGTCTAAACACTTATACCTTTTATTTCCTGGATATAAACACTCGTCCGTGTTTACTATTCCCCAGTAGATCACCAGCAAAGCAATTTTCTTTTTATCTGACATTCGTCCTATGTCATGATAAACTTTGAGAGCAGCCGTACCCTGCTAGGTGGTCGTCCTCCACCTCTTGATGATCGTCCTTCATCATGCTCGTCCGATGGCCGTCCCCATCGTTGATTTTCTATCCGACATTCGTCCTATGTCGTGATATTTAGCAGCCGTCCCCTGCTAGGTGATCGTCCTTCACCTTTTTGATGATCGTCCTTCATCATTTTATCCAATGGCCGTCCCCATTGTTGATTTTGGTTATCTGGCGTTCATCCTACGTCATGATAAACCTTGAGAGCAGCCATCCCCTGCTAGGTGGTCGTCCTCCACCTCTTGATGGTCGTCCTCCATCATGCTCATCCGATGGCCGTCCCCATCGTTGACCTTTTATCCGGCATTCGTCCTATGTCGCGATATTTTCGGCAGCCGTACCCTGCCAGGTGGTCGTCCTCCACCTTAGATGACCGTCCCTCATCTTAACCCTTACAGAGCAGCCGTCCCCTGCTAGGTGATCGTCCTTCACCTTTGATGACCGTACCTCATCATCTGTTTATTTCATTTATTCTTTAACCCGATGGCCGTCCCCGTCGTGGTCCCTTTTCTTTTTAGCCCGATGGCCGTCCCCATCGTTGGTTGCTTTGCTTTATGAACTTGATGGCCGTCCCCATCATCATTCATTAATCCCCAGAAAATTTTACAGCTTTACTTGATGGTCGTCCCCATCATAACCCCTTTTATCCCCAGCATGTCGGCCATCCCCGTCATTGCTTTATTTCCCGCACCCTTCCCCAGCATGTCGGCCGTCCCCGTCATTGCTTTATTTTTCCGCACTTTACCAGCATGTCGGCCGTCCCCGTCATTGCTCTTTACCCAGCAGTCGTCCTCTGCTCGACGGTCGTCCTCCGTCGCCCACACTTTACAATATACTTTACTTTCTTTACAATCCATATCCCTTTTCTTCTCCATTCTGTGAGTGCAAATTTTGGACTGTCTTTGGTATTCAACCACAAGTTATCTTTTTTGCCTGTTAAGCCTTAGCTTACATCCTGCACAGCTAACTCATGTTTGAATAGGGGCAGCTGTAAACACCCCAAATTTTCCCTCACCCATTCACACCATGGCTTGTGATCATTTCATACACATAAACTCAATCATAGCATCTCACATCACATTTTTGATTCACTGCATTGGTTCTAAGTCATCTGCACCTAGGGTTTGTGATCTGAGCAATCCAAGAGCCTCTTGAGCCACTCCAAAGGTCATCAATCACTTCAAAGGGGTCCATGTGTGTCCAAGTATCATATTATATCCTCTCAAAGTCAAGAATGTCAAAGAATCACAAGAACTAAAAATGGTATGGAAGCAGAGCCAGGTTTGACTGCACAGATGACCTAAAATTAGGGTTTTGGTTTCAGAGGCCATAACTCCAAATTTTTTGGTCATTCTTGTTTCTATTGGTCTCTATATGGTATAGGGAGTATGCATATCAATTTTCATGAAGAAATTCCATGGGGAAGTCATCTGATCAAGAGTTGACTTTTCAAGCAAGTCAGTGTAAAATCAGGGCATCTGAGACCCCCAATGACCCAACCAAAGGGTGTTCTTCATTATTTTTGATTGTATATGATCTTTATTTGATCATAGAAGTTGTTGGAAGTTCACAAATTTGAAGAATTTCAAGTCTTTTGCAAAGTTGACTTTTTGGGCAAGTTTGACTTTTAATGAAAATGCCATTTTAGGCAACTTTTTCAACCCTTACTTTTTGATTCAAAAAAGCTTCAAATGGAAAAAATTTGGTCATGAAAGTTGTAGAATGGATCATTCCCTTTTCAAAAAGTACTAGAACATGACCTAATTAATTTTGGATCAAAAGTTATGGCTTGTCAAAGTTGGCAAAAATCACAAAATTTCAAGTTATGCACCAAAGAGGCATTTTGCAAAATAACTTGATCAAGTGTTCAAAAGCTATCAAATGGACTTCTAAACCACACAACATGATCATGTGACATCTAAAGTTCAGAATGGACCAAAGAATTACACATTTTTATGGTTTATGGAACAAGATTTTTCATAAGAGGCAAAAGTGAACCAAGTTGCAAAACTCATCATAGCTTCTCATCCACTTGCTTGCTAGCTTGCTGATCAATCCTAGGCATCTCCCCACATCATGCTGCGCAGGACACACTTGTTGTACTTGGCTAGCAAGTAGCCCATGCTTCTCTTACACAAACTTGACCTTTTGGCAAAAGGACCCATACCAATCAATAAAGTACACATCACTTCATCTGACCAATGGCATTTGTTTATACAAAGAAAAAGCAAGCCAAAGCAACTACAACACAAGCCTGAAACCTCCCATAGCACAGCATTCTCATTTTCACCTTCATTGGCAAGAGCATTCGAAACTCATCACACAGGCCACAAACACACAAACAAACTTCACAAATCAACTCAACACATCTTCCTGGTCACAAAGCACCCTTCACCATAGCCTGAAACTCAAAGAATCAAAAACACGATCACCACCTGCCATTGAACAGAACTCCTGCCATCTCTCAAACCAGCCATTGCAAACTTCAAACAAACATTGCAAGCTTCTTAGGGGGATCATTGGAGTGCATTTGAGCCAAAGAAACAGCCAGAAAGCTCCTGAATCGAAAGCTTCAGTTCAGGTAGTCAACTCAAAACTTTTTTCCAGAAACATGTTTTTAAGTTCTTAATAGCTTCCATGCACTCCCCTGATCATGAATATGTGCTTACTTTTGAAAATGGTTGAGAAACCAGGATGTATGCACTGTCTGAAACTTTTGCCCTAAAAAATGTTTGATTCGATTCTCTCTGTTTTTGAATGATAAATGTTGTTTGATTGAGGGGTTTGATTCGTTTTTAAGTGGAGATGAATTCTGGGTAGTTAGATTTTGTTTTGGATGCGTGTAGAGAGAGTTTGAAAAATGGTATGGCCGGAGAAGACGACCGGAACAGTGTTCCGGTCGCCAGAAAGTCATTAGGGCAAGATTAGGGCTTAATCATTTAATTAGCCAGGTTTGAATTTCCACCCTTGGATGTGGCGCCAAGTCCATTCCCGCGCGCGTATGTTTTAATCTAAGCCCTTGGATGTGCTGACTTTTCTCATTTGCAGTTTAATTCATTTTTATTTTACATTTATTTCATTTGTTTTCTCATATTTATTAAAAATAGCAAAACCTTTTTAAAAATTCTGAAATTTTTTATATAAACTTTTATTAATTTTTAGAAACCAAAAACATTTTTATTTTTATTTTTTGCATTAAAAAATATTTTTAAATCATTTAAAAGTTTATTTTTAATTAATTAATGAGAATTAATTAATTAAAAATACTTTTAGGTATTTAAAAATCACCAAAAAATTCATGAAACCTTCATAATCATTTAGAAACATTGTCCAACCCTCAAACCAAATTTATTTTTTGATCTTGATGTCCTTTGAGAATTTTTCATGGAATTAAAATCATTTCAAGGCATTATTTTGATCCAAACTTCAAAAAATCATTTCTGCCTAACCATTGAGAGTTGGACTTTGATTCTTCTTGCATTGCATTTTGTTTAGCATGTAGTTTGTGAGATTAAATTGGCATGATTTGATCCTTCATTTTCCATTTGTTTGGCATTTTTCTTGTTAAGGTACCCTAAAACCCTAGAAATTTTAGGAAATTCATAACTCTAATTAGGTCAAGAGTTGGAACCTCTCCTTTGGGCAGTGAGTTAGTATAGGTTTAGGTTTCCTTTAAGTGCATTTTCAATTTTTTATCTTGATGTTTGCTTCTGATTTTGGTTTTTGTTTGATGTATTGATCATAAACCCTAATTTGAGCTTCCATATGCATCCATCTTGCATTTGCTTGCATACCTTGACTTGCCATAGCATTTTGTGCATCCATTTGATTCATTTGACATCTTAAGACATATTAGAAGCATGTTTGATCATTGCATCTTGTGTTTGCCATGTTGTATGCCACTGGCACTTCATAACATTTCATGTATGATCATGGTTTTTAACTTGCTTCATTTGCATCCATAAGTTTGTATGATCATCCCCATGCTTTGTTTCATGTTTGCATCATCTCATAGCATCATTATCATCTCATATATGCTTCTGGTTTTGATTTACATCATGCCATTTCATTTCATTTTGCATTGCATTGCATTTCTTTCACTAACTTTTCAGGTGGTAAGCAACTTTGAGAAGTGAATTTTCCTTCACTTCTCACATTTTCTTTTCATCTCTTTTATGCATCCATGCTGCATTTTGTTATGTGTTTGAGATTGAGCTTGCTCATTCTTTTTCTTCTTACTTTCTTTCCTCAAGTGACTTGTCTTCTTAAGTGAAGCAAGTTACTTTGCTTCTCTTGGCTCCTTTCCATCTGCTTCCTGGTGGTTCTTCTGAAGTTTTCTTTCATAAACCTCACAAACCTTAGGAACAACCAAGCATGACAATGATTAGGGTTTTGATTAGTCCCCCTTTTAGATTTTACATTTGTGTCTCATTGAGTCTTCTCTTCTCATCTCATAATTAGGGACTAAACCCTAAAGGCTTTAAGGCTTTGTGATTAAGCTTATACCTGCATCCTTCTATTAGGATGGAGTGTATAACTTTAATCCTAAGTGTTAAACCCCTTAATGTGTTTAACTCCTTTAATCAATTCACTTAATAATCATCAAGACATCACACTTGTAACTTGGGCCTTGCATTAGGGTTCTAATTCTTCCTTAACTGGTTAAGAAGGACTAACCCTAGTGTTAATGGACAAGTCCTCCTCAAGTTGTCTTACAAACAATAAAAATCACTTCATCATCTTATCATTAATTAAAATCCACTTAATAAAGGCTTTGTTTTGTCATGAAGTTAATCCCTAATCATGGATTAAGTTGAGGAGCTTTCCTCAGCTTAAACATTCTCATCTATTATCCTTCTATTAGGATGGTGTAATGAGTCTGTTTAATCCTTGATTATGGCTTAATCTCATTACTCAACACTAAACAAAAACCACAAAAAACATCTAAATAATCACAAGTAGGTTAATGATCTTAAACCTACACCAAAGTTGATTAAGTGTGAGAAGCTAACTTCACACTTAAGGTATTCTCATTACCCCTAATCAGAGGGAGGATGTGATGAGTTTACTAACCCATTGGTTTAGGATTAAGCTCATTAACTTATGACAAACTTCAAAAAGAAATAAAAGACTGAAAACCCAAAAACAAACAATAATCGTCTCCTCCGGGATTCTTTTCTCATCATCTTCACTCACAAACGAGAACTCGCTTCTTCCGTCTAATGCAAGACAGTTTGCATCTGTGCCAGACAGATCATACACTTGAGCATAGACAAGTAAGCAGTTCACAAGTCAATTCATATTTCAGTCTCTTTGGGTCGAACTACGGTGTTCTGACTTCCTCATTGCACGAGAGGATACGTAGGCATAACTTAACAGTTATCGAACAAAAGTCTCTGTATCTTCCCCCTCTTTCCAGTATCATTCTTTAGCCTCATGATCTTGAGCTTTATACTCCTGTTCTTACACTGACACTGTATATATCACACTTCACATTCTTTTACACTGACACATGTACATCCTTTTCCAGCTCTTTTACACATAAATTGCACTGACACTACCCCTAAAACACAAATCTTTTAAGCGTGGATCCCGTCGAGTACGACGGACAATCTGGGTGCTAATACCTTCCCAGGTTGTAACCAACCCCCTTTCTCAGTCTCTCTGGTTCGCGACCGTCTTATCCATATCTTTCTAGGTCTATGCAGCATTACCTTTCCTCCGGGATAAAAATGCCTAGCTGGCGACTCTATTCATTTCCCTGTGAGTTCACTCCTGTGTGTTCTCACATCCCTCTTTCACCGACCGTTCGCGTCTGTACCCCATTTGACCCGGCTTCATTTGGCGGGAGCGACAATACCCACCTCAAGTGTTACTCGGAAAAGCATCCCATGGGACATAGTGTAATACCCACCTGAAGCCACTAACATGTTTCCTGTGGGACTTAATGTAATACCCACCTCAAGCCTAAGCCATGCTTCCCGTGGGACTCAGTGTAATACCCAGCTTAAGCCACTACCCGCCTCATCAATGGTACCTCAAACGTTTACGGATGCTTCCCGTGGGACTTAGTGTAATACCCACCTCAAGCCACTACCTGCATCACTTATGGTACCTCAAGCCTTTATGAATGCTTCCCGTGGGACTCAGTGTAATACCCACCTCAAGACTTACTCAAGACTTTACAAAGGACACCGTGTGTTACATGCCAACGATTCACATAACCTTAGGGTAGTCCTAACATCTCATAAGTTATACTATTTTATTCCCAACAGTTCACACTTCCTCCCTTTTCTCTTCTTCCTTTTCCTTTTTCCTTTCCCCTTGTTTTCTTTCTATGTTATCCAACATAAAAAAAACAAACTTAGGTTTAAACAGGAAAACATATTTTCCCCACAATGGGTCCAAATAGAGGGTATCCAAAAATGTCTCTTAATTATCAATTAATAAAACCTATGAGTCAGATAATATTAGTTAATATTAATTAATTCACTGATTGCTCCAATTATTTTTGTTAAAACATTTTAGTGCAAATCCGAAAACCTGTTGATATCAATTAATATTATTCAGAACATTAAAATAATTTACGGGGTATTACATCCTCCCCGCCTCCCTTAAATAGAAATTCGTCCTTGAATTTAAGGATTACCTGAACAGGTGAGGATACAACTTTCGCATCTCTGATTCCAGCTCCCACGTAGCATCTCCCGGATGCGCCATATCCCATTGTACCTTACCCTAGTCAAATAAAAAAATGACGAAGTTTGCATCCGTAGAAGTGAAACATGTTCCTCGTGAGCATAACATATGGGAAGACGTGCTATCGAAACTCGCGAGCATGAAGAGGAAAGGTGGAAACAAATCTTTCATACAAGAGTAACTCCCTCGCCTGAGCATCGAAAAAGCATCATCGATGATAGACGTAATCATCGTCGGGGACGTCAGCTGTTGGAAGTTCTCGGTCTACAAGTGCTTAACGAACGACGGACTACCCCGGATCCTAAGGAGGCAATTATAGTTCAACGAAGAGCTTGCTTGTATGTGTTAGTCGAAAGAAAACTCTACCGAAGAGGATTCTCCATTCCCCTCCTCAAGTGTGTCGAGGAGGAGTTGATCCCGCACATCCTGCGAGAAATGCATGAGGGCATCAACGCCCAATATCTGGGCAGGAGATCGCTGGCTAGGAAGGCTCTGCGAGCAGGTTATTACATGCCAATGATGCAGAACGACACCAAAGAGCACGTGAAAAACCGCGGCAAATGCCAACAGCATGGGGATATGCACCTGGCACCTCCAAATGAGCTCAAGACAATGTCCTCCCTGTGGACCTTCACATGGTGGGGCTTATATATCCTGAGTCCCTTCATCGTCTGTTCAAACCAGAACAAGTACCTGATCATCGACATTAACTATTTCATAAAATGGATAGAACCTGAAGCCTTAGCTAAAATAATTGCACTCAACATATTGTGATTATTCAAACGAAGTATCCTTGCTCTTTTTGGGGTACCCCAAGCCATAGTCACCGACAACGGGACGTAATTCAAGGACAAGAAATTCCAGGAATTTGTTGCCAACATAGAAACCAAGCAACGCTTCGCTTCATTCGAGCATCCACAAACTAACAGGCAGGAAGAAGCTGCAAACAGGGTAATCCTAAGAGGACTCAATCGAGGACTGGATGAAATTAAGAAGAGATGGGTCGAAGAGTTACATGGTGTCCTATGGGCATACTGGACCACGCCTCATTCCACAACCGGGGAAACCCCTTTCCGACTAGAATACGTAATAGAGGTCGTCATCCCCATTGAAATGCACATACCGTCCAGACGGACAAAAGCTCTAGTGGACGAAGATACCAACTCAGAGGCATTGGGCGAAGATCTCGATCTGGTCAAAGAAGTTCAGTCGGGATCAACCCTACGCGAGGCATCACTTAAACAAAAAATCTCTATCACACATGATTCTAAGGTGATAAAGCAAGCATTCAAAGTCGACAGTCTCGTCTTAAGGAGAAACCACAAGGACTCCAGAGAAGGTAAACTGGCCACAAATTGAGAAGGCCCCTACCATATCCGAGAAAAAATGGAGAATGGAGCCTATTACTTAGAAAACTACAATGGGGAAGAACTTGCTCGTTCTTGGAACACCGAGAAGCTAAAATAATGTTACAGTTAAAGGGTCTGTCGGCTTGCTCGGATCTTAACGATGGGGCATAAGCACCGACCTATCTAAGTTTATCTTTGACGAAGACTATCTAAAAGCTTTTGAAACACTAAAAAAAGATCTTATTACTGCACCCATCATGCAACCACCAGATTGGACGCTACCGTTTAAGATTATGTGCGATGCAAGTGATTACGCTGTAGGCGCAATCTTAGGCAAAGAAAAGATAAGTAATTTCACGCAATATATTATGCAAGTAGAACATTAGACCCTGTTCAGATGAATTACACCACAATAGAAAAAGAACTCTTAACTGTAGTATTCACGCTTAATAAATTTCGTTCTTACCTAGTAGGAACCAAAATTGTCATTTATACCGATCACGCAGCCATCAGATACCTTCTAAGTAAAAAGGATGCAAAACCCAGATTACTAAGATGGATCCTATTACTACAAGATTTTGATTTGGAAATCAAGGATAAGAAAGGAACTAACAATGAAGTAGCATACCACTTATCACGTATGGAAGGAATTAAACTTGACCCAATACCAATAAACGATGATTTCCTTGATGAATGTCTTATAGCCAAATTAGAACAAGAGATATCTTCTTTAGACAAAAAAAATAAAGGAGAAATAATGGAAGAAGTTTATGCGTAAAACATCTTGCCATGGTATGCTAACATAGTCAACTATTTAGCTGCCAGAGTACTTCCGCCAGATCTTACTTATCAGCAAAAGAAGAAATTCTTCCATTATTTAATTCAGTATTACTAACACGAACCATTTCTTTTCAAGCGAGGATCCGATAGTATTTACCGTTGATGCGTCCCTAATAAAGAAATAGAGAACATAATCTCCCATTGTCATTTTGCTCCTTACGGTGGACATGCAAGTACTTCTAAGACTTGTGCGAAGATCCTTCAATCAGGTCTATTTTGGCCCACTCTTTGGAAAGATGTTCACCTCGTCATTCTGAATTGTGACCGATGGCAATGCACTAGTAACATCTCGAGGCGTGATGAGATGCCCCAAAAAGGCATTCTTGAAGTACAAATTTTCGATGTTTGGGGAATTGATTTTATGGGACCATTCCCATCTTATTTTGGAAATAAATTCATACTCGTAGCTGTCGATTACATTTCAAAATGGATAGAATAGGTAAACATAAAACATTGCTCGCCTTAGCTAAACATAGAAACACCCGACTACACTAGGTTGATTATCGAGTCTTTGTGGGATCGATATCTTTTATTACTACGTGATAGATTATGCAATTGCAGTTAGTAATTGTTAGACTCAGAAAGTCGCGACCAAGCACCATACAAACACTTAGTGAAAATAAAGAAATTAAAGTATGCCCTCTGATGTACGCACGTGCATGCATATAAGATAAGTACAATGTAAAATAAAAGATGGCCATCAAGGTCGGAAAAGGCATTATAAAATGCGACTGCTAGGACTGATTTGTTCGAGTATTACATAAAGGGGGAATAATTCCCCTAAGAAAACCAAAAGGCCTTGGCACACAGGCCGACCATCAAATATCAAAAGAAGAAAAACGAGGTCCTCAAGCATTCTCTTGCATATCTGCATCTCTGACGGGCTAATCCTCGATAGGGACCCCCTGCGCATGATTTCCTTCATCCATAGCCACGTCATCATGTTCCGCTTACCTAAAAAATTCGGGCACAAAAATCTTCCCATCCATGACTTTGTAGAGGTAATCAATCCCCTCCTCAGTAAGTTCAATCCCAGGATTAACTATCATCAATTGAGCCACCGTGTTCTTAAAGGCCACCGTTGCCATTTCCTCGAGGTCCGCGTCCCCTTAGTCAATCATCGTGATTAGGTCAACCTGGGTTAGAAGCAGCTTTTGATCTTTGGTTTCACCTTCGGAAGGAGCCATGGCATCCTTCAGGCGAGCAACTTCCTCTTCTGTCGCCTTCAATTGAGACTCAGCAGCGGCTAGGGATTCCCTCAGCTCTTTATTCTTTGCAAGTGCATCCTTTGTTGCCTCGGAAGCTTTACGAGCCTTATCCTCGGAAATGGACAACGAGAGCTTTAGCTTTTGTATTTCCTGCTCTTGGGTAGTTATCCCCTCAACATACATCAAGGCAATTGATAGAACCCTCACCACGCACTTGCATCCTGGGTCAGGGACAACTTCCTATCTGGTCTGCTTAGTTCATCCAAGCGCAATGTCTCAGCCCGATGAATTTGAAGGGTGTTCTCCTTGAAAAACTTTGGCTTGAGGAAGCATGTTGGAAGATCGAACGTAGGCTTCAGAGGAGTCTCCGTTAGGTTTACGGCATATTTGACTCGCGACCTCTTCCACATTTCAGAGCCGGTGCTCGAAGACCCGTAGGGAGCAGAAGTAGAGTTTCCTGAACTCGTGCCCTTTGATACCAAACGATCGGCCAACCGGGATTGCTTTAGTTTCTTTACCCCTTTTCTCCTGGCAGCATTCTCCATCACTTTGTCTTGCACATCTGCCATGGAATATGAAAATGACAAAAGGAAACATGTTAGAAAATAAAAGTATACAATCAAAGAACTCAATACGTGCAGGTGATTCTTAAAGAATACCAAGGTAGGTTGAAATCTCCTTGTCAGTGTCACAGACGAGGAGCTTTGCCACCTATATAAACTGAAGGGTCACTTTTGCTCCCCCATTCTTATCCAAGGGTGGACAACCATGATCATCCATGTATTCGATCATAGTGAACCTAGAAACAAACTCCATAAGGACATCATAACTAGTCTTGTCCTTGACGCCCAAGTCGGAATAAATTGTCAGGTATTCATCATTGTCATGCAAGAAGTGTTCATGCGACCACACAAAAATGGAACTTCAACATAAGACGTGGTACCTGTCTCCCCTAGACATCGAGCAAGACCCTTCCGTGGTCGTAAGTATCCACTCCCCAAAAGTATACGGAGTCTCGGACACGCCCTGATATCGGTTCTACCAAGTAGTACTTATCCTTGAAGTCTCTGATCGACTCCGAGTAAGCTTTATAGATTTTTGTCTTGTGTTTAAGAGAGACCCAGCCATAACGACCTTGGACAACTTGCCTCTGAAGGTGAAAAATGTGAAAGAACATGGGAAACGTTGCCCCAATCTTCAAATACGAACAAGTCAGCTCGAAGGCCTTCAAAAAGGAAAAGTAATTTGGGTGAATTTCTGAGGGAGACAACTCCAAATAAATGAACACAAACGTCTGAATATCCGAAAAAGGGAGCCTGAACCTAAGCTCCTTAAAGATGAAGTCGTACATGGTGAACTTATTAGGACCACAAGGCAAGCAGATGCGATCCCCGGTGTTGGGATACCTAACACACCAGTCTTAAGGGTCCCTAATCACCGTACCAGGACCTTCTTGGGGCTCAACGTATACTGACTTGATATTTAGAGGCTCCCCAGCAGCCCATGCTTCAACTTGAACGTACTGATCAACATAATCCTCCTCTATATGGTTATCCTCGGTATGGGCAGAAGTGGTTTACTCATAATTGGTTTATGCAGAGGTAGTCTCCTTAGAGGTTGTTCCTTTAGAGCCACTGGGAGATAAAGTTGTGTCGTTAGAAAGTACCTCTACATGCATAAATTTGCGGGCTTCCGTGGACATCTTTGCACCTGAAAATTTGCACCTGATTTAAATCAAATTTACCCTTCCACTACTAATCAAGTGAAATGGTGTGCAGAGGGATGAAGACATTGTCCTAAACCTATCCCCTCGTTCAAAGTGACATGTATTCACCCTCGAAAGTACACCAACATGTTTACGCGACGAGAGAACTTCGCAAGCGAATAACTCTCAACTTACAAGGGACCCCACTCTCTTTGTATGAAAACCCAGAACTCTGGTTGAATTTCAACCGAAGCCACCATGAAAAAAAGGGGAAAAACAACCTCAAAAGATATGTTCACCGCAACGGCGACGAACAAAGTTTACTCTCCATCGCACGAGGGAGGGGACACCGTGACAGAAACCCTAACAGTCTAAATTATAGGTCATTTAAACCCTAAAACTAGCCCTAACCACATGTATCTCTACTAAGAAAAGATCATAAGTTATTTTATAACCAAGAAATCAAGAAACTTACGCGTTTTCAGAAGATGAAGATGTGGTCGATTAATTGTCCTCGGTAGCAGTGGTGGAAGATGGTGGTTCGCGGCGGAGTTTGGGAACTTCGCATTGTCGAGCAGAGAAACGGTGAGCGAAAAAGTATGAAAATGGACTCCAACGCCCTATTTATATGCTCCCTCAACACATGCACGAGCACGTGTGACCTTATACCTATAAACGACACACTCATTACCTAGGGACGGCCATAGGCTAACCATCATTACACATTAAATACACACGTTTCCCAAGGCGCAGGTGTGACGTGACTTTTCTGCATACCTCCAACTGTTGGGATCTCGTCTATCGATCACATCTTAACGCCCAAGTGCAATTGAGCACACCCTAGTCGAGCTGATGATGAAAAATTCATACAAGTCTCATTTTCCACCCCGTATATAACGAGCCACCCTTAAGTCATCACTTCTAGGATCAGAAGCAACAACTTGGGGGGCTCTTGTTCTAGACTGGCCCAATGACTAGGCATGGCCCAATCCACTCCTGCTTCCAAGATGACCGAATAACCCAATATCAAAGGGACTCACTAGCTTTATGCCCCTCAGTCGAGGAGGATTTTTCGACCACAATTACTCATGGTCGGATTCCTCCGTTCCTTTCAGATTTATGCCTGACACCCAGAGGAGTCACCCAGACCCAACCAAAGACAACTCCTGCTCGGATATCCCTCTGCTCGACGTGGATCTCATGCGACCAAGTATGCTCGTTCCAATGGCTAGTTTATGGAAGTTACCTATTTTCGGGGGATCCACGATACATGGCCAAAATAGGGACCAATAGCCAATCGTTGGGGGCTCTATATAAACCCTCTCACTTGAGAGGACCAGGTATCCAATATTCACTCTCTTAACTCTGTTTACTAGTACTTGCTCACTCTTCTGCCCTGTCTTACTTTGGCATTGGAGTGTCTTGTACGTACACCCCATCTCTCCTCAACGACCGAGCATCCTCATCAACGTCCGTGACCCACTACAGATTCTGATCGCTAGGAACGATCAATTAATAAATGTGAGTTTAAATTTATAACTTGGTTTATTTCTAAAAGTAATAAATTTGGGGTTAATTATATTTTATTTTGGGGTTTAATATATGGGTTTAATATTTTAAATAGGTGTTTTAACACAAATAATTTGAGGTTAAAAATTAAGGAATTTGATTATTCATATATTATGGGGATTTATTTATTTATTTTTATAATTAAGGAAATTTTGTTAATAATTTTTTATAGGGATTGAATTATTTTAAATGGGGTTATTTATAACAAATTTTGTTGGAATTTTTACTATATTTAAAATGAATTGGATTTAATTTATTTTTATGATTTATTTAAAGGAAGATTATATGATAATTATATAAAAGGGGTTGTTAAAATTCAAAACTTCTTTAAAGGAATAATATAAGAGATATTAGGGATTGAATTGAGATAAAAGTATGGGGATAGAACTCTTAAGATCCAAAAGTATAAATAAAGGACTAGGGATAAGTGATAAGGGATTTATAATAAAATTATAATAATGATAATTTACACATTAAAGGATATTAAGGGATAGAATTGGATACAAATTTGGGGATAGAGCTCTAAAATTTCGAGAGCATAAATAAATGATTAGGAATAAGGGATAAGGGATAGTACAAGGAATTGACACAAAGGGATATTTAAGGGATAAATTTTGGATATAAACAAGGGATAAAGCTCTAAATTCTGAGAACATACATAAAGGATTAGGGCATAGGGGGAATACGAACTACAGAACTATGATCTTTCAAATTGAAGGAACATAGACATAGAGTTGTAAAACCCTAGCGAGTACATTAAGTGATAAAATTAGGATTTTGGATTTAAATTTAAATTTTGGATGTGATACAAATAAACCTACCCTAGAAAATCTAAAGAGGATCCTATTAGGTATAATAGAGGTATGTATAATAGAGGTGAGAGGTGCCTAACACATTCCTCCCACTTAACCGACAACTTACCTAGTTTCTCTATTTTAGGATTTATGGTTTATCACTTATTTTCCTTAAAAATGTGATGGTGACTCGATAATTTTTAAGACGACCGCGACAACATGTCAAATGAATTTGAGATGACGGATATGGAGCTCATGGCATATTATCTCGGTACCGAACTAAAGCAAGAAGACAACTGAATTATTATCGCCCAAGAAGGTTATGCCAAAGAAGTCTTTAAGAAATTCAAGATGGATGATGTCAATCTAGTTGACACTCTTATGGAATGTGGCAGCAAGTTGAGTAACCATGAAAATGGAGAGATTATGGATCAAACTCTTTACAAAAGTTTTATTGGAAGTCTACGTTACTTGAGAAGTACAAGGCCGGATATTCTCTATGTTGTAGGAGTAGTAAGTCGCTACATGGAAGCTCCAACAACAACTCACTTCAAAAAGGCAAAGAGAATCCTTCGATACATCAAATGTACAACAAACTTTGACTTGCACTATTACTCTTCTAACAAATGTGAGATTGTTGGCTATAGTGATAGCGATTGGAGTGGAGACTTGGAAGATAGAAAGAACATTATTGGTTTTGTGTTATTTATAGGAGACACTGCTTTCACTTGGATGTCAAAGAAGAAACCAATTGTCACACTGTCAACTTACAAAGCCGAGTATGTCGCTGCCACATCATGTGTTTATCATGCAATTTGGCTAATGAACTTGTTGAGAGAGTTAAAAATGCCACAAGAAGATCATATGGAAATATGTGGACAATAAATCAACAGTTGCTTTGACAAATAATCATGTCTTTCATGAAAGAAGTAAATACATCGACACTCGTTACCACTTCATAAGAGAATGCATTGAGAAAAAAGAGATGAAGTTGAAGTATGTGATGTCTCAAGATCAAGCTGCCAACATTTTCACCAAGCCACTCAAGTTGGAAACTTTCGCGAAGCTAAGGAGCATGCTTGGAATCACAAATCAAGTTTAAGGGGATGTTGAAATTATAAACTTGATTTGGACCTAACTATTATCTGTACTTTTGGGCTTAGTTATTTTGTGCTTAAGTAATTTTGGGTAATGTTTCTAGAAAAATTTTGTAGTGTTTGGAGTGTCTAGATATTTTTCATGATTTTAATATTTTCTAAAATACTTTTAAATCTCTAGATTAGAGAACTCTCTAGAATTAGTGTGTCTAGAGTTTTTCCTATACTACTATAAATAGAGATATAATTCAACACATTTATCTCAAACAAAAATACAAAGTTTTATCTTCTATACATAATTATCTTATATATCAAATTCTTATTCAAACCTCTATTATTCCCACATATTTTCTCTAAATACAAAAAGTCTTATTTTCAACCGTGATCACCTCTGTCTCCTAATTAACAGAAATTATTGACCATATATACTCCAGAAGATAGTGAAGGATTCATCTTCATTCGACTAACAGCATTGCACGTCACCAATGCCCAAAACAGATCTTTAATTTATCGTTCAGGCGATTGCACCCTAATTTAAGACCTTTATAAATATAACATTAAACATTACAATTTACTTACTATTCGATGATTTTCTTTCTCTCCCTTACCTTTCTAATTTAATTCTAATTCAGTCATTCTTATAATTGACTGTCATTATAAGACGAACGGAAATTAAATTTTCTTCTATCTCCGTTTTTCACTTGCGTATATAGCGAGCGTGTTGTAGGTAGGACACAAACACATAACTCGATTATTACTACTACTACTAGTAGTGTAATGTAGGAGTACTACTATACGAAGGAACAGATATGGCAATTGATGCCAAAAGAGACAATAAAGCTGCACACAATTTACCTTCCCAATAACTGCTTGATTTGAGCTAGTGACTGCATTTTCTGATTAATGGAAGAAATTGTTTCTCCAATCCACGGGACTAGCCACTGCTTCTCTGACCATGCTATCAACAGTACTATTACTAATTATTTGCTGATCCAACTGCACAAACCACTACATGTATTTACCACTGAGCAGAATTCAACTCTTTATATCTGAATTCAAGAATCTCATAATGAATTCAATATAAAAATGTTACTTAATATCTATATTCAAAAAATTTTCACGTATTAAACAGAAAATGAAATTGATTGTGTTCATGGTTAGTATATATTTGGATATGAAGTCACTAAGGTTTATTTCTTCTTCTTTTTTGGGAAAAGACAAAAATATTACTTTTAATTTATGGATTGTGTAAAATGATTCCGACGAAAAGTTCGTTGAATATAAAACAATTTAATTTTATTATGATTGCCCAGTTAACTTTTTCTTGAGATGTTTCGTGTTAGTGAAACCTTTCACTCCAGAGGCCCATATTCGAAATTCTGGTGCAACATATCACAAATTCTCAATGAGATGTCGGAATAACTGATCTCTATTGTTGCAAACAATGAACAATTAAATATGCAGAAAGTAAAAACACACGATAAATTTTTATCTAGTTTGGTCTAACACACCTACTTTGAGGAATACCAATTCAGGAAAGAAATCCACTAAATAGTATTAATTCAAAGTGAAACATCCTCTGATTTCCAACTTGTCACTTAATCACTACCCGTGCTATATTTCTACCTAAGACACTTCCTAGGTTGAGGTCCTCCTTTATTCCTTAACAATCACTATGTGACCAACAACACATTTTATGCTTAAAAGCTTTAGAGTGTACATCTTACAGTCTCAGTAAAGTTCTTCAATTCTTAGCATCCACTATGATCTAAGAAAGGCTCATAAAAGAACAAACCCAAATACTTTCTACTCAAGTAATATATCTTTTTTTCTTGTTATCAACCTAGGTCTAAAATAACATATTTATAACAAAATAACACACTGGATTTGGGCTTTAAACTCGCAGTATTATGATCCCATAAAATATGCTAAAATTCTCCAAGAAAATAGAAACTTTTCAATCTTTAGTTTCTATAACAAATCCTCCCTGATTTGTGATTTTCAAGCCTTCAATCTCTGAAAATAGTCTATCTTGGACGCCAGTTGTAATCACAAATATTCCACCAAACGTTCTGTGATTTTATTCATTTATAGCAATTACTAAAATTATCGATGATGTAGATGTCGAGAGACTGAAGCTGGGACATCTCCTTCGACATCTTCCAAAAACTTATTTTTCCTTAAAACAAAACTTTACCTTCAACATGTCACGACACCTTGTCCAACATGACCAATATAGGTTGTTTTATCGAAATTACTTCCAACCTCAATTGGGAAGAATTAATAATCTCCCCTTTGGCAAATTTTGGCTAAGATAACCACAACCACTCTATAAAACTCCATCAAACTTTAGCAGCATAACACACCTTGAACTCCTCTTCATGAAATTATATCTCCCCCTAAATATCAGTAGACAAGATTTTCCTCCCCCTCAAAAGTCAGTGGTTAAAAATTAGTTACTCAATATCAATATTACTCCCTCTTTTTAGCCAGATTTGGCAAAGGATGATTAAAAACTGAATAGCTAAACAACGTACTTTAACAAATACAATAAAAAGAACATGAAGTGCCAAAATATCCCGAGTATCTAAACCTTACAAAACCACAAAAACTACATTCAAGCATCGCTCTCAGTAGCCTCATCATCTCCCTCTTGATCATTTTTATTATCAGTTTCAGCATCCACTTCTTCATTCCCCTCAGCATATCTGGATATGTTTGCCTCTTTTTCTTTGTTAGTTGTTAAACCTTGAATCAATTTCTCATGTTCCCTATTTCTTGCAATATTGGCTTTGATGGAATCTTCAAGTTCCTTTCATCTTTTCTTTAACTGAACAATAATATCTTTTTTGGCAGTACTAGGAGCATAATGCTTAACCGATGTTGTGACAACATCTTGGACATGATCATCAGAAAAGAGTTTATAATGCAGATCCAAAGGTGACTCACTCCTCATAACCTTGTAATTTGATACGATAATGTCTGGGAATTGATCTAGGATTATCCCACAAATGAGAGACGAAAAGCAGATAAGAAGCTTTATGGTTGTGGACAAAGCTTCCTTCAGTATTTGATAAGCTCCAAAATCAAACTTCCTACATTTTCCAATGATTTAGCTGAATCTTCCAAGACCTATGGATATTGTGGAGGTGGGATTGGTTGGAACCCATTTTATAGTACCAATCGTATGAAGGATTGCATACTTAACACTGAGCTTCCTTGCTGACAATTTATCTTTGACATGCTACCTTTTTACAGAATTACAGGTGATCTCCCTACATACTCGATCATCAGTGTCTTCAAACTCAGGTTGGGGGTCTTCAGATCTTCCCAAAAATTTATTTGTGATAGTAGGACAGAAGTACACTAGCTTTCCTCTATCATAAATCTTTCTACACTCTTCACTTTTCTCATTGTCACAATCCTCATGGATGTTCATGATGAATTCCTTGACAAGTTTATCATAGCAGGGACCAATATTAGAAACCGTCTTCATCAGATCATCATATTTTATCAGCTTCATAACCTTCTCGCATTCTAGGGCAGTTTTTCCTTATCTTCTTTCAAGAGAAATCCTTATGTGATAAATATACTTCCATTTTGCAGCATTCTCGATGTTGTGAAAGGAGACATTGTTAATAGGTTCTTTAGGGATAGTGTGTCACTCCCGAAGATTTGCATCCCGGTACAAGCGCGAACGGTCGGCGAAAGGAGAGAATGAAGTGAAGGTGAATAGAGTCGCCAACTAGGCATTTTTATCCCGAAGGAAAGGTAACGCTGCATAAACCTGGAAAGATATGGATAAGACGGTTTCGAACCAGAGAAATTGAGAAAGGGGGTTGGTTACAACCTGGGAAGGTTTTAACACCCAGATTGTCCGTCGTACTCGACGGGATCCACGCTTAAAAGATTGTGTTTAAAGGGGTAGATGTATGTGTTATCTGTGTGCAAAAGCTGGAAAAGAATATACAAGTGTCAGTGCAGAAAGGTAATTACTCAGGAACTGAGGCTTAAAAGAGAATGCTGAAAGAGGGGGGGAGACACAGAGACTTTTGTTCGATAACAGTTAAGTTATGCCTACGTATCCTCTCGTGCAATGAGGAAGTCAGAACACCGTAGCTCGATTCAAAGAGACTGAAAGATAAATTGACTGTGAACTGCTTGCTTTTCTATGCTCAAGTGAATGACTCGTCTGGGTCGAGTGCTAACTGTCTTGCATTAGACGGAAGGAACAAGTTCTCGTTTGTGAATGAGTGTGATGAGAAAAGAATCCCTAAGGAGACGATTGTGTCGTACCTCGAAAAATACGATCCTCGCGAATGCGGTCGCGGCTGGGCTGACTTGAGAGTCGCCACCTAATTTTGATTTATTCCCGAAGAGGGAAAGGGGAAATATAGATAAAACCCGGGAAGAAAGGATAAAGACAAGGTCGTCGGAATCATTGCCTAGGTTCGGAAGTCGGTTATGCAGGGGGAAGGTATTAGCACCCCCTACATCCATCGTACTCGATGGGAACCTTCTAAGTTGTCACGTGCGAAAGTATGTCGATGCCTAATGAATTACTTGCTAAAGGAGGAAAGGGATTCAAATTTTATCTATCTTTCTTTAGGAGTCGAATTGCACTAAAGACTATGGATAGTTTATTCCGAACCAACAAGCCAAGTGTCTTGCGACGGAATAATCGGAGCGAATAACGAAAGCTCGAAATCCTCCTTTCTACCACTTAAGGCTCATGGCGCACAATTACTCTCATATTATTAAAGTGTTTTAATACCTAAGACCACTTGACGTTGGATCAAGGGTTTGGATTTAAAGAAACGTTTTGGTAGGTCGATTGCGAGGCATAAAGCGATCACGAAGGGTGAGTGCAAAATGGAGATTAAAGGTTAAATGGTTACGCGAGAACGATTCCTAATACTAAGCTAAGGTGGAGCCGTTGGAGCTCGAATTAAACCGAAAGCGTCAAAATATAGCTCTTTAACTATCTTAGAATCGATTCAAAGTTACAATCATTCTATGAGGAGTTGAGCGTTACTTTATAATCAAATAATCATTTAAATAAAAGAAATGCGACAAAAATAATAATTAGTCTCATATTGATTTAAATAACATCGATTTGTTGAAATCGAATATTTAAATCGTTTGTTATATCATCGACCATAAAAATAAAATAAAGTCAAAATAATAATAAAATAATAGTTTGACCTCATATTTAATTTAAATAACGTCGATTTATTTGAAATCGAATATTTAAATATTTATTCATCGGCCAGAATAAAATAAATTGAGATAATGAGAAATAATAAGAAAAATAAAAGTGTGGCCTCAAATTAGGGGATAACGTCGATTTATTAAAAATCGAATATCACCATTTATCATTGGCCGAATAAATAATAAAGTCGATAAATAATAACGGATCTAAAATTAATTAGAAACCATAAAATAATAGAAAACGGTCTCATATCAATTTGGACAACGTCGGTAAATCGAATGTCACAAATCGGATCATAATATCATAGACCGCAATATAAATAAATCAATAAATTGATAAAATAATAATAAAGAGAAATTGGCCTCAAATTGATTTAGACAACGTCGCGTAATAGAATGTCGATAAATCATATTTTTTATCACAGGCCCGAAATAATAAAGGGGAATTTTAAGATAAATCCAAACGAAAATTGTTCTAAGAATATAAATAAACTGAAATACACTTAACAATTAAAATGAGCACTCAAAAAATCTATAGCAAAATAAAAAATAAACAAGTAAAAATAGAGGGGTACATGCCATGATCATATCTACTAAGAAGAAAGAAAAATGAAACGTGGGCCAGCAACCCCAGCCTTGTACGGACTGGGTTCGGGTCACAAAGACCCGTTCACCCCTACAGCCCAAAGCTCACCAACAGCTCCCAAACCCTAGCCGCTTTAATCAGTTTCCCTTTTTTAACATGACAAATGGCGGATGGTGGCAGCGAAAAACAATGAAGAGTTGGCATTAAACAAGCACAGGCATTGGGCAGTGGAGTTAGCATAGAAAAAATAAAAATTATAATAAAATATCATAAAGACAAAACATAACCCAGTTTATTATTGGTAAGTATCAAAAGGAAATAAGAATCATCTTCCATCCTTATCGTTTCAACTCAGTCTATCTTCTTTTCCAACATCAATAGACCTCATCGTATCATTAAACAACCGAAACAAAAAGAACAGAGAGAAACCATCACATAGCAACAACGAATCCGCAAGAAACCCTAACCCCCAATCTGAAAACCCTAAAAACACGTACTCATCATATAATAATCAACTCAGAGTAAATAGACGACAGATAACTCAGGGAGGTACCGATTGAAATGCGTCGAAGCTCAATGAAAAGGTATGAGCTCTTTCTATGTTTGGTGTCCGTCTGAATCCGTTTCTTCTTCCTCACAATTGTTATGCGTTCTTTGTTTGTTGGGACCGATTGGGGTTCAATAGCTCAATTCGGATGAGTCTCAGTGTGAGACTCAATGAATCTTAGGTTATGAGCTTTGTGTGATTAGGTTTCTCTGAGGATTATTGATTCGCCGCTTTTTCTAGGGTTTTCCGTTGTCGTTTTTTCAATGATTGGGCCAATCTATTTATAGGGAGAATGAGAGGACATAGGTATATGTGATATTGGAGGAAAAAATTGTGAGATAGTGAAAAATTGTGTGAGTCTATCTGTGAATTTGTGAAATCCGTTAGAAAGGATCTTCTGTGAGATTTGGTGGGGACCTCAGGGGATGGTGATTCACTGATTCTGTTTGTCTGTAGTGTGAAATGGAAAAGCTTCTAGAAATAAGGTGGTCCCCAGCAACTTTTTTCTAATTTTTACTGACCGTGAAGAGGTAATTTTGCTGTATTTTACTTCTGATTTATTTTTGTGTACTCAAAACTTATTGATGTGGCATCTCAAATGTTTCTGACTTCGTGATGCTTGTTGTGAACTTGCGCATTCTTATTGAGCTCCTTAAGATAATAATATGCATTCATGATATGACCTTATGCAGGTTTTTAAGAGCTTTAAAATTACTTGGCAATGATATGAAGCTGCTTGTATACCTTGAAGATGACGATATCAAGTGAACCGGTAAGCTGTACTTGGATGAAAAATGAAAGTCTTGGCTGTATTGAGATTATTCACTATGTTCACACTTATTTGATTCTCAGGATGTGGTTAAAACATAAAGGACAGAGAAAAATGCCAGCAAGCTTAAGACTCCTTGGCCTCTGCGGAAGTTGCTTAGGATTTGGTGTTTAAGATCAGTTCTTCTCTTTTTTATGCTTACGCTTATTCTTCGAAACAATGACTCTTACTAATGCCTTGCAGGTCTGAAGAAACATAGAGCAAGATGTGAATTTGAAATGGAGCTAACATGTGACAATGCAACCTGTAGGAAGGGCTTTTTGGCAGTGTAGATTCACGGACGACCTGTGCAGGAAAACGGTATTGTCATGCTTGGAGTTGCGACTTGGTTTATCTCAGTGACCACAACAACTATGCCCTGTTGATATTGTGGACCAGCGGATTATTGATAAGGGTAATACAGCTAATTTATATTGTGGGTAGTGATCCTGTCTAGGGTATGGCTAGTCATTTTGTTGCTAGTGATGCTGATACCTTTGGTCTGTTATTAGCTGTGCAGATGCTTGGTCTAAAACTTGGGTTCGAGATGCCGAGTTGGGCAACTAACATGAAACAAGCCCAACTGCACTGGCTGCAACCACTGATTAAGAGGTCACAACTTGCGAAACCGTTGCTATAACAGGAGCCGCAACCTGGTTTTGATCGGTAGATGCAACAGCGGAAGCACCGGTAGCTGAAGGGTCCTGGGCAATGCCGCCCTGCTGTGCCTGACCTTGCACGCCAGAACAAGTTTGTGTGTTGATCGGCTGATTATGGAATACTGCTCCTGGTTGTGGCAGAAAAATACACTGTCTACCATGTCTTTGCTAACTTCCTTAGAGGTAGTAAGTTAAGCCTTGAATTTTATTACCAATAGCAACTTACATAGGATGATAACTTTTTCTTCTGGACCGCCGGTAGTAGTTTTTATACTTCAAATTAACATGGCTGCTCACTCATTTTAACCTATTCTCCTTGTTGTATTTCAGGTGAGATTATCGATATTATGATGGTGTCATGGAACACGAAATGAGACCTTGAAGGAGACTTGAAGTCAGCTTAGAGATTTCTTGGACGAGGTTGTGACAACTTGGTTGATGAAGCATAGAGATGGTGAGAACACAAGGTTTATCCTGGACTTGGTGCAACCGGTATTTCTTATAGATTAGGATGAAGCTTGTCATGAAAAATAGGCTCTTGCTAGGCCTAGTGCTTCGTACCTTATGCATCTAACTTTTTACATTTGTACAGCCTGTTATAGTGTTGTCATGAACATGTAACTTTGAACTCAAATGGTGTAAAGTTGGAATTTTGTACTACTGTTCTGTTAAACAGATTTGTGTGAATATCCATAGATTTTGCTTTGTATACTTTGATGAATTAAGAATACTTGTAAACTCTGCTGAACCTTTGAATGTCCTACCTTTTTATGAAATGATAGGATTTGACACTTATTGTACTTTTTCTTCTACCAAGTAGAGTTCATAACCTTGTGTCGAATGAAATCTATTATATCTCAGCATGGTGCTAGCACTTTTTATTCGCTGAGCTCTTGCAATTTGTTCAACGACTCATAATCTTTGATATTGTACCTGGCTGGATTTATTTTTAATGATAACAATAATCCAATCCCACGAGACACATAACACACCCTTATATCTTACTTGCATATGGTTGACACTTGCAACCTTGCACCAAATAATCTTAGAAGGAAGCTTAAATTTGAGCATGAGATTCTTGAATTCTTGAGATGTCAAAATGGTAACCAAGCTTGCACTTGCTCCTGGCACTAAAACGAAACAGCTCTTAAGTCGACCTTGCAAGTGTATTTGAACATGAATGTTACATATCTCATCATCTAATAAAATCATTAGCCCCAAAATCTTCATTTGAGTCTTATTTGAAAAACCTTTATGACCAAGAAGAATATGCCTTTAAAATTAGAGGAAAAAAACAAAAAAATGAATCCCTTCAGAATGGTAAGAATCATCTGAAATTCTTCTTAGACTAAGGCTGCCTTGCTCGAAGACGTTCTGAAGTCCATTGAGCCGCACTAAGGACTACATGACCATACCATCTTGTATTACCAATACTAGTTCAACTCAATTTAATTCTTACCCATCATTATACATCCTCTTGACTTGAATAATTGGTTCATCCCTGCAAGATTTTAAATTTGACAACAAAAATAAAAGAGAGACATAACGCCTCTTCGAAGGATGATTAATAAATAAAAATAAAGACAAAAGAATAAAAGTAGGACAAATTTAGGGTATGACAGATGCCCCTATCTAATTGTCTTGAACCCGAAATGAACTGCTACAAGGCGTTCGATTTTATAGTAAAAGTCAATTAGAAATAAGAAGACCCAAAATTTGTCCGATGCAGAATGTAATGCAATAATGAAATATGGTATGCTTATATGGATGCAATTGCTAGGGATTAAATGCAGTTTGAATGCGATATGAAATATGATGACATAACGTCTGCGGGTATGATGAAATGATCGAATGAAAAGAAAAGATTGGCAAATAGCAAAGATAAGAAAATTTAGCTGGGAAAACAAGATATTCCTGGAAATCCGTCTGGACAACGGGGAATAATCAGGAATACTTAGAATGAAAGGGATAAACCCTGAGAAAGGTACATCCAGAAAAATTTATGGATGCACAAACACCAAATTTGGAAATCAACGCCAGAAACATCTAAAAAACATTAGATGTGGAATGAGACCAAAATTATGAAGGTGCAACAAGACATACATCAAACTTCTCATCTAGAAATAAATATTCTTCCCAAATTCTTAATGAGATTAACCAGAGAAAGAAATTGGAATATAATGAAACTCTTAGTAAGGTTGTTAGAGGAACACACTTTGAAATTCCTCAATGGAATTAACCGGAGAGAGACATTAGAAGGACACAAATAACTTCTCAATGGGAACAACCGGAGTGAGAAATTTGAAGAAAATAAGAGCTTCTCAATGGGATTAACCAGAGTGAGAACTTCGAAGGAAACAAATGGCTTCTCAATGGGAACAACCGGAGCGAGAAATTTAAAGGAAATAAGAACTTCTCAATGGGATTAACCGGAGTGAGAACTTAGAAAGAAACGAATATCTTCTCAATGGGAACAACCGGATTGAGACAGTTGAAGGAAATAAGAATTTCTCAATGGGAACAACCGGAGCGAGAAATTAGAAAGAAACAAATAACTTCTCAATGGGAACAACCAGAGTGAGAAAGTTAAAAGAAATAAGAGTTTCTCAATGGGAACAACCAGAGTGAGAAATCTGAAGAAAAATGAATTTCTCAATGGGAACAACCGGAGAGAGAAACTAAAAGGAATATAGGAATTTCTCAATGGGAACAACCGGAGTGAGAAAATAGAAGGAAATAAATGGTTTCTCGATGGGAACAACCAGATTGAGAAAATTGAAGGAAATAAGAATTTCTCAATGGGAACAACCAGAGTGAGAAATTTGAAGAAAAATGAATTTCTCAATGGGAACAACTGGAGAGAGAAACTAAAAGGAATATAGGAATTTCTCAATGGGAACAACCGGAGAGAGAAACTAAAAGGAATATAGGAATTTCTCAATGGGAACAACCGGAGTGAGAAAATAGAAGGAAATAAAAATTTCTCAATGGGATTAACCAGAGTGAGAAAGTTAAAAGAAATAAGAATTTCTCAATGGGAACAACCGGAGAGAGAAATCTGAAGAAAAATGAATTTCTCAATGGGAACAACCGGAGAGAGAAATCTGGATCCAAGAATAATATTGGATGGAAGACAGAGTGACAGACACGACTGCTTTGGTAAGTGCCAAGTGGGTTGGACTTTGACTTTTGGTGGTTGCCAATAGACATTGGACTTTAAGGGTGCCAAACAAAATTGGATTTTAACCACAAGGTAAGATGACAAGACCTCGGGAAATGCATATGAGCACCAAGTAAACTTAGAGCTATGCTTGATATGAAATTGTGTAATGTAAATGGTCGATGCTTGCAAAGCAAATGCCAATGCGAATGCAAATGATGAAACCAATAGATAAGACTCTTTTGGAGAGGTGTGGCTGAAGTAGCTGATTCCACAACACAGTGAGCTTTTGCCAACTATATCCTTTGAAAGATGTCCTGAACACAATTTCTATTATACTTGTTAGAAGTATCAAAATGTTGATCCTGTTGGGAAGGAGTGATAAGCTTTGCTTGGGGGTCGCTCGAAGTAGACTGCCCCATGCTGAATGATTCTGAAGTGACTGCTTGACTGGTTGCTTGAAATTTTTGCCCCAGCCCGAGTCCAGAAAGAGAAATTCTTCTGAGTAACAAGATCTTGGACTGCAAGGTGCCCCTGATAAGATCACCGGTCAAGTTTCTCAATAGTTTAGAATTCCTTGATGATGAGTGCTTACTTGCAAATAAAATATTTATTCAAAAATGTTAATTTTAGTGCAACGCTCAAGCACAAATTTTGAAATCAAAATCATTATTGGGATGATATTGGTGTAAAGAAAATTCAATACTGGCAAGAATGCAGTATTTATTCAGTCATGCAAAGTGCAAAGATAATGCAAATTGCAAAATATGCAAAAGGTATGATACCAAAGCAAACGATTGGCAAATCTCTTGGGGAGTCAGCTTACGTAACCTTGCTGCGATATGCTTTCAAAACAAACCTAGCTTCAATTAGGTCTTTAAAAGGGTTGTAACGTGGTCTGGTTCACGGTTTATGAAACAAAGGATATAAGGCTCAAAATTTAATTTTTACCCAACCCATTCTCCATGATGATCTTCAGTCCTACGCTCAATTAATTCAACCTATACATTCAGGTTATTTGGATTTGTACTGATAATGATGGCTTAAGAGCCAAAGGATCACTGGGTAGCAATCATTGCTTATTCACAACATTTGTTGGTTTATTTGATGAGGATTTTGGATCAGCTCATCTTTGTATTTGTTGAGGAATTTTGGTGACCTCTTTTGATTTGATTCTTATTATCCCTAACTTTTGCCTGGACTATATCTTTGAAATTTTCAGTCCACCGAGATGCTTTTATTTTTTTGCCTAAGTCGCCTTTTGGGTGTTGACTTAGTGGCTTTTTTTCATTTTTGGTTTGGACAATGACTGCCATTAACTTCCTCGACAATTATTTGATGTGTGTGAAGGAAAATTTGGACTTGAAATCCTTATTGAAAGGTGTAAGGAATAATCCCCTGAAATTGAATGCATATTCGAATTAATTGAGAACTACCCTGCCCCGGGTTAAAATTATGGGTTTTTCTTGTAGAAAGAAACTCCAACTTCTAGGCTCAAAGGGGTTGACAATGGATTAACTTCCTTATTTCTCCAGTGTTTGGGAGTTGAAACAATGCCTGTATATCATCAGCAAGGTTTTATTTTGAAAGCATACCATTCAATAATTTGGGTATTTATTCGTCATCCTCCCTCCAATCATTGCTTAAACAACAGATGAATGAGAGAAACAGTGGCATATATTTTTTTTTTGGAATTTTCGAAACATGAAAAGTATAAATATGCACAAATATGAAAGTGAATGAATTGATTCAAAAACATGCGATGCTCATTTTATTAACATTAACATTAGAGAATAAACGAAGTCTTTAAACAAGTACACATAATACAAACAAGGAAATTAAAACTGAAGAGAAACAAGGCCTAGTGTCTAATCAGTAGCAAGGATGAGCTTTCCCGTCTGACCCACTGGCTTTAGGTAGTAACTTATGATTCTTCGACCAAATCTTCAGCCACTTTGTTCTGGTATATGATGTCTACCAACATGGGGAATCCCTCTTGGTGTGAAAGTGAGCACATCCATTCTAACCAAGTCTTGAACTCGACGTTGGAAGGCATAACAATGTTCAATATCATGGCCTGCAGCTCCTTCATGGTATGGACAATGAAGATCAGTTCTAAATCCTGCTGGAAGAGGATTTGGAGAATTAAGGTGTCTAGTTGTGATCAGACCTTTTAGGACCAAATAAGGGTACAACTCAGAATACGCCATAGGAATAGGGTCAATTGTAGTCCTATTTCTGACTCTGTGATTCAGATTCTGACCATCATTCCTTTGTGGGGGAGCCCTATCTTCAACTTTTGTCACAAACTCCTTCCTCTTTTGAGACTTTTCAGAGGATTTTCCAGAAGACTCAGCAGCATGGTGCAAAAAGTGAGGATTCTCATAAACAGCTTGGGAAACAATACCCGCAGGGATAACATTGATTTGAGGTATGACAATCTTCTGAGATTGAGCTTCCCTAGCCAACAATGTTTGCATCATCTCCATGAGCACATCCATGTTTCCTTTCAACTCATTGAGGTCTTCTCTAACCCTTCTGTTATGCTGCTCTTGATTTTCCATTCTTCTTCCAATGTTGGCTTCAGTTCCGAGTCTGTGCTTAGGAATCAGCTTGACGGGTACTCAACAACTGAAGACGAGAATGAATGAACATGAGCGACTATGAATGCAAAATGAATGCAAATATGAATGCAATGATATGCAAAAATGTGAAAACATATTAAACATAAAGTAAAGGTATCACAAGTCCAAGGTACGGATGGAGGATATTCAGATTGCTTTCCTTACAAGGATTTTGCCGGGTAGGCTATAAAGTTAAAGGAATCCCAAAGTTAACAATCCCTATGGTTATTCATCACACACGCCAGAAGCATGACGGTTGATTGACTCCACCATATGAATCTCTTTTGGGTGAGATCTTCGTATTGAGCCACGCGAGAGGGAAGGCTCTCGGTGCCCCATACTAAGCGATCATCGACACGAGGTTTAAAGCAAAGTCTCAGAGTTTTGGACCTTCCTCAATTGTTTGATGCACATGTCAGTTTTATATATCCTTGACAGTCAATCAACTCCATTGAGTAAGTCTATTCCAAGTGAGGTTTTCGTATCGAGCCACGCGAGGGCGAACCCTGGTGCCCCATACTACGCAACCATCAACCGATGTTTTAACCAAAAGGTTCTAAAGGTCCTCAGAGTCGACGACCCTAATGAAAATAACTGAGCACACACGTCAAAAGCTTGACGGTCGTCATTGTTCTCATTAGAATCTACTCCAAGTGAGGTTTTCGTATCGACAACCCATGAGAGTGGTTCTCTCAGGAGCCCATACTACACAACCTCGCTAACTTATGTTCGCAATCGAAAGCCCGGGTATAGAGCCTTTCACTCAAGTTTCAGAAATATCGATCCAAGAACCACGAGGTATAATATGGAAAGCGATAAAGAAAGCGGTAAAACATAAACAAGTAAGTCATAAAGGCAAACATACAAACGAACATGAAACAACCTAGATTAGGCTTGACTTGCATAGGGGTGAACCAGTCCCCAGCAGAGTCGCCAGCTGTCGTACCTCGAAAAATACGATCCTCGCGAATGCGGTCGCGGCTGGGCTGACTTGAGAGTCGCCACCTAATTTTGATTTATTCCCGAAGAGGGAAAGGGGAAATATAGATAAAACCGGGGAAGAAAGGATAAAGACAAGGTTGTCGGAATCATTGCCTAGGTTCGGAAGTCGGTTATGCAGGGGGAAGGTATTAGCACCCCCTACATCCATCGTACTCGATGGGAACCTTCTAAGTTGTCACGTGCGAATGTATGTCGATGCCTAATGAATTACTTGCTAAAGGAGGAAAGGGATTCAAATTTTATCTATCTTTCTTTAGGAGTCGAATTGCACTAAAGACTATGGATAGTTTATTCCGAACCAACAAGCCAAGTGTCTTGCGACGGAATAATCGGAGCGAATAACGAAAGCTCGAAATCCTCCTTTCTACCACTTAAGGCTCGTGGCGCACAATTACTCTCATATTATTAAAGTGTTTTAATACCTAAGACCACTTGACGTTGGATCAAGGGTTTGGATTTAAAGAAACGTTTTGGTAGGTCGATTGCGAGGCATAAAGCGATCACGAAGGGTGAGTGCAAAATGGAGATTAAAGGTTAAATGGTTACGCGAGAACGATTCCTAATACTAAGCTAAGGTGGAGCCGTTGGAGCTCGAATTAAACCGAAAGCGTCAAAATATAGCTCTTTAACTATCTTAGAATCGATTCAAAGTTACAATCATTCTATGAGGAGTTGAGCGTTACTTTATAATCAAATAATCATTTAAATAAAAGAAATGCGACAAAAATAATAATTAGTCTCATATTGATTTAAATAACATCGATTTGTTGAAATCGAATATTTAAATCGTTTGTTATATCATCGACCATAAAAATAAAATAAAGTCAAAATAATAATAAAATAATAGTTTGACCTCATATTTAATTTAAATAACGTTGATTTATTTGAAATCGAATATTTAAATATTTATTCATCAGCCAGAATAAAATAAATTGAGATAATGAGAAATAATAAGAAAAATAAAAGTGTGGCCTCAAATTAGGGGATAACGTCGATTTATTAAAAATCGAATATCACCATTTATCATTGGCCGAATAAATAATAAAGTCGATAAATAATAACGGATCTAAAATTAATTAGAAACCATAAAATAATAGAAAACGGTCTCATATCAATTTGGACAACGTCGGTAAATCGAATGTCACAAATCAGATCATAATATCATAGACTGCAATATAAATAAATCAATAAATTGATAAAATAATAATAAAGAGAAATCGGCCTCAAATTGATTTAGACAACGTCGCGTAATGGAATGTCGATAAATCATATTTTTTATCATAGGCCCGAAATAATAAAGGGGAATTTTAAGATAAATCCAAACGAAAATTGTTCTAAGAATATAAATAAACTGAAATACACTTAACAATTAAAATGAGCACTCAAAAAATCTATAGCAAAATAAAAAATAAACAAGTAAAAATAGAGGGGTACATGCCATGATCATATCTACTAAGAAGAAAGAAAAATGAAACGTGGGCCAGCAACCCCAGCCTTGTACGGACTGGGTTCGGGTCACAAAGACCCGTTCACCCCTACAGCCCAAAGCTCACCAACAGCTCCCAAACCCTAGCCGCTTTAATCAGTTTCCCTTTTTTAACATGACAAATGGCGGATGGTGGCAGCGAAAAACAATGAAGAGTTGGCATTAAACAAGCACAGGCATTGGGCAGTGGAGTTAGCATAGAAAAAATAAAAATTATAATAAAATATCATAAAGACAAAACATAACCCAGTTTATTATTGGTAAGTATCAAAAGGAAATAAGAATCATCTTCCATCCTTATCGTTTCAACTCAGTCTATCTTCTTTTCCAACATCAATAGACCTCATCGTATCATTAAACAACCGAAACAAAAAGAACAGAGAGAAACCATCACATAGCAACAACGAATCCGCAAGAAACCCTAACCCCCAATCTGAAAACCCTAAAAACACGTACTCATCATATAATAATCAACTCAGAGTAAATAGACGACAGATAACTCAGGGAGGTACCGATTGAAATGCGTTGAAGCTCAATGAAAAGGTATGAGCTCTTTCTATGTTTGGTGTTCGTCTGAATCCGTTTCTTCTTCCTCACAATTGTTATGCGTTCTTTGTTTGTTGGGACCGATTGGGGTTCAATAGCTCAATTCGGATGAGTCTCAGTGTGAGACTCAATGAATCTTAGGTTATGAGCTTTGTGTGATTAGGTTTCTCTGAGGATTATTGATTCGCCGCTTTTTCTAGGGTTTTCCGTTGTCGTTTTTTCAATGATTGGGCCAATCTATTTATAGGGAGAATGAGAGGACATAGGTATATGTGATATTGGAGGAAAAACTTGTGAGATAGTGAAAAATTGTGTGAGTCTATCTGTGAATTTGTGAAATCCGTTAGAAAGGATCTTCTGTGAGATTTGGTGGGGACCTCAGGGGATGGTGATTCACTGATTCTGTTTGTCTGTAGTGTGAAATGGAAAAGCTTCTAGAAATAAGGTGGTCCCCAGCAACTTTTTTCTAATTTTTACTGACCGTGAAGAGGTAATTTTGCTGTATTTTACTTCTGATTTATTTTTGTGTACTCAAAACTTATTGATGTGGCATCTCAAATGTTTCTGACTTCGTGATGCTTGTTGTGAACTTGCGCATTCTTATTGAGCTCCTTAAGATAATAATATGCATTCATGATATGACCTTATGCAGGTTTTGAAGAGCTTTAAAATTACTTGGCAATGATATGAAGCTGCTTGTATACCTTGAAGATGACGATATCAAGTGAACCGGTAAGCTGTACTTGGATGAAAAATGAAAGTCTTGGCTGTATTGAGATTATTCACTATGTTCACACTTATTTGATTCTCAGGATGTGGTTAAAACATAAAGGACAGAGAAAAATGCCAGCAAGCTTAAGACTCCTTGGCCTCTGCGGAAGTTGCTTAGGATTTGGTGTTTAAGATCAGTTCTTCTCTTTTTTATGCTTACGCTTATTCTTCGAAACAATGACTCTTACTAATGCCTTGCAGGTCTGAAGAAACATAGAGCAAGATGTGAATTTGAAATGGAGCTAACATGTGACAATGCAACCTGTAGGAAGGGCTTTTTGGCAGTGTAGATTCACGGACGACCTGTGCAGGAAAACGGTATTGTCATGCTTGGAGTTGCGACTTGGTTTATCTCAGTGACCACAACAACTATGCCCTGTTGATATTGTGGACCAGCAGATTATTGATAAGGGTAATACTGCTAATTTATATTGTGGGTAGTGATCCTGTCTAGGGTATGGCTAGTCATTTTGTTGCTAGTGATGCTGATACCTTTGATCTGTTATTAGCTGTGCAGATGCTTGGTCTAAAACTTGGGTTCGAGATGCCGGGTTGGGCAACTAACATGAAACAAGCCCAACTGCACTGGCTGCAACCACTGATTAAGAGGTCACAGCTTGCGAAACCGTTGCTATAACAGGAGCCGCAACCTGGTTTTGATCGGTAGATGCAACAGCGGAAGCACCGGTAGCTGAAGGGTCCTGGGCAATGCCGCCCTGCTGTGCCTGACCTTGCACGCCAGAACAAGTTTGTGTGTTGATCGGCTGGTTATGGAATACTGCTCCTGGTTGTGGCAGAAAAATACACTGTCTACCATGTCTTTGCTAACTTCCTTAGAGGTAGTAAGTCAAGCCTTGAATTTTATTACCAATAGCAACTTACATAGGATGATAACTTTTTCTTCTGGACCGCCGGTAGTAGTTTTTATACTTCAAATTAACCTGGCTGCTCACTCATTTTAACCTATTCTCCTTGTTGTATTTCAGGTGAGGTTATCGATATTATGATGGTGTCATGGAACACGAAATGAGACCTTGAAGGAGACTTGAAGTCAGCTTAGAGATTTCTTGGACGAGGTTGTGACAACTTGGTTGATGAAGCATAGAGATGGTGAGAACACAAGGTTTATCCTGGACTTGGTGCAACCGGTATTTCTTATAGATTAGGATGAAGCTTGTCATGAAAAATAGGCTCTTGCTAGGCCTAGTGCTTCGTACCTTATGCATCTAACTTTTTACATTTGTACAACCTGTTATAGTGTTGTCATGAACATGTAACTTTGAACTCAAATGGTGTAAAGTTGGAATTTTGTACTACTGTTCTGTTAAACAGATTTGTGTGAATATCCATAGATTTTGCTTTGTATACTTTGATGAATTAAGAATACTTGTAAACTCTGCTAAACCTTTGAATGTCCTACCTTTTTATGAAATGATAGGATTTGACACTTATTGTACTTTTTCTTCTACCAAGTAGAGTTCATAACCTTGTGTCGAATGAAATCTATTATATCTCAGCATGATGCTAGCACTTTTTATTCGCTGAGCTCTTGCAATTTGTTCAACGACTCATAATCTTTGATATTGTACCTGGCTGGATTTATTTTTAATGATAACAATAATCCAATCCCACGAGACACATAACACACCCTTATATCTTACTTGCATATGGTTGACACTTGCAACCTTGCACCAAATAATCTTAGAAGGAAGCTTAAATTTGAGCATGAGATTCTTGAATTCTTGAGATGTCAAAATGGTAACCAAGCTTGCACTTGCTCCTGGCACTAAAACGAAACAACTCTTAAGTCGACCTTGCAAGTGTATTTGAACATGAATGTTACATATCTCATCATCTAATAAAATCATTAGCCCCAAAATCTTCATTTGAGTCTTATTTGAAAAACCTTTATGACCAAGAAGAATATGCCTTTAAAATTAGAGGAAAAAAACAAAAAAATGAATCCCTTCAGAATGGTAAGAATCATCTGAAATTCTTCTTAGACTAAGGCTGCCTTGCTCGAAGACGTTCCGAAGTCCATTGAGCCGCACTAAGGACTACATGACCATACCATCTTGTATTACCAATACTAGTTCAACTCAATTTAATTCTTACCCATCATTATACATCCTCTTGACTTGAATAATTGGTTCATCCCTGCAAGATTTTAAATTTGACAACAAAAATAAAAGAGAGACATAACGCCTCTTCGAAGGATGATTAATAAATAAAAATAAAGACAAAAGAATAAAAGTAGGACAAATTTAGGGTATGACAGATTGTTGTTTGTTTTTGTGTTTTCAGTTTTGTTATTGTTTTTGGTGTTTGTCATAAGTTAATGAGCTTAAGCCTAAATCAAAGGTTGTAAAACTCATTATATCCTCCCTTGACTAGGGATAATGAGAATACTTAAGTGTGAGATAAGCACCTCAACTTAACTACCATGATGGTGTAGGATTAAGATCATTAACCTACTTGTGATTATTTAGATGTTTTTGGGTTTTGTTTAGTGTTAAGTAATGAGTTTAAGCCATAATCAAAGATTAGTGAACCCATTATACCATCCTAATAGAAGGATAATAGATGAGCACACTTAAGCTGAGGAAGATACCTCAACTTAATCCATGATTAGGGATTAAATTCATGAAAAAACAAGGCCTTTATTAAGGTGGATTTTAATTAAGTGTGAGATTAAGAAATGATTTTTATGGTTTGTAAGACAACTTGAGGGGGACTTGTCCATTAAACACTAGGGTTAGTCCTTCTTAACCAATAAAGGAAGAATTAGAACCCTAATGTAAGACCCAAGTTACAAGTTAATGTCTTAGTGATTATTAGATGGATTGATTAAGAGGTTTAAAAAATTAAGGGTTTAACACTTAGGATTAGAGTTATACACTCCATCCTAAGAGAAGGATGCATGCATAACCCTAATTCCAAACTCCTAAAACCTTAAAGGTTTAGTCTCTAATGATGAGATGAGAAGAGACACAAAGAAGACTCAAAGGTAAAAACTAAGGGGGACTAATCACAACCCTAATTATTGTCATGCTTGGATGTTCCTATGGTTTGTAAGGCTTAAGAAAAGATCTTCATGGAAGCCACCAATGGAAGAAACAAATGAAAGGAGGAAGAAGCAGAAGAAATAAGTTACTTACTTCATTGAAGAAGATAAGTAACTTAAAGAAAGAAAGTGAGATATGAACATGAATGGGAAAGCCCACTCAAAGACAATTAAAAATGCAGCAAATATGCATATGAAGAAGATGAAGAGAAATGAGAAGTGAAGGAAAATCCACTTCTCAAATTAACTTACCACCTGAAAATGTTAGCACAGGATGCACAAAGAAAGAATTGATATGGAATGATGCATATGCAAAGACCAAAGAAACCAAAACCAGAAGCATACACATGATGTAAATGCTGCTATGACATGATGCAAAGGCATACAAAGTGCAATGAATGGTCATACAAGGATGAGATGCAAATGGATGCATGCTTTGAAGTTTGAAAGATCATGAAAGTTGATGAATGGAAATGAATGCAAGTCATGGAAAATGAATGAAGAAATGATCAAGCATGATTCTAACATGTCTGAAGATGTCTAAGATGACATATGAATGCATGAAATGTCATGGCAAGTTCATGTATGGATGCATATGCAAGATGAATGCAAATGAAGATGCAAAATTAGGGTTATATGAAAGCATGAGATGCATATGACCAAAACAGAAACAAATGACATGATAAAAATTTGAAATCATACTCAAACAAACCCTAAACCTATGCTAGGTTACCATCCAAAGGGGGAGGTCAGAAGCTAAACCTAAAAGGAGTTATGAATTTCCTAAGTTTATAGGGTTTTTTGGGTGATCTTCAATGTAAAATACCAAACAAATTGAAAATGAAAGATAAATTCATGAGGAAAATATCCTAGAAACTACATGATATGCACAAAACAATGCAAAAAGAATCATCCTCAAACTCTTCATGGTTAGACAGAAAAGATTTTTCTAAGTTAGGGTTCATAAAATAGGATTTAAATGACCCTTAATTCAAACAAAATTCTCAAATGATCATCAATCCTAAAAAGAAATTTGTATGAAGAGTTTGAAAATGTTTCTAAATGCAAAGGGATGATTCATGATTTTTTTGGTGATTTTTAGAAACTTAAATGGTATTTTAATTAATTAATTTCCATTAATTAATTAAAATAAAAATTTAAATATTTTAAAAATGCTTTTTACATGCAAAAAAAAAAAAAATTGTTTTCTGATTAAGAAAAATATTTGGAGTAAAAATGCAAAAGAAAATATTTTTGGGATTTTTCTAACTATTTTAAAATAATTATGCAAGAAAATACAATTAAAATGAAATAAAAATCAAATTAAATAGAAAGTATGAGGATCCAATGGACCAGATTCAAAGCTGAGGGAAAAGTGTTGACTGGCGCGCAGACCAAGGGCTAGGATTGCTTCTGACCTAATTTCAATTAATTAAATCAATTAATCCTAATTAAATCCTAATGATCAATCTCATCCATCCAAACACGCGCGGGAAGCCTGATCCAAGGGCTGACATTTAAACTCACCCTAAACCCTAATTAAACCCTAACTAATCTCAGACGGCCGGAACAGTGCTCCGGTCGTCTTCTCCGGCGAGGCCAAACTACCAACTTCTTCCCTGGGCCATTTTACGAACTCTAAAGCTCCAGATCAAATCCCCAAACCTCCCTGAGCATGAATCTACCCTCAAAACAAATTTCAAATGCCACATGATCAAGATACGAATCAAAACACAAAAATGGCAAAACTTTCAGAAGCACAATACAGGCTCAATACTCAATCATTTTCAAAACCAACAAGTGCAGTGTGATCAGTGAAGCATGCATATCATTTCTATAACTTAAAAAAAGGATCTGGAAAAATTGTTCTTGAGGTATACCTGAGATGAAGCTTTTCAGTTTGGCACTTTCTGGACCTCTCCTTGATGCTAAACCACTCCACTAGGTCCCCTGATGATGTTGCAAAGCTTTGAATGAGTTTAGAATGGATGGATTGAGAGGACGAACTCTTGCTGTACCCGAATTGTGTTTTGTGTTTGTGGGGTTTCAGGCTTGTTTGATGGTTGGGAAATGATCTATGGATGATGGTGAGTTGGTTTATGAAGTTTGTTTGATGTTTTATGGCTTGTGCTGAGCAAATCGAAGAAGAAAAGTCTTTGAGGGATTTTTGTGAACTTGGTGTATGGGATGATTCAGGCTCCAAAGTTATGTGAAATGGCTTGCTTTTGGTCCACATAACATGTCTCTATTGGCCAGAGAGTTGTTGTGGCTGCAGCTGATTGGTATGGACCAAGTTGCAAAAAGTCAACATTATGTATACTTAAGGTATGGGCTCATGCAGGGGTGGTTCAATGGCATTTCTGGCCTCATCTTGGATCAAGGAGAGCCATGGAATTGAAATTATGCAGCTGGATGGCTTGGAGGGAAAGATTTCATAGGTTTTGAAAGATTTTGCATTTTTGCCCCCTTTGAGTTATCTTGTGATGAAAGGCATGAAAACAGGTGATTCCTTGGGCAATTTTGACCCAAAATGAGTTGCACTATGATGGTATGATGTTTAGAGATGCATTAGAGGTCATGAAATGGCTTGGCAAGTGGTTTTGCAAAAATCCCTCTTTGGTGTATTCTTGAAAAATATAGGATTTTTGCCTACTTTGAAGGATCATAACTTGAGTTCCATAATGAATTAGAACATGTTCTTGTACTTTTTGAAAAGGGAAAGACCTAATCTACAACTTTCATGACCGACAATTTTTCATTTGAAGCATTTTTGATCAAGAAAGAGGAGGTTGAAGAACTTTCCCAAAATGGAAAGTTTCCATTACAAGTCATTTCCATTTTTGGCAATTTTTGGTTTAGCTCAAGTTTCTTCAATTTTGTGAACTTCCAAGAACTTCAATGATCAAATAAAGATCATATAACTTCAATTTGATGAAAATACCCCTTTGGTTCCATTGTTGGGGGCCTTAGATGCCCTGATTTTGCTCTGACTTGCTCAAGAAGTTACCCAATGAACAGATGACTTCCACAATGAATTTCTTCATAAAACTTGGTACACATGATCCTTATAACATATTAAGAACATTAGAAACAAGAATGACCAAAAAATTTGGAGTTAAGGCCTCTGAAACCAAAACCCTAATTTTGGTCATCTGCGCAGTGAAAACCCTAGCTCTGCTTCCATGCCTTGCCAGTTCTTGTGATTTATTGGCTTCTTTGATCTTTGAGAGACATAATATGATGATTGAACACACATGGACCCTCTTGGAATTCTTGGAGGCCTTTGGAGTGGCTCAAAAGGATCCTTGGATTACTCAGATCACAAACCCTAGATGCAGATGAACTTGAACTAATGCAGTGAAACAAAAATACAATATGAGATGGTATGCTTATGTTTATGCAACAAATGAAAGATCACAAGCCAATGGTATGGAATTAGTGAGGGAAAATTTGGGGTGTTTACAGCTGCCCCTATTCAAACATGAGTTAGCTATGCAGGATGTAAGCGCTTGGCTTAACAGACAAACAAGATAACTTGTCGTTGAATACCAAAGACAATCCAAAATTTGCACTCACTGGGGAGAAGAAGAAAAGGGATATAAATTGTAAAAGAAAGTATAGTATAATTATCAAATGAAAACGATGGAGGGCGACCATCGAGCAGAGGACAACTGCTGGGAATAAAGTGGTAAGCTAAGCAATGACGAGGACGGCCGACAAGCTGGGGAAATAAAGAGACCACGACGGGGACGGCCATCGGGTAAAGAAACAAGATTCTCTGGGGATTAAAGTAAAGGAAATGATGGGGACGACCATCCAGTTTGCAAAGTAAAGTAAAAAACGACGGGGACGGCCATCGGTTCAAAGAATAAATGAAATAATGATGAGGGACGGTTATCAAAGGTGAAAGACGATCACCTAGCAGGGGACGACTGCTCTTTATCACGACATAGGACGATTGTGGGATAGAAAAGGTCGACGATGGGGACGACCATCGGATAAGAATGATGAAGGACGATCACCTAGAAGGGGACGACTGCTCTTTATCACGACATAGGACGAATGTCGGATAGAAAAAAGTCGACGATGGGGACGGCCATCGGATAAGCATGATGAAGGATGATCATCAAGAGGTGAAGGAGGATCACCTAGAAGGGGACGGCTACTCTCAGGGATTATCACGACATAGGACGAATGCCGAATAACAAGATCAACGATGGGGACGGCCATCAGATAAAATGATGAGGGACGGTCATCAAAAGGTGAAGGACGATCACCTAGCAGGGTACGGCTGCTCTTTATCACGACATAGGATGAATGTCAGATAGAAAAGGGTTCCAATAATGGAGACTCCGCTGGGGAAAGGATGAGGGACGGTCATCCAAAGGTGAAGGACGATCACCTAGCAGGGGGCGGCTGCTCTTTATCACGACATAGGACGAATGTCGGATAGAAGAAAAGTTGCCTTGCTGGGGAATTGTAAACACGGACGAGTGTTTACGCTCAAGAATAAAAGGTATAAGTGTTTTGACACTGTGTATAGATTAAAGATGCGGACGCGCATCCTTAGGACCAGGATACAGACAAGTATCAGTAGAAACAAACGCTGACGCGTGTCCAGAGATGATGATACGGACGAGTACCAACTGGTTAACAAAGAACACGGACGAGTGTCGAATCTGTGGGGAATAGCAAAATATATACAAGATACAGACAAGTATCAGAGACTTCTGTATAAGTATGAGTGAGTATTGTGAAGTATGAGCAAGACACGGATGAATGTTCAACTTGCTGGGGAATGTATGACACGGACGAGTGTCAAAGGAGAATGTATAGGTTATGAACAAACATTTGTATATGAGAGTGCAAAAGGTATTCTGGCGACCTGTGGGGATAGGATGACACGAATGGGTGTCGAAAAGAGTGTGTTATAAACAAGTGTTTGGTTTGCAATAAGTGTTTTGGTAACTGTGCTGGGGAAAGGTGACACGGACGGGTGTCAAAAAGGTATGTATAGGTCTTTGTATTTGAGAATGTAAAGAGAATGTTTTGGCTTATATGCAGGGGAATGATATGACACGGACGAGTGTCGAAAAAGTATGTATAAACAAGCATTTATGTTGGAGAGTGCAAAGGGGATGCTTTGGCTTTTACTTGCAAGGGACGTGAGTTTTTATATACTGCTGATGAAATACTGATGGTATTTGCAGGTGACTGGCTCGAACTTGGCTTGTGATCATGCAAATGCTTGATTTTTACCGTAATGCTCCGTATTAAACATAATGCTACGATTTGTGGGGGAAAATGATGCGAATGCTATGATTATGCAAAGGGAAACCGATCCGGGATTTGGATCCCACTGAAGATTGGATTTCTGGATGATATGCTTGGAGGAGTATCCTAGCTGGGGAAGACCATTGGTAGATCTGTTAAGATATGTAACTCCACTTGGGAAAATAGATCATTGGTCGACCTATCCCGTAAGGAGAAACCCAGCTGGGGTGAAGGAAACTTTTGTCACTTTGTCGGGTAAGAGTTTCAGGCATTGCTCTTCTGGGGAGAGGCTGGAACTCTGCGAGGAGATGGTTCTTTTATCTTTGAGAGACCTAGCACTCTGTTTGGGGAAGACAAGATCACTGAACGATCTTCCTAGAGAACTCTATGGGGATCCCGACTGGGGAAGCTCCTGTTGAACAGACATGTGCTGGGGATGAGGAGGTTTTGACAACCTTGCTGGGGAAAAGTATTCTGGATACTGTTTGGGGAGGAGGTATGCTGGGGAAATGTGCTTGGCATGCCCCATGCTGCGTATTGAATACCTGCAATCTGTTAAGACAAAGAAACACACAAGTATCCTGAGGTATCCCTTACCGGATTCCGTCATAGGAGTTAGATATTCCTGAAAGTAAATATATTTCCTGCAAGCATTTTATTAAGAATGGCTCATTTGTTTTATGCAAGTATCATATCATGAATACTGGACATTTTTGCAAACGAAATAAAAATGTACAAAAAGAGGTGTGACTAAAAATCTGATTTTATTAATCTGGGTGCCATGAATTGGCAGATACAGTCAAAGAAACAGATCCCCTGGAATGAGGAGATTGTTACAAATTAAAAAAAGTACAAGTGGCAATGTTGACGACGCTCCGGTGAGCTTCCTTTGCTATGACCTGTATGACCTTGACGTTCTTCTTATCTTGATTTCTTAAGAAGGTTGATTCTGACCGATGCTTTATCCTTTTGAAGCTTGCCGTGTGGTGAATGATACAGACGAATTCAGAATGCAGTTGTTCGCTTATTCCCTGATTTTGCGTGGATCGCCCTTTCGGGTTTTGAATCCACCGAGATACCCTTTTTTGCCTGAGCTGTCCAATGTGGCTTTTCAACTCAGCGGGTGTACATTTTTCTTAATTTTCCCTTATTTTTTCCCGAGTCTTTTATTCTCTTTTTGAATCGCCGGGAAGCCCTATTTTTGCCTAGACTTTCATTCTATTTTTATGTCCAGTGGGTCATTTTATGCGAAGTATTTTTTAACTGCATCTGAATTCACAGGGGACAAGAAATCTTCACCATCCATAGTAGTGAGCATTAGTGCTCCACAAGAGAAAACCTTCTTTACTATGAATGGATCATCGTAGTTCGGAGTCCACATGCCCCTGTGGTCTGTATGAGGAGGAAGAAGTCTTTTCAACACAAGATCTCCCACTTGGTATTCCCGAAGCCTGACTTTCTGATAGAATGCTTTCTTCATCCTTTTCTAATATAATTTCCCATGACAGATTGCAGCTAATCTCTTCTCTTTGATCAAATTCAGTTGATTGTACCGAGACCGGACCCATTCTGCTTCATTTAGCTTCACATCCATCAGTACCTGTAAGGAGGGTAGCTCAACTTCAATAGGTAAGACAACTTCCATACCATACACCAACTGATATGGTGTTGCCCCAGTGGATGTTCTGATTGAGGTACGATACCCATGCAAAGCAAATGGTAGCATTTCATGCCAGTCTTTGTATGTAACCACCATCTTTTGCACAATCTTCTTAATGTTTTTGTTTGCTGCCTCAACAACGCCATTCATCTTTGGCTTGTAAGGAGAAGAGTTGTGATGTTGGATTTTGAAGTCCCGACACAGTTCTGCCATCATTTTGTTGTTCAAATATGAACCATTATCAGTAATGGTTCGCTCGGGTACTCCATATCGACAGATGATGTCTCTTTTCAGGAATCTAGCTACCACTTGTCTGGTGGCGTTTGCATATGAAGCTGCTTCGACCCATTTGGTGAAGTAATCAATGGCTACCAGGATGAATCTGTGGCCATTGGAAGCAGTCGGTTCAATCTTTCCAATCGTGTCAATGCCCCACATGGCAAAGGGCCAAGGTGAAGACATCACGTTCAAAGGATTAGGAGGCACATGCACTTTATCTGCATAGATCTGGAATTTGTGGCATTTTCTGGCATAGGCACAACAGTGTGTGTCCATTGTGATCCAGTAGTAACCTGATCATAATAATTTCTTAGCCATTGCATGTCCTCCAGCATGGGTACCGAAAGATCCTTCATGCACCTCGTGCATCAGTAAGTCTGCTTCTTTCTTATCAACAAATCGGAGTAGTACCATGTCAAATTTTCTCTTGTATAGTGAACCATCAGCATTAAGGAAGAAACTACCGGCCAGCCTTCTTAATGTCTTCTTATCATTGGATGATGCCCCAGGTTGATATGCCTGATTTTCTAAGAAGCTTTTGATGTCATGGAACAAAGGCTTGTCATCTTTAGCAATGTCCACAGAGAATACGTATGATGGTCGGTCTATTCTGGATATCGAAATCCGAGGCACGTAATTGGCAGTTTGAACCTTAATCATAGAAGAAATGGTAGCTAAAGCATCTGTGAATTGATTTTCGTCTCGAGGGATATACTAAAGTTTGACCTTTGTGAAGAAAGTCAATAATCTCCTTGTATAGTCACGGTATGGAATCAGATGCTCTTGGTGAGTGTACCATTTTCCGTTGGTCTGATTGATTACCAAAGTTGAATCTCCGAATACAGTTACAGTTTTGATCCTGAGGTTAATGGCCTCCTCAAAACCCATGATACAGGTTTCGTATTCAGCTTCGTTGTTAGTGCAGTTAAAGGTGAGTTTTGCCGAAAAAGGCATATGAACTCCTTTAGGTGAAATGAGCACTGCACTAACTCCACGTCCATTCATATTGACAGCCCCATCAAACATCATTGTCCATTCTTCTTTTGGGTCAGGCCCTTCAGTGTGAACAGGCTCTTCATGATCTTTTGCCTTTAGGAACATGATGTCTTCATCAGGGAAGTCAAATCTCATTGGCTGGTAATCATCAATGGGTTTCTCAGCTAGGTAGTCAGACAGTACACTGCCTTTGATGGCTTTTTGAGATGTGTACTGAATGTCATATTCTGTCAGAATCATTTGCCATCTTGCAACCCTTCCGGTAAGTGATTGCTTCTCAAATATGTACTTGACTGGATCCATCTTTGAAATCAACAAGGTAGTGTGAGTCAACATATAATGTCTTAGTCGGCAAGCAGCCCACACTAAAGCACAACAAGTTTTCTCGAGCAGTGAATAACGTTGTTCACAGTCGGTAAACGTTTTACTTAGGTAGTATATTGCATACTCTTTTCGACCAGACTCGTCATGCTGGCCCAACACACACCCCATTGATCCTTCTAATACTATCAGGTACATTATTAGAGGTCTTCCTTCAACTGGAGGCATTAGAATTGGAGGTTCTTGCAGGTACTCCTTGATTTTGTCAAAAGCCTTCTGACAATCTTCATTCCACCTGACTATTTGTTCCTTTCTTAATAATTTGAACAGGGGTTCACAGGTCGCAGTAAGATGAGATATGAACCTTGATATGTAGTTCAATCTACCTAAGAACCCCCGAACTTCTTTTTCAGTCCTAGGTGCAGGCATCTCTTGAATGGATTTGACTTTGTCAGGATCAACTTCAATTCCCTTTTCACTTACGATAAATCCCAACAACTTACCGGAACGTACCCCGAATGTGCACTTGTTGGGGTTTAGCTTCAGCTGATACTTTCTCAAACACTTGAACAACTTCAGCAGATTTACCAGATGGTCTTCTTCAGTGAGGGACTTGGAAATCATGTCATCCACGTAGCATTCAATTTCTTTGTGGATTATATCTTGGAATAACGTTACCATAGCCCGTTGATAAGTCGCACTGGTGTTTTTCAATCCAAAAGGCATTACTTTGTAACAAAATGTGCCCCAAGGTGTGATGAAGGTTGTCTTTTCCATGTCCTCGGGTGACATCCTGATCTGATTATACCCTGAAAAACCATCCATGAAGGAAAACACCGAGAACTGAGCTGTGTTGTCAACCAATACATCAATGTGAGGTAATGGGAAATCATCCTTTGGGCTAGCTCTGTTCAAGTCCCGGTAATCCACACACATTCGTACTTTGCCATCCTTCTTAGGCACTGGTACAATGTTAGCAACCCATGGCGGGTAACTAGTTACAGCAAGGAAACCGGTGTCCCACTGCTTTTGTACTTCTTCCTTGATCTTCATTTCCATATCTGGACGAGTACGGCGTAGCTTCTGTTTCACTGGAGGGCAATCTTCCTTCAAAGGCAGCTTGTGCATAACAATATTAGTATCAAGACCTGGCATGTCCTGATAGGACCAAGCAAAGACGTCGACATATTCTCGAAGCATGTCAATAAGTTGTTCCTTTACTAAAGCTTGCAGACTGGCTCCAATCTTCACTTCTTTCAAATCCTCCTCGGTACCAAGATTAACTATTACAACTTCCTCCTGATGAGGAGTGATCACTTTCTCTTCTTGTCTCAAAAACCTGGCTAACTCTTATGGTAACTCATAGTCTTCTTCAACCCCTTCCTCAGCTTGATTAATCAGATTGTCGAAGTCATACAAGGTCATAGCAGTGCTGTTGTCGGTTCAATCTGGAGGATACTCTCTGCAAGGGTTGAAATTGGTTATTTTTAGTGATCAATTTTAATCTTGTTTAGAAAAAGTGAAAATGAAGTTATTTATTTTGAAAACATTGCCATTTTATTGTTTTGTACAAAAGTGAAAAATGAAAAGACAGTGAGCAAAAAAGAGACTCGTTTGCAAAAGATGTCTGATATTCATTGATTAATCCATTTGCACAAAATTACAATATGACCCTATTACAAAATGAGTCCTGACACCTTGGGCAAGATGTAGGACTTGATGCATGCTAAAAAGACAGGAAATAATAATTACTCTGCAGGAGTAACCCTTATAATTTCCTGGGAAGACCAATTAAGGACTTGGTGCCCCATGATCCTTGGAAGAATTCAGCTCTCCAGGTTGCAGTCGCTTTCCGCCTCGTCTTCCAGGTTGTTAACAGCATCTGGGGTGAGCATCCCCCCACTGATGAACTTGGGCTTTTTTGCAGCCTGTGATTGATCTCGTCGGAATGGTCTGTAACCCAAACCGAATCTATCCTCCTTCTTTTCCACTGGCAGCAGCTTGCCCTAGCCTTGGGCATTACCATCTTCAACAACCTTCCGGGCTTGCTGATAGGAGACAATTGAAGTACCCATCCTGTCTTCCTGGGATGCAACAAATACTTCAGTCGTCGCCTCATGGATCTCACCATCCATTTCAATATACTTGTATGTAGCCAGATGGCTAACAAAGATGTCCTCTTCACCACAAATGGTGATAATCTGTCCTTCCCATTCATATTTCAATTTCTGGTGAAGGGTCGAAGTTACTGCGCCTGCGGCGTGAATCCATGGTCGACCCAAAAAACAGCTGTAGGCCGGATGAATGTCCATCACATAGAAAGTAGTCTTAAAGACATGCGGACCGATCATCACTGGTAGCTCCACCTCTCCAAGAACAGATCTTTTGGAGCCATCAAAAGCTCTGACCACAAGGTTGCTTGGTCGGAGAGCTATTCCATCATATTCGAGCTTGACAAGAGCCTTCTTGGGTAAGACATTGAGTGAGGACCTAGTGTCTATAAGAACATGAGATAGTATAGCTCCTTTGCACTCCAGGGTTATATGCAAAGCTTTGTTGAGGTGATGTCCTTCTATTGTCAAATCAGCATCAGTGAAACCTAGCCCATGGCTAGTATTGACATTTGACACTACTGTTTCCAGCTGATTCACTGTGATCTCTTCTGGCACGTAAGCAGCGTGCAGAACTTTGAGTAGTGCATCCCGATGGGCTTCGGAACACAACAGCAGGGATAATATAGAGATCTTAGAAGGAGTCTAGTGGAGATGATCCACAACTTTGTAGTCACTTCTTTTAATTATCCTCATAAATTCATCCACATCCTGATCAAAGGATGATTTATGAGTCTCTTTTGGTGCAGATTCTTCAGGTATCACACTCTTCCCTTTGGCTTTGGCAACAGCCTCTTCCTCAGTATTAATTCTGGGAGCTTGTGATGCAAAGAGACGTCCGCTTTGGGTGACACCTCCGCCTCCCCTGACATTGTCCACTTGTGGGGTGGTAACTGGAGAATCAAGAAGGACTTTTTCTCCGTTGCAGTAAAGGTCAGCACCATAATGCCATGGTACAACACTGTCTTTGTCATATGGAATTGGCTCGGGCACCATGATGGTGACTAGGCTTACTACAGCAGATGTTGGAACCATAATTGTTTGTGGATCATAGAAGATAGTAACAGGACTTCTGGTAGATGTTGGTGGTGGTGAATTGAAGCTTGGATGAAAATGTTGTTGAGATTGTTGAAAGTTGCTGGAATTCGGGACCGTTGTCGGGTCATAATAAATTGTAACTGTGGAGACTTCATTGTTGGTGGTTGCAGGAGTTGTAGAAGGAGATGAAATGGAACTCTGGTTTGTTGAAGTGAAGGAAGAAATGGTTGCTGAAGTTGTAGATGAATTAGTAGGATCAATTGTTGTTGCAGTTGTAGAAGAATCATTTGTTGTTTACAAAAGAGTTGCTGGTGTTGTAGAAGCTGTTGTGGTAATTTGCAGAATGCCTTATTTAATCAAACCATTAATGCCCTTCCTCAAGCTTGCACACCCATTCTCAGAAAGTTTGCATAATTCACAACAGGCCTCACAACCTGGAAACACTTGGCATTTCAAAAGCTGGGCTTTAACCTCTGCCAGAGGTGTCCGAATACTTGATATATCTTCTATTAAACTCGTGGGTGAGCCTTCCTCTATAGCATTAATCCTTGGCCCATTGTGGCCTGGCATAGGATTTTTCATGACATTGGGAGGTGGTGCAAAGTTCAGGGCCTTTGAATCTACCAGATATTGGACCTTCATATGCAGAGCTCTGCATTTTTCCGTAGAATGACCAGGTGCGTTGGAATGAAAAGCACACCTAGCATTGACATCATAGTTTCTCTGAAGGTTCTGAGGATCAGGTGGAGCCAATGTCCTAAACTCAACAAGATTGAGCTTTAGGAGTTGTGGCAGCAGTGTAGCATATGGCATTGGGATGGGGTCAATCACCCTGTTGATCTGAGATGGCCGCTGTTGAAAAGGGTGTTGTTGTTGATTATTGTTATTGTTATTGTATGACCTCTGTTGAGGGAACTGTGGCTGTTGCGGGAAATGTTGTGTTTGTTGAGTATACTGAGGAGGTGGAGTAGGGATAGTAACAGCAACAACTATTCTGGGCAGGTATTGGGGCCTCCCTCTTCCCATGTGTACAGAGTTTGTTTCACCAGATCTACGGGGCCCAACAAATGGCTTCCTTGCACTGCTTGAACTGGCACCGTTGTCGGAGATCTTTCCCATCTTCAGTAGGCTCTCTATTCTTTCACCAACTATCACCACATCTACAAAGCTGGTGGAAGAAAATGCAGCCAATCTGTCAATATATGTACCCTGGAGAGTATTCATGAACATGTCTTCCATCTCCCTTTCAGACATGGGGGGTTGAACGGTAGCAGCAAGTTGCCTCCACCTTTGGGCATACTCCCTGAAGCTTTCACGGGAAGATTGGGACATTCCTATTAGAAGGGTCCTGTTTGGAGCCATGTCCAGGTTATATTGATATTGTCGAATAAAAGCTTCATCCAAGTCTTTCCAATTTCTTACTGTGTCTCTGGTCAAGTGGGAGTACCATTCTCGGGATGCCCCTGTAAAGCTATCCTCGAAGTAAAACATCCACAGCTTCTCATCCATGGTGTATGCTTTCAATCTCCCCAAGAAAGACTGAAGGTGGGTGCGTGGGCAGGATGTTCCATTATACCTTTCAAAACACGGGGGTTTGAACTTATGAGGAATTCTCACCCCTTCCACCAATCCCAGGTCCATGACATCAAAACCTAGAGATTTTTGGGATTCAAGAGACCTCAGCTTCTCTGCAATTTCATCTAACCGACGGTCGTAAACTTCGTCTCCAGCCCCAACCACTGTAAATTGTTCTTCTTGAGGATCTTCCAGCAAGACCCTTCCTCTAGCAGTGTTACCCTGGGTTTTTATTATGGCATTGACATTTAGGTTCAGATGAGGTCCAAACTCTGGTGGATCAGTGCGAGGCTGCACGTGATCGTTGTTGCTGGTACCTCCTGTACCTGGATGGTGTTCTTCGGGAGTTTGTCGCTCAACTAACTCCCTTAGTCTTTCCTGGCTCTGAGCTAGACCAGTCATCACTGTCATGAATTAAGTAATTTGATTTCTCATCTCAACCATCTCATTGGCCATTTGGGTCCTCACTTCATTCAATTCTTGTTGAACTTAATCCATCTGTAGCCCCGGAAGGTTGTTTCTCGTTGGGTACCAGTGTATTCTGTTGACAGGGAACACTCTTCTGCGAGCAATGTTTCCTGAAACCACAACAAAGTGAGAAACAATAACAAACAAACAAAACCTACAAAACAAAGAAAATGTTAGTATGCAATGCAGGATGCCTATTTGTCTTCCAAGGGTATCCGGTTTGGTTCTTTGGTTTTGACCTTTCCAGACCTCGAGGAAATGCTGATGATGTTGCAGAGAGAGATAAAGCCCACCACAAATAATACAAACCATATATATTACAAAGAGTGAAGATACATAGTTTGATTACAACAAAGTTCCCATGGTGGGTCAAAATACATCAACAAAAGGAAAATACAATCAAAATGAAATACAAACAAAAAGAGTCAAACATCCAGCCCAAAGTCATCTTCTCTGACTTCCTTCAGGAGGGCCTCAATCACTGGACCAACCGGGTGCTCTGTGATAGTCCTGATGAGGAGGTTCCTAGTGGCAATGGAACTGGTCAACTTCTTATGCTTATCCTGATCCTTTGTTCTCTTTAACCCCGCCCGGAGCTTCAATTCAGAGATCTCCTTCTGTGATGCCAATAATGCCTCCTGATGCTTCTTCTCACTAGCCTCCAACTGCTCTATCTTAGCTTGAGTTCTCTGATCTTCTTATGCACGGGCCTCAGTGATCCTCATCCACCTAGCCTGACTCTCCTCTAAGTAATGCTCATCTCTAGCCTTCTGAGTCTTTGCTTTCTTGCAAGCATTCTTCAGTACTAACTCCCTTGCCCTAGCCTTTTTGATGTAGTCATCCGTCTTCTCAATCTTGGTTAAGTGCTCAATCCGGAGCCTCTCTAACCTCTCATTATCCAGACGGCTGTCATTTCTCTCCCAGAGAGTCTTCTTCAAGGCTTCAGAGAGCTGAGTATTTCTTTCCTCTAGCTTCTCAAACTCTTCCAAACTGACAGTAGCTGCAGGTTGCACTGTTGAAGGTCCAGGTGTATCCTCTAAAGTAAATTGCATCCAGGTGATCTGTGCCCTGGTACGAGACCAATCAAGATACTGTGCTGAAGCAATATTGTTGCACTTGCCAAGGATAGCTGTCCCCTTAGTCTGAATGTTATCCCAGGCCCAGGCTGCATGTCTAACAATAGCAGAGTTGTGCTGGATTTCACAATAAAGGGTCTCAGTCAAGTCTTGCCCTCTTGGAGGATGAACCAAAGCATACCCCAATTGTCTCTTAAAAAGTAAAGGGTTGTAATTGATGCAACCTTTTACTCCAATCAAAGGCACATTAGGATATTTCCAACAGCTAGTAATGATGCCTTTGCCCTTGGTGCTCTGAGTGCACCATTTGATGTCCTCTGATGTCAGGGCAATCAATCTCTTAGCCCAGTTCCTTGGCTGATGAGGGTTCAGGAAAGTATCTGATTTTCGGCAAGTGTATTAGCAGCCAACAGTAATAGAGGGGAGCACAACATCTGACCAGTCTTCCTCTTTGCTTCTCATTCCTCTGGTGTACTGAATAATAGAAGTCTCCAAGCAAGGTAGGAACTAGTTTCCTCAGTAAAAACAGGTGAATAGCATTCTTGCTCACAAACTTTGGCTCGACTACAAACAAGATAACTCCATATATACTGAGTTCCAAGAGAGCACAAACATCATCCCACTTTCCTAAGCATGCAGGGTAGCCTGGGAGATCAAGAAATCCAAGTGAAGGCCTGAAACCCCAGCCTTGGTGGTCATGCTCTGATCAATGAGGGCAGGCTCCAAAGGTAATGCCTTAGCTATGTCTTCATTCCTGGGAGCAACCATCTCAGGGTTGAAAGGAATCCCTCTCCTGATGGGGACACCTAACAACATGGAAAATTCTTCTAGTAGAGGTCCCAACTGAAAATCAGGGAATGTGAAGCATCTGAGAGGGGGTCATAAAACTGCAAGAAAGTGTGGATCATGCTCCTCTGGGATGCATCCAGGTCTATGATCATGTCTAATATACCTCCATAATTCTCTCTGAATAATGGGACATGATCAGGAGTGATAAAAGACTGGATCTGTCTGATGCCTGTCAGGGTAGGCTCAAAGAAGTGGTATGTGATGTTGCTCTTCCTGGGAGTGTCCATGCTGATAATGGATGCTGGTGAAGAAACTGAGGAGAAACTACTGATAAAGGTCACTGAAGAAGACTGATGAAGATAACTGGAGAAAATGCTGAAGAAGGGTCTCTGATGAAGACAAACTGATGAATGATGTTGGAGAAGATAACTGAAGAAGTCTGAGCAGCGGAATAGGTCAAAACCAAATCAAAGATAATAAGGTGGATACCCTGTAAAATAAATAAGCAAATGTTAAATGATGCAAAAAATGATATATGCAGAATGATATGCAAAGGGTTTGTGATCAAGTGCTGGATCTGTTATCTGCCTTGATAGGGTCCATGTGTTCAAAAGTCCGGATGGAGGCTTAGAAATCCAGTAACCAGGTGGGGGACTCAAATAAAGAGTCACAAATCTGGGGTTTCACAAGAACTGTCCAAAGTGGTGCATTCTGAAAACAACATTAGTAACAAGGGTATGATGAGGCCAAGGGTTCCTGCAAACCTGTAAACATCTGAACCCCCTCACATGTATTGTTCTAGAACAAGGATCCTCAGACTTGGATCAGTTATGAGAAGTGTAAACACTTCTAACCTAGAGGTACAGTGTCTACAATAACCATAAAAGATCCTCCTCTAATTTACCTCAGATGCTGAAGGTCATAAAAGGTCATCCAGACTTAGCAGGCTTCCCAGATAGCCCTAGTACTACATGAAATCCGTAGCACAAAGTTCTCAAGAAGAAACCCATGTCTGAACCGTGTTTCATATTCTCGCACCAGACCGAAATGGAATGGGAAAGAATATGAAGCCACTCTAGCCTATGTGTCACTCAGGTCCCCGGTATAGGACCGTAATCACTCAATGATCCCCCACCCACCAAAGAAAAAGCAGATCCAGCACCAATGACAGTATGAAAATGCATAAAAACTGTAAATGAAAGCGATAAATAAAGCTGTACAGAAAGCAATAAATAAAGAAATAAATAAGCACAAGTAGCACATAACACCCCCGTAAACACAAATCAAACAAGCACTAGGAGGAACCCACAAAAAGAACCAGAAGCCCTGGTTACAAGATAAGGGTCCCCATCAGAGTCGCCAAGCTGTCACTCCCGAAGATTTGCATCCCGGTACAAGCGTGAACGGTCGGCGAAAGGAGAGAATGAAGCGAAGGTGAATAGAGTCGCCAGCTAGGCATTTTTATCCCAAAGGAAAGGTAATGCTGCATAAACCTGGAAAGATATGGATAAGATGGTTGCGAACCAGAGAAACTGAGAAAGGGGGTTGGTTACAACCTGGGAAGGTATTAGCAACCAGATTGTCCGTCGTACTCGACGGGATCGACGCTTAAAAGATTGTGTTTAAAGGGGTAGGTGTATGTGCTATCTATGTGCAAAAGCTGGAAAATAATATACAAGTGTCAGTGCAGAAAGGTGAATTTCTCAGGAACTGAGGTTTAAAAAATAATGCTAAAAGAGGGGGGGAGACACAGAGACTTTTGTTTAATAACAGTTAAGTTATGCCTACGTATCCTCTCGTACAATGAGGAAGTCAGAACACCGTAGTTCGACTCAAAGAGACTGAAAAATAAATTGACTGTGAACTGCTTGCTTGTCTATGCTCAAGTGTATGACTCGTCTGGCTCGAGTGCTAACTTTCTTGCATTAGACGGAAGGAACAAGTTCTCGTTTGTGAATGAGTGTGATGAGAAAAGAATCCTGAAGGAGACGATTGTTGTTTGTTTTTGTGTTTTCAGTTTTGTTATTGTTTTTGGTGTTTGTCATAAGTTAATGAGCTTAAGCCTAAATCAAAGGTTGTAAAACTGATTATATCCTCCCTTGACTAGGGATAGTGAGAATACTTAAGTGTGAGATAAGCACCTCAACTTAACTACCATGATGGTGTAGGATTAAGATCATTAACCTACTTGTTATTATTTAGATGTTTTTGGTTTTTTTTAGTGTTAAGTAATGATTTTAAGCCATAATCAAAGATTAGTGAACCCATTACACCATCCTAATAGAAGGATAATAGATGAGCACACTTAAGCTGAGGAAGATACCTCAACTTAATCCATGAAAAGGGATTAAATTCATGACAAAACAAGGCCTTTATTAAGGTGGATTTTAATTAACTGTGAGATTAAGAAATGAGTTTTATGGTTTGTAAGACAACTTGAGGGGGAATTGTCCATTAAACACTAGGGTTAGTCCTTCTTAACCAATAAATGAAGAATTAGAACCCTAATGTAAGGCCCAAGTTACAAGTTAATGTCCAAGTGATTATTAGATGGACTGATTAAGAGGTTTAAAAAAATTAAGGGTTTAACACTTAGGATTAGAGTTATACACTCCATTCTAAGAGAAGGATGCAGGCATAACCCTAATTCCAAAGTCCTAAAACCTTAAAGGTTTAGTCTCTAATGATGAGATGAGAAGAGACACAAAGAAGACTCAAAGGTAACAACTAAGGGGGACTAATCACAACCCTAATTATTGTCATGCTTGGATGGTCCTATGGTTTGTAAGGCTTGAGAAAAGATCTTCAAGGAAGCCACCAATGGAAGAAACAGATGAAAGGAGGAAGAAGCAGAAGAAATAAGTTACTTACTTCATTGAAGAAGATAAGTAACTTAAAGAAAGAAAGTGAGAGATGAACATGAATGGGCAAGCCCACTCAAAGACAATTAAAAATGCAGCAAATATGCATATGAATAAGATGAAGAGAAATGAGAAGTCAAGTAAAATCCACTTCTCAAATTAACTTACCACCTGAAAATGTTAGCACATGATGCACAAAGAAAGAAGTGAGATGGAATGATGCATATGCAAAGACCAAAGAAACAAAAACCAGAAACATACACATGATGTAAATGATGCTATGACATGATGCAAAGGCATACAAAGTGCAATGAATGGTCATACAAGGATGAGATGCAAATGGATGCGTGCTTTGAAGTTTGAATGATCATGAAAGTTGATGAATGGAAATGAATGCAAGTCATAGAAAATGAAAGAAGAAATGATCAAGCATGTTTCTAACATGTCTTAAGATGTCTAGATGACATATGAATGCATGAAATGTCATGGCAAGTTCATGTATGGATGCATATGCAAGATGAATGCAAATGAAGATGCAAAATTAGGGTTATATGAAAGCATGGGATGCATATGACCAAAACAGAAACAAATGACATGATAAAAATTTGAAATCACACTCAAACAAAGCCTAAACCTATGCTAGGTTACCATCCAAAGGGGAGGTCAGAAGCTAAACCTAAAAGGAGTTATGAATTTCCTAAGTTTCTAGGGTTTTTTGGGTGATCTTCAATGTAAAATGCCAAACAAATTGAAAATGAAAGATAAATTCATGAGGAAAATATCCTAGACACTACATGATATGCACAAAACAATTCAAAAAGTATCATCCTCAAACTCTTCATGGTTAGGCAAAAAAGATTTTTCTAAGTTAGGGTTCATAAAATAGGATTTAAATGACCCTTAATTCAAACATAATTCTCAAATGATCATCAAACCTAAAACGAAATTTGTATGAAGAGTTTGAAAATGTTTCTAAAGCTCCAGATCAAATCCCCAAACCTCCCTGAGCATGAATCTACCCTCAAAACAAATTTCTAATGCCACATGATCAAGATACGAATCAAAACACAAAAATGGCAAAACTTTCAAAAGCACGATACAGGCTCAATACTCAATCATTTTCAAAACCAACAAGTGCAGTGTGATTAGTGAAGCATGCAGATCATTTCTATAACTTAAAAAAAGGATTCTGGAAAAATTGTTCTTGAGTTATACCTGAGATGAAGCTTTTCAGTTTGGCACTTTCTGGACCTCTCCTTGATGCTAAACCACTCCACTTGGTCCCCTGATGATGTTGCAAAGCTTTGAATGAGTTTAGAATGGATGGATTGAGAGGATGAACTCTTGCTGCACCAGAATCGTGTTTTGTGTTTGTGGGGTTTCAGGCTTGTTTGATGGTTGGGAAATGATCTATGGATGACGGTGAGTTGGTTTATGAAGTTTGTTTGAAGTTTTATGGCTTGTGCTGAGCAAATCGAAGAAGAGAAGTCTTTGAGGGATTTTTGTGAACTTGGTGTATGTGATGATTCAGGCTCCAAAGTTATGTGAAATGGCTTACTTTTGGTCCACATAACATGTCTCTATTGGCCAGAGAGTTGTTGTGGCTGCAGCTGATTGGTATGGACCAAGTTGCAAAAAGTCAACATTATGTGTACTTGACGTATGGGCTCATGCAGGGATGGTTCAATGGCATGTCTGGCCTCGGTTTGGATCAAGGAAAGCAATGGAATTGAAATTATGCAGCTGGATGGCTTGGAGGGAAAGATTTCATTGGTTTTGCAATATTTTTCATTTTTGCCCCCTTTGAGTTATCTTGTGATGCAAGGCATGAAAACAAGGGATTCCTTTGGCAATTATGACCTAAATAAGTTGCACTATGATGGTATGATGTTTAGAGATGCATTAGAGGTGATAAAATGGCTTAGCAAGTGGTTTTGCAAAAATCCCTCTTTGGTGTATTCTTGAAAATTATAGGATTTTTGCCTACTTTGAAGGATCATAACTTGAGTTCCATAATGAATTAGAACATTTTCTTGTACTTTTTGAAAAGGAAAAGACCTAATCTACAACTTTCATGACCAACAATTTTTCATTTGAAGCATTTTTGATCAAGAAAGAGGAGGTTGAAGAACTTTCCCAAAATGGAAAGTTTCCATTACAAGTCATTTCCATTTTTGGCAATTTTTGGTTTAGCTCAAGTTTCTTCCATTTTGTGAACTTCCAAGCACTTCAATGATCAAATAAAGATCATATAACTTCAATTTGATGAAAATACCCCTTTGGTTCCATTGTTGGGGGCCTCAGATGCCCTGATTTTGCTCTGACTTGCTCAAGATGTTACCCAATGAACAGATGACTTCCACAATGAATTTATTCATCAAACTTGGTACACATGATCCTTATAACATATTAAGAACATTAGAAACAAGAATGACCAAAAAATTTGGAGTTAAGGCCTCTGAAACCAAAACCCTAATTTTGGTCATCTATGTAGTGAAAACCTTAGCTCTGCTTCCATGTCTTGCCAGTTCTTGTGATTTCTAGGCTTCTTTGACCTTTGAGAGACATAATATGATGATTGAACACACATGGACCCTCTTGGAATGCTTGGAGGCCTTTGGAGTGTCTCAGATGGATCCTTGGTTTGCTCAGATCACAAACCCTAGATGCAGATGAACTTGAACTAATGCAGTGAAATAAAAATACAATATGAGATGGTATGTTTATGTTTATGCAACAAATGAAAGATCACAAGAAAATGGTGTGGAATTAGTGAGGGCAAATTTGGGGTGTTTACATAGTGCTACACTTCTTTTGAGATTTCTTGACATATATGATGTCTTCATGAACACATTCTTCAACATCACTATTGGATTTAGATGTATTTTTTCTTTGAATGAGTCTGAACTTTATTCCAAGCCCTAGAGTTCCCAACTGCAATTGTCTTCCATGAGGTTTTCACAATAATCAGGCCATTCCCTCTTCTTTGTTTGAGTCTCTTTGCAATACTAGGATCAAGGCCCTTTGTAACAACTTCATTATCCGAGGGCAGTTTATCAACATTCATGACTCCATAACTACTATTGTCTATTTCTTGTTATGCAAGTATTCTAGCTTCTGATCATTCATATCTCCTTCCAATGATGAACCATTGCCTTTAGCTTCATCATGAGTGTCATACATACCTCCCATTATGGAATAAAATGCTTTATTACTTCTGTTTGTGATCACTCTTTTCATAAGAGATTCATCAGTCACTTGATTCCATAATTTCTCTTTGTTACTCGATCTTAATCCCTTCATAAAATTCTTTTTCTCTTTGTTAATAATCAGACATTCTATCTTGTTAAAATTAACTTGAAGATTTTGATCACACAGTTGACAGATGCAAATCAAGTTTATAGTCAGCCCTTTCACAAGTAACACATCACACAGTCTAGGAAAACCAGTATGCCTTACATCTCCATTTCCCTTAATGTTTCCTTTTAAACCATCCCCAAAAGTGACACAGGTAGAAGAATGGGTTTTTAGATTCTTCAAACTCTTCTTGACACTAGTCATGTGTCTGGAACAACCAATGTCAAAATACCAATCTTGTATGGTACTTTCTTTCAATGAGGTGTGAGCCATGAAGGCATTAGTTCTCTCTTAAACAATATTCTTCATGCCTTGGTAGAGTACTGTTTCCTTCTAGGCTGACCATCATATTTGGGATATCTATGTAATCTATAGCAATAGGTTATTATATGAACCATTTTACCATAATGATTACATATCAACCAATTATTTTTGCTTCTAGACTTGCTTACTAGATGGATTACTTGATGTTGCCTGGGATGTTGGATCATCTTCTTTGACATTGGTGCAGACCATTTTCTTTTCTTATGGTAGCCAAGACCAGTGACATCTCCAACATTATTTCCCCTTAGAAGGATGTTATCTAGAATGTCAGATCCATTATATATCTTTCTTATTGAATTGATCATAGATTCAAGTTCTGAGTTGAGCGTAACAACCTTTACTTTGAGATTAGAGATATTTTTTAGATTCCGAGACCTATCCTTTTGAAGTCTATCGATTATTTTATGTTGTTATATTTCTATTCGAACTATTTCAGCACTTTTGAGCCATAATACCTTAAAGGCATTAATGAGTTCCTCAAGAGTAAGCTCGTTAACCTCATCTTCTTGATAAACTCTTGTGAAGGGAATAACTTGTTTGGTAGATTCCTCCTCATTTTCAGAGTCATCTTCTGACCAAGACACTGCTAGACCATTTCTCTCCCTTTTTAGAAAGTTAGGACACTCAGACTTAACATGATTGCACCCTCCACATTCATAGTATTTGATTCCCTTGATTTGATTGTCTTTAGTTTTGGTTTTCCTCCTAGGGATTAACCTCTTTTCAAAGGACCTGTTCCTGGCATCTTGTCTTAGTCTCCAGTTGTTATGCATCTAATTAAATTATCTTCCACCAGCCCTAGTAGGTTTAAATGAACTCCCTTTTGTATATTGTCATCCTTCATCTTCATTGGATGTAAAGGCTAGGTCCTTTTTTCTTTTCATGCCTATCTCCTCTGATTCCAGCTTAAAAGATTTGAATAGACCCAATAAGCTCATCAACTTTCAAGGTGTTGATATCCTGAGCTTCTTTAATAGTAGTTACCTTCATATTGAATCTCTTTTGAAGAGAGCTTAGAATGTTTTGAACCAATTTGGCTTCTGAGATCCTTTCTCCTAAAGCATCTGATTGATTTTCTAAATCTACCACTATCATATGGTACTCCTTAATGCTTTCATCCTCCTTCATCTTCAAGTACTCAAACTTGGTTGCAAGAAGTTAAAGTCTTGACATCTTCACTCTAGATGTCCCTTCATGAGCGGTCTTCAGGATTTCCCATACGTGTTTTGCAACAGTGCACTTGCTGATTAGTTTGAAGATTTTTTTGTCCATTCCATTGAATAACACATTCAATGCTTTGGAGTTCCTCAGGCTTGTTTGTCATCTTCCTCATCCCATTCTTCTTCAGGTTTCACTACGTCAGTGATGACACCATCATTGTCTTTAACTTAGAGGATCCCATCCTTTCTCCACATATTTCCAAGATTTCCATCTATAGATTTAAGAAAGTCTACCATGAGAGACTTCCAATAGTCATAGTTTGTTCCATCCAGAACAGGTTGTCTTCCCATCATTACTTAGTCCTTGTTCATTGTACCAGAAAGTATCACCACTGAATCTCACCTTATAACACAATAGGGTGCCAACTCTTGATGCCAATTGAAATTTTGGTGTAATAGATCACATATGTCCTATGATATGTTGGAACACTGATCTCTGCTTTTGCAAACAATGAACTATTAAATATGTAGAAAGTAAAAACACATGATTAATTGTTTACCCAGTTCGGTCTAACACACCTACTCTGGGGGATACCGGTGCAGGAATGAAATCCATTAAATAGTATTAATTCGAAGTAAAACAACCTCCTATTTCCAACTTGTCACTTAATCACTGCCTGTTATATATTTCTACCTAAGACACTGCTATGACTTATATATCCTCAAGAACGGCCATGGAATTGCGCTCTTATTGATTGAAGAACGAACATGAATAGGCATTACAACAGGAAGCAATCCCTAGAAATATGAAATAGCACAAAAGAAAATATAAACTATCCTAAAGGCAATGTGAAAAATAAATCTCATCGAGCTTCGACCCGACTATGACTTGTATCTTCTCAAGATTCTCTGCTTGCTTCGCTTCGAGGAAGATGATCCTTTGGATTACTTTTGATTGCAAGTGACAAATCACAGATCTCGCATACCGCAGTTGTTCATTTTAGTCCCTCTTTTGCATAGACCTCCCTTTCGGGTTTTCAATCCACCGGGATACCCTTTCTTGCTTGAACTTTCCAATGTGGCTTTTCAGCCCAGCGGGTGTACATTTTTCTCAAAATATTTCCCTAATTTTTGCCCGAGCCTTTTATTCTGTTTTTGGCTCACCGAGATGCCCATTTTTTCCTGGACTCTTATTCTTTTTTTGTCCAGCGGGTCTCTTTACACGGAGTATTTTCTAACTGCGTCTGCGTTGACAGGGGATTAAAAGTCTTCATCCATCCATGGTTGTTAACATTAAGGCTCTGCCCGAGAAGACCCTTTTAACCACGAATGGACCTTCATAGTTGTGTGTCCATTTTCCCATGTGACCGTTATTAGGAGGAATAATCCTTTTTAGCACTAGATCGCTGGGTATGTACCGTTGAGGGCGTACATTTGGTCGAAAGCCCGTTTCATTCACCTTTGATACAATTGTCCATGGCATACAACTGCTAGGCGTTTCTCTTCATTGAGGCTAAGTTGATTGTACCTGGATCAAAGCTATTCAGCTTCATCAAGCTTGACGTCCATCATTATTCTCAACAAAGGGATCTGGACTTCGAACAGTAGGACTACCTCCATACCGTATACCAGAGAGAATGGAGTTTCCCCTGTCGAAGTGTGCATTGATGTCCGGTACCCATGCAATGTGAACGGTAGCATATCATTCCAATCTTTGTATGTAACAACCATCTTCTAAACGATCTTCTTGATGTTCTTGTTGGCCGCCTCGACGGTGCCATTCATCTTCAGGCGATACGGCGAAGAGTTGTGGTGCTCGATCTTGAAATCTCGACATACGTCTTCCATCATCTTATTGTTGAGATTAGAAACATTGTCAATAATGATTCTCTCGGGAATTCTATACTGGCAGATAATATCCCTTTTGATGAATTGGGCTACCACCTGTTTGGTAACATTGGCATAAGAAGTCACTTTGACCCACTTCATGAAATAGTCTATGGCAACTAGGATGAAGCGGTGACCGTTAGAAGAAGTTGGTTCAATCTTTCCAATCATATAAATTCCCCACATGGTGAATGGCCAAGGTGAAGACATGACGCTTAACGGATTTGGAGGTACATGAACCTTATCAGCATATATTTGGAACTTGTGGCACTTACGGGAATACTTGCAGCAATCAGATTCCATGCTGATCTAATAATACCCCGATCTGAGAAGTTTCTTTGCCATAGCATGCCCTCCAGCATGGGTACCAAAGGAGCCTTCATGAACTTCTTGCATCAACAGATCTGCTTCGTGTCTATCCACGCATCTGAGCAGGACCATGTCGAAGTTCCGTTTATACAGAACATCATCTTGGTTTAAGAAGAACTTGCCTGCCAACCTCCTGAGGGTATTCTTGTTTTTGCTTGATGCCCCTGCCGGGTATTCCTGAGACTTCAGAAATTGCTTGATATCATAATACTAGGGTTTGTTATCGTCAGTACCGTCAACTGCAAATACATAAGCCGGTCTCTTAAGATGAGATACACCAATTCTAGGAACATACTTCTTTTGACGAACCTTGATCATGGAAGACAAGGTCGCCAAAGCATCAACAAATTGATTCTCTTCCCGAGGTATATGGTGCAACTTGACCTTTGTGAAGAAATTTAACAATATCCTGGTATAGTCCCTGTAAGGGGTTAAATGAGGTTGATGAACCAGCAACTTGCCATTAAATTGGTTGATAACTAAAGTCGAATCACTGAAGATCTCGAGGTTCTTGATTCTCAAATTAATTGCTTCCTCGATCCCCATTATGCAGGCTTCATACTATGCTTCATTGTTAGTGCATTCGAATGTCAACCATGCAGTAAAGGGCATGTAAATCCCTTCCGGCAAGATAATGACAACACCAACTCCACTTCCGTTCATGTTAAAGGCTCCGTCAAACATCAGACTCCATTTGGATTCGGGGTCTGGCCCCTCCTCCGAGAGTGGTTCTTCACAGTCTTTCGACTTGAGGAACATGATGTCTTCATCCAGAAATTCGAACCTCATTGGTTGGTAATCATCAATTGGTTGTTGGGCCAGATAATCTGACAATATACTTCCTTTGATAGCTTTTTCTGAAGTGTACTGGATATCGTATTCTGTCATAATCATTTGCAATCGGGCTACTCTTCCAGTTAGAGCTAGCTTCTCGAAGATGTACTTTATAGGGTCCATCTTGGAAATTAGTAGGGTGGTGTGAGTCTACATGTACTGTCTTAGTCGGCGAGCAGCCCATGCCAGAGCGCAACAAGTTTTCTCGAGCAGTGAGTAACGGGTCTCACAGTCGGTAAATTTTTTGCTAAGATAATATATTGAATGCTCTTTTCGACAAGACTCGTCCTGCTGACCTAGTACGCAACCCATTGATCCTTCGATCACGATGAGGTACATGATTAGGGGACTCCCTGGCACTGGTGGCATGAGAATTGGAGGTTCTTGCAAATACTCCTTGATACGGTCAAAAGCTTGTTGGTAATCATCATCCCATCTAATGGCCCGATTCTTCCTTAGAAGCTTGAAAATAGGTTCACATGTGGCTGTTAGGTGAGAGATGAACCGTGCAATGTATTCAACCTCCCTAAGAAGCCCTGTACTTCCTTCTTAGTTTTTGGTTCAGGCATCTCCTGAATTGCTTTTACTTTTGCAGGGTCGACCTCGATCCCCCTTTCACTGACGATAAAGCCCAGCAACTTTCAGGAACGCACCCCAAATATGCATTTATTCGGGTTCAATCTCAATCTGAACCTCCGAAGCCTGTCAAACAGCTTGGCTAAGTTGACTAGATGTTCTTCTTCTGTTTTTGAATTCGCAATCATGTCATCAACGTAGACCTCAATCTCGTGATGGATCATGTCATGGAATAACGTCACCATTCCATGTTGGTATGTTTCCCCAAAATTTTTCAAATCAAACGGCATGACCTTGTAACAGAAGGTGCCCCATGTGGTGATGAATGTAGTCTTCTCCATGTCCTCCGGCGACATTTTGATTTGATTGTAGCCTGAGAAGCCATCCATGAAGGAAAATACAAAAAACTGGGTAGTGTTGTTAACTAGCACATCATTATGCGGCAACGGGAAGTCATCTTTGGGGCTGTCTCGATTCAGGTCCCTATAATCCATGCACATTCTGACTTTACCATCCTTTTTGGGGACTGGCACAATATTCGCAACCCATGGAGGATAGCTCGTCACCACCAAGAATCCAACGTTAAATTTCTGTTGAACCTCTTCTTTAATTTTGATGGCCATATCAGGGCGCGTGCGTCTCAATTTTAGCTTTATCGGTGGGCAATCTTCCCTGAGAGGTAGCTTGTGCACTACAATATCAGTATTCAGCCCTGGCATGTCCTGGTATAACCAGGCGAAAACATTAACATACTCTTGAAGCATGGCAGTCAGACGGCTCTTGACAGTTTCTTCCAATGCGGCCCCGATCTTAACCTCTTTCTTGTCTTCTTCAGTACCCAAGTTTATCACCTCAATGGCTTCCTTATGTGGATGAATCATCTTCTCATCTTGCTTGAGGAATCTAACTAATTCTTCGGGTAATTCACAATCTTCCTCACCTTCCTCATTGGTTAGGTAAATCGGATTGTCGAAGTCTTACTGAGCCATAACAAGGTCGTCATTGATGAGACCTGATGAGCAGCATCTGCATGAATGATGATTCATGCTAGATTTAGAAAGAGTGGGAAACAAGGAAATCATTGTCATTTATTTTCAAAACAAACAACAAAAAATGAAAATGAAAGACAAGGAACAACATGAGTGAATGCGAAAATGTCCACTTTATTAATGACTATGATATTTTCATTGCAGGGTTTGGATTACAGAAATTGCAGTGCACGCTTAGCGCGATGTAGTGTGCTTAACACGGTCTGGAACAATTTCTCCTCTTCAAGGAAGTATCAGACGCAATTAGCACGGTAGGGGCTCGCTTAGCATGAGCTGGAACGGAAAAATATTATTTTATTAATTGAAAATTAGTAGAAATTACATGTTTTATATTATATAATTGATGTTTTGTTGTTGTGATGTTGTGAGCAAGTATTGAAGTATTATATGCTTGTTTTATTGATATTGATGTGAAATGCATGATTGAATGATGTAAAGAGGTGTAGTTGTTGTAGTAACATGATGATGTATGCTCGATAAATTCATGTGATAGTTGAGTAGTATTAATATGATGATGAATATGTTATGGATGTGCATTTAGTCATTTTATATTTTCATTGAGGTGCATATCATTTGCATGATGTCGTTGTTAGAGAGGTGATTGTGTGCCCTTATGGGATGTGAGAAATCACGATTGTCGTGTGCCCATGTGGGGTGTGAGCAACAAATAGACGTTCTGACGGGAACTATGATCATGATATAGGGATTGAATTGGTACCACGTACATTGAGTCTAGTTGTGTCTCATTGCATTCATGTTAGTCGTGTTGCATGATGCTTGATGTGATTATCCGTGTATGATTTGAAGGGTGTGATGTTGTTGATTGTTGTGATATGAATGAATAACTGGATGATTATAATTTTGTATTTATATCATCTCTTCCTTTTGTTGATTTAAGAATCTCACCCCTTATGTTTTAATGTTGCTTCTACGTGGGTAACATGCAGGAAATCCAGAGTAGTTAGAGTTCGTGGTCGGTGAAGTCGAAGTACTTCGCATTAGTGGCGTCTGCTCTCATATGTAACAATGGGAGTCGGGAATGTTTTACCTTTAATTGTTTGCTAAATAATTTCCTTTGGATCTGTCGTAATGTTTTCGTAAATGAATGTCTTTAACTTTGAAACGATTTATTTTCCGTTGTGTAATGAATATAGATTTGGTTTACTCTAATTTTAAGTTACATGTCTTACAAAGAGCAAGGTTTTGGATGAAAGTAATGCCTTCACTTCTTAGTGGAAATTATTTTACTCTGATTTTTCTTTTAAATTATGTGGGGGAAGTTAGGGTGTTACAATTTCCATCTCCTTTTCTAAGCCAATCAATTTTTGCTCTTTGTTGAAGAATTTTCTCCTCAAGCTAATTGAGAGAGATAACTTCCTTTATCAGCTCTTATATTTTCCCAATTAAGGTGTTGTTCATTCTGGTATTATTTAGGTCATGTTGATACTTTTTGAAATTGGTTCTGCAAGCATTTAATCTAGGGTAGACATCAAACAGGGGTTTGCTGAACTTCCTTAAGTTATCTCTCAACCTCTGATAGGCCTCTCCCAACTATCATTGACCACTTTAGTATATCCTGGATGATCAATCAAACAGTTGGTGAATTTGAAATTCTTTATCACCTTCTTGTTGTCAGTCTTACAAAACAAGTAGATCATAGCATGATTAGAGATGCTAGGGGGTAAAATCTCTAGGGTAATTTCAATGTTATTAACAAACTAATTAGTATTTTCCAAGATTCTGTCAATTCTAGAATATATGGTATCATCATTTTGTTTATTTGACCAGGTAAAGTTCTCTCAAATGCTTTCCATTTCACTAAGCCCTGTATTAGCTATCAGTTTTTTTGCAAGTCCTCATATTCATTCTTGGTTACCAGTTTTTTCCTAAAACGGTCTTGAGCTTTCAAAACATTATTGTAATCACAAATAACACGCCAAGGCCTTGTAAATTACCATACAAAAATTTAATTTCCTTCCTGTAAACACCCAAAATTTGCCCCAACTCATTTCACACCATGGCTTGTGATCTTTCATGTTTGCATTAGCATAAGCATACCATCTCATATTGCATTTTTTGTTTCACTGCATAGTTCAAGTTCATATGCATCTAGGGTTTGTGACCTGAGCAATCCAAGGATCCATCTGAGCCAGTCCAAGGGCCTCAAAGCATTCCAAGAGGGTCCATGTGTATTCTATCCTCATATTATGCCTCTCAAAGTTCAAGGAATTCAAGAAATCACAAGAACTAGCAAGGCATGGAAGCAGAGCTAGGATTTTCACTACACAAATGACCAAAATTAGGGTTTTGGTTTCAGAGGCCTTAACTCCAAATTTTTGGGCCATTCTTGTTTCTAATGTTCTTAATATGTTATAAGGATCATATGTACCAAGTTTGATGAAGAAATTCATTGTGGAAGTCATTTGTTCATTAGGTAACTTCTTGAGCAAGTTAGAGCAAAATCAGGGCATCTGAGGCCCCCAACAATGGAACCAAAGGGGTATTTTCATCAAATTGAGGTTGTATGATCTTTATTTGATCATTGAAGTGCTTGGAAGTTCACAAAATTGAAGAAATTTGAGCTAAACCAAAAGTTGCCAAAAATGGAAATGACTTGTAATGGAAACTTTCCATTTTGGGAAAGTTCTTCAACCTCCTCTTTCTTGATCAAAAATGCTTCAAATGAAAAATTCTGGTCATTAAAGTTGTAGATTAGGTATTTCCCTTTTCAAAAAGTACATGAACATGTTCTAATTCATTATGGAACTCAAGTTATGATCCTTCAAAGTTGGCAAAAATCGTATAATTTTCAAGAATACACCAAAGAGGATTTTTTGCAAAACCACTTGCCAAGCCATTTCATGACCTCTAATGCATCTCTAAACATCATACCATCATAGTGAAACTCATTTTGATCAGAATTGGCCCAAGACACATACATTTTCATGCCTTGAACTTCAAAAAATTCCAAAAGGGCCAAAACTTCTCAAATTTGCAAAATGGTATGAATCTTCCCATACACTTGTGCCAGCATGCCAAATCTGTTTCTATGGACCTCCTTGAACCCAGCTGAGGCCAGACATCCCTTGCAAACAGGTCTACCATGACCCATACCTCAAGTACAACCAAACTTGACATTTTGCAAAATCACCCATACCAATCAGCAAAGGCCACACCAACTATTCTGACCTATCACAGCTTCACATACATGCTTCAAGGGATTCATTTTCATACACACACAAGCCTGCAAGCTCTTACACATTCAGATTGCAAAAATCCCTCTCAAACTTCATTTCTTCGAAATTTATAAACCATCCATCAAAACTTCAAACAAACTTCACCAATCATCTCCATACACTCTCTAGGTCATTTCCCAACCATTAAACAAGCCTGAAACCTCAAGAATCCAAAACACGATTTCACTCACCTCTGAACTGAAACCTTCAAAACACTCCACATAAACTTGTTCCAAGCATTCCAAAAGCATAATGGGATCAAGGGGAGTGGAAAAGCATCAAAGAAGTGGTCAGAAAGCTCCAGCTCATGCATCATCAAGAACATTTTTTCCAGAACTTGTTTTTTAAGTTACTAATTGGTTCTATGTGATATGCTGATCATCATGATGCCTTTATTTTTGAAAATGGTTAAGAAATGAGGATTTCATGAGCTTCTGAATGTTTTGACCTAAAAATGTTCTTCTTCGATTCTTCATTTTGATGCATGAGAAATTGTTTTTGTTGCTGGATTTGTGTTCTATGATGTTAGAGGATTGATTTTGCAGCTTTAGGAGGCTTGGGGATGCGTTTTGAGTGTTTCAGGTGAGGGGGATGACCGGAGAAGACGACCGGAGCACTGTTCCGGCCGTCTGAGGTTAATTAGGGTTTAATTAGGGTTTAGGGTGAGTTTGAATGTCAGCCATAGGATCAAGATTCCCGCGCGTGTTTGGACGGATGAGATTGGTCATTAAGCTTTAATTAGGATTAATTAAATTAATTAATTGAAATTAGGTCAGAAGCAATCCCAACCCTTGGTCTACGCGTCAGTCAACCCTTTTCCCTCAACTTTGAATCTGATCCATCAGATCTTCATACTTTCCATTTAATTTCAATTTAATTTCATTTTTATTCATTTATCTTGCATAATTATTTTAAAATACTTAGAAAAATCCCAAAAATATTTCCTTTTGCATTTTTATTCCAAATATTTTTTCTTAGTCAGAAAATGATTTTTATTTTATTTTTTGCATAAAAATTGTATTTTTAAAATATTTAAATGTTTATCTTAATTAATTAATTGAATTTAATTAATTAAAATACCATTTAAGTTTCTAAAAATCACCAAAAAATCATGAATCATCCCTTTGCATTTAGAAACATTTTCAAACTCTTCACACAAATTTATTTTTAGGTTTGATGATAACTTGAGAATTTTATTTGAATTAAGGGTCATTTAAATCCCATTTTTGAACCCTAACTTGAAAAAAATCTTTTCTGCCTAACCAAGAAGAGTTTAAAGATGATTCTTTTTGAATTGTTTTGTGCATATCATGTAATTTCTAGGATATTTTTGGCATGAATTCATCTTTCATTTTCAATTTGTTTAGCATTTTACATTGAAGATCACCCAAAAAACCCTAGAAACTTAGAAAATTCATAACTCCCTTTAGGTTTAGCTTCTGACCTCCCTCTTTGGATGGTTACCTAGTATAGGTTTAGGGTTCCTTTGAGTGGATTTTCAATTTTTTATAATATCATTTGCTTGTGTTTTGGTCATATGCATCTCATGTTGCCTTAAAACCCTAATTTTGCATCTTTACTTGCATCCATCTTGCATATGCATCCATACATGAACTTGCCATGACATTTCATGTATTCATATGTCATCTTAGACATCTTAGAACATGTTATAATCATGCTTGATCATTTATTCATTCATTTGCCATGATTTGCATTCATTTCCTTTCATTAACTTTCATGAACTTTCAAACTCCAAAGCATGCTTCATTTGCATTCATTCTCTTGTATGATCATTCATATACACTTTATATGTCTTTGCATCATGTCATAGCATCATTTTGCATCATGTGTATGCTTCTGGTTTTGATTTTTGTCTTTGCATATGCATCATTCCATTTCATTTCTTTCCTTATGCATCTTGTGCTAACTTTTCAAGTTAATGGTAAGTTGTTTGAGAGGTGAATTTGCCTTCACCTCCCACTTCTTCTCATCTCTTTCATATTGCATCCTTGATTCATTTTTTATTGCCTTTGAGTGAACTTGCTCACTTGTGTTCATCTATCACTTTCTTTCTTAGGTTACTTATCTTCTTCAATGAAGTAAGTAACTTATTTCTTCTGCTTCTTCGTCCTTTCATCTGCTTCTTCCATTGGTGGCTTCCTTGAAGATCTTTCTCAAGCCTTACAAACCATAGGAAAATCCAAGCATGATAATAATTAGGGTTGTGATTAGTCCCCCTTAATTCTTACCTTTGAGTCTTCATTGTGTCTCTCTTCTCATCTCATCATTAGAGACTAAACCTTTAAGGTTTTAAGACTTTGGAATTAGGATTATGCATGCATTCTTCTCTTAGGATGGAGTGTATAACTTTAATCCTAAGTGTTAAACCCTTAATTTTTTTAAACCTCTAAATCAATACACTTAATAATCACTAAGACATTAACTTGTAACTTGGGCCATACATTAGGGTTCTAATTCTTCCTTTATGGTTAAGAAGGACTAACCCTAGTGTTTAATGGACAAGTCCCCCTCAAGTTGTCTTACAAACCATAAAATCCATTTCTTAATCTCATCCCTTAGTTAAAATCCATTTAATAAAGGCTTGTTTTGTCATGAGTTTAATTCCTAATCATGGATTAAGTTGAGGTATCTTCCTCAACTTAAGTACTCTCATCTATTATCCTTCTATTAGGATGGTGTAATGAGTTCACTAATCCTTGAATATGGCTTAAACTCATAATTAACACTAAACAAAAACCCAAAACCATCTAAATAATCACAAGTAGGTTAATGATCTTAATCCTACATCATCATTGTAATTAAGTTGAGATGTTTATCTCACACTTAAGTATTCTCATTATCCCTAATCAGGGAGGATATAATGAGTTTACAAACCTTTGATTTAGGCTTACGCTCATTAATTTATGACAAACTCCAAAAACAATAAAAGACTGAAAACACAAGAACAAACAATAATCATCTCCTTCAGGATTCTTTTCTCATCATCTTCATTCACAAATGAGAACTTGATTCTCCCACCTAATGCAAGATAGTTAGCACTCGAGCCAGACGAGACATACACTTGAGCATAGACAAGTAAGCAGTTCACAGTCAATTTATCTTTCAGCCTCTTTGAGTCGAACTACAGTGTTCTGAATTCCTCATTGCATGAAAGGATACGTAGGCATAACTTAACTGTTATCGAACAAAAATCTTTGTGTCTTCCCCCTCTTTTAGCATTCTCTTTTAAGCCTCATTCCTGAGCAATTCACCCTTTTTTGCACTGACACTTGTATATTTGATTTCCAGCTTTTGCAAACAGATAACACATACATTGCCTCTTTAAACACAATCTTTCAAGCTTGTATCCCGTCGAGTACGACAGACAATCTGGGTGCTAATACCTTCCCAGGTTGTAACTAACCCCCTTTCTCAGTTTCTCTGGTTCGCAACCGTCTTATCCATATCTTTCTAGGTTTATGCAGCATTACCTTTCCTTCGGGATAAAAATGCCGAGTTGGCAACTCTATTCAGTTCATTTAATTTTCTCCTTTCGCCGACCGTTCGCGCTTGTACCGGGGATGCAAATCTTTGGGAGCGACATCTTGGCGACTCTGCTGAGGATCCTTATACTACAACCAGGGCTTCTGGTTCTTTTTGTGGGTTCCTCCTAGCGCTTGTTTGATTTGTGTTTACAAGGGTGTTATATGCTACTTGTGCTTATTATTTATTACTTTATTTAATGCTTTCTATACAACTTTATTTATTGCTTTCATTTACAGTTTTTATGCATTTCATACTGTCATTATCATTTGTGCTGGATCCACTGTTTCCTTGGTGGGTGGGGGATCATTGAGTGATTAAGGTTCCATACCGGGGACCTGAGTGACACATAGGCTAGAGTGGCTTCATATTATTTCCCATTCCATTTCGGTCTGGTGTGGGAATATGAAACACGGTTCAGACATGGGTTTCTTCTTGAGAACTCTGTGCTATGTGTAGATGTTTAGAATTGGCAGAATTTTTGATCAACAAGAAGTTTTGAACTTAGTTCAGGATGTCACACCAGATGTTGTGACATTATCAAACAGAGTATAAGTTAATGAACTTAGTTCAGGATGTCACACCAGATGTTGTGACATTGTATAAGTTAATGAATTAAGTTCAGACATCAGGATGTCACACCAGATGTTGTGACATCTCAAACCTGCTACCAGACTTAAATGATGCATAACAGAACTGAGTAAATTCAGGGAATTTATCTGGAATTAATTGTGAATGGATAAACAATACAAGGCGCATCTGTAGGGAGCTTAGTTATCTGATTTCAGTATAACAGAATAACAAACTCACCTTGAATCAAGGTAGTAACAAACCCTAATTTAAGGTGATGACAACATGACTTATCAGGACTGGATAATCTACAGAAAGCCCAAAAACCAAGCATCTATTTAAGGAACAGAAACTCTCAGAATAGGGTACGAAATTAAGAAGACTAAATAGGGTGTTTGTGTTTAATAGCAGGTTTTAGTTGTGTATCACTTTATGAGCTTTTAAGCAAAAAGTGTATTGTGTCTTGATTGAAACTGTGAAGTAAAATCAAGTTGTTGTGTTTGAAGTGTGACTTAAATTTTATTAAACATTGTAACATATCACTGTGTGATTGAGGGGGAGTGAGTTGGTACTCATATCTAAGTTGTGTCTTAGGTAGAAATTGCCTTGGGTAGATATTAAGTGAAGGATTAAACTGAGTGGTTTAAGTCCAGAATTAATATTACTTATATTGGATTTCCTTCCTGGCTTGGTAGCCCCCAGATGTAAGTGTGGAGATACACTGAACTGGGTTAACAATTTCCTGTGTTGTTTAATTTACCTGCACTTTAAGTTTTTTTTAAGTCTTCAAGTGTTTAAACATCTCATTCGACATCACGTACCTGATCCCAGAATTTCAATTGGCATCAGAGCAGGCACCCTGCCTGTTTAACTGGGTGAGATCTAGGGACTGCAAATTTTGGGAACATGGACAGAGATGTAGGATCAGTGAATAGACCACCTATATTGGATGGATCCAACTATGACTACTGGAAGCCAAGAATGGTAGCATTCTTAAAATCACTTGATAGTAGGGCTTGGAAAGCAGTCAACAAAGGATGGGAGCACCCTGTCCAAGACAACAAAGATGGGGCAAAAGTGTTGAAGCCTGAAGAAGAATGGAGCAAGGAGGAAGAAGATTCAGCACTTGGAAATTCCAAAGCCTTAAATGCCTTATTCAATGGCATTGATAGGAACATATTCAGACTTGTGCATCACTGTGAGCTGGCCAAAGATGTTTGGAACACTCTCAAAACCACTCATGAAGGAACATCAAAGGTGAAGATGTCAAGACTTCAACTTCTCACCACCAAGTTTGAAAACTTGAGAATGAAGGAAGATGAGACAATTCATGAGTTTTACATGAACATCTTGGAAATAGCTAATACTTCTGGGAGAGAAGATGAGTGATAAAAATCTGGTTAGAAAGATTCTCAGATCTTTACCAAAAAGATTTGACATGAAGGTTACTGCAATAGAAGAAGCTCAGGACATATGCACAATGAAGGTTGAAGAACTCATTGGTTCCCTTCAAACATTTGAGATGGGAATAAATGATACAATTGTGAAAAAAAACAAAAGCATAGCCTTGGTCTCAAATACTGATAAAGAAGAAGAAAATCATGAAGCAGACCCTGAAGAAAATTTATCAGAAACAATTGCTATGCTTGGAAGAAAATTCAACAAAATTATCAAAAGAATGGATAGCAGGTCCAGACCAAGTGGAAGAAACTCAAACTCTTCTGAGAATAAAAGACCTTATGATAGAAGGACAAATTATGATGAGAAGACCTACCAAGAAAAAGGGATTAAATTTCATGGATGTGAAGGATATGGACACATCAAAAATGAATGCCCTACCTATCTAAAGAAGCAGAAGAAAGGTCTCTCTGTGACCTGGTCTGATGAAGACTCAGGATTTGATTCAGAAGAAGAATCAGCAAAGCACATCACTGCTCTAGCTGGAGTATGTGAATCTGAAGGTGGATCCAGTGATGAGGAGCTGACTTTTGAAGAGCTTGAAGAATCATACAAGATGCTGTGTAAAAGGAGCACTGAAGTATGCATGGAGAATATAAAGCAGAAGAAGCAGATTGAGGCATTAAAGGCTGAAAAGACAAGTAATCTAGAGATCATTGACACTTTGAAAAGTGAAGTAAGCCTTCTCAACTCCAAGTTGGAGCATATGTCCAAATCTGTCAGAATGCTGAACAGTAGCTCAAACACACTGGATGTCATTCTCAACAACAACAAGCACTCAGGGGATAGAACTGGGCTGGGATTTAATAAAGCTCAAAAGTTTGAGGCTAGCACCAACAAAACAACTTCAAATCCCATAAAGTCAAACAAGATGTCCCAACAGGTGTCCCAACATCATGAAAAGAACATGATGAAAAAGAAGTATCAAAGATGGAGATGCCATCATTGTGGAAGGTTTGGTCACATCAAACCTTTTTGCTACAAGCTGCATGGACATCCAAATCAGAAGTATCAGCAACCCCCTAAGCAGAAGACAGAGGTCACCAAGAAAGTGCTGCATGGACATCAAAATCAAAGACATCAGCAACCCCCTAAGCAGAAGACAGAGGTCATCAAGAAAGTATGGGTACCTAAAGCTAGTCTTCATGCTGATCAAAGCTAAAAATACATGCCCAAGAACAAGTTCAACAAACAACCTTGGAGCTCTAAAGATGGACATTACACAGGGCAGAGGCATCAAAGGAAACCTCACAACAGGCAAAAATGGTCAAAGAAGGGTGTTGCCTATATAGCTCATACATCTCTCAGAGTATCAGCTAAGGAAGACTGGTACTTTGACAGTGGATGCTCAAGGCACATGACTGGATTGAAGAATCTGCTGGTAAACTTAAAGTCACATTCATCCAAATATGTAACCTTTGGAGATGGAGCTAAAGGAGAAATCAAGGGAGTTGGGACTTTGGACTGCCCAGATGTACCAAGACTAGATGATGTGCTGTTGGTAAAAGGATTGACTGCTAACTTGATCAGCATAAGTCAATTATGTGATCAAGGTTACAGTGTAAACTTTACCAAAACTGAATGCATAGTGTCTGATAATGAACAGAAGGTTGTCATGAGAGGAGCCAAATCTAAAGACAACTGCTATATGTGGGAACCTCAAGATTTCAGTCTCACTTCAACTTGCTCCTTAGCCAAAGAAGAAGAAGTGAAGCTATGGCACCAAATACTGGGCCATCTTCATCTTAGAGGAATAAAGAAGATCATATCTATGGAGGCTGTAAGAGGTATTCCAAGACTGAAGATTGATGAAGGCAAAGTATGTGGTGAATGTCAAATAGGCAAGCAAACCAAGATGTCACATCCAAAGCTCCAACATCTGACAACTTCCAAAGTGTTGGAATTATTGCATATGGATCTTATGGGACCAATGCAGGTTGAGAGCCTTAGTGGAAAAAGGTATGCTTATGTGGTGGTTGATGACTTTTCAAGATATACATGGATAAGTTTCATCAAAGAAAAGTCTGATGTGTTTGATGTATTCAAAGATCTGTGCCAAAGAATACAAAGAGAAAAAGCAAGCTGTGTGGTCAGAATAAGGAGTGACCATGGAAAGGAGTTTGAGAATAAAAAATTCTCATATTTCTGTTCTTCAGAAGGAATCAATCATGAGTATTCTTCTCCTATCACCCCTCAACAGAATGGGATTGTTGAGAGGAAAAACAGAACTATCCAAGAATCAACAAGAGCTATGATTCATGCTAAACAATTACCACTCTACTTCTGGGCTGAAGCTATGAACACAGCTTGTTACATTCACAATAGAGTCACTCTAAGGAAAGGAACCTTGTCCACCATCTATGAAGTCTGGAAGGGCAGAAAACCTACAGTCAAGTACTTTCACGTGTTTGGAAGTAAATGTTACATTCTGGCTGATAGGGATCAAAGAAGAAAGATGGATCCTAAAAGTGATGAAGGGATTTTCCTTGGATACTCCATAAATAGCAGAGCCTATAGAGTATTTAACTCCAGAACCAAGGTTATAATGGAGTCAATAAATGTGATAATTGATTATGCCCCTGCAGATGTTACAGATGATGTTGGAACATCTGCTGACAGTCAGACTGAAGCTGAAATAAAGAGTGATAATCCTGATTTCACTCTAACTGAGGCAAGGACAGAACAATCCATCAAACCTCCCTCCATCAGAATCCAAAAAGATCATCCTAAAGATCTGATAATTGGTGATCCCAACAGTGGTGTAATCACTAGATCAAGAGAGATGATTTTAGGCTCCTGCTTTGTTTCAAAGATAGAACCTAAAAACATCAAGGATGCTCTGAATGATGAGTACTGGATCTCTGCTATGCAAGAAGAATTAGGCCAGTTCACAAGGAATGAAGTGTGGGATCTTGTTCCTAGGCCTGATGACATAAATGTGATTGGCACTAAGTGGGTGTACAAGAACAAGTCAAATGAGCAGGGAGTTGTTACAAAGAACAAGGCTAGACTTGTAGCTCAAGGATTCACACAAATTGAAGGAGTAGACTTTGATGAAACCTTTGCACCAGTAGCAAGGCTTGAATCAATCAGACTACTTTTAGGAATTGCTTGTATCCTGAAGTTCAAGCTATTTCAAATGGATGTGAAAAGTGCCTTTCTAAATGGATATCTTAATGAGGAGGTATATGTGGAGCAGCCTAAGGGATTTGTTGATCCAAGCTGTCCAGATCATGTATACAAACTAAGGAAGGCTCTTTATGGTCTGAAGCAAGCCCCAAGAGCATGGTATGAAAGATTGACCACATTTCTCATAAAACAAGGGTACATGAAAGGTGGAATAGACAAAACCTTGTTTGTGAAGGATGAAGAAGGAAATGGCATGATTGCTCAAATATATGTAGATGACATAGTCTTTGGTGGGATGTCACACAGGATGGTTAAACATTTTGTTACTCATATGGAATCTGAGTTTGAGATGAGCCTAGTAGGTGAACTAACCTACTTTCTTGGTCTGCAAATCAAGCAGATGGAGGACTCCATGTTCATATCCCAAAGCAAATATGCAAAGAACACTGTCAAGAAGTTTGGGATGGACAATGCAAGTCATAAAAGAACACCTGCCCCCACTCATTTAAAGCTGACAAAGGATGACAAGGGTGAGAATGTGGACCAAAGCTTATACAGAAGCATGATTGGAAGCCTATTATATCTGACTGCTAGCAGACCAGATATAGCTTTTGCAGTAGGTGTATGTGCAAGATATCAAGCTGAGCCAAAAGTAAGTCATCTAAACCAGGTTAAGAGGATTTTGAAATATGTCAATGGTACTTGTGACTATGGCATAATGTATTCTCATGGATGTGAACCAATTCTTACTGGCTTCTGTGATGCTGACTGGGCTGGAAGTGCTGATGATAGAAAGAGCACATAAGGAGGATGCTTCTTTCTAGGAAACAATTTTGATTTCTTGATTCAGTAAGAAACAAAATTGTGTATCCTTATCCACTGCTGAAGCTGAATATATTGCAGCTGGTAGCAGTTGTTCACAATTGGTTTGGATGAAGCAAATGCTCACAGAATACAATGTCCCTCAAGATGTCATGACATTGTACTGTGACAATTTAAGTTCTATTAACATATCAAAGAATCCTATCCAACACAGCAGGACCAAGCACATTGATATCAGGCATCATTTCATCAGAGATCTTGTGGAAGAGAAGGTGATCTCATTAGAACATGTAGCCACAGATCTGGAATTGGCTGATATATTTACTAAAGCTTTGGATGCTACCCAATTTGAAAACCTAAGGGGTAAATTGGGAATCTGCTTATGTGAAATATAGCAGTTATGGAGAAGTTCCAACATGTCCTATGACATCGTGTGGCATGATCACCAGATGGCAGCACCAGTCTGGTCACTAACTCTGTGTATTCCACTTTTTAGAATTCCACCAGTAACGGAATTTATAAAAGCTCAAGCTTGCTCTCAGCTCTTCATCTCCTCACTATCTTCTCAAAACCATTTGCATGCTATAGCTGATTTTCTGAGCTCATCAAAATCAATCAAACCTAAACTCTTCTTTCACTACATTCTCAAAATGTCTCAACATCAAAACCCTAACCTCACTGATGAAAATCTCAACCAAGAAGATGTGGTGCATGCAACCCCAATCTCTATGGTACCAATGGATACAACTCCCATAGACGAAATCAGAGGAAGTGTTCCTCTTGCTCAAAAACCTAGAACTCCAAATATTAGAAGAGCAAAGGAACCTGTGTTCAGCAAAAGCAAAGGGATTCCTTCATCCTCAAACACCACCCCCAAAGCCTCTGAATATGTGGATGCCTCCATCAAGCATCTTGTGAATACGATTTTTTCTGAACAAAGAGTAGTTTGTGGGGTATCTGTTCCCCTGAACACCATGCCAGCTCCACAAGAAGAACAGAGCAATCATGCTGAAGAGGACACTCCTGCTCAACAGGATGTCCCAATAAATGTTGAAACATCTGAGGACCAGAACAAGGCCTCAACAGATGATGATGATGAAGCCACTGATGACCAAGCTTCTGTTGATCCACCTGCTGAAGAGGAGACTTCCCAACCTCCTCCTGTTGAAGCCATAGATGATGACTCTAACACAGAGATCATTGCATCTGTGGACCCTAGCATAGCCAAAAGGCTTAGGGCTAGGAAGGAGAAGAAGACTGCAGGACATGCAACTCCTGAAAAGAAACAACCTACTCCAAAGAAAGACAAGGCCAAAGTGATATTTGGACCTACTAAACAATGGAGCAAGGTGAGTATCCAAAAGAGGAAAGTTGTTACTCCACCTGATTCAGATGTTGAAGAGGATGTCCCAACATCCCAACCAAGGAAGAAGCCAGCACCTCCCAGGTCTACCTCTGCTGTTCCAGAAGCTCCTCTGGACAACGTGTCATTCCATCATGTGTCAAGTGTGAGCAGATGGAAATATGTCTACCAAAGAAGGGTGGCACTTGAAAGAGAGCTGGGAAGCAATGCACTGGAGTGCACTGAGGTAATAGACCTAATATCCTCTGCTGGTTTATTCAAGACAATTTCAAAATTTTCACCCTGCTATGAGCTGCTAGTCAAGGAGTTCATTGTCAACCTGCAAGAAGACTGTGCTGATGGAAAGTCAGAAGAATTCAGAAAGGTTTATGTAAGAGGGAGATGTGTGGAATTCTCTCCTAGGGTTATAAATCATTACCTAGGGAGAGAATCTGATGGACCTAATGAGCTAGGGAAAACTGATAATCAAGTCTGCAGGATCATCACTGCCAACCAGGTCAAAACTTGGCCAGTTAAGGGCAAACTTTCTATCAGCTTGCTTACAAGGAAGTATGCAATGCTGCATAGAAATGGTACTGTCAACTGGGTCCCTACAAACCATACCTCTTCAATAGCTACTGGATTGGGAAGATTCATTTATGCTGTGGGCACCCAAACAAAGTTGGACTTTGGGGCTTACGTATTTGATCAAACATTGAAGCATGCAGGAACATCAGCAACAAAGCTTCCCATTGCTTTTCCCTCTCTGCTCTGTGGAATCATCCTCAGCCAGTATCCAGGTATCCTCACTGAGAAGGATTCAGTCAGCAAAAGAGAAAGTCCACTGGCCTTCCACTACAAAATTTTCTTGAGCCATCATGCTGCTGATGTTGAATCTCCCAGTGGGACATCTGCTGGACCTTCAAAAGCAAATACTCCCATATCCAAAGCTGCCTTGATTGCAGAACTGAAGAACACCTGCAAAGAGCTGGATGCCAGGAAGAAAAAGCTTGAGGAAGTAATTCAAAGGCTGGAAATGGAAGAGGGTGCTCAGAATGCTGCTAAAACTGATGATGAATCTGATGAGGAATCTGAAGAGGAAGAAGATACTGAATATGAAGACTCTGAGTGAAAATGTGTATTGTCTGCTTCAGCATTGTATTTTGGTTTTGTAATTTTGAATATTTTGTATTTCTCTCTGCTTGTGTAATTTGGCCCCAATTTCTGTCTAACAAGGGGGAGAAGAGAACTGAACAACAACAATGTTTGCTGCAGTTTGCCTGATTAATGAAAAATGTTGTTTGTCTGTTTAATGACTGCTTCTGAACTAAGTTTTTTTAATAGAAATTTTTGTTGAACAAGTCAGAATACATACAGGTTTAAGGGGGAGCAGATTATTATAAACTCTCACATGATTCAACAGAAAAGAACTGCTGCACTCTGATAAATACAACTCTGCTGCACTCTGATAAAACCAGAAGATTATGTTAGCCAAAAATTAGCCAAAGGGGGAGTTTGTAGATGTTTAGAATTGGCAGAATTTTTGATCAACAAGAAGTGTTGAACTTAGTTCAGGATGTCACACCAGATGTTGTGACATTATCAAACAGAGTATAAGTTAATGAACTTAGTTCATGATGTCACACCAGATGTTGTGACATTGTGTAAGTTAATGAATTAAGTTCAGACATCAGGATGTCACACCAGATGTTGTGACATCTTAAACCTGCTACCAGACTTAAATGATGCATAACAGAACTGAGTAAATTTAGGGAATTTATCTGGAATTAATTGTGAATGGATAAACAATACAAGACACATCTGTAGGGAGCTTAGTTATCTGATTTCAGTATAACAGAATAACAAACTCACCTTGAATCAAGGAAGTAACAAACCCTAATTTAAGGTGATGACAACATGACTTATCAGGACTGGATAATCTACAGAAAGCCCAAAAACCAAGCATCTATTTAAGGAACAAAAACTCTCAGAATAGGGTACGAAATTAAGAAGACTAAATAGGGTGTTTGTGTTTAATAGAAGGTTTTAGTTGTGTATCACTTTATGAGCTTTTAAGCAAAAAGTGTATTGTGTCTTGATTGAAACTGTGAAGTAAAATCAAGCAGTTGTGTTTGAAGTGTGACTTCAATTTTATTAAACATTGTAACATATCACTGTGTGATTGAGGGGGAGTGAGTTGGTACTCATATCTAAGTTGTGTCTTAGGTAGAAATTGCCTTGGGTAGTAGATATTAAGTGAAGGATTAAACTGAGTGGTTTAAGTCCAGAATTAATATTACTTATATTGGATTTCCTTCCTGGCTTGGTAGCCCCTAGATGTAAGTGTGGAGATACACTGAACTGGGTTAACAATTTCTTGTGTTGTTTAATTTACCTGCACTTTAAGTTTTGTTTAAGTCTTCAAGTGTTTAAACATCTCATTCGACATCACGTACCTGATCCTAGAATTTCACTATGGATTTCCTATAGTACTAGGGCTATCTGGGAAGCCTGCTATGTCTGGATGACCTTTTATGACCTTCAGCATCTGAGGTGAATTAGAGGAGGATCTTGTATGGTTATTGTAAACACTATACCTCCGGGTTAGAAGTGTTTACACTTCTCATAACTGATCCAAGTGTGAGGATCCTTGTTCTAGAACAATACATGTGAGGGGGTTGGGATGTTTACAGGTTTGCAGGAACCCTTGGCCTCATCATACCCTGTTACCAGTTTTGTTTTAAGAATGCATCACTTTGGACAGTTCTTGTGAAACCCTGGACCTGTGACTCTTTTTTGAGTTCCCCACCTGGTTACTGGATTTCTAAGCCTCCATCCATACTTATGAACACATGGACCCTATCAAGGCAGATAACAGACCCAGCACTTGATCACAAACCCTTTGCATATCATTCTGCATACATCATTTTTACATCATTTAACATTTGCTTATTTGTTTTACAGGGTATCCACCTCCTTATCTTTGGTTTGGTTTTGACCTATTATGCTGCTCAAACTGATGGAGGTACCTTCTTCAGTTATCTTCTCCAGTACCTTCATCAGTTTGTCAGAGACTCTTCCCAGTTCTCTCCATCAGCTGTCTTCATCAGAGACACTTCTTCAGCATCTTCTTTAGTGACCTTTATCAGTAGTTTCTCCTTAGTTTCTTCACCAGCATCCATTATCAGCATGGACACTTCCAGGAAGAGCAGCATCACATACCACTTCTTTGAGCCTACCCTGACAGGCATTAGACAGATCCAGTCTCTTATCACTCCTGATCATGTCCCTTTATTCAGGGAACATTATGGAGGCATATTGGACATGATCATGGACCTGGATGCATCCTAGAGGAGCATGATCCATACTTGCTTGCAGTTTTATGATCCCCCTCTCAGATGCTTCACATTCCCTAATTTTCAGTTGGGACCTCTGCTAGATGAATTTTCCATGTTATTAGGAGTTCCTATCAGGAGAGGGATTCCTTTCAACCCTGAGATGGTTTCTCCCAAGAATGAGGACATAGCTAAGGCATTGCATTTGGAGCCTGTCCTCATTGATCAGAGCATGACCACCAAGGCTGGGGTTCCAGGCCTTCACCTAGATTTCCTGATCTCCCATGCCACCTTGCATGCTGCAGTAGGGAAATGGAATGTTGTCCGTGTACTCCTAGTACTCAGCATATATGGGGTTATCTTGTTTGCAAACGAGCCAAAGTTTGTAAGCAAGAATTCTATTCACCTATTCTTACTGAGAAACCCAGTGCCTACCTTGCTTGGAGACTTCTATTATTCGGTACACCAGAGGAATGAGAAGCAAAGGGGAAGATTGGTGAGATGCTGTGCTCCCCTCTATTACTGTTTGCTGCTAAGACACTTGCCAAAATCAGATACTTTCCTGAACCCTCATCAGCCAAGGATTTGGGCTAAGAGATTGATTGCCCTTACATCCGAAGACATCAGATGGTGCACTCAAAGCACCAAGGGCAAATACATCATTACTAGTTGTGGGCAATATCCTAATGTGTCTTTGATTGGAGTAAAAGGTTGCATCAATTACAACCCTTTACTTTTTAAGAGACAATTGGGGTATGCTTTGGTTCATCCTCCAAGAGGGCAAGATTTGACTGAAACCCTCTATTGTGAAATCCAGCACAACTCTGCTATTGTCAGATAGGCAGCCTGGGCCTGGGTCAACATTCAGACTAAGGGGACAACTATCCTTGGCAAGTGCAACAACATTGCTTCAGCACAGTATTTTGATTGGTCTCGTACCAGGGCACAGATCACCCGAATTCCATTCACCTTAGAAGATGTACCTGGACCTTCAATAGTGCAACCTGCAGTTACTGTCAGTTTGGAAGAATTTGAGAAACTGAAGGAAAGAAATACCCAGCTCTCTGAAGCCTTGAAGAAGACTCTCTAGGAGAGAAATGACAGCCGTCTAGATAATGAAAGGTTAGAGAAGCTCCGGATGGAGCACTTAACCAAGATTGAGAAGACGAATGACTACATCAGAAAGGCTAGAGCAGGGGAGTTAGTACTGAAGAATGTTGGAAAGGAAGCAAAGACTCAGAAGGCTAGGGCAGAGCATTATTTAGAAGAGTGTCAATCTAGGTGGATCAGGATCACTGAAGCCCATGCACATGAAGATCAATGGACTCAAGCTAAGATAGAGCAGTTGGAGGCTAGTGAGAAGAAGCATCAGGCAACTTTGTTAGTAGCACAGGAGATATCTGAATTGAAACTCCGAGCAGAGTTGAAGAGGTCAAAGGATCAGGATAAGAATAAGAAGTTGACCAGTGCCATTTCTACCAGGAACCTCCTAATCAGGACTATCACAGAGCACCCAGTGGGTCCAGTGACTGAGGCCCTCCTGAAGGAAGTCAGAGAAGATGACTTTGGATTGGATGTTTGATTTCCTTATACTTGTACTTTCCTTTTGTTTGTACTTTTGATTTTGTTGTTGTATTTTGACCCGCCATGGGAATGTTATTATAATCAAACTATGTATCTTCACTCTTTGTAATATATATGGTTTGTATTATTTTTTGTGGGCTTTATCTCTCTCTGCAACATCATCAACATTTCCTCGAGGTCTAGAAAGGTCAAAACCAAAGAACCAAACCGGATACCCTTGGGAGACAAATAGGCATCCTGCGTTGCATACTAAGATTTTCTTTGTTTTGTAGGTTTTTCTTTTGTCGTTTCTCACTTTGTTGTGGTTTCAGGAAACATTGCTCGCAGAAGAGTGTTCCCTGTCAACAGAATACACCGATACCCGACAAGAAACAACCTTCCGGGGCTATAGATGGATCAAGTTCAACAAGAATTGAATGAACTGAGGGCCCAGATGGCCAATGAAAGGGTTGAGATGAGAAATAAAATGACTCAATTCATGACAGTGATGACTGGTCTAGCTCAGAGCCAGGAAAGACTGAAGGAGTTGGTTGAGCGATAAACTCCTAAGGAACACCATCCAGGTACAGGAGGTACCAGTAACAACGATCACGTGCAGCCTCGCACTGATCCACCAGAGTTTGGAACTCATCTAAACCCAGACATCAATGCCATAAGAAATACCCAGGGTAACACTGCTAGAGGAAGGGTCTTGCTGGAAGATCCTCAAGAAGAACAATTTACAGTGGTTGGGGCTGGAGATGAAGTTTACGACCGTCGGTTAGATGAAATTGCAGAGAAGCTGAGGTCTCTTGAATCCCAAAAATCTCTAGGTTTTGATGTCATGGACCTGGGATTGGTGGAAGGGGTGAGAATTCCTCATAAGTTCAAACCCCCGTGTTTTGAAAGGTATAATGGCACATCCTGCCCACGCACCCATCTTCAGTCTTTCTTGGGGAGATTGAAAGCATACACGATGGGAACTTTGTTGTAATAAAACTATGTATCTTCACTCTTTGTAATATATATGGTTTGTATTATTCGTGGTGGGCTTTATTTCTCTCTGCAACATCATCAGCATTTCCTCGAGGTCTGGAAAGGTCAAAACTAAAGAACCAAACCGGATACCCTTGGAAGACAAATAGGCATCCTGCATTGCATACTAACATTTTCTTTGTTTTGTAGGTTTTGTTTGTTTGTTATTGTTTCTCACTTTGTTGTGGTTTCAGGAAACATTGCTCGCAAAAGAGTGTTCCCTGTCAACAGAATACACTGGTACCCAACGAGAAACAACCTTCCGGGGCTACAGATGGATTAAGTTCAACAAGAATTGAATGAAGTGAGGACCCAAATGGCCAATGAGAGGGTTGAGATGAGAAATCAAATGACTTAATTCATGACAGTGATGACTGGTCTAGCTCAGAGCCAGGAAAGACTAAGGGAGTTAGTTGAGCGACAAACTCCCGAAGAACACCATCCAGGTACAGGAGGTACCAGCAACAACGATCACGTGCACCCTCGCACTGATCCACCAGAGTTTGGACCTCATCTGAACCTAAATGTCAATGCCATAATAAAAACCTAGGGTAACACTGCTAGAGGAAGGGTCTTGCTGGAAGATCCTCAAGAAGAACAATTTACAGTGGTTGGGGCTGGAGACGAAGTTTACGACCGTCGGTTAGATGAAATTGCAGAGAAGCTGAGGTCTCTTGAATCCCAAAACTCTCTAGGTTTTGATGTCATGGACCTGGGATTGGTGGAAGGGGTGAGAATTCCTCATAAGTTCAAACCCCCGTGTTTTGAAAGGTATAATGGCACATCCTGCCCACGCACCCACCTTCAGTCTTTCTTGGGAATATTAAAAGCATACACCATGGACGAGAAGATGTGGATGTTTTACTTCGAGGATAGCTTAACAGGGGCATCCCGAGAATGGTACTCCCACTTGTCTAGAGCCATAGTAAGAAATTAGAAAGAGTTGGCAGAAGCTTTCATCCGTCAGTATCAATATAATCTGGACATGGCTCCAAACAAGACCCTTCTAATGGGAATGTCTTAGTCTTCCCGTGAAAGCTTTAGAGAGTATGCCCAAAGGTGGAGGCAACTAGCTGCTGCCGTTCAACCCCCGATGTCTGAAAGGGAGATGGCAAACATGTTCATGAATAATCTCCAGGGTACTTATATTGACAGATTGGCCACATTTTCTTCCACCAGCTTTGCAGATGTGGTGATAGCTGGGGAAAGAATAGAGAGCCTACTAAAGATGGGAAAGATCTCCGACAACGGTGCCAGTTTGAACAGTGCAAGGAGCCCATTTGTTGGGCCCCGTAGATCTGGAGAAACAAACTTTGTGTACATGGAAAGAGGGAGACCCCAATATCTGCCCAGATCAGTTGCTGCTGTTACTATCCCTACTCCACATCCTCAATATACTCAACAGCCACAGTTTCCTCAACAAAGATCTTACAACAACAATAACAACAATCAACAACAACGCCCTTTTCAGCAGCGACCATCTCAGATCAACAGGGTGATTGACCCTATACCAATGCCATATGCCACATTGATGCCACAACTCCTAAAGCTCAATCTTGTTGAGTTGAGGACATTGGCTCCACCTGATCCTCAGAATCTTCCAAGAAATTACGATGTCAACGCTAGGTGTGCTTTTCATTCTAATGCACCTGTTCATTCCATGGAAAAATGTAGGGCTCTGCATATGAAGGTCCATGATCTGGTAGATTCAAAGTCCCTGAACTTCGCACCACCTCCCAATGTCATGAAAACTCCTATGCCAAGCCACAATGGGCCAAGGAATAATGCTATAGAGGAAGGCTCACCCATGATTCTCATTGAAGATATTACAAGTATTCAGACACCTCTGGAAGAGGTTAAAGCCCAGCTTTTAAAATGCCAAGTGTTTCCAGGTTGTGAGGCCTGTTGTGAATCTTGCAAGCTTTCCGAGAACAGGTGTGCAAGCCTAAGGAATGGCATCAATGGCTTGATTAAAGAAGGCACTCTGCAAATAACAACAACAACTTCTACAACGCCAACAACTCCTTTGTCAATAACAAGTGATTCTTCTACAACTGCAACAACAATTGTTCCTACCGATTCATCTACAACTTCAGCAACCATTTCTTCCTTTGCTTCAACAAACAACGGTTCCATTTCATCTCCTTCTACAACTTCAGCAACCACCAACAATGATGTCTCCACAGTTACTATTTATTATGACCCGACAATGGTCCCGAACTCCAGCAACTTTCAACAATCTCAACAAAAGTTTCAGCAACAATCAAGTTTCAATGCATCACAACCAACATCCACCAGAAGTCCTGTCACCATCTTTTATGATCCACAGACCATAACAGTTCCAACCTCCGCTGCAGTAAGCCCAGTCACCATCACGGTGCCAGGGCCAATTCCATATGATAAAGATAATGTTGTACCATGGCATTATGGTGCTGACCTTTACAACAACGGAGAAAAAGTCCTTCTTGATTCTTCAGTTCCTACTCCCCAAGTGGATAATGTCGGGGGAGGCGGAGGCTTCACCCGAAGAGGACGTCTCTTTGTGTCACAAGCTCCAAGAACTGGTACTGAGGCAGAGGCTACTGCCAAAGCCAAAGGAAAAAGTGTGATACCAGAAGAATCTGCACCAAAAGAGACTCATAAACCATCCTTTGATCAGGATGTGGATGAATTTATGAGGATAATTAAAAGAAGTGACTACAAAGTTGTGGATCAACTCCACCAGACTCCTTCTAAGATCTCCATCTTATCCCTGCTATTGTGTTCTGAAGCTCATCGGGATGCACTACTCAAAGTTCTACACGCTGCCTATGTGCCAGAAGAGATCACAGTGAATTAGCTTGAGATGGTGGTGTCCAATGTTTATACTAGACATGGGCTAGGTTTCACCAATGCTTACTTGATAACGGAAGGACATCACCACAAAAAGGCTTTACACATCACCTCGTGTCGCTCCCACCAAATGACACCTGGTCAGAAGGGGTACAGACGCGAACGGTCGACGAAAGGAGAATGAATGAATAGAGTCGCCAGCTAGGAATTTTTATCCCGAAGGAAAGGTAATGCTGCATAAACCTAGAAAGATATGGATAAGACGGTTGCGAACCAGAGAAATTGAGAAAGGGGGTTGGTTACAACCTGGGAAGGTATTAGCACCCAGATTGTCCGTCGTACTCGACGGGATCCACGCTTGAAAGATTTGTGTTTTAAAGGGGTAGTGTCAGTGCAATTTGTGTATCAAAGCTGGAAAGAATGCAAGTGTCAGTGCTAAAAGAAATGTGAAGTGTATAAAAGAAGTGTCAGTGTAAGAACAAGAGTGAAATGCTCAAGACTATGAGGCTTAAAAAAACAATGCTGGAAGAGGAGGGAATATACAGAGACTTTTGTTCGATAACTGTTAAGTTATGCCTACGTATCCTCTCGTGCAATGAGGAATTCAGAACACCGTAGTTCGACCCAAAGAGACTGAAAGATGAATTGACTTGTGAACTGCTTGCTTGCCTATGCTCAAGTGTATGACCTGTCTGGCTTAGGTGCAAACTGTCTTGCATTAGACGGAAGAAGCAAGTTCTCATTTATGAGTGAAGATGATGAGAAAAGAATCCCGAAGGAGACGATTATTGTTTGTTTTTGTGCTTTCAGTCTTTTATTGCTTTTGGAATTTGTCATAGGAAAATGAGCTTAAGCCTAAACCAATGGGTTAGTAAACTCATCACATCTTCCCTCTGATTAGGGGTAATGAGAATACCTTAAGTATGAAGTAAACACCTCACACTTAATCACCATGATGTAGGATCAAGATCATTAACCTATTTGCATTTATTTAGATGTTTTTGTTGTTTTTGTTTAGTGTTAAGTAATGAGATTAAGCCATAATCAAAGATTTATTGGACTCATTACACCATCCTAATAGAAGGATAATAGATGAGAACATTTAAGCTGAGAAAGACTTCTCAACTTAATCCATGATTAGGGATTAACCTCATGACAAAACAAAGCCTTTATTAGATGGATTTTAGTTAAAGATAAGATTAAGAAATGATTTTTTTGGGTTTGTAAGACAACTTGAGGGGGACTTGTCCATTAACACTAGGGTTAGTCCTTCTTAACCAATTAAGGAAGAATTAGAACCCTAATGTAAGGCCCAAGTTACAAGCTTGATGTCTTAGTGATTATTAGGTGAATTGAATAAAGGATTTAAACACATTAATGGTTTAATACTTAGGATTAAAGTTATACACTCCATCCTAATAGAAGGATGCAGGCATTAGCTTAATCACAAAGCCTTAAAACCTTTAGGGTTTAGTCCTGGATTATGGGATGAGAAGAGAAGACTCAAAGATGACACAAAGGTAAAATCTAAATGGGGGGACTAATCAAACCCTAATTGTTATCATACTTGGAGATCCTAGGGTTTATGAGGCTTAAGAGAGAAAGAATCTTCAGAGAAACCACCAGGAAGGAAGCAGATGAAAGGAGCAAGAAGCAAAGAGAAGCAAAACAACATGCTTCACTTAAGAAGACAAGTTGCTTAAAGAAAGAAGGTAAGAGATAAACATGAATGAGCAAGCCCACTCTAATACACAAGATAAATGCAGCAAAGATGCAAGAGAGATAAGAAGATATTGTGAGAAGTGAAGGCAAATTCACTTCTCAAAACAACTTACCACCTGAAAAGTTAGCAAAAGAAAAGGAATGCAATGCAAATGAGATGAGATGACATGATGCAAACCAAAGTCAGAATCATTTACATGATGTTAATGATGCTAAGAGATGATACAAACATGAGGCAAGGCATGAGAATGATCATACAAGGCAATGAATGCAGATGAAGCATGCTTTGAACCATGAATGTACATGAAAAATTATGACATGTAATGGACATATAACATGGCAAATGAAAGATGCAATGATCAAACAAGGTTCTAATATGTATTAAGATGTATTATGAATCATATGGAGGCACAAAATGTCATGGCAAGCCAATGGATGCAAGCAAATGAGAAATGGATGCAAAGGAAGGCACAAATTAGGGTTACATGCAACATGCAAAGCAAGAATCCAAAACCAGAAGAAAATGACATGATAAAAATTTGAAAATGCAATCAAAGATACCCTAAACCTATACAAACTCACTGCCCAAAGGAGGGGATCCAACTCTTAACCTAATGAAAGTTATGAATTTCCTAAGATTGCTATGGTTTTAAGGTACCTTGTCAAGAAAAATGCTAAACAAATTGAAAATAAAAATATCAAAACAAACCAATTTTATCCTACAAACTACAAGCTATGAAGAGTACAATTCAAGAAGAATCATCATCCAACTCTCAATGGTTAGGCAGAAAGAAATTTTTGAAGTTTGACACAAAATATTGCCTTGAAATGAAATTAAATCCAATGAAAATGATCAAAAGGCATCAAGAACAAAAAAGAAATTTGGTTTGAGAGTTGGACAATGTTTCTAAATGTTTCTAAATGCAATTTGAATTTTTTTGTGATTTTTAAATACCTAAATGAATTTTTAATTAATTAATTTCCATTAATTAATTAAAAATAAACATTTAAATAATTTAAAAATAATATTCAGTGCAAAAAATACAAATAAAAATATTTTTGGGTTTTAAAAATTAATGAAACCCTTGACAAAAAATTTCATAATTTTTAAAGGCATTTTGCTATTTTAAATAAAATGTGGAAATAAATACAATTTAAATGAATTAAAAATACGAATTTATGAAAGTAATCCAATCCAGTGGCTGAGATTCAAATAAAATGGGAGGGAGTTGACCAGCGCGCGCATCTGGATGGCTGAGATTCAACCTACACTAATTATGTCATTAACTCTAATCACTCTCAGGTGACCGGAACAGTGTTCCGGTCATCTTCTCCGGCCAGTCTCTTTCTCAATCTCACTCAAAACGCATCAAAACCTCACAAAACTCTCCAGAATCAACCTATGAACATCACTAAACATAAACCCTACAACAAACAACATTTATTTTTCGTGAATTAAAGGAAACAAGCAAAAACATTTTCACGGGCAAACTTTCAGAACATCACAACATGCTTGTTTCTGGCTCATTTTCAAAAATAAATAGATCCCCACGATCAGGGCAACATATAGAACAACATTATAACAAGAAATCAAAGTTCTGGAAAATTTGTTCATCATGTTACCTGAGATTGAGCTTTCAGTCCAGGAGCTTTCTGCTTGCCTCTTTGCTTTAAAATGGTCCCAATGATCCTCTTGATGAAGTTATGAAGCTTGGTTGGAGTTTAGAATGGCTGATTTGTGAGTTTGATCAAGTTCTGTTCAGGGAGGTGAAGGAATCGTGTTTCAGTTTCAGGGTATTTCAGGGCAAGGTGAAAGGTCAGGGATGATCAGTGAGACATGCTGAGATGTTCTATGGAGTTTGTTTTTATGTTTGATGCTTGTGTGATGTGTTTCGAACGAAAATGCATAAGAGGGCAAAGCTTGGAGCTATGGCTTGGAGAGTGTTTCAGGATTGTGTGTGTTGTGCTTCTTGTTGCTTTTTGTCCACTTATCACATTGTGATAGGTCTGTGGAGTTGGTGTGGCACAGGCTGATTGGTATGGGGTTTTTGCAAAAAAGTCAAGTCTAGGTGTAAGAGAGGTATGGGTCAATGGTAGGCCAAGGACAAAGGGGTGTCCTGCGCAGCAAGGAATGAGGAGAGCCATGGGATCAGTCTTGAAGCCAATTAGCAAGTGGATTAGGGTTTGTATGATGTTTTGCAACTTTGTTCAACTTTGGCCCTTTTGAAGTTTCTTGATCCATAAGTCATGAAAATGGGCAAACTCTTGGTGCATTCTGAATTTTAGGCATTGCTCTATATTTGTACAAAGATTAGAAGTCACTTTGAGGTCTCATTTTACCTTGGCAAGGGGTTTTGCAACTTTGCCTCTTTGGTACATAACTTGAAATTATGTGATTTTGTCCAACTTTGACAAGCCATAACTTTTGATCCAAAATGAATTATAATGAGTTCTTGTACTTTTTGAAAAGGGAATGATCCATTCTACAACTTTCATGACCAAAGTTTTCTCATTTGAAGCATTTTTGAATTAAAAAGCAAGGGTTGAAAAAGTTTCCCAAAATGGCAAGTTTCCATTACAAGTCATTTTCCCAAAAAGGCAACTTTGCAAATGGCTTGAAATTCTTCAATTTTGTGAACTTCTAACATCTTCTATAACCAAATAAATATCATACACAATCAAAATGATGAAGAACACCTTTTGGTTGGGTCATTGGGGGCCTCAGATGCCCTGATTTTGCACTGACTTGCTCAAGAAGTCAACTCTTGATTAGATGCTTTCCCCATGGAATTTCTTCATGAAAATTGATGCGCATGATCCCTATACCATATAGAGACCAATAGAAACAAGAATGACCAAAAAATTTGGATTTATGGCCTCTGAAACCAAAACCCTAATTCTAGGTCATCTGTGTAGTTAAACCTGGCTCTGCTTCCATGCCTTTCTCAGTTCTTGTGATTCTTTGACTTCCTTGACTTTGTGGGGATATAATATGATGCTTGAACATACATGGACCCCTTTGAAGTGATTGATGACCTTTAGAGTGGCTCAAATGGCTCAGGATGGCTCAGGTCACAAACCCTAAATGCAGATGACTTAGAAGCAATGCAGTGAAGCAAAAATGTGGTATGGGATGCTATGATTGAATTTATTCACATGAAAAGATCACAAGCCAAGGTATGAATGGGTGAGGGAAAATTTGGGGTGTTTACACCTTGGAGTGTAAAGGGGTTGTGCTCTCTCATGTTCTTGTTGACACTGGGTCTTCACTCAATGTCTTGCCAAAGAAAGCTCTTGTCAAGCTCGAATATGATGGAATAGCTCTCCGACCGAGCAATCTTGTGGTCAGGGATTTTGATGGCTCCAAAAGATCTGTTCTTGGAGAGGTGGAGCTTCCAGTGCTAATCGGTCCGCAAGTCTTTAAGACTACTTTCTATGTGATGGACATTCAGCCGGCCTACAACTGTCTGTTGGGTCGACCATGGATTCACGCTGCAGACGCAGTAACGTCGACCCTTCACCAGAAATTGAAATATGAGTGGGAATGGCAGATTATCACCATCTGTAGTGAAGAGGACATATTTGTTAGCCATATGGCTACATACAAGTATATTGAGATGGATGGCGAAATCCATGAAACTATGAGCCAAGGGTTCGAGGCCTTGAACATCAATGAGGCGATGACTGAAGTATTTGCTGCATCCCAGGAGGATAGGATGGGTACTTCAATTGTCTCCTATCAGCAAGCCTGAAAGGTTGTTGAAGATGGTAATGCCCAAGGCTGGGGCAAGTTGCTGCCAATGGCAAAGAAGGAGGACATATTTGGTTTGGGTTACAAACCATTCCGACAAGATCAACCAGAGGCTGCAAAGGAGCCCAAGTTCATCAGTGGGGGGATGCTTACCCCAGATGCTATTAACAACCTGGAAGACGAGGCGGAAAGGGACCTCAACCTGGAGAACTGGATACGTCCAAGGATCCCGGGGCACCAAGTCCTTAACTGGTCTTTGTCGCTCCCGATAAATGGAACCGGGCCAAATAGGGTACAGACGCGAACGGTCGGCGAAAGGGACAATGAGAACACACAGCCGCGAACTCACTGGAGATGAATAGATTCGCCAGCTAGGCATTTTTATCCCGGAGGAAAGGCAATGCTGCATAGACCTAGAAAAAGATGGATAAGACGGTTGCGAACCAGAGAGACTGGGAAAGGGGGTTGGTTACAACCTGGGAAGGTATTAACACCCAGATTGTCCGCCGTACTCGACGGGATCCACGCTTAAAAAGATTTGTGTTTTAAAGGGGTAGTGTCAGTGCAATCTGTGTGTAAAAAGAGCTGGAAAGATGTACAGGTGTCAGTGTAAAAGAAGTGCAAAGTGTGATATATACAGTGTCAGTGTAAGGATAAGAGTGAAATGCTCATGATAATGAGGCTAAGAGAATGATGCTGAAAGAGGGGGAATATACAGAGACTTTTGTTCGATAACTGTTAAGTTATGCCTACGTATCCTCTCGTGCAATGAGGAAGTCAGAACACCGTAGTTCGACCCAAAGAGACTGAAAGGTGAATTGACTTGTGAACTGCTTACTTGTTTATGCTCAAGTGTATGACCTGTCTGGCTCAGGTGCAAACTGTCTTGAATTAGACGGAAGAAGCAAGTTCTCGGTTGTGAGTGAATGAGATGAGAAAAGAATCCCGGAGGAGACGATTATTGTTTGTTTTTGTGTTTTCAGTCTTTTATTGCTTTTGAAAGTTTGTCATAAGTTAATGAGCTTGAGCCTAAACCAATGGATTTAGTAAACTCATCACATCTTCCCTCTGATTAGGGGTAATGAGAATACCTTAAGTGTGAAGTCAGATTCTCACACTTAATCACCTTTTGATGTAGGATTAAGATCATTAACCTACTTGTGATTATTTAGATGTTTTTGGTGTTTTTGTTTAGTGTTGAGTAATGAGGTTAAGCCATAATCAAGGATTAAACAGACTCATTACACCATCCTAAGAGAAGGATAATAGATGAGAATGTTTAAGCTGAGGAAAACTCCTCAACTTAATCCATGATTAGGGATTAAGCTCATGACAAAACAAGCCCTTTGATTAAGTGGATTTTATTTAATGGTATGATTATGAAGTGGATTTTATGATTTGTAAGAAGAACAAGAATGTAAGAAGAACAAGAAAGTAAGAAGAACAAGAATGAGCAAGCTCAATCTCATACACAAACAAAAATGCAGCAAGGATGCATAAAAGAGATGAAGAGAAGTTATGAGAAGTGAAGGCAAATTCACTTCTCAAAGCCACTTACCACCTAAAAAGTTAGAAAAGAAAATGCAATGCAATGCAAAATGAGATGAGATGGTATGATGAAAAACAAAACCAGAAGCACATACATGAGATGATAGTGATGCTATGAGATGCTACAAACATGAGGCAGCACATGGAAATGATCATACAAGTTTATGAATGCAAATGAAGCAAGTTAGGAACCATGAAAACACATGAAAAGTTATGAAGTGCACATGACATACAACATGGCAAATACATGATGCAATGATCAAACATGTTTTCTATATGTCTTATGATGTCAAATGAATCACATGGAAGCATGGAATGTCATGGCAAGTCATGTTATGCAAGAGAATGCAAGATGGATGCATATGGAAGCCCAAATTAGGGTGTATGAACCAAACATCAAACAAAAGTCAAAATCAGAAGCAAACCCTAAGACAAAAAAATGGAAAATGCCACACAAAGGACCCCTAATCCTATACTAAACCAATTCCCAAAGGAGAGGTCTCAACTCTTAACCAATCTCAAGTTATGATTTTCACAAGTTTTTAGGGTTTTTAGGGTTTCCAAACAAAAGAAATGTCAAACAATTTGAAAATGCAAGATCAAATCATGGCCATTTTATCTCAAAAACTACATGCTAAACATAATGCAATGCAAGAAGAATCCATATCCAACTCCTCATGAATAGGCAGAAATGATTTTTTGAACCTTGGATCAAAATAATGCACAAAAATGATTTTAATTCAATGAAAAATTCTCAAAATGCATCAAGATCAAAAAATAAATTTGGTTTGGAGGTTGGACAATGTTTCTAAATGTCTTAGAACATTTCATGAATTTTTTGGTGATTTTTAGATACTTAAAAGTATTTTTAATAAATTAATTCTCATTAATCAATTAAAAATAATCTTTTAATTATTTAAAAATACATTTTAAATGCTAAAAATGAAAATAAAAATATTTTTGTGTCATAAAAATTAATAAAACTCTTGAGAAAAAGTTTCATAATTTTTAAGACATTTTTGCTATTTTAAATAAATTATGCAAAACAAATGAGAAAAATATGAAAATAAATGAATTAAAGAGAAGTCAGCTGATCCAAGGGCTTGAATTCAAAGTCACACGCGCGGGAGTTGACTGCGCGCCACATCCTACGGCTCAAATTCAAAAAAGACTAATTAATGCTTAAACCCTAATTGCGCCGTTAAACACTTTCAGATGACCGGAACAGTGTTCCGGTCATCTTCTCCGTTCACCCCAAACCTCAAACTCACTCCATACGTTATGAAAATGAAATCTAATTGAACAGAAATGTTTCCCACTCACTCACGAATCATAACCCTCACTCAAAACAAATTTATTTTTCCAGGAAAGGCTGAATCGAAGCAAACAAGAACTAGGGCAAAAAAGTTTCAGAGATCAATTAAATTCTCATTTCATCACCATTTTCAAAACTAAAGGCACCAGGACAATCAATGAAGCATAGAGAACAAGTTTAGAACATAAAAAATGATTTCTGGAAAAATATTTCTTGAGCTACCTGAGATTCGAAGCTTTCACTCCAGCAACTTTCAGACCTCCCCTCCTTGTGAAATCCACCCCTTATGACCTCTTGATGATGCTTGAATGCTTTGGAGAAGTTTATGCTGGCTAGATGAAGAGTTTGAACAGCTTCTGCTCAAGCTCAGTTGAAAATGGCAATGGTGATACAGGCAGTTTTTGGCAATGGTGAAGGGTTGTTTGTGGTCAGGATGATGAGTGGAGAAGGTTTGTAGAATTTGTTTGAGTGTTTGTGAGTTGTGGAGTGAGTTTCGAATGAAACTGCAAGTTGGAGTGAAAATGGAGAAGCAATGTTTTTGTTTGATTCAGGCTTGGTTCTTTGTTGGTTTAGGCTTGATGGAGTATGGTGAGATGATGTGAGAAAATGGTTTGAATGTTTGTGTGCTGGGCAGAGAGATTCGAAGAGAAATGCAAATGGGGTGAGTTTTGTGTATGGTGTGTTGTGATCTGTTTCAGCCTTGCTTCCTCATATGTTTTGCTTGCTAAAGGATAGTATAAACAATTCCAAGTGGCCAGAGGATGTGACATGGCCTGCTGTGATTGGGATGTTTGCTTTTGCCAAAAGTCAACTTTTTGTAAGGAAAGCATGGGCTTGGTTCTAGGCTTGGTACCATGGCTAGGGCTGGCGCAGCATGGTGTGTATGTGATGCTAGGAAAGTTCAGCAACCAATGTGACAAGTGGGTGAAGTGTCATGAGTGATTTTGCAAGTTGGCTCCTTTTGAAACTTCATGAAAAAGTCTTGTTATACAAACCATGATCATGAGAAACTTTGGTCCAATTCTGATTTTTAGAACTCATGTGATGTTTGTACATTGGTTTGAAGTGAACTAGAAGTTACAAATGGCCTTGGTTCATGATTTTGCAAATTTCTCATTTGGTGCACATCTTGAAAATAAGTGATTTTTGCCAACTTTGTCACACCATAAATTTTGATCCAAAATGAATTAGGTCATGTTCTTGTACTTTTTGAAAAGGGAAAAATGTATTCTACAACTTTCATGACCAAGGTTTTCTCATTTGAAGCATTTTTGGATCAAGAATCAAGGCTTGAAAAATGGCACAAAATGACATATTCTTGAAAAGTCAACCATGCCCAAAAAGTCAACTTTGCAAAATCTTCAAATTCTTGATTTTTGTGAACTTCAAACTTCTTCCATGATCAAATAAAGATCATATACACTCAAATTGATGAAGAATGCCCATTGGTTGGGTCATTGGGGGCCTCAGATGCCCTGATTTTGCACTGACTTGTCTGAAAAGTCAACCCTTGATCAGATGACTTCCCCATGGAATTTCTTCATGAAAATTGATATGCACACTCCCTATACCATATAGAGACCAATGGAAACAAGAATGACCAAAAAAATTGGAGTTATGGCCTCTGAAACCAAAACCCTAATTTTAGGTCAACTGTGCAGTCAAACTTGGCTCTGCATCCACACTAATCCCAGTTCTTGTGATTCTTTTGCATTCTTGACTTTGAGAGGATGTGATATGATATAAGAACACTCATAGACCCCTTTGAAGTGAATGATGGCCTTTGGAGTGGCTCAGGAGGCTCTTGGATTGCTCAGATCACAAACCCTAGGTGCAGATGACTTAGAATCTATGCAGTGAATCAAAAATGAGATATGAGATGATATGATTGTATTTATGCATATGAAATGATCACAAGCCATGGTGTGAATGGGTGAGGGCAAATTTGGGGTGTTTACAGCTGCCCCTATTCAATCATGAGTTAGCTGTGCAGGATGTAAGCGACGGCTTAACAGGCAAACAAGATAACTTGTGGTTGAATACCAAAGACAGTCCAAAATTTGCACTCACAGAATGAAGAAGAAAATGGATATAGATTGTAAAAGGGAAATAAAGTATATTATAAAGTATAGGCGACGGAGGACGACCGTCGAGCAGAGGACGACTGCTGGGTAAAGAGCAATGACGGGGACAACCGACATGCTGGGGAAAAAGCGGGAAATAAAGCGATGACGGGGACGACCGACATGCTGGGGATAAAAGGTAAAGCCAAGACGGGGACGGCCGACTAGCTGGGAAAAAATAAGAAATTATGATGGGGACGGCCATCAAGATAAAGTTGTAAAATTCTCTGGGGGTTAATGAAACATGACGGGGACGGCCATCAAGTTCATAAAGCAAGGTAACCGACGATGGGGACGGCCATCGGGCTAAAAGAAAAGGAAAAGGGACCACGACGGGGACGGCCATCGGGTTAAAGAATAAATGAAATAAACAGATGATGGGGTACGGCCATCAAAGGTGAAGGACGATCACCTAGCAGGGGACGGCTGCTCTGTTGGGGAATAAAGGAATTATGATGGGGACGACCATCAAAGGTGGAGGACGACCACCTAGCAGGGGACGGCTGCTAAAAATATCAACGATGGGGACGACCATCAAGATAAAGTTGTAAAATTCTCTGGGGGTTAATGAAACATGACGGGGACGGCCATCAAGTTCATAAAGCAAGGTAACCGACGATGGGGACGGCCATCGGGCTAAAAGAAAAGGAAAAGGGACCACGACGGGGACGGCCATCGGGTTAAAGAATAAATGAAATAAACAGATGATGGGGTACGGCCATCAAAGGTGAAGGACGATCACCTAGCAGGGGACGGCTGCTCTGTTGGGGAATAAAGGAATTATGATGGGGACGACCATCAAAGGTGGAGGACGACCACCTAGCAGGGGACGGCTGCTAAAAATATCAACGATGGGGACGGCCATAGGATGAGCATGATGGAGGACGACCATCAAGAGGTGGAGGACGACCACCTAGCAGGGGACGGCTGCTCTCAAGGTTTATCATAACACAGGACGAGTGTCAGATAAGAAGGAAAATTTGATTTGTTGGCGATCTACTGGGGAGTAGTAAACACGGACGAGTGTTTATATCCAAGAAACAAAAGGTATAAGTGTTTGGTATTGTGTATGCGGACGAGCATCCCTAAGACTACGATACGGACGAGTATCGGGTAGAAACAAACTGACACGTGCTCAGAGATGATGATACGGACGAGTATCAACTGATTAACAAGGAACACGGACGAGTGTTGAATCTGAAGGGACTTCTTTGGGGAATAGTAGACACAGGCGAGTATCTATATTCAAAAAGACAAAAGTGTTTGACACAGTGTATGGATTAAAGATGCGGACGAGCATCCTTAAGACTATGATACGGACGAGTACCACGTTGAAACAAACTCTAGACGCATGCTCTGAGATGATGGTATGGACGAGTACCAACGGGTTAACAAAGAGCAAGGACTAGTGTTGAATCTGTGGGGATATAAGAGTGATATAAACAAGATACGGACAAGTATCTGAGTAGTATGAGTAGTTAACTGCTGGGGAGAGCGAGTGTCAAAAGGAGAAGAGTGTAATATGAACAAGTATATGGGCTGTAAAAGTGTAGATGACTGTGCTGGGGATATGACACGGACGAGTGTCGAGAAAGTGTATACAGGAAGACCTGTGAGTGCAAAGAGAAAGTCTTGGTTTTCTTGCTGGGGGTATGACACGGACGGGTGTCAAAGGGAGTATCTGTAATACGGGTGATCTTGTTCGTAAAGAGTGTTCGGGCGATTTTACTGGGGAATAGATGGCACGGACGGGTGTCAAAAATGAGTATATACTGGTGTTTGTGGATTGTGAGGCAGCTGCTTTTGCTGGGGACTCCGGTGGGGATTTTTCTATACATTGATGAACCGTCATCATTCACAAGTGTTTGATTCATAACATGGCTTATGATTATGCTATATGCTTGATTTTTGCCGTAATGCTCCGTGTTAAAACGGAATGCTACGCTTTGTGGGTGAATATGATGCGAATGCTATGATTGCAGAGATACCAAACCGGGATCCGGGTCCCGTTGCCGCAAAGATCTACGATCGATCTGTTTGAAGTAGACATCCCAGCTGGGGGTGAGATCATTGATAGATATGACGAGATGCTATCTGCTTGGGGATTCGGGTCAATGAGAGACCTATTCTAATAAATGAGGGACTCAGCTGGGGTTTGTAGAAGCTTTCTTTACTCTGTTGTGATTTCTTCGTGCGCTGCTCTTCTGGATAGAGGCTGGAACTCTGTGGGGAGATAGCTTTTTGACTTTTGTGCTCGGCCGAGGGCGAGATGGCAGCTCGGCTGGGGAGAAAGAGAGGAATCACTGAAAAACCTCCCTAAGGATTCTATTGAAGAGGATCCCTGACTCAGCCGGGGATATAGGTGCCTTCTGTGATGCCTGGAAACTCTGATGGGGATAAGCAACAAATGGCAACCCAGCTGGGGGGGCATGAAAGGCAACTCAGCTGGGGGAGAGAGCACTTCGGGTGCTAAAATTGAGTGTTGATTTGCCAGCTTGCTGGGATGAAGCTTACATGCCCCAAGTTGCATTCTGGATACCTGCAATCCTGAAAAAGATAGAGAAACGCACAAGGTAATCCCGAGGTATCCCTTACTGGATTCCGTCATAGGAATTTAGATACTTCTGAGAGTAAGCATATTTCCTGCAAGCATGTTTTTATTTGAAGATAAACATCTGTATCCTTATGCAATCAGTTTTTTCTTTTAAGACATCAGACATTTTTGCAAATAAAATGTACAAAACGAGACATGACTGCAAATCTGATTTTATTAATTCGTATGCCCTGAATTGGCGAGATACAGTCAAAGAAACAAATCCCCTGAAATGAGGAAATTGTTACAGATTGAGAAACAAAATATCGGCAGTGTTGATGACGCTTTAAGGAGCTTCCTCTTCGCTATGACCCGTATGACTTTTGACGTTCTTCTCATCTTGCTTTTTGAAGAATGTTGATTCTGATTGAGGCTTGATCCTTTCGAAGCTTACCAAGTAGTAGGTGATATAGACGAATTCAGAATGCAGTTGTTCGCTTATTCCCTTATTTTGCATGGATCGCCCTTTCGGGTTTTCGATCCATCGGGATACCCATTTTTGCCTGAGCTGTCCAATGCAGCTTTTCAACTCAGCGGGTGTACATTTTTTCATTTACTTTCCCTTATTTTTGCCCGAGTCTTTTATTCTGTTTTTGACTCGCCGGGATGCCCTATTTTTGCCTGGACTTACATTCTATTTTTATGTCCAGCGGGTCATTTTTATGCGAAGTATTTTTTAACTGCATCTGAATTCACAGGGGATGGGAAGTCTTCACCATCCATGGTGCTGAGCATGAGTGCTCCACCTGAGAAAACTTTCTTTACTACAAATGGTCCTTCATAGTTTGGAGTCCACTTGCCCCTGTGGTCTGTATGAGGAGGGAGGATTCTTTTCAGCATAAGATCTCCCACTTGGTACTCTCGGTGCCTGACTTTATGATCGAAGGCCTTCTTCATTCTTTTCTGATATAACTGCCCATGACAGATTGCAGCCAATCTTTTCTCTTCGATCAGACTCAGTTGCTCGTATCGGGCCCTAACCCATTCTGCTTCGTTCAGTTTAACATCCATTAGTACCCGCAGAGAGGGTAATTCAACTTCAACAGGTAGGACTGCTTCCATACCATAAACAAGCTGATACGGTGTTGCCCCAGTGGATGTCCTGATTGACGTGCGGTACCCATGCAAGGCAAACGGTAGCATTTCATGCCAATCTTTGTAAGTGACTACCATCTTCTGCACAATCTTCTTGATATTTTTATTTGCTGCCTCAACAGCGCCGTTCATCTTTGGCCTGTAAGGAGAAGAATTGTGATGTTGGATCTTGAAGTCCCGGCACAGCTCTGCCATCATTTTGTTATTCAAGTTGGAACCATTATCAGTAATGATTCGCTCGGGCACTCCATATCGACAGATGATATCTCTCTTTAGAAATCTGGCTACCACTTGTCTTGTGACATTTGCATATGAGGCTGCTTCAACCCACTTGGTGAAATAGTCAATGGCGACTAGGATGAATCTGTGGCCATTTGAAGCAGTTGGCTCAATCTTGCCAATCATATCAATGCCCCACATGGCAAAGGGCCATGGCGAAGACATGATGTTCAGAGGATTGGGAGGCACATGCACCTTATCCGCATAAATCTGACATTTATGACATTTTCTGGCATAGGCACAACAGTCGGCATCCATTGTGATCCAATAATACCCTGATCTTAGCAATTTCTTAGCCATGGCATGCCCTCCAGCATGGGTACCAAAGGATCCTTCGTGCACTTCATGCATTAACAAGTCTGCTTCTGTTCTACCAACGCATCTGAGGAGTACCATATCAAAGTTCCTTTTGTATAAAGACCCATCAGTGTTCAGAAAGAAACTACTAGCGAGCCTTCTCAAAGTCTTCTTATCATTGGAAGATGCCCCAGGTGGGTATGTTTGATCCTCCAAGAAGCATTTAATGTCATGGAACCAAGGCTTATCATCTTTAACAACATCTGCTGCGAACACATATGCTGGTCTGTCAAGTCTGGACACTGAGATCTGAGGTATGAAGTTGGCAGCTTGAACTTTGATCATGGATGAAATGGTAGCCAGAGCATCTGCAAACTGATTCTTGTCCCGAGGGATATACTCAAGCTTGACTGTTGTGAAGAAAGTCAATAACCTCCTTGTATAATCCCTGTAAGGTATCAGATGATCCTGGTGGGTGTACCATTTGCCGTTGGTTTGATTGACTACCAAAGCTGAATCTCCAAATACGGTTAGTGTCTTGATCCTGAGGTCAATGGCTTCCTCAAGACCCATAATGCAAGCTTCGTATTCAGCTTCGTTGTTAGTGCAGTTGAAAGTGAGTTTTGCCGAGAAAGGCATGTGAACTCCCTTAGGTGTAATGAGTACTGCACCAACACCACGACCATTCATGTTAACAGCCCCATCAAACATCATAGTCCATTCTTCTTCCGGGTCAGGCCCTTCAGTGTGAATAGGCTCTTCATGATCTTTTTCTTTTATGAACATGATGTCTTCATCAGGGAAGTCAAATCTCATAGGCTGGTAATCATCAATGGGTTGCTCAGCAAGATATTCAGATAGTACACTGCCCTTGATGGCTTTCTGAGATGTGTACTGGATGTCATATTCTGTGAGAATCATCTGCCATCTTGCAACCCGTCCGGTAAGAGCTGGCTTCTCAAATATGTACTTGACTGGGTCCATTTTTGAGATCAATAAAGTAGTGTGGGTCAACATATACTGTCTCAGTCGGCGAGCAGCCCACGCTAAAGCACAGCAAGTTTTCTCGAGCAGTGAATAACGTTGTTCACAGTCGGTAAACTTTTTGCTTAGGTAGTATATTGCATACTGTTTTCGACCAGACTCGTCATGCTGGCCCAACACACACCCCATTGACTCTTCTAATACTGTCAAGTACATGATTAGAGGTCTTCCTTCAACTGGAGGCATAAGGATTGGAGGTTCTTGTAAGTATTCTTTGATCTTGTCAAAAGCCTTCTAGCAGTCTTCATTCCACCTGACCGTCTGTTCTTTTCTTAACAACTTGAACAAGGGTTCACAGGTTGCCGTAAGGTGAGATATGAACCTTGAGATGTAGTTCAATCGACCTAAGAACCCTCGAACTTCTTTCTCTGTCCTCGGTGCAGGCATCTCCTGGATGGCTTTGACTTTATCAGGGTCAACTTCAATCCCTTTCTCGCTTACAATAAAACCCAGCAACTTACCAGATCGCACCCCGAGTGTGCACTTGTTGGGGTTCAACTTCAGTTGATACTTCCTCAGACGCTTGAATAGCTTCAGCAGATCTACCAGGTGGTCTTCTTCAGTGAGGGACTTGGCGATCATGTCATCCACATAACATTCTATTTCTTTATGGATCATATCGTGGAATAACGTTACCATAGCCCGTTGATATGTTGCACCAGCATTCTTCAGTCCGAATGGCATCACTTTGTAACAGAACGTGCCCCAAGGTGTGATGAAGGTTGTCTTCTCCATGTCTTCAGGTGACATTTTAATCTGATTGTATCCTGAAAATCCGTCCATGAAGGAGAATACCGAGAACTGAGCCGTGTTATCCACCAATACGTCAATGTGAGGTAATGGGAAATCATCTTTCGGGCTGGCTCTGTTCAGATCCCGGTAGTCAACACACATTCTTACCTTACCGTCTTTCTTAGGCACAGGTACTATATTAGCAACCCACGGCGGATAGCTAGTTACAGCAAGGAACCCGGCGTCCCATTGCTTTTGTACCTCCTCCTTGATTTTCATAGCCATGTCTGGGCGAGTACGGCGTAGTTTCTGTTTAACTGGCGGGCATTCTTCTCTCAAAGGCAGCTTGTGCACAACAATATCGGTATCCAACCCTGGCATATCTTGATACGACCAAGCAAACACGTCCACATATTCTCGAAGCAGATCAATCAGTTGTCTCTTCACTGAGTCTTGCAGGCAGGCCCCGATTTTAACCTCTTTCACGTCTTCATCTGTACCAAGATTAATCACTTCAACCTCCTCCTGGTGAGGAGTAATAACCTTTTCCTCTTGTCTCAACAACCTGGCTAGCTCTTCAGGAAGCTCATACTCTTCTTCAGCCCCTTCATCAGCTTGATTGATTGGATTGTCAAAGTCATACGAAGTCATAGCCGTGTTGTTGTCGGTGCTGTCTGGAAGGCACACTCTGCAAAGGTTTAGTTTGTTCATTTTAGTGATTTGATTTTAATCTTGTTTTAGAAAAGTGAAATAAAGTTGTCATTTTGAAAACACTGCCATTTATTTTTTGTACAAAAAGAAAAATAGAAAAACAGTGAACGGTAAAGAAAAAGACTCATTTGCAAAAAGATGTCTGATATTTCATTGATTAATCTTGTTGCACAAAAAGTACAGATGGCCCGATTACAAAATGAGTCTTGTCATCTTGGGCAAGATGCAAGACTTTGATGCATGCTATAAAAATACAGGAAATAATAATTACTCTGCATGAGTAACTCTTATAATTTCCTAGGAAGACCAGTTTGAGATACTGCTCCCCGGGATCTTTGGACGAATCCAGCTTTCCAGGTTGCGTTCTTCTTCCAGCTCGTCTTCCAGACAGTTGATAGCATCAGGGGTAAGCATCCCCCCACTCACAAAATTGGGCTCTTTCGCAGCCGCTGCTTGATCTTGTTGAGTTGGTTTGTAACCCAACCCAAATCTGTCTTCTTTCTTCTCCACCGATAGCAGTTTGCCCCAGCCTTGGGCGTTTCCTCCCTCAACAACCTTCAGGGCTTGTTGGTATGATGATAATGAAGTACCAGGCACAGAAGATGTTTCATTGACATTCAAGGCTTCAAAACCTTGGCTCATTGTTTCGTGGATCTCCCCATCCATCTCAATATACTTATAGGTAGCCAGGTGGCTGACAAAAATATCCTCTTCTCCACAGATTGTAACGATTTGACCCTCCCACTCATATTTTAACTTCTGGTGAAGGGTAGAGGTCACGGCGCCAGCGGCGTGAATCCATGGCCTACCCAATAGACAGCTGTAGGCAGGCTGTATATCCATCACGTAGAAGGTCGTTTTGAAGGTCTGCGGGCCAATCGTTATGGGCAACTCGATCTCTCCCAGAACCGATCTCTTTGAGCCATCAAAGGATCTCACCACCAGGTTGCTGGGTCTCAATGCCAATCCGTCATATTCTAGCTTCACCAGGGCCTTTTTAGGTAGGACATTGAGGGATGACCCCGTGTCTACCAGCACATGGGAAAGGACAGCACCTTTACATTCCATGGTTATGTGCAAGGCTTTGTTATGGTTGCGGCCTTCCGTTGTCAAATCAGTATTGGTGAACCCTAGTCCGTGACTAGCATTAACATTTCCAACTACAGCTTCCAGCTGATTGACAGTGATCTCTTCAGGCACGTAAGCTGCGTGCAAGACTTTGAGTAGTGCATTCCGATGGGCTTCGGAGCACATAAGCAATGATAGGATTGATATCTTGGAAGGCGTCTGATGAAGCTGATCCACTACTTTATAATCACTCTTCTTGATGATTCGCATGAACTCATCAACCTCTTGATCGAAGGGTGTTTTCACAGCTTCTTTAACAACTTGCTCATCCTGCACCAGGCTCTTTCCTTTTGCCTTGGCAGCAGCTTCTGCTTCGGCAGTGGGTCTTTGAATTTGTGGAGCGAAAAGACGTCCGCTTCGAGTGAAGCCTCCGCCTCCTCCCACATTGTCAATTTGTGGTGCGGGGGTTGATGATTCAAAAGTGATTCTTTGTCCTTCGCATTACAGGTCAGAGCCGTAATGCCAGGGGATAGCATTATTGCTTTCATAAGGTACTGGTCCAGGCACCGTGATAGTGACTGGACTGACTGCAGCTGCGGGAGGAATTGTGATAGTCTGCGGATCATAATAAATTGTAACTGATGCTCTGATGGGAGCAGCACCTTCTGAATTGTAGGCAGAGTTGTTTTCAGGATCATAAAATATTGTGACAGTTGAGACATCTTCATGATTGGTTGCTGGTGTTGTAGGAGACATTGGTGGAAGGATGGATGTTGTTGTTGTAGGAGTTTCAAAATGGAGTGGTGCTGGAGTTGTAGAAGAAAAATTTGTTGATAACTGATCAGTTGAGATAATAGATGACGTACTTGTTGATGAAGCCGAAGAATTGTCAGGAACAATGGTTGTTGCAGTTGTAGGAGGTTCTGGAGCTGTTGCTGATGAGATTGCTGGATTTGTAGGAAATGATGTGGTGATCTGAAGTTGGCCACTCGGAATGAGACCGTCTATGCCATTCCTCAGGTTATCGCACCCATTGACTGAGATATTGCAGTAAGCACATCCCAACTCACACCCCGGGAACATTTGACATTCGAGGAGTTGGGCCTTGATTTCTACCAATGGTGTCCGGATCTGACCCACACTGGTTATTAAATAAGACGGCTTGTCCTCTTCAATAGCGTTAATTCTGGGACCACCGTGGTTTGGCATGGGGTTCTTATTGACATTGGGTGGTGGTGCGAAATTCAGAGCTTTCGAGTCTACCAGGTCTTGTACCTTCATGTGCATGGCTCTGCACTTTTCTGTACTGTGGCCAGGTGCGTTGGAATGAAAAGCACACCTAGCGTTGGAGTCATAATTCCTGGGTAGACTGTTGGGATCTGGAGGTGCCAAAGTCCTTAGCTCAACTAGGTTGAGTTTCAGGAGTTGTGGCAGCAATGTAGCATATGGCATAGGGATCGGATCGATTACCCTGTTGGCTTGAGAAGGCCTCTGTTGGAAAGGCCTTTGCTGGTTATTGCTGTTGGTGTTGTTGTTGTTGTAATTTCTCGGAGGATACTGATTTTGTTGATGGTATTGAGGTTGTTGTTGATAGTTTTGTTGCGGAGGTTGATAAACTGGTTGAGGATGAGCTGGAGCGGGAATGGTGACTGCTGCCACTAATCTGTGAACATATTGGGGCCTGCCCCTGTTGGTGTGGATGGTATTGGTCTCTCCAGTTCTTCTCGGGCCCGCGAAAGGCTTTCTTGTACTACTGGACGAGCTTGCTCCGTTGTCTGAGATCTTACCCATCTTCAATAGGCTTTCAATTCTCTCCCCAGCTATGACAACATCTGCAAAGCTAGTGGAAGAGAAAGCAGCCAGCCTGTCAATGTAAGTCCCCTGAAGGGTGTTCATGAACATATCTGCCATTTCCCTTTCGGACATAGGTGGCTGAACAACAGCAGCCAATTGCCTCCATCTCTGGGCATATTCTCGGAAACTTTCCCTTGACGACTGTGACATTCCCATTAGGAGAGTCCTGTTGGGTGCCATGTCTAAGTTGTACTGATACTGTCTGATGAAGGCCTCTGCCAGGTCCTTCCAGCATCTGATAGTTGCCCTTGTCAAGTGAGAGTACCATTCTCTTGACGCTCCAGTTAAGCTATCCTCGAAATAGAACATCCAGAGCTTCTCATCCATAGTATAGGCCTTCAGCCTCCCCAGAAATGATTGCAAATGAGTCCGGGGGCATGAAGTCCCGTTGTATTTTTCAAAACAAGGAGGCTTAAACTTATGGGGGATCCTGACCCCGTCTACCAAGCCCATGTCCATGACGTCGAAACCCAGAGAGTTTTGAGACTCTAAGGACCTCAATTTCTCAGCTATCTCATCCAGTCTCCTATCATAAGCTTCTTCCCCAGCACCCATTACTGTAAACTGATCCTCTTGGGGGTCTTCTTGAAGTACCCTGGCTGCAGTGGCAGTCCCTTGAACATTTGCAAGGATGTTGACCTCAGGATGGAGGTGTGGTCCAAATACAGGGGGGTTAACATGAGGTTGGACCCTTTCATTGTTGCTAGTGCCGGCAGTTCCTATATGTGGATCTTCTTGATTCTGCCTTTCCACCATGGCCCTCAATCTTTCCTGGCTCTGAGCCATGTTGTTCATCACTTCCATAAACTGAGTCATTTGATTCCTCATCTCTAGCCTTTCATTTGCCATTTGATTTCTGACCTCAGTAAGGTCCTGCTGCATCTGATCCATTTGAATGCCCGGAAGGTTGCTACGGGTTGGATAACGGTGCGGACGGTTGAGGGGAAATACCCGGCGCCGAGCAATAATTCCTGAACATCACAACAGAGTTAGCGGCAACGAAATAAAAACCTACAAAACAAACAAAGAGTTAGCATGCAATGCAGTTATGCTTATTTGTTCTCAAGGTATCCGGTTTGGCATTCAGTTTTGACCCTTCCAGATCCTTGAAGATGCGGTTGATGCTACTTTTGAAGTGAAATTTGGATAGAGCAAACTAAAACATACATTACAAAAGCAAAATGGTACATAGTTTGTTTACAAATACAAGCCCTCTGAGGGGTCAAAATACATTACAGGAAAATAAAAGTACATGGAATGGAAGCAACAACAAACAAATGGTCAAACACCAAGACCAAACTCATCCTCACGAACTTCCTTGAGAAGCGCTTCAGTCACAGGATCAGCCGGACGCTCCGTGAGATTCCTGATGAGGAGATTCCGGGTGGTAACAGCTGCTGTTAGCTTCTTGTGCTGACTTTGGTCTTTTGACCTCTTTACCCCAGCTTTGATCTTCAGCTCTGATATCTCCCTCTGGGCTGCTGCCAGGGCTTCTTGCTGCTCTTTTGCACTAGCTTCCAGTTGCTCCATCTTGTCTTGAACTCTCTTGTCCTCCAGAGTACGGGCTTCGGTGATCCTGACCCACCGAGCTTGACTCTCCTTCAAATACAAGTCTGTCCTTGCTCTCTGGAACTGGGCTTCTTTGCAAGCATTCTTCAGAATTTGTTCTCCAGCTTTAGACTTTTTGATATAATCCCCAGACTTCTCAATCTTAACCAGATGCTCTACTCTCAACTTCTCCAATCTCTCAACCTCCCTCATACCATCACTCCTCTCCCGGAGGGTCTTCTGCAAAGCTTGAGTTAACTTCTCATTTCTTTCTTTCAAACTCTCAAACTCCTCCAAACTGACAGTGGCAGGTGGTGCTGAAGATGATTCCAGAGAATTGGGCCCTGGCACGGGACCATTCATAATATTGTGCTGATGCCACATTGTTGCACTTCCCCAAAATGGTTATTCCCTTGGTTTGAACATTATCCCAGGCCCAGGCTGCCTGCCTAACAATAGCCAGATTAATCTTGTTCTCACAATAGAGAGTCTCAACCAAGTCCTGCGCCTTAGGAGTGTGGACCAGTGCATAGCCCAGTTGTCTTCTAAACAGCAGAGGGTTGTAATTAATACTGCCCTTAACTCCTATTAGGGGCACATTGGGAAAATGCCCACAGCTGGTGATGATATCCCTGCCCTTGGTGCTTTGGGTGCACCATCTGATATCGGCTGAAGTTAGAGCAGTGAGTCTCTTAGCCCAGTTTCTTTGCTGATGAGGATTCAAAAATGCATCTGTCCTGGGTAAATGCTTGAGAAGCCAAGTATGGAATAATGGAGCACAACACCTTACTAATCTTCCCCTCTGCTTTACATTCCTCTGATGCACTGAATAGTAGAGATCCCCCAATAAAGTGGGCACTGGGTTCTTCAAGATGAACAGATGGATTGCATTCTTGCTAATGAATCGAGGCTCATCTGCAAACAACACAATTCCATATATGCTCAAATCCAACAAGGCACAAACAGCTTTCCACTCTCCTAAAGAAGCTTTCAGGGTAGCTTGAGAGATCAGGAAATCCAGATGGAAGCCAGGGATTCCAGCTTTAGAAGTCATATGCTGCTCAACCAGAACAGGTTCCAAATGCAGAGCCTTTGCTACTTCTTCATTACCAGGAAAGACCATCTCAGGGTTGAAAGGGATTCCACCCCTGATAGGCAAACCAACCAATGATGAGTATTCTTCTAATAGAGGGCCTAGCTGAAAGTCCTGAAAAGTGAAGCATCTCAGTGGGGGATCATAGAACTGAATGCAAGTGTGGATCAGGCTTCTCTGTGAAGGGTCCAGATCCATAACCATATCAAGTATATCCCCATAGTGTTCCCTGAACAATGGTATGTGATCTGGAGTGATCAGGGTCTGAATCCTCCTGATGTCAGATAGCTCTGGCTGGAAGAAGTGATAAGTGATGTTGCTCTTTTTAGGAGCCATGATGCTGAAGATGAGCAGATGCTGATGATAATACTGAAGAACTGGCCACTGATTGGCTGGTGCAGGTGATAACTGAAGTAGATACTGGTGAAGATGGGCCAATGCTGAAGATGGGGTCAAAACCAAAACCAAAGATGAGAGTGGATACCCTGAAACACAAATAAGCAAATGTCAATATGATGCAATGTTTATGTATGCAAATGATATGCAAGGGTTTGTGACTGAGCTGGATCTGATCAATTGCTCTGATATAGGTCCATGACATATTCAAGAATACCAGATGGAGGTCTATAAATCCAGTAACCAAGGTAGGGGACTCAAATAAAGAGCCACATGTCCAGGGTTTTAGAATCACAAGAACTGTCCCAAAATGAAGTACTCTTAAACAAACAAAGTAACAGGGTATTCTGAGGTCAAGGTACCTGCAAACCTGTAAACAGCCCAACCCCCTCACAGGTGGTGTTCTAAAACAAGGATCCTCAGACTTGGATCAGTTATGAGAAGTGTAAACACTTCTAACCCGGAGGTACAATGTTTACAATAACCATAAAAGTTCCTCCTCTAATTCACCTCAGTTTCCGAAGGTCAATACTAAAAAGGTCATCCAGACTTAGCAGGCTTCCCAGATAGCCCTAGCATTGCAGGAAATCTGCAACACAGAGTTCTCAAGAAGAAACCCATATCTGAACCGTGTTTCATATTCCCGCACCAGACCGAGATGGAATGGGAAAGAATATGATTCACTCTAGCCTAGGTGTCACTCAGGTCCCAGGTATAGGACCTTAACTCTCAATAGAACCCCACCCACCAAAGCAAAACCAGATCCAGCCAGACAGCATGACAGTATGATATATGTAAAGCAGTAAAGAAAGCAGATAAACAACTGTACATAAAGCAAAAATAAAACATACATAAGCACAAATAAACACATAACACCCCAGTAAACACAAATCAATCAAGCGCTAGGAGGAACCCACAAAAAGAACCAGAAGCCCTGGTTGCAATATAAGGGTCCCCAGCAGAGTCGCCAAGCTGTCGCTCCCGATAAATGGAACCGGGCCAAATAGGGTACAGACGCGAACGGTCGGCGAAAGGGACAATGAGAACACACAGCCGTGAACTCACTGGAGATGAATAGAGTCGCCAGCTAGGCATTTTTATCCCGGAGGAAAGGCAATGCTGCATAGACCTAGAAAAAGATGGATAAGACGGTTGCGAACCAGAGAGACTGGGAAAGGGGGTTGGTTACAACCTGGGAAGGTATTAGCACCCAGATTGTCCGCCGTACTCGACGGGATCCACGCTTAAAAAGATTTGTGTTTTAAAGGGGTAGTGTCAGTGCAATCTGTGTGTAAAAAGAGCTGGAAAGATGTACAGGTGTCAGTGTAAAAGAAGTGCAAAGTGTGATATATACAGTGTCAGTGTAAGGATAAGAGTGAAATGCTCATGATAATGAGGCTAAGAGAATGATGCTGAAAGAGGGGGAATATACAGAGACTTTTGTTCGATAACTGTTAAGTAAGAACACCGTAGTTCGACCCAAAGAGACTGAAAGGTGAATTGACTTGTGAACTGCTTACTTGTTTATGCTCAAGTGTATGACCTGTCTGGCTCAGGTGCAAACTGTCTTGCATTAGACGGAAGAAGCAAGTTCTCGGTTGTGAGTGAATGAGATGAGAAAAGAATCCCGGAGGAGACGATTATTGTTTGTTTTTGTGTTTTCAGTCTTTTATTGCTTTTGAAAGTTTGTCATAAGTTAATGAGCTTGAGCCTAAACCAATGGATTTAGTAAACTCATCACATCTTCCCTCTAATTAGGGGTAATGAGAATACCTTAAGTGTGAAGTCAGATTCTCACACTTAATCACCTTTTGATGTAGGATTAAGATCATTAACCTACTTGTGATTATTTAGATGTTTTTGGTGTTTTTGTTTAGTGTTGAGTAATGAGGTTAAGCCATAATCAAGGATTAAACAGACTCATTACACCATCCTAAGAGAAGGATAATAGATGAGAATGTTTAAGCTGAGGAAAACTCCTCAACTTAATCCATGATTAGGGATTAAGCTCATGACAAAACAAGCCCTTTGATTAAGTGGATTTTATTTAATGGTATGATTATGAAGTGGATTTTATGATTTGTAAGACAACTTGAGGGGGACTTGTCCATTAACACTAGGGTTAGTCCTTCTTAACCAGTTAAGGAAGAATTAGGACCCTAATGCAAGGCCCAAGTTACAAGTGTAATGTCTTGATACTTATTAAGTGAATTGATTAAGAGATTTAAACACATTAAGGGTTTAACACTTAGGATTAAAGTTATACACTCCATCCTAAGAGAAGGATGCAGGCATAAGCTTAATCACAAAGCCTTAAAGCCTTTAGGGTTTAATCCCTGATTGTGAGATGAGAAGAGAAGACTCAAAGAGACTCAAAGGTAGAATCTAAATGGGGGACTAATCAAAACCCTAATCATTGTCATGCTTGGTTGCTCCTAAGGTTTGTGAGGTTTACAAGAGAAATCTTCAATGGAACCACCAGGAAGCAGATGAAAGGATCAAGAGAAGCAAAGTGACTTGCTTCATTCAAGAAGTCAAGTCACTTGAAGAAAGAAAGTAAGAAGAACAAGAATGAGCAAGCTCAATCTCATACACAAACAAAAATGCAGCAAGGATGCATAAAAGAGATGAAGAGAAGTTATGCGAAGTGAAGGCAAATTCACTTCTCAAAGCCACTTACCACCTGAAAAGTTAGAAAAGAAAATGCAATGCAATGCAAAATGAGATGAGATGGTATGATGAAAAACAAAACCATAAGCACATACATGAGATGATAGTGATGCTATGAGATGCTACAAACATGAGGCAGCACATGGAAATGATCATACAAGTTTATGAATGCAAATGAAGCAAGTTAGGAACCATGAAAACACATGAAAAGTTATGAAGTGAACATGACATACAACATGGCAAATACATGATGCAATGATCAAACATGTTTTCTATATGTCTTATGATGTCAAATGAATCACATGGAAGCATGGAATGTCATGGCAAGTCATGTTATGCAAGAGAATGCAAGATGGATGCATATGGAAGCCCAAATTAGGGTGTATGAACCAAACATCAAACAAAAGTCAAAATCAGAAGCAAACCCTAAGACAAAAAAATGGAAAATGCCACACAAAGGACCCCTAATCCTATACTAAACCAATGCCCAAAGGAGAGGTCTCAACTCTTAACCAATCTCAAGTTATGATTTTCACAAGTTTTTAGGGTTTTTAGGGTTTCCAAACAAAAGAAATGTCAAACAATTTGAAAATGCAAGATCAAATCATGGCCATTTTATCTCAAAAACTACATGCTAAACATAATGCAATGCAAGAAGAATCCATATCCAACTCCTCATGAATAGGCAGAAATGATTTTTTGAACCTTGGATCAAAATAATGCACAAAAATGATTTTAATTCAATGAAAAATTCTCAAAATGCATCAAGATCAAAAAATAAATTTGGTTTGGAGGTTGGACAATGTTTCTAAATGTCTTAGAACATTTCATGAATTTTTTGGTGATTTTTAGATACTTAAAAGTATTTTTAATAAATTAATTCTCATTAATCAATTAAAAATAATCTTTTAATTATTTAAAAATACATTTTAAATGCTAAAAATGAAAATAAAAATATTTTTGTGTCATAAAAATTAATAAAACTCTTGAGAAAAAGTTTCATAATTTTTAAGACATTTTTGCTATTTTAAATAAATTATGCAAAACAAATGAGAAAAATATGAAAATAAAATGAAAATAAATGAATTAAAGAGAAGTCAGCTGATCCAAGGGCTTGAATTCAAAGTCACACGCGCGGGAGTTGACTGCGCGCCACATCCTACGGCTCAAATTCAAAAAAGACTAATTAATGCTTAAACCCTAATTGCGCCGTTAAACACTTTCAGATGACCGGAACAGTGTTCCGGTCATCTTCTCCGTTCACCCCAAACCTCAAACTCACTCCATACGTTATGAAAATGAAATCTAATTGAACAGAAATGTTTCCCACTCACTCACGAATCATAACCCTCACTCAAAACAAATTTATTTTTCCAGGAAAGGCTGAATCGAAGCAAACAAGAACTAGGGCAAAAAAGTTTCAGAGATCAATTAAATTCTCATTTCATCACCATTTTCAAAACTAAAGGCACCAGGACAATCAATGAAGCATAGAGAACAAGTTTAGAACATAAAAAATGATTTCTGGAAAAATATTTCTTGAGCTACCTGAGATTCGAAGCTTTCACTCCAGCAACTTTCAGACCTCCCTCCTTGTGAAATCCACCCCTTATGACCTCTTGATGATGCTTGAATGCTTTGGAGAAGTTTATGCTGGCTAGATGAAGAGTTTGAACAGCTTCTGCTCAAGCTCAGTTGAAAATGGCAATGGTGATACATGCAGTTTCTGGCAATGGTGAAGGGTTGTTTGTGGTCAGGATGATGAGTGGAGAAGGTTTATAGAATTTGTTTGAGTGTTTGTGAGCTGTGGAGTGAGTTTCGAATGAAACTGCAAGTTGGAGTGAAAATGGAGAAGCAATGTTTTTGTTTGATTCAGGCTTGGTTCTTTGTTGGTTTAGGCTTGATGGAGTATGGTGAGATGATGTGAGAAAATGGTTTGAATGTTTGTGTGCTGGGCAGAGAGATTCGAAGAGAAATGCAAATGGGGTGAGTTTTGTGTATGGTGTGTTGTGATCTGTTTCAGCCTTGCTTCCTCATATGTTTTGCTTGCTAAAGGATAGTATAAACAATTCCAAGTGGCCAGAGGATGTGACATGGCCTGCTGTGATTGGGATGTTTGCTTTTGCCAAAAGTCAACTTTTTGTAAGGAAAGCATGGGCTTGGTTCTAGGCTTGGTACCATGGCTAGGGCTGGCGCAGCATGGTGTGTATGTGATGCTAGGAAAGTTCAGCAACCAATGTGACAAGTGGGTGAAGTGTCATGAGTGATTTTGCAAGTTGGCTCCTTTTGAAACTTCATGAAAAAGTCTTGTTATACAAACCATGATCATGAGAAACTTTGGTCCAATTCTGATTTTTAGAACTCATGTGATGTTTGTACATTGGTTTGAAGTGAACTAGAAGTTACAAATGGCCTTGGTTCATGATTTTGCAAATTTCTCATTTGGTGCACATCTTGAAAATAAGTGATTTTTGCCAACTTTGTCACACCATAACTTTTGATCCAAAATGAATTAGGTCATGTTCTTGTACTTTTTGAAAAGGGAAAAATGTATTCTACAACTTTCATGACCAAGGTTTTCTCATTTGAAGCATTTTTGGATCAAGAATCAAGGCTTGAAAAATGGCACAAAATGACATATTCTTGAAAAGTCAACCATGCCCAAAAAGTCAACTTTGCAAAATCTTCAAATTCTTGATTTTTGTGAACTTCAAACTTCTTCCATGATCAAATAAAGATCATATACACTCAAATTGATGAAGAATGCCCATTGGTTGGGTCATTGGGGGCCTCAGATGCCCTGATTTTGCACTGACTTGTCTGAAAAGTCAACCCTTGATCAGATGACTTCCCCATGGAATTTCTTCATGAAAATTGATATGCACACTCCCTATACCATATAGAGACCAATGGAAACAATAATGACCAAAAAAATTGGAGTTATGGCCTCTGAAACCAAAACCCTAATTTTAGGTCAACTGTGCAGTCAAACTTGGCTCTGCATCCACACTAATCCCAGTTCTTGTGATTCTTTTGCATTCTTGACTTTGAGAGGATGTGATATGATATAAGAACACTCATGGACCCCTTTGAAGTGAATGATGGCCTTTGGAGTGGCTCAGGAGGCTCTTGGATTGCTCAGATCACAAACCCTAGGTGCAGATGACTTAGAATCTATGCAGTGAATCAAAAATGAGATATGAGATGATATGATTGTATTTATGCATATGAAATGATCACAAGCCATGGTGTGAATGGGTGAGGGCAAATTTGGGGTGTTTACAGCTGCCCCTATTCAATCATGAGTTAGCTGTGCAGGATGTAAGCGACGGCTTAACAGGCAAACAAGATAACTTGTGGTTGAATACCAAAGACAGTCCAAAATTTGCACTCACAGAATGAAGAAGAAAATGGATATAGATTGTAAAAGGGAAATAAAGTATATTATAAAGTATAGGCGACGGAGGACGACCGTCGAGCAGAGGACGACTGCTGGGTAAAGAGCAATGACGGGGACAACCGACATGCTGGGGAAAAAGCGGGAAATAAAGCGATGACGGGGACGGTTGACATGCTGGGGATAAAAGGTAAAGCCAAGACGGGGACGGCCGAATAGCTGGGAAAAAATAAGAAATTATGATGGGGACGGCCATCAAGATAAAGTTGTAAAATTCTCTGGGGGTTAATGAAACATGACGGGGACGACCATCAAGTTCCTAAAGCAAGGTAACCGACGATGGGGACGGCCATCGGGCTAAAAGAAAAGGAAAAGGGACCACGACGGGGACGGCCATCGGGTTAAAGAATAAATGAAATAAACAGATGATGGGGTACGGCCATCAAAGGTGAAGGACGATCACCTAGCAGGGGACGGCTGCTCTGTTGGGGAATAAAGGAATTATGATGGGGACGACCATCAAAGGTGGAGGACGACCACCTAGCAGGGGACGGTTGCTAAAAATATCAACGATGGGGACGGCCATCAAGATAAAGTTGTAAAATTCTCTGGGGGTTAATGAAACATGACGGGGACGGCCATCAAGTTCATAAAGCAAGGTAACCGACGATGGGGACGGCCATCGGGCTAAAAGAAAAGGAAAAGGGACCACGACGGGGACGGCCATCGGGTTAAAGAATAAATGAAATAAACAGATGATGGGGTACGGCCATCAAAGGTGAATGACGATCACCTAGCAGGGGACGGCTGCTCTGTTGGGGAATAAAGGAATTATGATGGGGACGACCATCAAAGGTGGAGGACGACCACCTAGCAGGGGACGGCTGCTAAAAATATCAACGATGGGGACGGCCATCGGATGAGCATGATGGAGGACGACCATCAAGAGGTGGAGGACGACCACCTAGCAGGGGACGGCTGCTCTCAAGGTTTATCATAACACAGGACGAGTGTCAGATAAGAAGGAAAATTTGCTTTGTTGGCGATCTACTGGGGAGTAGTAAACACGGACGAGTGTTTATATCCAAGAAACAAAAGGTATAAGTGTTTGGTATTGTGTATGCGGACGAGCATCCCTAAGACTACGATACGGACGAGTATCGGGTAGAAACAAACTGACACGTGCTCAGAGATGATGATACGGACGAGTATCAACTGATTAACAAGGAACACGGACGAGTGTTGAATCTGAAGGGACTTCTTTGGGGAATAGTAGACACAGGCGAGTATCTATATTCAAAAAGACAAAAGTGTTTGACACAGTGTATGGATTAAATATGCGGACGAGCATCCTTAAGACTATGATACGGACGAGTACCACGTTGAAACAAACTCTAGACGCATGCTCTGAGATGATGGTACGGACGAGTACCAACGGGTTAACAAAGAGAAAGGACTAGTGTTGAATCTGTGGGGATATAAGAGTGATATAAACAAGATACGGACAAGTATCTGAGTAGTATGAGTAGTTAACTGCTGGGGAGAGCGAGTGTCAAAAGGAGAAGAGTGTAATATGAACAAGTATATGGGCTGTAAAAGTGTAGATGACTGTGCTGGGGATATGACACGGACGAGTGTCGATAAAGTGTATACAGGAATACCTGTGAGTGCAAAGAGAAAGTCTTGGTTTTCTTGCTGGGGGTATGACACGGACGGGTGTCAAAGGGAGTATCTGTAATACGGGTGATCTTGTTCGTAAAGAGTGTTCGGGCGACTTTACTGGGGAATAGATGGCACGGACGGGTGTCAAAAATGAGTATATACTGGTGTTTGTGGATTGTGAGGCAGCTGCTTTTGCTGGGGACTCCGGTGGGGATTTTTCTATACATTGATGAACCGTCATCATTCACAAGTGTTTGATTCATAACATGGCTTATGATTATGCTATATGCTTGATTTTTGCCGTAATGCTCCGTGTTAAAACGGAATGCTACGCTTTGTGGGTGAATATGATGCGAATGCTATGATTGCAGAGATACCAAACCGGGATCCGGGTCCCGTTGCCGCAAAGATCTTAGATCGATCTGTTTGAAGTAGACATCCCAGCTGGGGGTGAGATCATTGATAGATCTGACGAGATGCTATCTGCTTGGGGATTCGGGTCAATGAGAGACCTATTCCAATAAATGAGGGACTCAGCTGGGGTTTGTAGAAGCTTTCTTTACTCTGTTGTGATTTCTTCGTGCGCTGCTCTTCTGGATAGAGGCTGGAACTCTGTGGGGAGATAGCTTTTTGACTTTTGTGCTCGGCCGAGGGCGAGATGGCAGCTCGGCTGGGGAGAAAGAGAGGAATCACTGAAAGACCTCCCTAAGGATTCTATTGAAGAGGATCCCTGACTCAGTCGGGGATATAGGTGCCTTCTGTGATGCCTGGCAACTCTGATGGGGATAAGCAACAAATGGCAACCCAGCTGGGGGGGCATGAAAGGCAACTCAGCTGGGGGAGAGAGCACTTCCGGTGCTAAAATTGAGTGTTGATTTGCCAGCTTGCTGGGATGAAGCTTACATGCCCCAAGTTGCATTCTGGATACCTGCAATCCTGAAAAAGATAGAGAAACGCACAAGGTAATCCCGAGGTATCCCTTACTGGATTCCGTCATAGGAATTTAGATACTTCTGAGAGTAAGCATATTTCCTGCAAGCATGTTTTTATTTGAAGATAAACATCTGTATCCTTATGCAATCAGTTTTTTCTTTTAAGACATCAGACATTTTTGCAAATAAAATGTACAAAACGAGACATGACTGCAAATCTGATTTTATTAATTCGTATGCCCTGAATTGGCGAGATACAGTCAAAGAAACAAATCCCCTGAAATGAGGAAATTGTTACAGATTGAGAAACAAAATATCGGCAGTGTTGATGACGCTTTAAGGAGCTTCCTCTTCGCTATGACCCGTATGACTTTTGACGTTCTTCTCATCTTGCTTTTTGAAGAATGTTGATTCTGATTGAGGCTTGATCCTTTCGAAGCTTACCAAGTAGTAGGTGATACAGACGAATTCAGAATGCAGTTGTTCGCTTATTCCCTTATTTTGCATGGATCGCCCTTTCGGGTTTTCGATCCATCGGGATACCCATTTTTGCCTGAGCTGTCCAATGCAGCTTTTCAACTCAGCGGGTGTACATTTTTTCATTTATTTTCCCTTATTTTTGCCCGAGTCTTTTATTCTGTTTTTGACTCGCCGGGATGCCCTATTTTTGCCTGGACTTACATTCTATTTTTATGTCCAGCGGGTCATTTTTATGCGAAGTATTTTTTAACTGCATCTGAATTCACAGGGGATGGGAAGTCTTCACCATCCATGGTGCTGAGCATCAGCGCTCCACCAGAGAAAACTTTCTTTACTACAAATGGTCCTTCATAGTTTGGAGTCCACTTGCCCCTGTGGTCTGTATGAGGAGGGAGGATTCTTTTCAGCACAAGATCTCCCACTTGGTACTCTCGGTGCCTGACTTTATGATCGAAGGCCTTCTTCATTCTTTTCTGATATAACTGCCCATGACAGATTGCAGCCAATCTTTTCTCTTCGATCAGACTCAGTTGCTCGTATCGGGCCCTAACCCATTCTGCTTCGTTCAGTTTAACATCCATTAGTACCCGCAGAGAGGGTAATTCAACTTCAACAGGTAGGACTGCTTCCATACCATAAACAAGCTGATACGGTGTTGCCCCAGTGGATGTCCTGATTGACGTGCGGTACCCATGCAAGGCAAACGGTAGCATTTCATGCCAATCTTTGTAAGTGACTACCATCTTCTGCACAATCTTCTTGATATTTTTATTTGCTGCCTCAACAGCGCCGTTCATCTTTGGCCTGTAAGGAGAAGAATTGTGATGTTGGATCTTGAAGTCCCGGCACAGCTCTGCCATCATTTTGTTATTCAAGTTGGAACCATTATCAGTAATGATTCGCTCGGGCACTCCATATCGACAGATGATATCTCTCTTTAGAAATCTGGCTACCACTTGTCTTGTGACATTTGCATATGAGGCTGCTTCAACCCACTTGGTGAAATAGTCAATGGCGACTAGGATGAATCTGTGGCCATTTGAAGCAGTTGGCTCAATCTTGCCAATCATATCAATGCCCCACATGGCAAAGGGCCATGGCAAAGACATGATGTTCAGAGGATTGGGAGGCACATGCACCTTATCCGCATAAATCTGACATTTATGACATTTTCTGGCATAGGCACAACAGTCGGCATCCATTGTGATCCAATAATACCCTGATCTTAGCAATTTCTTAGCCATGGCATGCCCTCCAGCATGGGTACCAAAGGATCCTTCGTGCACTTCATGCATTAACAAGTCTGCTTCTGTTCTACCAACGCATCTGAGGAGTACCATATCAAAGTTCCTTTTGTATAAAGACCCATCAGTGTTCAGAAAGAAACTACTACCGAGCCTTCTCAAAGTCTTCTTATCATTGGAAGATGCCCCAGGTGGGTATGTTTGATCCTCCAAGAATCATTTAATGTCATGGAACCAAGGCTTATCATCTTTAACAACATCTGCTGCGAACACATATGCTGGTCTGTCAAGTCTGGACACTGAGATCTGAGGTATGAAGTTGGCAGCTTGAACTTTGATCATGGATGAAATGGTAGCCAGGGCATCTGCAAACTGATTCTCGTCCCGAGGGATATACTCAAGCTTGACTGCTGTGAAGAAAGTCAATAACCTCCTTGTATAATCCCTGTAAGGTATCAGATGATCCTGGTGGGTGTACCATTTGCCGTTGGTTTGATTGACTACCAAAGCTGAATCTCCAAATACGGTTAGTGTCTTGATCCTGAGGTCAATGGCTTCCTCAAGACCCATAATGCAAGCTTCGTATTCAGCTTCGTTGTTAGTGCAGTTGAAAGTGAGTTTTGCCGAGAAAGGCATGTGAACTCCCTTAGGTGTAATGAGTACTGCACCAACACCACGACCATTCATGTTAACAGCCCCATCAAACATCATAGTCCATTCTTCTTCCGGGTCAGGCCCTTCAGTGTGAATAGGCTCTTCATGATCTTTTGCTTTTATGAACATGATGTCTTCATCAGGGAAGTCAAATCTCATAGGCTGGTAATCATCAATGGGTTGCTCAGCAAGATATTCAGATAGTACACTGCCCTTGATGGCTTTCTGAGATGTGTACTGGATGTCATATTCTGTGAGAATCATCTACCATCTTGCAACCCGTCCGGTAAGAGCTGGCTTCTCAAATATGTACTTGACTGGGTCCATTTTTGAGATCAATAAAGTAGTGTGGGTCAACATATACTGTCTCAGTCGGCGAGCAGCCCACGCTAAAGCACAGCAAGTTTTCTCGAGCAGTGAATAACGTTGTTCACAGTCGGTAAACTTTTTGCTTAGGTAGTATATTGCATACTCTTTTCGACCAGACTCGTCATGCTGGCCCAACACACACCCCATTGACTCTTCTAATACTGTCAAGTACATGATTAGAGGTCTTCCTTCAACTGGAGGCATAAGGATTGGAGGTTCTTGTAAGTATTCTTTGATCTTGTCAAAAGCCTTCTGGCAGTCTTCATTCCACCTGACCGTCTGTTCTTTTCTTAACAACTTGAACAAGGGTTCACAGGTTGCCGTAAGGTGAGATATGAACCTTGAGATGTAGTTCAATCGACCTAAGAACCCTCGAACTTCTTTCTCTGTCCTCGGTGCAGGCATCTCCTGGATGGCTTTGACTTTATCAGGGTCAACTTCATTCCCTTTCTCGCTTACAATAAAACCCAGCAGCTTACCAGATCGCACCCCGAATGTGCACTTGTTGGGGTTCAACTTCATTTGATACTTCCTTAGACGCTTGAATAGCTTCAGCAGATCTACCAGGTGGTCTTCTTCAGTGAGGGACTTGGCGATCATGTCATCCACATAACATTCTATTTCTTTATGGATCATATCGTGGAATAACGTTACCATAGCCCGTTGATATGTTGCACCAACATTCTTCAGTCCAAATGGCATCACTTTGTAACAGAACGTGCCCCAAGGTGTGATGAAGGTTGTCTTCTCCATGTCTTCAGGTGACATTTTAATCTGATTGTATCCTGAAAATCCGTCCATGAAGGAGAATACCGAGAACTGAGCCGTGTTATCCACCAATACGTCAATGTGAGGTAATGGGAAATCATCTTTCGGGATGGCTCTGTTCAGATCCCGGTAGTCAACACACATTCTTACCTTACCGTCTTTCTTAGGCACAGGTACTATATTAGCAACCCACGGCGGATAGCTAGTTACAGCAAGGAACCCGGCGTCCCATTGCTTTTGTACCTCCTCCTTGATTTTCATAGCCATGTCTGGGCGAGTACGGCGTAGTTTCTGTTTAACTGGCGGGCATTCTTCTCTCAAAGGCAGCTTGTGCACAACAATATCGGTATCCAACCCTGGCATATCTTGATACGACCAAGCAAACACGTCCACATATTCTCGAAGCAGATCAATCAGTTGTCTCTTCACTGAGTCTTGCAGGCAGGCCCCGATTTTAACCTCTTTCACGTCTTCATCTGTACCAAGATTAATCACTTCAACCTCCTCCTGGTGAGGAGTAATAACCTTTTCCTCTTGTCTCAACAACCTGGCTAGCTCTTCAGGAAGCTCATACTCTTCTTCAGCCCCTTCATCAGCTTGATTGATTGGATTGTCAAAGTCATACGAAGTCATAGCCGTGCTGTTGTCGGTGCTGTCTGGAAGGCACACTCTGCAAAGGTTTAGTTTGTTCATTTTAGTGATTTGATTTTAATCTTGTTTTAGAAAAGTGAAATAAAGTTGTCATTTTGAAAACACTGCCATTTATTTTTTGTACAAAAAGAAAAATAGAAAAACAGTGAACGGTAAAGAAAAAGACTCATTTGCAAAAAGATGTCTGATATTTCATTGATTAATCTTGTTGCACAAAAAGTACAGATGGCCCGATTACAAAATGAGTCTTGTCATCTTGGGCAAGATGCAAGACTTTGATGCATGCTATAAAAATACAGGAAATAATAATTACTCTGCATGAGTAACTCTTATAATTTCCTGGGAAGACCAGTTTGAGATACTGCTGTCGCTCCCGATAGGTGGGACCAGGCCCAAATAAAGGTACAGACGCGAACGGTCGGCGAGAGGGACAATGAGAACACACAGCCGTGAACTCACTGGAGATGAATAGAGTCGCCAGCTAGGCATTTTTATCCCGGAGGAAAGGTAATGCTGCATAGACCTAGAAAGATATGGATAAGACGGTTGCGAACCATAGAGACTGAGAAAGGGGGTTGGTTACAACCTGGGAAGGTATTAGCACCCAGATTGTCCGCCGTACTCGACGGGATCCACGCTTAAAAGATTTGTGTTTTAAAGGGGTAGTGTCAGTGCAATCTGTGTATAAAATAGCTGGAAAAGAATGTACAGGTGTCAGTGTAAAAGAAGTGAAGTGTGATATTGTAAACACCCCAAATTTGCCCTCACCCATTCACACCATGGCTTGTGATCATCCTCATATGCATAAACACAATCATATCATCTCACATCTCAGTTTTGTTTCACTGCATAGTTTCTAAGGCATCTGCACCTAGGGTTTGTGATCTGAGCAACCTCAGGGCATCTTGAGCCATTCCAAAGGCCACCAATCAACTAAAAGGGGTCCATGTGTGTTCAATCATCATATTCCATCTCTTCAAAGTCAAAAATGCAGAGGAATCACAAGGACTAGGGTTTGAGTGGATGCAGAGCCAGGATGAACTGCACAGTTGACTGAAAATTAGAGTTTTGGTTTCAGAGGCCATAACCCCAGTTTTTTTGGTCATTCTTGTTTCCATTGCTCTTTATATGGTATAGGGAGTATACATATCAATTTTCATGAAGAAATTCCATGGGGAAGTCATCTGATCAAGAGTTGACTTTTCAGACAAGTCAGTGCAAAATCAGGGCATCTGAGGCCCCCAATGACCCAACCAATGGGTGATCTTCATCATTTTGAGTGTATATGATCTTTATTTGATCATGGAAGAAGGTTGAAGTTCATAGAAATCAAGAATTTAGGGTTTTTGCAAAAGTTGACTTTTTGGGCATAGTTGACTTTTCAAGAATGCATCATTTTAGGTCATTTTTCAAGCTTTGATTCTTGATCCAAAAAGGCTTCAAATGGAAAAACTTTGGTCATGAAAGTTGTAGATCTCATCTTTCCCTTTTCAAAAAGTACAATAACATGATCATACTCTTCTTGGATCAAAAGTTATGGCAATGCAAAGTTAGCAAAAATCACTTATTTTCAAGATATGCACCAAGTGTGAAAATTGCAAAATCATGTGCTAAGTCAAATTGCAACTTCTAATTCATTTCAAACCAGCACATAAACATTCTCTAAGGCCTAAAAATCAGATTTGGACCAAGAATGCCTATGGTTTATGTTTGGTTAAGCAAAAGAAGTCACATGTGAACCAAAGGCCACAACTTGCAAAAACTCATGATCACATCTCACCAACTTGAGGCATTGGCTGCTGAACCAAGCTAGCTTCATACACACACCATGCTGCGCAGCCCCTAGGCTTTGTACCAAGCTAGCACTTCACCATACCTCTCTTACACAATTCTTGACTTTTTGCAAAAGGCAACTTACCAATCAATAAAGCACATGTCCAATCAACTGACCAATGAGAGAGAGTTATGTGGACAATTTGCAAGCCAAAGATATGAGAAGGCAAGGCTGAAACATCTCATACACACACAAACACAAGAACACTCCACTTTGCTTTTGCCTTCGAAACTCTCTGCCCAGCTCACATACATCCAAACCATCTTTACCAATCATCTCACCATGTCTCATTGAGCCCAAAGCAACCAAGAACCAAGCCTTAAACAAGCTACAACATCACTGCACCATTTTGACACCAGCTTGCAATTTCATTCGAAACTCTCATCCTAGCTCACAAACAGTCAAGCAAACTTTGTAAAGCTTCTCCATTCACCCTCAGGATCACAAACAACCATTCACCATGACCTGAAGCTCTCTATTTCACCATTGCCATTTCTGATCAAGCTTGAGCAGAAGCTTTCGAATCTCACTATCCAGCCAGCTTAAACTCTCTTTGAGCATTCAAACATCTTCTGGGGACCAAGTGGAGTAGTTTGCACTGAAGGAAGTGGCCAGAAAGTCTTCAAACTGAAAGCTTCAAATCTCAGGTAGCTTGAAAATTATTTTTCCAGAAATCATTTTTCTTGTTACAAACTTGTTCTTTGTGTTGTCCTGATCATGAATATGTCTTTGGTTTTGAAAATGGCTTTGATTTGAGAGTTTAATTTGTCTCTGAAACCTGCGTGCCCTAGAACTCATTTTCTTCGATTCAGTTTGTTTAGGAAGAATAAATTTGTTTTGAGAGAGGGGTTTGATTCGTGAGGGGTTGAGGAACATTTCCATGGTTTTAGATTTCATTTTAGTGACCTAGGGAAGGATTTGGAAGTTTTCAGGGGAGAAGGTCACCGGAGAAGACGACCGGAGCTCGTCTCCGGTGACCTGAAAGTCATTAATGGGTAATTAGGGTTAGGGCTTCAGGTTTAAATTTCAGGCGTTGGATGAGTTGACCAGGTCTTTTCCCGCGCGCATCCAATGGCCCAGATCTTGTCATTAACTTAATTAGGTTTAATTTATTTAATTAATTAAGTTTAGCCCAGTTTGAATGTGGCCCATTGGATCTGGCGCGCAGTCAACCCTCTCATTTCCAGATTGAATCCTGGCCTTCCATGCTGCATACTTTCATTTTATTTAATTTTTAATTCATTTTATTTCAATTAACTTGCATAATTATTTTAAAATAGCAAAAAATACATAAAAATTATGAAACTTTTTCCTCTGAGTTTTAATAATTTTTATGACACAAAAATATTTTTATTTTATTTTTCATCATTAAAAAAGTATTTTTAAATATTTAAAAGATTATTTTTAATTGATTAATGGGAATTAATTAATTAAAAATACTTTTAGGTATTTAAAAATTACAAAAAAATTCATGAAATGTTCTAAGACATTTAGAAACATTGTCCAACCTTCAAACCAAATTTCTTTTTTGATGTTGATGCATTTTAAGAATTTTTCATTGAATTAAATCATATTTTGTGCATTATTTTGATCACAAATTCAAAAATTCATTCCTGCCAATTGGAGAAGGTTGAGACATTGATTCTTTTTGCATTGTTTTGTGTTTGGCATGTAGTTTCTAGGGTAAAATGGCCATGATTTGATCTTGCATTTTCCATTTGTTTGGCATTTCTTTTGTTAAGAACCTTAAAAAACCCTAATAACTTGTAAAAATCATATCTTGAGTTTGGTTGAGAGTTGAGAGCTCCCCTTTGGGCAGTGGTTCATTATAGGTTTAGGGTTTCTTTGGGTACCATTTTCCATTTTTTATCTTAGGATTTGTTTCTGTTTTGGGTTTTTTTTTTGTTTGATGTTTGATCCATGAACCCTAATTTGGGCTTTCTTTTGCATCCTTCTTGCATTCTCTTGCATAACATGACTTGTCTTTGCCTTTTGTGCATTCTTGTGATCCATTTGACATCTTAAGACATTTATAAAGCATGTTTGATCATTGCATTGCATATTTGCCATGTCATTTGTCTTGTATGATTCATAACTTTTCATGTTCATTCATGCTCCTTAACTTGCATCATTTGCATTCATGATCTTGTATGAGCATCTCCATGCCTTGCCTCATGTTTGCAGCACCTCATAACATCATAATCATCATCAACATGCTTCTGGTTTTGCTTAGCATCATACCATTTCATCTCATCTTGCATTGCATTGCATTTCTTTCTAACATTTCAGGTGGTAAGTAAATTTGAGAAGTGAATTTGCCTTCACTTCTCATAACTTTTCTTCTCATCTCTCTTGCATCCATTGCTGCATTCTTATATGTGTTTGAGATTGAGCTTGCTCTTTCTTCTTTCTCCCACTTTCTTTCTTCAAGTGACTTGACTTCTTGAATGAAGCAAGTCACTTTGCTTCTCTTGATCCTGTTCATCTGCATCCTGGTGGTTCTCTTTGAAGATTGTTCCTGAAAACCTCACAAACCTTAGTATCAACCAAGCATGACAATGAATTAGGGTTTTGATTAGTTCCCCCTCATAGTTTTACCTTTGTGTCTCTCTTTGAGTCTTCTCTTCTCATCTCATAATCAGGGACTAAACCTTAAAGGCTTTAAGACTTTGTGATTAGGGTTATGCCTGCATCCTTCTCTTAGGATGGAGTGTATAACTTTAATCCTAAGTATTAAACCCTTAAGGTGTTTAAATCTCTTAATCAATTCACATAATAATCATCAAGACATCACACTTGTAACTTGGGCCTTGCATTAGGGTTCTAATTCTTCCTTAATTGGTTAAGAAGGACTAACCCTAGTGTTAATGGACAAGTCCCCCTCAAGTTGTCTTACAAATCATAAAAATCACTTCATCATCATACCATTAATCTAAAATACACTTAATCAAAGGTTTGTTTTGTCATGAGTTTAATCCTTAATCATGGATTAAGTTGAGGAGTCTTCCTCAGCTTAAACATTCTCATCTATTATCCTTCTATTAGGATGGTGTAATGAGTCTGTTTAATCCCTGATTATGGCTTAACCTCATTACTCAACACTAAACAAAAACACCAAAAACATCTAAATAATCACAAGTAGGTTAATGATCTTAACCCTGCATCAAAGGTGATTAAGTGTGAGAATCTGACTTCACACTTAAGGTAATTCTCATTACCCCTAATCAGAGGGAAGATGTGATGAGTTTACTAAATCCATTGGTTTAGGCTTAAGCTCATTATCTTATGACAAATTCCAAAAAGCAATAAAAGACTGAAAACTCAAAAACAAACAATAATCGTCTCCTTCGGGATTCTTTTCTCATCACCTTCACTCACAATCGAGAACTTGCTTCTTCCGTCTAATGCAAGACAGTTTGTATCTGTGCCAGACAGATCATACACTTGAGCATAGACAAGCAAGCAGTTCATCAGTCAATTCACCTTTCAGTCTCTTTGGGTCGAACTACGGTGTTCTGACTTCCTCATTGCACGAGAGGATACGTAGGCATAACTTAACAGTTATCGAACAAAAGTCTCTGTACATCCCCCCTCCTTCCAGTATTATTCTTTGAGCCTCATGATCTTGAGCAATTCATTTCATCTTTGTTCTTACACTGACACTTTCATACTTCATATCACTTATACACTTTACACTGACACCTGTACATCCTTTTCCAGCTATTTTATACACAAATTGCACTGACACTACCCCTTTAAAACACAAATCTTTTGAGCGTGGATCCCGTCGAGTACGACGGACAATCTGGGTGCTAATACCTTCCCAGGTTGTAACCAACCCCCTTTCTCAGTCTCTCTGGTTCGCGACCGTCTTATCCATATCTTTTTCTAGGTCTATGCAGCATTGCCTTTCCTCCGGGATAAAAATGCCTAGCTGGCGACTCTTTTCATCTCCAGTGAGTTCACGGCTGTGTGTCCTCATTGTCCCTCTCGCCGACCGTTCGCGTTTGTACATTCATCTGACCTAGTTTCATTTGTTGGGAGCGACAGATATGTAAAAATGATGTGTCAGTGTAAGAATGAGAATGAATTGCTCAAGATTATGAGGCTTAAAGAAATGAGCTGGAAGGAGGGGGAATATACAGAGACTTTTGTTCGATAACCGTTAAGTTATGCCTACGTATCCTCTCGTGCAATGAGGAAGTCAGAACACCGTAGTTCGACCCAAAGAGACTGAAAGATAAATTGACTTGTGAACTGCTTGCTTGTCAATGCTCAAGTGTATGACCTGTCTGGCTCAGGTGCAAACTGTCTTGCATTAGACGGAAGAAGCGAGTTCTCGTTTGTGAGTGAAGGTGATGAGAAAAGAATCCCGGAGGAGACGATTATTGTTTGTTTTTGTATTTTCAGTCTTTTATTGCCTTTTGAAGTTTGTCATAAGTTAATGAGCTTAAGCCTAAACCAATGGATTTAGTAAACTCATCACATCTTCCCTCTGATTAGGGGTAATGAGAGTACCTTAAGTGTGAAGTCAGCTTCTCACACTTAATTACCCTGATGTAGGATTAAGATCATTAACCTACTTGTGATTAATTAGATGTTTTTGTTGTTTTTTTATAGTGTTAAGTAATGAGGTTAAGCCATAATCAAGGATTAAACAGACTCATTACACCATCCTAATAGAAGGATAATAGATGAGGGTGTTTAAGCTGAGGAAAGCTCCTCAACTTAATCCATGATTAGGGATTAAACTCATGACAAAACAAACCTTTATTAAGTGGATTTTATTTAATGGTATGATGATGAAGTGATTTTTATGATTTGTAAGACAACCTGAGGGGGACTTGTCCATTAACACTAGGGTTAGTCCTTCTTAACCAATTAAGGAAGAATTAGAACCCTAATGCAAGGCCCAAGTTACAAGTGTGAAGTCTTGATACTTATTAAGTGAATTGATTAAGAGAGTTAAACACATTAAGGGTTTAACACTTAGGATTAAAGTTATACACTCCATCCTAAGAGAAGGATGCAGGCATAAACTTAATCACAAAGCCTTAAAGCCTTTAGGGTTTAGTCCCTGATTAAGAGATGAGAAGAGAAGACTCAAAAGAGACACAAAGGTAAAACTAAGAGGGGGGACTAATCAAAACCCTAATCATTGTCATGCTTGGTTGTTCCTAAGGTTTGTGAGGTTTCACCAAGAGAAGTCTTCAATGGAACCACCAGGAAGCAGATGAAAGGATCAAGAGAAGCAAAGTGACTTGCTTCATTCAAGAAGTCAAGTCACTTGAAGGAAGAAAGTAAGAGGAACAAGAATGAGCAAGCTCAAACTCAAACACATATAAAAATGCAGCAAGGGATGCAAGAGAGATGAAAAGAAAAGTTATGAGAAGTGAAGGCAAATTCACTTCTCAAGTCACTTACCACCTGAAATGGTTAGAAAAGAAATGCAATGCAATGCAAGATGAGATGAAATGACATGATGAGAAACAAAACCAGAAGCATGTTGATGATGATAATGATGCTATGAAGTGCTATGAACATGAGGTAGCACATGGAAATGACCATACAAGTTCATGAATGCAAATGAAGCAAGTTAAGGAGCATGAACAAACATGGAAAGTTATGAAGTGCACATGACATACAACATGGCAAATACATGATGCAATGATCAAACATGCTTTCTATATGTCTCATGATGTCAAATGAATCACATGGAAGCATGGAATGGCATGGCAAGTCATGTTATGCAAGAGAATGCAAGAGGGATGCATATGGAAGCCCAAATTAGGGTTTATGAACCAAACATCAAACAAAAGTCAAAAACAGAAGCAAACCCTAAGATAAAAAATGGAAAATACCACTCAAAGAAACCCTAACCCTATACTAAACCAAGGTCCAAAGGGGAGGTCTCAACTCTTAACCAATCTCAAGTTATGAATTTTACAAGTTATTAGGGTTTTTAGGGCTCCTAAACAAAAGAAATGCCAAACAAATTGAAAATGAGGAATCAAATCATGGCCATTTAATCCTAGAAACTACATGCTAAACACAAAACAATGCAAGGAGAATCAATGTCCAACTCCTCATGAATAGGCAGAAATGATTTTTTGAACTTATGATCAAAATAATGCACAAAAATGATTTTTATTCAATGAGAAATTCTTAAAATGCATCAAGATCAAAAAAGAAATTTGGTTTGAATGTTGGACAATGTTTCTAAATGTCTTAGAACATTTCATGAATTTTTTGGTGATTTTTAGATACCTAAAAGTATTTTTAATAAATTAATTTCCATTAATCAATTAAAAATAATCTTTTAAATATTTAAAAATACTTTTTTAATGATGAAAATAAAAACAAAAATATTTTTGTGTCATAAAAATTAATAAAACTTATGAGAAAAAGTTTCATAATTTTTACACATTTTTTACTATTTTAAATAAATTGTGCAAGTTAAATGAAAAAGAAAATGAAAACAAATTAAATAAAAGGAAAGTCAAATGAGTGGAGGGCCAGGATGAGCTCTGGGTTTGAATTGGTTGACCAGCGCGCATCTGGACGGCTGGGGTTGCATCTGAGTTAATCCCAATTAATTAAATAAATAATGAAGATTAGGGCTAAGCAAAGTGATCTGGGCCTTTCATTCGCGCGGGGAGTCAACTAGGTCAACCAATCCAACGCCCAGAATTCAAATGGAAATTAATTACAGGATTAGGGCACAAATGACTTTCAGGTGGCCGGAGAGGACCTCCGGTCGTCTTCTCCGGCCAGCATCTCCCCCGAGAATCCCCAAAACTCTAAAAACCTAACTAAAACGAAATCTAAAAACTGGGAAATGATCCCCACTCACTCACGAACCAAAACCCCTAATCAAAACAAATTTATATTTCCTAACAAGGTTGAATCGAAGCAAACAAAAATTAGGTCAACTGAGTTTCAGAGATCAATTAAACTCTCATTTCATCACCATTTCAAAAACTAAAAGCATATTCATGATCAGGAAGACATGTAGAACAAGTTTAGAACTTAAAAATCCATTTCTGGAAAAAAAGTTCTTGAGCTACCTGAGATTCGAAGCTTTCACTCCAGCAACTTTCAGACCCCTTTTCCTTGTGTAATCCACTCCTTAGGACCTCTTGATGATGTTTGAATGCTCAGGAGAAATTTATATTGGCTGGATGAAGAGTTTGAGTAACTTCTGCTCAAACTCAGTTGAACATGGCAATGATGATTCTGGCTATTTCTGGCAAGGGTGAAAGGTTGTTTGTGGTCCAGATGATGAGTGGAGAAGGTTTGTGAAGTTTGTTTGGATGTTTGTGAGCTGTGGAGAGAGATTCGAATGAAACTGCAGCTTGAGGTGAATGATGGCAATGGGGTGTTCTTGATCAAAACAGGCCTGGCTCTTGGTGGTTTCTACTCAACAAGGCAAGGTGAGATGATTAAAGGAATTTGTTTGAGTGTTTGTGTGTTGTGCAGGCAGATTCGAAGCAAAATGCAAATGGGGTGTGTTTTGTGTATGTGATGCTTGAGAGTGTTTCAGCCTTGCTTCCTTTATGAAATGGCTTGCAAATGGATAGTATATTTTAATCCAAGTGGCCAGAGGATGTGACATGGCCTGTGGTGATTGGGATGTTTGCTTTTGCCAAAAGTCAATTTTTGTGTAAGGAAAGTATGGCTTGGTTCTAGGCTAGTACAAGGCATGGTTCTGGTGCAGCAAGATGAGGTGAGAGGGCTAGCAAGGTGCAGCATCCAATGCATCAAGTTGGTGAAGTGTGATGAGTGTTTTTGCAAGTTGTTGCTTTTTGGTTCACATGTGACTACTTTGCTACACAAGCCATGAACATGAGGGATTTTTGGTCCAAATCTGACTTTCATGTCACATAGAATGTTGGTGTACTGGTTTGATGTCAACTAGAGGTTACAAAAAGCCTTGGTTCATGATTTTGCAAAATTCACATTTGAGGCATGTCTTGAAAATCAATGATTTTAGCCAACTTTGTCACACCATAACTTTTGATCCAAGAAGAATTTGATCATGTTCTTGTACTTTTTGAAAAGGGAAAGATGTAATCTACAACTTTCATGACCAAAGTTTTTCCATTTGAGGCATTTTTGGATCAAGAATCAAGGCTTGAAAAATGACCTAAAATGAAGCATTCTTGAAAAGTTAACTATGCCCAAAAAGTCAACATTTGCAAAAACCCTAAATTCTTGATTTTTGTGGACTTCAACCTTCTTCCATGATCAAATAAAGATCATATACACTCAAAATGATGAAGATCACCCATTGGTTGGGTCATTGGGGGCCTCAGATGCCCTGATTTTGCACTGACTTGTCTGAAAAGTCAACTCTTGATCAGATGACTTCCCCATGGAATTTCTTCATGAAAATTGATATGCATACTCCCTATACCATATAGAGACCAATGGAAACAAGAATGACCAAAAAATTTGGAGTTATGGCCTCTGGAACCAAAACCCTAATTTTTAGGTCAACTGTGCAGTCAAACTTGGCTCTGCATCCATACAAACCTCAGTTCTTGTGATTGCTTTGAAATCTTGACTTTGAGAGGATGGAATATGATACAAGAACACATATGGACCCCTTTGAAGTGATTGGTTGCCTTTGGGGTGGCTCAAGAAGCTCTTGGATTGCTCAGATCGCAAACCCTAGGTGCAGATGACTTAGAAACTATGCAGTGAATCAAAAATGAGATGTGAGGTGATATGATTGTGTTTATGCATATGAAATGATCACAAGCCATGGTGTGAATGGGTGAGGGCAAATTTGGGGTGTTTACAGCTGCCCCTATTCAAACATGAGTTAGCTGTGCAGGATGTAAGCGACGGCTTCACAGGCAAACAAGATAACTTGTGGTTGAATACCAAAGATAGTCCAAAATTTGCACTCACAGAATGAAGAAGAAAAGGGATATAGATTGTAAAAGGAAAATAAAGTATGTTGTAAAATGGGTGATAGAGCAATGACGGGGACGACCGACATGCTGGGAAAAGTGTAGGAAATAAAACAATGACGGGGACGGCCGACATGCTGGGGATAAAAGGTAAAGCTAAAACGGGGACGGCCGACTAGCTGGGGAAAATGAAATTATGATGGGGACGGCCATCAAGGTAAAGCTGTAAAAGTCTCTGGAGATTAATGAAACATGACGGGGACGGCCATCAAGTTCATAAAGCAAAGTAACCAACGATGGGGACGGCCATCGGGCTAAGGGAAAAGGAAAAGGGACCACGACGGGGACGGCCATCGGGTTAAAGAATAAATGAAATAAACAGATGATGGGGTACGGCCATCAAAGGTGAAGGACGATCACCTAGCAGGGGACGGCTGCTCTGTTGGGAATAAAAGAAATATGATGGGGACGACCATCAAAGGTGGAGGATGACCACCTGGCAGGGTACGGCTGCCGAAAATATCGCGACATAGGACGAATGCCGGATAGAAAAGGTCAACGATGGGGACGGCCATCGGACGAGAATGATGGAGGACGACCATCAAGAGGTGGAGGACGACCACCTAGCAGGGTACGGCTGCTCTCAGGGCTTATCATGACATAGGACGAATGTCAGATAACCAAAATCAACAATGGGGACGGCCATTGGATAAAATGATGAAAGAAAAACATCACGTGGTGGAGGACGACCACCTAGCAGGGGACGGCTGCTAAAATCAACGATGGGGACGGCCATCGGATGAGCATGATGGAGGACGACCATCAAGAAGTGGAGGACGACCACTCAGCAGGGTACGGCTGCTCTCAGGGTTTATCATAACACAGGACGAGTGTCAAATAAGAAGGAAAATTTGTTGTGTTGGCAATCTACTGGGGTTATAGTAAACACGGACGAGTATTTACAACCAAGAAGAGAAAGTATAAGTGTTTAGATGTTGTGTATAGATTAAAGATGCGGACGAGCATCCTTAGGACTACGATACGGACGAGTATCGGGTAGAAACAAATACTGACACGTGTTCAGAGATGATGATACGGACGAGTATCAACGGGTTAACAAAGAACACGGACGAGTGTTGCATCTGAAGGGACTCTTCTGGGGAATAATAGATACAGACGAGCATCTATATTCAAGAAGACATAAGTGTTTGACACGGTGTATGGATTAAAGATGCGGACGAACATCCTTAAGACTATGATACGGACGAGTATCATGTAGAAACAAACACTAGACGCAATGTTCTGAGATGATGGTACGGACGAGTACCAACGGGTTAACAAAGAACAAGGACTATTGTTGAATCTGTGGGTATATAAGTGGTATATACAAGATACGGACGAGTATCTGCATAAGTGCAATCATGAGTAGTGAGCATGAGTATTGTATAGATGAGTGTTTATCTGCTGGGGAGAGTGACACGGACGAGTGTCAAAGTATAATAATATTAACAAGTATGTGGGTTGCAAAAGTATAAGCGACTGCGCTGGGGAAATGACACGGACGGGTGTCAGGAAAGTGTATATAGGTATATGTGAGTGCAAAGAGGACGTCTTTGGCTTTCCGCTGGTGATGTGACACGGACGGGTGTCATGAAATATCCGTGATACGGGTGATTTGTTTGTAAAGAGTGTTCAGGCGACTTTACTGGGGAGAGATGATACGGACGGGTGTCAAAAGGAAATATATACTGGTGTTTGTGATTTGTGAGGCAACTGCTTTTGCTGGGGACCCTGGGGGATTTTGGGGAAAGTATTCTGTATTCTGATGAATGGTTATTATTCACAAGTGTTCTATTCAAAACATGGCTTATGATTATGCTATGCGTTTGATTTTTGCCGTAATGCTCCGTATTAGACGGAATGCTACGCTCTGAGGGGATAATATGATGCGTATGTTATGATTATGCAAATAGGCACGGATCCGGGATTTGGATCCCGCTGCTGCAGAGATCCCTGGTTGATCTTGTTTGAAAGTGGACATCCCAACTGGGGGTGTGATCATTGGTAGATCTGATGATATGATATATGACCGCTTGGGGATATAGGTCACTGATTGACATATCCTCGTAATATGGGACCCAGCTGGGGTTTGTAGAAGCCTCTCTTCACTCTGTTGTGATCTTCATGCATTGCTCCTCTGAATAGAGGCTGAGACTCTGTGGGGAGATGGTTCCCTGACTTTTGTGCTCGGCTGAGGGCGAGACGGCAACTCGGCTAGGGAGAAAGAGATCCTTGACTCAGTCGGGGATGTAGGCGCCTTCCGTGATGCCTAGCAACTCTGATGGAGATAGGTAGTAAATGGCAACTCCACCGGGGAAGTTATGAGAGGCAACTCAGCTGGGGAGAGAGCACTTTGGGTGCTAGAAACGAGTGTCGATTTGCCAGCTTGCTAGGATGAGGCCTCATGCCCCAAGTTGCGCTCTGGATACCTGCAATCCTGAAAAAGATAGAGAAACGCGCAAGATAATCCCGAGGTACCCTTTACTGGATTCCGTCATAGGAGTTTAGATACTTCTGAGAGTAAGCATATTTCCTGCAAGCATGTTTTTTTATTTGAAGATAAACATCTGTATTCTTATGCAATCGGTTTTTTTTCTTTTAAGACATCAGACATTTTTGCAAACAAAATGTACAAAACGAGATACGACTGAAAATCTGATTTTATTAATTCATGTGCCCTGAATTGGCAAGATACAATCAAAGAAACAAATCCCCTGAAATGAGGAGATTGTTACAAATTGAGAAATAAAGTGCTGGCGGTGTTGACGGCGCTTTGAGGAGCTTCCTCTTCACTATGACTCGTATGACTTTTGACGTTCTTCTCACCTTGCTTTTGAAGAATGTTGATTCTGATTGAAGCTTGATCTTGTTGAAGCTTACCAAGTCGTAGATGATACAGACGAACTCAGAATGCAGTTGTTCGCTTATTCCCTTATTTTGCATGGATCGCCCTCTCGGGTTTTCGATCCATCGGGATACCCATTTTTGCCTGAGCTGTCCAATGCGGCTTTTCAACTCAGCGGGTGTACATTTTTTGTTTATTTCCCCTTATTTTTGCCCGAGTCCTTTATTCTGTTTTTGACTCGCCAGGATGCCCTATTTTTGCCTGGACTTACATTCTGTTTTTGTGTCCAACGGGTCATTTTTATGCGAAGTATTTTTTAACTGCATCTGAATTCACAGGGGACGGGAAATCTTCACCATCCATGGTGCCGAGCATCAGTGCTCCACCGGAGAAAACTTTCTTTACCACAAATGGTCCTTCATAATTTGGAGTCCATTTGCCCCTGTGGTCTGTATGCGGAGGGAGGATTCTCTTCAGCACAAGATCTCCTACTTGGTACTCTCGGTGCCTGACTTTCTGATCGAAGGCTTTCTTCATCCTTTTCTGATACAACTGCCCATGACAGATTGCAGCCAATCTCTTTTCTTCAATCAGACTCAGTTGTTCATATCGGGCCCTAACCCATTCTGCTTCGTTCAGCTTAACATCCATCAGTACCCGTAGAGAGGGTAATTCAACTTCAACTGGTAGGACTGCTTCCATACCATATACAAGCTGATACGGTGTTGCCCCAGTGCATGTTCTGATTGACGTGTGGTACCCATGCAAGGAAAACGGTAGCATTTCATGCCAGTCTTTGTAGGTGACTACCATCTTCTGCACAATCTTCTTAATATTCTTGTTTGCCGCCTCAACAGCGCCATTCATCTTTGGCCTGTAAGGAGAAGAATTGTGATGTTGAATCTTGAAGTCCCGGCACAGTTCTGCCATCATCTTATTGTTTAAGTTGGAACCATTATCAGTAATGATTCGCTCGGGAACTCCATATCGACAGATGATATCTCTTTTCAGAAATCGGGCTACCACTTGCCTTGTAACATTTGCATATGAGGCTGCTTCAACCCACTTGGTGAAATAATCAATGGCGACCAGGATGAATCTGTGGCCATTTGAAGCAGTCGGCTCAATCTTGCCAATCATATCAATGCCCCACATAGCAAAGGGCCAGGGTGAAGACATTATGTTCAAAGGATTGGGAGGCACATGCACTTTATCTGCATAGATCTGGCATTTGTGGCATTTTCTGGCATAGGCACAACAGTCGGCATCCATTGTGATCCAATAATAGCCTGATCTTAACAATTTCTTTGCCATGGCATGCCCTCCAGCATGGGTACCAAAGGATCCTTTGTGCACTTCATGCATTAACAAGTCTGCTTCTGTTCTATCAACGCATCTGAGGAGCACCATATCAAAGTTCCTTTTGTATAAAGATCCATCAGTGTTCAGAAAGAAACTCCCAGCAAGCCTTCTTAAAGTCTTCTTATCATTGGAAGATGCCCCAGGTGGGTATGTTTGATCCTCCAAGAAGCATTTAATGTCGTAGAACCAAGGCTTATCGTTTTTGACAACATCTGCTGCAAATACATATGCTGGTCTATCAAGTCTTGACACTGAAATCTGAGGTACAAAGTTAGCAGCTTGAACTTTGATCATGGATGAAATGGTAGCAAGAGCATCTGCAAACTGATTCTCGTCCCGAGGGATATACTCAAGCTTGACTGTTGTGAAGAAAGTCAATAACCTCCTTGTATAATCCCTGTAAGGTATCAGATTATCTTGGTGGGTGTACCATTTTCCGTTGGTTTGATTAACTACCAGAGCTGAATCCCCGAATACAATCAAAGTTTTGATCCTGAGGTCAATGGCTTCCTCAAGACCCATAATGCAAGCTTCGTATTCAGCTTCGTTGTTAGTGCAGTTGAAAGTGAGCTTTGCCGAGAAAGGCATGTGAACTCCTTTAGGTGTAATGAGTACTGCACCAACACCACGACCATTCATGTTAACAGCCCCATCAAACATCATAGTCCATTCTTCCTCCGGGTCAGGCCCTTCAGTGTGAATAGGCTCTTCATGATCTTTTGCTTTAATGAACATGATGTCTTCATCAGGGAAGTCAAATCTCATAGGCTGGTAGTCATCAATGGGTTGCTCAGCAAGATATTCAGATAGTACACTGCCCTTGATGGCTTTCTGAGAGGTGTACTGGATGTCGTATTCTGTGAGAATCATCTGCCATCTTGCAACCCGTCCGGTAAGCGCTGGCTTCTCAAATATGTACTTGACTGGGTCCATCTTTGAGATCAACAAGGTAGTGTGAGTCAACATATACTGTCTCAGTCGGCGAGCAGCCCACGCTAAAGCACAACAAGTTTTCTCGAGCAGTGAATAACGTTGTTCACAGTCGGTAAACTTTTTGCTTAGGTAGTATATTGCATACTCTTTTCGACCAGACTCGTCATGCTGGCCCAGCACACACCCCATTGACTCTTTTAGTACTGTCAGGTACATTATTAGAGGTCTTCCTTCAACTGGAGGCATAAGGATTGGAGGCTCTTGCAGGTATTCCTTGATCTTGTCAAATGCCTTCTGGCAATCTTCATTCCACCTGACCGTTTGTTCTTTCCTTAGCAATTTGAACAAGGGTTCGCAGGTTGCTGTAAGGTGGGATATGAACCTTGAAATGTAGTTCAATCGACCTAAGAACCCTCGAACTTCTTTCTCTGTTTTCGGTGCAGGCATCTCTTGGATGGCTTTGACTTTATCAGGGTCAACTTCAATCCCCTTCTCGCTTACAATAAAGCCCAGCAGCTTACCAGATCTCACCCCGAATGTGCATTTGTTGGGGTTCAACTTCAGTTGGTACTTCCTCAGACGCTTGAACAATTTGAGCAGATTTACCAGATGGTCTTCTTCAGTGAGGGACTTGGCAATCATATCATCCACATAGCATTCTATTTCTTTATGAATCATATCGTGGAATAATGTTACCATAGCCCGTTGATATGTTGCACCAACATTCTTGAGCCCAAATGGCATTACTTTGTAGCAGAACGTGCCCCAAGTTGTGATGAATGTTGTCTTCTCCATGTCTTCAGGTGACATTTTGATCTGATTGTATCCTGAAAATCCGTCCATGAAGGAGAATACCGAGAACTGAGCCGTATTATCAACCAATACATCAATGTGAGGTAAAGGGAAATCATCTTTCGGGCTGGCTCTGTTCAGATCCCGGTAATCAACACACATTCTTACTTTTCCGTCCTTTTTAGGCACAGGTACTATATTAGCAACCCACGGTGGATAGCTAGTTACAGCAAGGAACCCGGCGTCCCATTGCGTTTGTACCTCTTCTTTGATCTTCATTGCCATGTCTGGACGAGTACGGCGCAGTTTCTGCTTAACTGGCGGGCATTCTTCTCTCAAAGGCAGCTTGTGCACAACAATGTCGGTATCCAACCCTGGCATATCTTGATACGACCAAGCAAACACGTCCACATACTCTTGAAGCAGATCAATCAGTTGTCTCTTCACTGAGTCTTGCAGGCAGGCCCCGATTCTAACTTCTTTCACGTCTTCATCTGTACCAAGATTGATCACTTCAACCTCCTCCTGGTGAGGAGTAATAACCTTTTCCTCTTGTTTCAACAACCTGGCTAGCTCTTCAGGAAGCTCATATTCTTCTTCAACCCCTTCGTCAGCTTGATTGATTGGATTGTCAAAGTCATACGAAGTCATAGCCGTGTTGTTGTCGGTGCTGTCTGGAAGGCACTCTCTGCAAGGGTTAAGTTTGTTCATTTTAGTGATTTGATTTTAATCTTGCTTTAGAAAAGTGAAATAAAAGTTGTCATTTTGAAAACACTGCCATTTATTTTTTTGTACAAAAAAGAAAAATAGAAAAACAGTGAACGGAAAAGAAAAAGACTCGTTTGCAAAAAGATGTCTGATATTTCATTAATTGATCTTGTTTGCACAAAAAGTACAGATGGCCCGATTACAAAATGAGTCTTGTCATCTTGGGCAAGATGCAAGACTTTGATGCATGCTTATAAAAATACAGGAAATAATAATTACTCTGCATGAGTAACTCTTATAATTTCCTGGGAAGACCAGTTTGAGATACTGCTCCCCGGGATCTTTGGACGAATCCAGCTTTCCAGGTTGCGTTCTTCTTCCAGCTCGTCTTCCAGACAGTTGATAGCATCAGGGGTAAGCATCCCCCCACTCACAAAATTGGGCTCTTTCGCAGCCGCTGCTTGATCTTGTTGAGTTGGTTTGTAACCCAACCCAAATCTGTCTTCTTTCTTCTCCACCGATAGCAGTTTGCCCCAGCCTTGGGCAGTTCCTTCCTCAACAACCTTCCGGGCTTGTTGGTATGATGATATTGAAGTACCAGGCACAGCAGATGTTTCATTCACATTCAAGGCTTCAAACCCCTGGCTCATTGTTTCATGGATCTCCCCATCCATTTCAATGTACTTATAGGTTGCCAGGTGGCTGACAAAAATGTCCTCCTCTCTGCAGATTGTAACGATTTGACCCTCCCACTCATATTTTAACTTCTGGTGAAGGGTAGAGGTCACGGCGCCAGCAGCGTGAATCCATGGCCTACCCAACAAACAGCTGTAGGCGGGCTGAATGTCCATCACATAGAAGATAGTTTTAAAGGTCTGCGGGCCAATCGTTATGGGCAGTTCAATTTCTCCCAGAACCGATCTCTTTGAACCATCAAAGGCTCTCACCACCAGGTTGCTGGGTCTCAACGCCAATCCGTCATATTCTAGCTTCACCAGGGCCTTCTTAGGTAAGACATTGAGGGATGACCCCGTGTCTACCAGCACATGGGAAAGGACAGCACCTTTGCATTCCATGGTTATGTGCAAGGCTTTGTTATGGCTGCGGCCCTCCGCTGTCAAATCAGTATTGGTGAACCCTAGTCCGTGACTAGCATTAACATTTCCAACTACTGCTTCCAGCTGATTGACAGTGATCTCTTCAGGCACGTAAGCTGCGTGCAGGACTTTGAGTAGTGCATTCCGATGGGCTTCGGAGCACATAAGCAATGATAGGATTGAGATCTTGGAGGGCGTTTGGTGAAGCTGATCCACTACTTTATAATCACTCTTTTTGATGATTCGCATGAACTCATCAACCTCTTGATCGAAGGGTGTCTTCAAAGCTTCTTTAACAGCTTGATCTTCCTGCACAGGGCTCTTCCCTTTTGCCTTGGCAGCAGCTTCTGCTTCGGCAGTGGGTTTCTGAATTTGTGGAGCGAAAAGACGTCCGCTTCGGGTGAAGCCTCCGCCTCTTCCCACATTGTCTACTTGTGGTGCAGGGGTTGATGATTCAAAAGTGATTTTTTGTCCTTCACAGTACAAGTCAGAGCCGTAATGCCAGGGGATGGCATTGCTGCTTTCATAAGGTACGGGTCCAGGCACAGTGATAGTGACTGGACTGATTGCAGTTGTGGAAGGAACTGTGATAGTTTGTGGATCGTAATAAATTGTGACTGGTGCTCTGGTGGGAGCAGCACCTTCTGAATTGTAAGCAGAGTTGTTTTCAGGATCGTAAAAGATTGTGACAGTAGAGACATCTTCATGATTTGTTGCTGGTGTTGTAGGAGATAATGGTGGAAGGATGGATGTTGTTGTTGTAGGAGTTTCAAAATGGAGTGGTGCTGGAGTTGTAGAAGGAACATTCATTGATATCTGATCAGTTGAAATGACAGATGAAGTACTCGTTGATGAAACCGAAGAATTGTCAGGAACAATGGTTGTTGCAGTTGTAGGAGGTTCTGAAACCGTTGCTGATGAGATTGCTGGATTTGTTGGAAATGATGTGGTGATCTGAAGCTGGCCACTCTGAATTAGGCCATCTATGCCATTCCTCAAATTATCGCACCCATTTACCGAGATATTGCAGTAAGCACAACCCAACTCACACCCCGGGAACATTTGACATTCCAGGAGTTGAGCCTTGATTTCTACCAACGGTGTCCTGATCTGTCCCACACTGGTTATTAAATAAGATGGCTTGTCTTCTTCAATAGCGTTAATTCTAGGACCACCGTGGTTCGGCATTGGGTTTTTGTTGACATTAGGTGGTGGTGCGAAATTCAGAGCCTTTGAGTCTACCAGGTCTTGTACCTTCATGTGCAAGGCTCTGCACTTTTCTGTACTGTGGCCAGGTGCGTTTGAATGAAAAGCACACCTAGCATTGGAGTCATAGTTCCTGGGTAGACTGTTGGGATCTGGAGGTGCCAGCGTCCTTAGCTCAACTAGGTTGAGTTTCAGGAGTTGTGGCAGCAATGTAGCATATGGCATAGGGATCGGATCAATTACCCTGTTAGCTTGAGATGGCCTCTGTTGAAATGGCCTTTGTTGACTGTTGTTGTTGGTATTGCTGTTGTTGTAATTCCTTGGAGGATACTGATTTTGCTGATGGTACTGAGGTTGTTGTTGATAGTTTTGCTGCGGCGGTTGATAGACTGGCTGAGGATGAGCTGGAGCAGGAATGGTGACTGCTGCCACTGACCTGTGAACATATTGGGGCCTGCCCCTGTTGGTGTGGATGGCATTGGTCTCGCCAGTTCTTCTTGGGCCTGCAAAAGGCTTTCTTGTACTACTGGACGAGCTGGCACCATTATCGGAAATTTTGCCCATTTTCAACAGGCTTTCAATTCTCTCCCCAGCTATGACAACATCGGCGAAGCTAGTGGAAGAGAAAGCAGCCATCCTGTCAATATAGGTTCCCTGAAGGGTGTTCATAAACATGTCTGCCATTTCCCTTTCAGACATAGGTGGCTGAACAGCAGCAGCCAATTGCCTCCATCTCTGGGCATATTCTCGGAAACTCTCCCTTGAAGACTGTGACATTCCCATTAGGAGGGTCCTGTTGGGTGCCATGTCTAAGTTGTACTGATACTGTCTGATGAAGGCTTCTGCCAAATCCTTCCAGCATCTAATAGTTGCCCTTGTCAAGTGAGAGTACCATTCTCTCGACGCTCCAGTTAAGCTGTCTTCGAAATAGAACATCCAGAGCTTCTCATCCATTGTATAGGCCTTCAGCCTTCCCAGAAATGATTGCAAATGAGTCCGGGGGCATGAAGTCCCGTTGTATTTCTCAAAACAAGGAGGCTTGAACTTATGGGGGATCCTGACCCCGTCTACCAAGCCCATGTCCATGACGTCGAATCCCAAAGAGTTTTGAGATTCTAAGGACCTTAACTTCTCGGCTATCTCATCCAACCTTCTATCATAAGCTTCCTCCCCAGCACCCATTACTGTGAATTGGTCCTCCTGTGGATCTTCTTGAAGTACCCTAGCTACAGTGGCAGTCCCTTGAACATTTGCTGGAATATTGACCTCAGGATGGAGGTGTGGTCCAAATACCGGGGGGTTGACATGAGGTTGTACCCTTTCATTGTTACTGGTACCGGCAGTCCCTATATGTGGATCCTCTTGATTTTGCCTTTCCACCATGGCCCTCAATCTTTCCTGGCTCTGAGCCATATTGTTCATCACTTCCATGAACTGAGTCATTTGATTCCTCATCTCTAGCCTTTCATTTGCCATTTGATTTCTGACCTCAGCGAGGTCCTGCTGTACCTGATCCATTTGAATTCCCGGAAGGTTGTTTCGGGTTGGATAACGGTGCGGACGGTTGAGGGGAAATACCCGGCGCCTAGCAATAGTTCCTGAACATCACAACAGAGTTAGCAACAATAAAACAAAACCTACAAAACAAACAAAGGGTTAGCATGCAATGCAGTATGCTTATTTGTTCTCAAGGTATCCGGTTTGGCCTTCAGTTTTGACCCTTCCAGACCCTTGAAGATGCTGTTGTTGTTGCTTGAAGAAAACTCAGATGAAGCAAACTAACACAAATATATTACAGAAGGTGAAATAATACAACTTGTTCATTTTACAACACAAGCCCCCTAAGGGGTCAAAATACATTACAAGAAAATAAAAGTACATGGAAAGAAAGCAACAACAAACAAATGGTCAAACACCAAGACCAAACTCATCCTCACGAACTTCCTTGAGAAGTGCTTCGGTCACAGGATCAGCCGGACGCTCCGTGAGATTCCTGATGAGGAGATTCCGGGTGGTAACAGCTGCTGTTAGCTTCTTGTGCTGAGTTTGGTCCTTTGACCTCTTCACCCCTGCTTTGACCTTCAGTTCTGATATCTCCCTCTGGGCTGCTGCCAGGGCTTCTTGTTGTTCTTTTGCACTTGCTTCCAGTTTCTCCATCTTGTCTTGGACTCTCTTGTCCTCTAGAGTACGAGCCTCGGTGATCCTGACCCACCGAGCCTGACTCTCCTTCAGATACAAGTCTGTCCTTGCTCTCTGGAACTGGGCTTCCTTGCAAGCATTCTTCAGAATTTGTTCTCCAGCTTTAGACTTTTTGATATAATCCCCAGACTTCTCAATCTTAGTCAAATGCTCCACTCTCAACTTCTCCAACCTCTCAATCTCCCTCATACCTTCACTCCTCTCCCGGAGGGTCTTCTGCAAGGCCTGGGTTAGCTTCTCATTCCTTTCCTTCAAGCTCTCAAACTCTTCCAAACTGATAGTGGCAGGGGGTGGTGCTGAAGATGACTCAGGCATGTCTTCTATGGTAAAGGGCATCCCAGAGAAATGGGCCCTGGCACGGGACCACTCATAATATTGTGCTGATGCCACATTGTTGCACTTCCCTAGGATGGTCACTCCCTTGGTTTGAACATTATCCCAGGCCCAGGCCTCCTGCCTAACAACAGCCAGATTAGTCTTGTTCTCACAATAAAGAGTCTCCACCAAGTCCTGTGCCTTAGGAGTGTGGACCAGTGCATAGCCCAGTTGTCTTCTGAACAAAAGAGGGTTGTGATTGATACTTCTCTTAACTCCTATTAGGGGCACATTGGGAAAATGCCCACAGCTGGTGATGACATCCCTGCCCTTGGTGCTCTGAGTGCACCATCTGATGTCAGCTGAAGTTAGAACAGTGAGTCTCTTAGCCCAGTTGCTCTGCTGATGAGGGTTTAGAAATGCATCTGTCCTGGGTAGATGCCTGAGAAGCCAAGTGTGGAACAATGGAGCACAACACCTCACTAATCTCCCCCTCTGCTTTTCATTTCTCTGATGCACAGAGTAATAGAGATCCCCCAATAAAGTGGGCACTGGGTTTTTTAGCATGAATAAGTGGATTGCATTCTTGCTAATGAATCGAGGCTCATCTGCAAACAACACAATTCCATATATACTTAAGGCCAATAAAGCACAAACAGCTTTCCACTCTCCTACAGAAGCTTTCAGGGTAGCTTGAGAGATCAAGAAATCCAGATGAAAACCAGGGATTCCAGCTTTAGAGGTCATATGCTGCTCAATCAGGACAGGTTCCAGATGCAAAGCCTTTGCTACCTCTCCATTACTAGGAAAGACCATCTCAGGGTTGAAAGGGATTCCAGCCCTGATAGGCACACCAACCAAAGATGAGTATTCTTCTAAAAGAGGGCCCAATTGAAAGTCTTGAAAGGTAAAACACCTCAGAGGGGGATCATAAAACTGAATGCAAGTGTGAATGAGGCTCCTCTGTGATGGGTCCAGATCCATAACGATGTCAAGTATATCTCCATAATGTTCCCTGAACAAAGGTATGTGATCTGGAGTGATCAGGGTCTGAATCCTCCTGATGTCTGATAACTCTGGCTGGAAGAAGTGATAGGTGATGTTGCTCTTTTTAGGAGCCATGATGCTGAAGACTGAGTAGAGATAGGTGCTGATGATAATACTGAAGAAGGGGCCACTGATTGGCTGGAGTAGATAGCTGATAGCTGAAGCAGGTGCTGATGAAGATGGGTCAAATACTGAAGATGGGGTCAAAACCAAAACCAAAGATGAAAGTGGATACCCTGAAACACAAATAAGCAAATGTGAATATGATGCAATGTTTATGTATGCAAATGATATGCAAGGGTCTGTGACTGAGCTGGATCTGATCAAAAGCCCTGATATAGGTCCATGTCATATTCAAGAATACCAGTTGGAGGTCTAAAAAATCCAGTAACCAAGGTGGGGGACTCAAATAAAGAGTCACATGTCCCGGGTTTAGAATCACAAGAACTGTCCAACATGGAGTACTCTTAAACAAACAAAGTAACAGGGTATTCTGAGGTCAAGGTACCTGCAAACCTGTAAACAGCCCAACCCCCTCACAGGTGGTGTTCTAGAACAAGGATCCTCAGACTCGGATCAGTTATGAGAAGTGTAAACACTTCCAACCCGGAGGTACAGTGTTTACAATAACCATAAAAGTTCCTCCTCTAATTCACCTCAGTTTCTGAAGGTCAAAACTAAAGGTCATCCAGACTTAGCAGGCTTCCCAGATAGCCCTAGCATTGCAGGAAATCTGCAACACAGAGTTCTCAAGAAGAAACCCATATCTGAACCGTGTTTCATATTCCCGCACCAGACCGAAATGGAATGGGAAAGAATATGATTCACTCTAGCCTAGGTGTCACTCAGGTCCCAGGTATAGGACCTTAACTCTCAATGGAACACCCACCCACCAAAGCAAACAAACAGATCCAGCCAGCACAGTATGACAATATGATATATGTAAAGCAGTAAAGAAAGCAGATAAACAACTGTACATAAAGCAAAAATAAAACATATATAAACACAAATAAACACATAACACCCCAGTAAACACAAATCAAACAAGCGCTAGGAGGAACCCACAAAAAGAACCAGAAGCCCTGGTTGCAGTATAAGGGTCCCCAGCAGAGTCGCCAAGCTGTCGCTCCCGATAGGTGGGACCAGGCCCAAATAAAGGTACAGACGCGAACGGTCGGCGAGAGGGACAATGAGAACACACAGCCGTGAACTCACTGGAGATGAATAGAGTCGCCAGCTAGGCATTTTTATCCCGGAGGAAAGGTAATGCTGCATAGACCTAGAAAGATATGGATAAGACGGTTGCGAACCAGAGAGACTGAGAAAGGGGGTTGGTTACAACCTGGGAAGGTATTAGCACCCAGATTGTCCGCCGTACTCGACGGGATCCACGCTTAAAAGATTTGTGTTTTAAAGGGGTAGTGTCAGTGCAATCTGTGTATAAAATAGCTGGAAAAGAATGTACAGGTGTCAGTGTAAAAGAAGTGAAGTGTGATATGTATAAATGATGTGTCAGTGTAAGAATGAGAATGAATTGCTCAAGATTATGAGGCTTAAAGAAATGAGCTGGAAGGAGGGGGAATATACAGAGACTTTTGTTCGATAACCGTTAAGTTATGCCTACGTATCCTCTCGTGCAATGAGGAAGTCAGAACACCGTAGTTCGACCCAAAGAGACTGAAAGATAAATTGACTTGTGAACTGCTTGCTTGTCAATGCTCAAGTGTATGACCTGTCTGGCTCAGGTGCAAACTGTCTTGCATTAGACGGAAGAAGCGAGTTCTCGTTTGTGAGTGAAGGTGATGAGAAAAGAATCCCGGAGGAGACGATTATTGTTTGTTTTTGTATTTTCAGTCTTTTATTGCCTTTTGAAGTTTGTCATAAGTTAATGAGCTTAAGCCTAAACCAATGGATTTAGTAAACTCATCACATCTTCCCTCTGATTAGGGGTAATGAGAGTACCTTAAGTGTGAAGTCAGCTTCTCACACTTAATTACCCTGATGTAGGATTAAGATCATTAACCTACTTGTGATTAATTAGATGTTTTTTTTGTTTTTGTTTAGTGTTAAGTAATGAGGTTAAGCCATAATCAAGGATTAAACAGACTCATTACACCATCCTAATAGAAGGATAATAGATGAGGGTGTTTAAGCTGAGGAAAGCTCCTCAACTTAATCCATGATTAGGGATTAAACTCATGACAAAACAAACCTTTATTAAGTGGATTTTATTTAATGGTATGATGATGAAGTGATTTTTATGATTTGTAAGACAACCTGAGGGGGACTTGTCCATTAACACTAGGGTTAGTCCTTCTTAACCAATTAAGGAAGAATTAGAACCCTAATGCAAGGCCCAAGTTACAAGTGTGAAGTCTTGATACTTATTAAGTGAATTGATTAAGAGAGTTAAACACATTAAGGGTTTAACACTTAGGATTAAAGTTATACACTCCATCCTAAGAGAAGGATGCAGGCATAAACTTAATCACAAAGCCTTAAAGCCTTTAGGGTTTAGTCCCTGATTAAGAGATGAGAAGAGAAGACTCAAAAGAGACACAAAGGTAAAACTAAGAGGGGTGACTAATCAAAACCCTAATCATTGTCATGCTTGGTTGTTCCTAAGGTTTGTGAGGTTTCACCAAGAGAAGTCTTCAATGGAACCACCAGGAAGCAGATGAAAGGATCAAGAGAAGCAAAGTGACTTGCTTCATTCAAGAAGTCAAGTCACTTGAAGGAAGAAAGTAAGAGGAACAAGAATGAGCAAGCTCAAACTCAAACACATATAAAAATGCAGCAAGGGATGCAAGAGAGATGAAAAGAAAAGTTATGAGAAGTGAAGGCAAATTCACTTCTCAAGTCACTTACCACCTGAAATGGTTAGAAAAGAAATGCAATGCAATGCAAGATGAGATGAAATGACATGATGAGAAACAAAACCAGAAGCATGTTGATGATGATAATGATGCTATGAAGTGCTATGAACATGAGGTAGCACATGGAAATGACCATACAAGTTCATGAATGCAAATGAAGCAAGTTAAGGAGCATGAACAAACATGGAAAGTTATGAAGTGCACATGACATACAACATGGCAAATACATGATGCAATGATCAAACATGCTTTCTATATGTCTCATGATGTCAAATGAATCACATGGAAGCATGGAATGGCATGGCAAGTCATGTTATGCAAGAGAATGCAAGAGGGATGCATATGGAAGCCCAAATTAGGGTTTATGAACCAAACATCAAACAAAAGTCAAAAACAGAAGCAAACCCTAAGATAAAAAATGGAAAATACCACTCAAAGAAACCCTAACCCTATACTAAACCAAGGTCCAAAGGGGAGGTCTCAACTCTTAACCAATCTCAAGTTATGAATTTTACAAGTTATTAGGGTTTTTAGGGCTCCTAAACAAAAGAAATGCCAAACAAATTGAAAATGAGGAATCAAATCATGGCCATTTAATCCTAGAAACTACATGCTAAACACAAAACAATGCAAGGAGAATCAATGTCCAACTCCTCATGAATAGGCAGAAATGATTTTTTGAACTTATGATCAAAATAATGCACAAAAATGATTTTTATTCAATGAGAAATTCTTAAAATGCATCAAGATCAAAAAAGAAATTTGGTTTGAATGTTGGACAATGTTTCTAAATGTCTTAGAACATTTCATGAATTTTTTGGTGATTTTTAGATACCTAAAAGTATTTTTAATAAATTAATTTCCATTAATCAATTAAAAATAATCTTTTAAATATTTAAAAATACTTTTTTAATGATGAAAATAAAAACAAAAATATTTTTGTGTCATAAAAATTAATAAAACTTATGAGAAAAAGTTTCATAATTTTTACACATTTTTTACTATTTTAAATAAATTGTGCAAGTTAAATGAAAAAGAAAATGAAAACAAATTAAATAAAAGGAAAGTCAAATGAGTGGAGGGCCAGGATGAGCTCTGGGTTTGAATTGGTTGACCAGCGCGCATCTGGACGGCTGGGGTTGCATCTGAGTTAATCCCAATTAATTAAATAAATAATGAAGATTAGGGCTAAGCAAAGTGATCTGGGCCTTTCATTCGTGCGGGGAGTCAACTAGGTCAACCAATCCAACGCCCATAATTCAAATGGAAATTAATTACAGGATTAGGGCACAAATGACTTTCAGGTGGCCGGAGAGGACCTCCGGTCGTCTTCTCCGGCCAGCATCTCCCCTGAGAATCCCCAAAACTCTAAAAACCTAACTAAAACGAAATCTAAAAACTGGGAAATGATCCCCACTCACTCACGAACCAAAACCCCTAATCAAAACAAATTTATATTTCCTAACAAGGTTGAATCGAAGCAAACAAAAATTAGGTCAACTGAGTTTCAGAGATCAATTAAACTCTCATTTCATCACCATTTCAAAAACTAAAAGCATATTCATGATCAGGAAGACATGTAGAACAAGTTTAGAACTTAAAAATCCATTTCTGGAAAAAAAGTTCTTGAGCTACCTGAGATTCGAAGCTTTCACTCCAGCAACTTTCAGACCCCTTTTCCTTGTGCAATCCACTCCTTAGGACCTCTTGATGATGTTTGAATGCTCAGGAGAAATTTATATTGGCTGGATGAAGAGTTTGAGTAACTTCTGCTCAAACTCAGTTGAACATGGCAATGATGATTCTGGCTATTTCTGGCAAGGGTGAAAGGTTGTTTGTGGTCCAGATGATGAGTGGAGAAGGTTTGTGAAGTTTGTTTGGATGTTTGTGAGCTGTGGAGAGAGATTCGAATGAAACTGCAGCTTGAGGTGAATGATGGCAATGGGGTGTTCTTGATCAAAACAGGCCTGGCTCTTGGTGGTTTCTACTCAACAAGGCAAGGTGAGATGATTAAAGGAATTTGTTTGAGTGTTTGTGTGTTGTGCAGGCAGATTCGAAGCAAAATGCAAATGGGGTGTGTTTTGTGTATGTGATGCTTGAGAGTGTTTCAGCCTTGCTTCCTTTATGAAATGGCTTGCAAATGGATAGTATATTTTAATCCAAGTGGCCAGAGGATGTGACATGGCCTGTGGTGATTGGGATGTTTGCTTTTGCCAAAAGTCAATTTTTGTGTAAGGAAAGTATGGCTTGGTTCTAGGCTAGTACAAGGCATGGTTCTGGTGCAGCAAGATGAGGTGAGAGGGCTAGCAAGGTGCAGCATCCAATGCATCAAGTTGGTGAAGTGTGATGAGTGTTTTTGCAAGTTGTTGCTTTTTGGTTCACATGTGACTACTTTGCTACACAAGCCATGAACATGAGGGATTTTTGGTCCAAATCTGACTTTCATGTCACATAGAATGTTGGTGTACTGGTTTGATGTCAACTAGAGGTTACAAAAAGCCTTGGTTCATGATTTTGCAAAATTCACATTTGAGGCATGTCTTGAAAATCAATGATTTTAGCCAACTTTGTCACACCATAACTTTTGATCCAAGAAGAATTTGATCATGTTCTTGTACTTTTTGAAAAGGGAAAGATGTAATCTACAACTTTCATGACCAAAGTTTTTCCATTTGAGGCATTTTTGGATCAAGAATCAAGGCTTGAAAAATGACCTAAAATGAAGCATTCTTGAAAAGTCAACTATGCCCAAAAAGTCAACATTTGCAAAAACCCTAAATTCTTGATTTTTGTGGACTTCAACCTTCTTCCATGATCAAATAAAGATCATATACACTCAAAATGATGAAGATCACCCATTGGTTGGGTCATTGGGGGCCTCAGATGCCCTGATTTTGCACTGACTTGTCTGAAAAGTCAACTCTTGATCAGATGACTTCCCCATGGAATTTCTTCATGAAAATTGATATGCATACTCCCTATACCATATAGAGACCAATGGAAACAAGAATGACCAAAAAATTTGGAGTTATGGCCTCTGGAACCAAAACCCTAATTTTTAGGTCAACTGTGCAGTCAAACTTGGCTCTACATCCATACAAACCTCAGTTCTTGTGATTCCTTTGAAATCTTGACTTTGAGAGGATGGAATATGATACAAGAACACATATGGACCCCTTTGAAGTGATTGGTTGCCTTTGGGGTGGCTCAAGAAGCTCTTGGATTGCTCAGATCACAAACCCTAGGTGCAGATGACTTAGAAACTATGCAGTGAATCAAAAATGAGATGTGAGGTGATATGATTGTGTTTATGCATATGAAATGATCACAAGCCATGGTGTGAATGGGTGAGGGCAAATTTGGGGTGTTTACAGCTGCCCCTATTCAAACATGAGTTAGCTGTGCAGGATGTAAGCGACGGCTTCACAGGCAAACAAGATAACTTGTGGTTGAATACCAAAGATAGTCCAAAATTTGCACTCACAGAATGAAGAAGAAAAGGGATATAGATTGTAAAAGGAAAATAAAGTATGTTGTAAAATGGGTGATAGAGCAATGACGGGGACGACCGACATGCTGGGAAAAGTGTAGGAAATAAAACAATGACGGGGACGGCCGACATGCTGGGGATAAAAGGTAAAGCTAAAACGGGGACGGCCGACTAGCTGGGGAAAATGAAATTATGATGGGGACGGCCATCAAGGTAAAGCTGTAAAAGTCTCTGGAGATTAATGAAACATGACGGGGACGGCCATCAAGTTCATAAAGCAAAGTAACCAACGATGGGGACGGCCATCGGGCTAAGGGAAAAGGAAAAGGGACCACGACGGGGACGGCCATCGGGTTAAAGAATAAATGAAATAAACAGATGATGGGGTACGGCCATCAAAGGTGAAGGACGATCACCTAGCAGGGGACGGCTGCTCTGTTGGGAATAAAAGAAATATGATGGGGACGGCCATCAAAGGTGGAGGATGACCACCTGGCAGGGTACGGCTGCCGAAAATATCGCGACATAGGACGAATGCCGGATAGAAAAGGTCAACGATGGGGACGGCCATCGGACGAGCATGATGGAGGACGACCATCAAGAGGTGGAGGACGACCACCTAGCAGGGTACGGCTGCTCTCAGGGCTTATCATGACATAGGACGAATGTCAGATAACCAAAATCAACAATGGGGACGGCCATTGGATAAAATGATGAAAGAAAAACATCACGTGGTGGAGGACGACCACCTAGCAGGGGACGGCTGCTAAAATCAACGATGGGGACGGCCATCGGATGAGCATGATGGAGGACGACCATCAAGAAGTGGAGGACGACCACTCAGAAGGGTACGGCTGCTCTCAGGGTTTATCATAACACAGGACGAGTGTCAGATAAGAAGGAAAATTTGTTGTGTTGGCAATCTACTGGGGTTATAGTAAACACGGACGAGTATTTACAACCAAGAAGAGAAAGTATAAGTGTTTAGATGTTGTGTATAGATTAAAGATGCGGACGAGCATCCTTAGGACTACGATACGGACGAGTATCGGGTAGAAACAAATACTGACACGTGTTCAGAGATGATGATACGGACGAGTATCAACGGGTTAACAAAGAACACGGACGAGTGTTGCATCTGAAGGGACTCTTCTGGGGAATAATAGATACAGACGAGCATCTATATTCAAGAAGACATAAGTGTTTGACACGGTGTATGGATTAAAGATGCGGACGAACATCCTTAAGACTATGATACGGACGAGTATCATGTAGAAACAAACACTAGACGCAATGTTCTGAGATGATGGTACGGACGAGTACCAACGGGTTAACAAAGAACAAGGACTATTGTTGAATCTGTGGGTATATAAGTGGTATATACAAGATACGGACGAGTATCTGCATAAGTGCAATCATGAGTAGTGAGCATGAGTATTGTATAGATGAGTGTTTATCTGCTGGGGAGAGTGACACAGACGAGTGTCAAAGTATAATAATATTAACAAGTATGTGGGTTGCAAAAGTATAAGCGACTGCGCTGGGGAAATGACACGGACGGGTGTCAGGAAAGTGTATATAGGTATATGTGAGTGCAAAGAGGACGTCTTTGGCTTTCCGCTGGTGATGTGACACGGACGGGTGTCATGAAATATCCGTGATACGGGTGATTTGTTTGTAAAGAGTGTTCAGGCGACTTTACTGGGAAGAGATGATACGGACGGGTGTCAAAAGGAAATATATACTGGTGTTTGTGATTTGTGAGGCAACTGCTTTTGCTGGGGACCCTGGGGGATTTTGGGGAAAGTATTCTGTATTCTGATGAATGGTTATTATTCACAAGTGTTCTATTCAAAACATGGCTTATGATTATGCTATGCGTTTGATTTTTGCCGTAATGCTCCGTATTAGACGGAATGCTACGCTCTGAGGGGATAATATGATGCGTATGTTATGATTATGCAAATAGGCACGGATCCGGGATTTGGATCCCGCTGCTGCAGAGATCCCTGGTTGATCTTGTTTGAAAGTGGACATCCCAGCTGAGGGTGTGATCATTGGTAGATCTGATGATATGATATTTGACCGCTTGGGGATATAGGTCACTGATTGACATATCCTCGTAATATGGGACCCAGCTGGGGTTTGTAGAAGCCTCTCTTCACTCTGTTGTGATCTTCATGCATTGCTCCTCTGAATAGAGGCTGAGACTCTGTGGGGAGATGGTTCCCTGACTTTTGTGCTCGGCTGAGGGCGAGACGGCAACTCGGCTAGGGAGAAAGAGATCCTTGACTCAGTCGGGGATGTAGGCGCCTTCCGTGATGCCTAGCAACTCTGATGGAGATAGGTAGTAAATGGCAACTCCACCGGGGAAGTTATGAGAGGCAACTCAGCTGGGGAGAGAGCACTTTGGGTGCTAGAAACGAGTGTCGATTTGCCAGCTTGCTAGGATGAGGCCTCATGCCCCAAGTTGCGCTCTGGATACCTGCAATCCTGAAAAAGATAGAGAAACGCGCAAGATAATCCCGAGGTACCCTTTACTGGATTCCGTCATAGGAGTTTAGATACTTCTGAGAGTAAGCATATTTCCTGCAAGCATGTTTTTTTATTTGAAGATAAACATCTGTATTCTTATGCAATCGGTTTTTTTTCTTTTAAGACATCAGACATTTTTGCAAACAAAATGTACAAAACGAGATACGACTGAAAATCTGATTTTATTAATTCATGTGCCCTGAATTGGCAAGATACAATCAAAGAAACAAATCCCCTGAAATGAGGAGATTGTTACAAATTGAGAAATAAAGTGCTGGCGGTGTTGACGGCGCTTTGAGGAGCTTCCTCTTCACTATGACTCGTATGACTTTTGACGTTCTTCTCACCTTGCTTTTGAAGAATGTTGATTCTGATTGAAGCTTGATCTTGTTGAAGCTTACCAAGTCGTAGATGATACAGACGAACTCAGAATGCAGTTGTTCGCTTATTCCCTTATTTTGCATGGATCGCCCTCTCGGGTTTTCGATCCATCGGGATACCCATTTTTGCCTGAGCTGTCCAATGCGGCTTTTCAACTCAGCGGGTGTACATTTTTTGTTTATTTCCCCTTATTTTTGCCCGAGTCCTTTATTCTGTTTTTGACTCGCCAGGATGCCCTATTTTTGCCTGGACTTACATTCTGTTTTTGTGTCCAGCGGGTCATTTTTATGCGAAGTATTTTTTAACTGCATCTGAATTCACAGGGGACGGGAAATCTTCACCATCCATGGTGCCGAGCATCAGTGCTCCACCGGAGAAAACTTTCTTTACCACAAATGGTCCTTCATAATTTGGAGTCCATTTGCCCCTGTGGTCTGTATGCGGAGGGAGGATTCTCTTCAGCACAAGATCTCCTACTTGGTACTCTCGGTGCCTGACTTTCTGATCGAAGGCTTTCTTCATCCTTTTCTGATACAACTGCCCATGACAGATTGCAGCCAATCTCTTTTCTTCAATCAGACTCAGTTGTTCGTATCGGGCCCTAACCCATTCTGCTTCGTTCAGCTTAACATCCATCAGTACCCGTAGAGAGGGTAATTCAACTTCAACTGGTAGGACTGCTTCCATACCATATACAAGCTGATACGGTGTTGCCCCAGTGCATGTTCTGATTGACGTGTGGTACCCATGCAAGGCAAACGGTAGCATTTCATGCCAGTCTTTGTAGGTGACTACCATCTTCTGCACAATCTTCTTAATATTCTTATTTGCCGCCTCAACAGCGCCATTCATCTTTGGCCTGTAAGGAGAAGAATTGTGATGTTGAATCTTGAAGTCCCGGCACAGTTCTGCCATCATCTTATTGTTTAAGTTGGAACCATTATCAGTAATGATTCGCTCGGGAACTCCATATCGACAGATGATATCTCTTTTCAGAAATCGGGCTACCACTTGCCTTGTAACATTTGCATATGAGGCTGCTTCAACCCACTTGGTGAAATAATCAATGGCGACCAGGATGAATCTGTGGCCATTTGAAGCAGTCGGCTCAATCTTGCCAATCATATCAATGCCCCACATAGCAAAGGGCCAGGGTGAAGACATTATGTTCAAAGGATTGGGAGGCACATGCACTTTATCTGCATAGATCTGGCATTTGTGGCATTTTCTGGAATAGGCACAACAGTCGGCATCCATTGTGATCCAATAATAGCCTGATCTTAACAATTTCTTTGCCATGGCATGCCCTCCAGCATGGGTACCAAAGGATCCTTTGTGCACTTCATGCATTAACAAGTCTGCTTCTGTTCTATCAACGCATCTGAGGAGCACCATATCAAAGTTCCTTTTGTATAAAGATCCATCAGTGTTCAGAAAGAAACTCCCAGCAAGCCTTCTTAAAGTCTTCTTATCATTGGAAGATGCCCCAGGTGGGTATGTTTGATCCTCCAAGAAGCATTTAATGTCGTAGAACCAAGGCTTATCGTTTTTGACAACATCTGCTGCAAATACATATGCTGGTCTATCAAGTCTTGACACTGAAATCTGAGGTACAAAGTTAGCAGCTTGAACTTTGATCATGGATGAAATGGTAGCAAGAGCATCTGCAAACTGATTCTCCTCCCGAGGGATATACTCAAGCTTGACTGTTGTGAAGAAAGTCAATAACCTCCTTGTATAATCCCTGTAAGGTATCAGATTATCTTGATGGGTGTACCATTTTCCGTTGGTTTGATTAACTACCAGAGCTGAATCCCCGAATACAATCAAAGTTTTGATCCTGAGGTCAATGGCTTCCTCAAGACCCATAATGCAAGCTTCGTATTCAGCTTCGTTGTTAGTGCAGTTGAAAGTGAGCTTTGCCGAGAAAGGCATGTGAACTCCTTTAGGTGTAATGAGTACTGCACCAACACCACGACCATTCATGTTAACAGCCCCATCAAACATCATAGTCCATTCTTCCTCCGGGTCAGGCCCTTCAGTGTGAATAGGCTCTTCATGATCTTTTGCTTTAATGAACATGATGTCTTCATCAGGGAAGTCAAATCTCATAGGCTGGTAGTCATCAATGGGTTGCTCAGCAAGATATTCAGATAGTACACTGCCCTTGATGGCTTTCTGAGAGGTGTACTGGATGTCGTATTCTGTGAGAATCATCTGCCATCTTGCAACCCGTCCGGTAAGCGCTGGCTTCTCAAATATGTACTTGACTGGGTCCATCTTTGAGATCAACAAGGTAGTGTGAGTCAACATATACTGTCTCAGTAGGCGAGCAGCCCACGCTAAAGCACAACAAGTTTTCTCGAGCAGTGAATAACGTTGTTCACAGTCGGTAAACGTTTTGCTTAGGTAGTATATTGCATACTCTTTTCGACCAGACTCGTCATGCTGGCCCAGCACACACCCCATTGACTCTTTTAATATTGTCAGGTACATTATCAGAGGTCTTCCTTTAACTGGAGGCATAAGGATTGGAGGCTCTTGCAGGTATTCCTTGATCTTGTCAAATGCCTTCTGGCAATCTTCATTCCACCTGACCGTTTGTTCTTTCCTTAGCAATTTGAACAAGGGTTCGCAGGTTGCTGTAAGGTGGGATATGAACCTTGAAATGTAGTTCAATCGACCTAAGAACCCTCGAACTTCTTTCTCTGTTTTCGGTGCAGGCATCTCTTGGATGGCTTTGACTTTATCAGGGTCAACTTCAATCCCCTTCTCGCTTACAATAAAGCCCAGCAGCTTACCAGATCTCACCCCGAATGTGCATTTGTTGGGGTTCAACTTCAGTTGGTACTTCCTCAGACGCTTGAACAATTTGAGCAGATTTACCAGATGGTCTTCTTCAGTGAGGGACTTGGCAATCATATCATCCACATAGCATTCTATTTCTTTATGAATCATATCGTGGAATAATGTTACCATAGCCCGTTGATATGTTGCACCAACATTCTTGAGCCCAAATGGCATTACTTTGTAGCAGAACGTGCCCCAAGGTGTGATGAATGTTGTCTTCTCCATGTCTTCAGGTGACATTTTGATCTGATTGTATCCTGAAAATCCGTCCATGAAGGAGAATACCGAGAACTGAGCCGTATTATCAACCAATACATCAATGTGAGGTAAAGGGAAATCATCTTTCGGGCTGGCTCTGTTCAGATCCCGGTAATCAACACACATTCTTACTTTTCCGTCCTTTTTAGGCACAGGTACTATATTAGCAACCCACGGTGGATAGCTAGTTACAGCAAGGAACCCGGCGTCCCATTGCTTTTGTACCTCTTCTTTGATCTTCATTGCCATGTCTGGACGAGTACGGCGCAGTTTCTGCTTAACTGGCGGGCATTCTTCTCTCAAAGGCAGCTTGTGCACAACAATGTCGGTATCCAACCCTGGCATATCTTGATACGACCAAGCAAACACGTCCACATACTCTTGAAGCAGATCAATCAGTTGTCTCTTCACTGAGTCTTGCAGGCAGGCCCCGATTCTAACTTCTTTCACGTCTTCATCTGTACCAAGATTGATCACTTCAACCTCCTCCTGGTGAGGAGTAATAACCTTTTCCTCTTGTTTCAACAACCTGGCTAGCTCTTCAGGAAGCTCATATTCTTCTTCAACCCCTTCGTCAGCTTGATTGATTGGATTGTCAAAGTCATACGAAGTCATAGCCGTGTTGTTGTCGGTGCTGTCTGGAAGGCACTCTCTGCAAGGGTTAAGTTTGTTCATTTTAGTGATTTGATTTTAATCTTGCTTTAGAAAAGTGAAATAAAAGTTGTCATTTTGAAAACACTGCCATTTATTTTTTTGTACAAAAAAGAAAAATAGAAAAACAGTGAACGGAAAAGAAAAAGACTCGTTTGCAAAAAGATGTCTGATATTTCATTAATTGATCTTGTTTGCACAAAAAGTACAGATGGCCCGATTACAAAATGAGTCTTGTCATCTTGGGCAAGATGCAAGACTTTGATGCATGCTTATAAAAATACAGGAAATAATAATTACTCTGCATGAGTAACTCATATAATTTCCTGGGAAGACCAGTTTGAGATACTGCTCCCCGGGATCTTTGGACGAATCCAGCTTTCCAGGTTGCGTTCTTCTTCCAGCTCGTCTTCCAGACAGTTGATAGCATCAGGGGTAAGCATCCCCCCACTCACAAAATTGGGCTCTTTCGCAGCCGCTGCTTGATCTTGTTGAGTTGGTTTGTAACCCAACCCAAATCTGTCTTCTTTCTTCTCCACCGATAGCAGTTTGCCCCAGCCTTGGGCAGTTCCTTCCTCAACAACCTTCCGGGCTTGTTGGTATGATGATATTGAAGTACCAGGCACAGCAGATGTTTCATTCACATTCAAGGCTTCAAACCCCTGGCTCATTGTTTCATGGATCTCCCCATCCATTTCAATGTACTTATAGGTTGCCAGGTGGCTGACAAAAATGTCCTCCTCTCCGCAGATTGTAACGATTTGACCCTCCCACTCATATTTTAACTTCTGGTGAAGGGTAGAGGTCACGGCGCCAGCAGCGTGAATCCATGGCCTACCCAACAAACAGCTGTAGGCGGGCTGAATGTCCATCACATAGAAGATAGTTTTAAAGGTCTGCGGGCCAATCGTTATGGGCAGTTCAATTTCTCCCAGAACCGATCTCTTTGAACCATCAAAGGCTCTCACCACCAGGTTGCTGGGTCTCAACGCCAATCCGTCATATTCTAGCTTCACCAGGGCCTTCTTAGGTAAGACATTGAGGGATGACCCCGTGTCTACCAGCACATGGGAAAGGACAACACCTTTGCATTCCATGGTTATGTGCAAGGCTTTGTTATGGCTGCGGCCCTCCGCTGTCAAATCAATATTGGTGAACCCTAGTCCGTGACTAGCATTAACATTTCCAACTACTGCTTCCAGCTGATTGACAGTGATCTCTTCAGGCACGTAAGCTGCGTGCAGGACTTTGAGTAGTGCATTCCGATGGGCTTCGGAGCACATAAGCAATGATAGGATTGAGATCTTGGAGGGCGTTTGGTGAAGCTGATCCACTACTTTATAATCACTCTTTTTGATGATTCGCATGAACTCATCAACCTCTTGATCGAAGGGTGTCTTCAAAGCTTCTTTAACAGCTTGATCTTCCTGCACAGGGCTCTTCCCTTTTGCCTTGGCAGCAGCTTCTGCTTCGGCAGTGGGTTTCTGAATTTGTGGAGCGAAAAGACGTCCGCTTCGGGTGAAGCCTCCGCCTCTTCCCACATTGTCTACTTGTGGTGCAGGGGTTGATGATTCAAAAGTGATTTTTTGTCCTTCACAGTACAAGTCAGAGCCGTAATGCCAGGGGATGGCATTGCTGCTTTCATAAGGTACGGGTCCAGGGACAGTGATAGTGACTGGACTGATTGCAGTTGTGGAAGGAACTGTGATAGTTTGTGGATCGTAATAAATTGTGACTGGTGCTCTGGTGGGAGCAGCACCTTCTGAATTGTAAGCAGAGTTGTTTTCAGGATCGTAAAAGATTGTGACAGTAGAGACATCTTCATGATTTGTTGCTGGTGTTGTAGGAGATAATGGTGGAAGGATGGATGTTGTTGTTGTAGGAGTTTCAAAATGGAGTGGTGCTGGAGTTGTAGAAGGAACATTCATTGATATCTGATCAGTTGAAATGACAGATGAAGTACTCGTTGATGAAACCGAAGAATTGTCAGGAACAATGGTTGTTGCAGTTGTAGGAGGTTCTGAAACCGTTGCTGATGAGATTGCTGGATTTGTTGGAAATGATGTGGTGATCTGAAGCTGGCCACTCTGAATTAGGCCATCTATGCCATTCCTCAAATTATCGCACCCATTTACCGAGATATTGCAGTAAGCACAACCCAACTCACACCCCGGGAACATTTGACATTCCAGGAGTTGAGCCTTGATTTCTACCAACGGTGTCCTGATTTGTCCCACACTGGTTATTAAATAAGACGGCTTGTCTTCTTCAATAGCGTTAATTCTAGGACCACCGTGGTTCGGCATTGGGTTTTTGTTGACATTGGGTGGTGGTGCGAAATTCAGAGCCTTTGAGTCTACCAGGTCTTGTACCTTCATGTGCAAGGCTCTGCACTTTTCTGTACTGTGGCCAGGTTCGTTTGAATGAAAAGCACACCTAGCATTGGAGTCATAGTTCCTGGGTAGACTGTTGGGATCTGGAGGTGCCAGCGTCCTTAGCTCAACTAGGTTGAGTTTCAGGAGTTGTGGCAGCAATGTAGCATATGGCATAGGGATCAGATCAATTACCCTGTTAGCTTGAGATGGCCTCTGTTGAAATGGCCTTTGTTGACTGTTGTTGTTGGTATTGCTGTTGTTGTAATTCCTTGGAGGATACTGATTTTGCTGATGGTACTGAGGTTGTTGTTGATAGTTTTGCTGCGGCGGTTGATAGACTGGCTGAGGATGAGCTGGAGCAGGAATGGTGACTGCTGCCACTGACCTGTGAACATATTGGGGCCTGCCCCTGTTGGTGTGGATGGCATTGGTCTCGCCAGTTCTTCTTGGGCCTGCAAAAGGCTTTCTTGTACTACTGGACGAGCTGGCACCATTATCGGAAATTTTGCCCATTTTCAACAGGCTTTCAATTCTCTCCCCAGCTATGACAACATCGGCGAAGCTAGTGGAAGAGAAAGCAGCCATCCTGTCAATATAGGTTCCCTGAAGGGTGTTCATAAACATGTCTGCCATTTCCCTTTCAGACATAGGTGGCTGAACAGCAGCAGCCAATTGCCTCCATCTCTGGGCATATTCTCGGAAACTCTCCCTTGAAGACTGTGACATTCCCATTAGGAGGGTCCTGTTGGGTGCCATGTCTAAGTTGTACTGATACTGTCTGATGAAGGCTTCTGCCAAATCCTTCCAGCATCTAATAGTTGCCCTTGTCAAGTGAGAGTACCATTCTCTCGACGCTCCAGTTAAGCTGTCTTCGAAATAGAACATCCAGAGCTTCTCATCCATTGTATAGGCCTTCAGCCTTCCCAGAAATGATTGCAAATGAGTCCGGGGGCATGAAGTCCCGTTGTATTTCTCAAAACAAGGAGGCTTGAACTTATGGGGGATCCTGACCCCGTCTACCAAGCCCATGTCCATGACGTCGAAGCCCAAAGAGTTTTGAGATTCTAAGGACCTTAACTTCTCGGCTATCTCATCCAACCTTCTATCATAAGCTTCCTCCCCAGCACCCATTACTGTGAATTGGTCCTCCTGAGGATCTTCTTGAAGTACCCTAGCTACAGTGGCAGTCCCTTGAACATTTGCTGGAATATTGACCTCAGGATGGAGGTGTGGTCCAAATACCGGGGGGTTGACATGAGGTTGTACCCTTTCATTGTTACTGGTACCGGCAGTCCCTATATGTGGATCCTCTTGATTTTGCCTTTCCACCATGGCCCTCAATCTTTCCTGGCTCTGAGCCATATTGTTCATCACTTCCATGAACTGAGTCATTTGATTCCTCATCTCTAGCCTTTCATTTGCCATTTGATTTCTGACCTCAGCGAGGTCCTGCTGTACCTGATCCATTTGAATTCCCGGAAGGTTGTTTCGGGTTGGATAACGGTGCGGACGGTTGAGGGGAAATACCCGGCGCCTAGCAATAGTTCCTGAACATCACAACAGAGTTAGCAACAATAAAACAAAACCTACAAAACAAACAAAGGGTTAGCATGCAATGCAGTATGCTTATTTGTTCTCAAGGTATCCGGTTTGGCCTTCAGTTTTGACCCTTCCAGACCCTTGAAGATGCTGTTGTTGTTGCTTGAAGAAAACTCAGATGAAGCAAACTAACACAAATATATTACAGAAGGTGAAATAATACAACTTGTTCATTTTACAACACAAGCCCCCTAAGGGGTCAAAATACATTACAAGAAAATAAAAGTACATGGAAAGAAAGCAACAACAAACAAATGGTCAAACACCAAGACCAAACTCATCCTCACGAACTTCCTTGAGAAGTGCTTCGGTCACAGGATCAGCCGGACGCTCCGTGAGATTCCTGATGAGGAGATTCCGGGTGGTAACAGCTGCTGTTAGCTTCTTGTGCTGAGTTTGGTCCTTTGACCTCTTCACCCCTGCTTTGACCTTCAGTTCTGATATCTCCCTCTGGGCTGCTGCCAGGGCTTCTTGTTGTTCTTTTGCACTTGCTTCCAGTTGCTCCATCTTGTCTTGGACTCTCTTGTCCTCTAGAGTACGAGCCTCGGTGATCCTGACCCACCGAGCCTGACTCTCCTTTAGATACAAGTCTGTCCTTGCTCTCTGGAACTGGGCTTCCTTGCAAGCATTCTTCAGAATTTGTTCTCCAGCTTTAGACTTTTTGATATAATCCCCAGACTTCTCAATCTTAGTCAAATGCTCCACTCTCAACTTCTCCAACCTCTCAATCTCCCTCATACCTTCACTCCTCTCCCGGAGGGTCTTCTGCAAGGCCTGGGTTAGCTTCTCATTCCTTTCCTTCAAGCTCTCAAACTCTTCCAAACTGATAGTGGCAGGGGGTGGTGCTGAAGATGACTCAGGCATGTCTTCTATGGTAAAGGGCATCCCAGAGAAATGGGCCCTGGCACGGGACCACTCATAATATTGTGCTGATGCCACATTGTTGCACTTCCCTAGGATGGTCACTCCCTTGGTTTGAACATTATCCCAGGCCCAGGCCTCCTTCCTAACAACAGCCAGATTAGTCTTGTTCTCACAATAAAGAGTCTCCACCAAGTCCTGTGCCTTAGGAGTGTGGACCAGTGCATAGCCCAGTTGTCTTCTGAACAAAAGAGGGTTGTGATTGATACTTCCCTTAACTCCTATTAGGGGCACATTGGGAAAATGCCCACAGCTGGTGATGACATCCCTGCCCTTGGTGCTCTGAGTGCACCATCTGATGTCAGCTGAAGTTAGAACAGTGAGTCTCTTAGCCCAGTTGCTCTGCTGATGAGGGTTTAGAAATGCATCTGTCCTGGGTAGATGCCTGAGAAGCCAAGTGTGGAACAATGGAGCACAACACCTCACTAATCTCCCCCTCTGCTTTTCATTTCTCTGATGCACAGAGTAATAGAGATCCCCCAATAAAGTGGGCACTGGGTTTTTTAGCATGAATAAGTGGATTGCATTCTTGCTAATGAATCGAGGCTCATCTGCAAACAACACAATTCCATATATACTTAAGGCCAATAAAGCACAAACAGCTTTCCACTCTCCTACAGAAGCTTTCAGGGTAGCTTGAGAGATCAAGAAATCCAGATGAAAACCAGGGATTCCAGCTTTAGAGGTCATATGCTGCTCAATCAGGACAGGTTCCAGATGCAAAGCCTTTGCTACCTCTCCATTACTAGGAAAGACCATCTCAGGGTTGAAAGGGATTCCAGCCCTGATAGGCACACCAACCAAAGATGAGTATTCTTCTAAAAGAGGGCCCAATTGAAAGTCTTGAAAGGTAAAACACCTCAGAGGGGGATCATAAAACTGAATGCAAGTGTGAATGAGGCTCCTCTGTGATGGGTCCAGATCCATAACGATGTCAAGTATATCTCCATAATGTTCCCTGAACAAAGGTATGTGATCTGGAGTGATCAGGGTCTGAATCCTCCTGATGTCTGATAACTCTGGCTGGAAGAAGTGATAGGTGATGTTGCTCTTTTTAGGAGCCATGATGCTGAAGACTGAGTAGAGATAGGTGCTGATGATAATACTGAAGAAGGGGCCACTGATTGGCTGGAGTAGATAGCTGATAGCTGAAGCAGGTGCTGATGAAGATGGGTCAAATACTGAAGATGGGGTCAAAACCAAAACCAAAGATGAAAGTGGATACCCTGAAACACAAATAAGCAAATGTGAATATGATGCAATGTTTATGTATGCAAATGATATGCAAGGGTCTGTGACTGAGCTGGATCTGATCAAAAGCCCTGATATAGGTCCATGTCATATTCAAGAATACCAGTTGGAGGTCTAAAAAATCCAGTAACCAAGGTGGGGGACTCAAATAAAGAGTCACATGTCCCGGGTTTAGAATCACAAGAACTGTCCAACATGGAGTACTCTTAAACAAACAAAGTAACAGGGTATTCTGAGGTCAAGGTACCTGCAAACCTGTAAACAGCCCAACCCCCTCACAGGTGGTGTTCTAGAACAAGGATCCTCAGACTCGGATCAGTTATGAGAAGTGTAAACACTTCCAACCCGGAGGTACAGTGTTTACAATAACCATAAAAGTTCCTCCTCTAATTCACCTCAGTTTCTGAAGGTCAAAACTAAAGGTCATCCAGACTTAGCAGGCTTCCCAGATAGCCCTAGCATTGCAGGAAATCTGCAACACAGAGTTCTCAAGAAGAAACCCATATCTGAACCATGTTTCATATTCCCGCACCAGACCGAAATGGAATGGGAAAGAATATGATTCACTCTAGCCTAGGTGTCACTCAGGTCCCAGGTATAGGACCTTAACTCTCAATGGAACACCCACCCACCAAAGCAAACAAACAGATCCAGCCAGCACAGTATGACAATATGATATATGTAAAGCAGTAAAGAAAGCAGATAAACAACTGTACATAAAGAAAAAATAAAACATATATAAACACAAATAAACACATAACACCCCAGTAAACACAAATCAAACAAGCGCTAGGAGGAACCCACAAAAAGAACCAGAAGCCCTGGTTGCAGTATAAGGGTCCCCAGCAGAGTCGCCAAGCTGTCGCTCCCGATAGGTGGGACCAGGCCCAAATAAAGGTACAGACGCAAACGGTCGGCGAGAGGGACAATGAGAACACACAGCCGTGAACTCACTGGAGATGAATAGAGTCGCCAGCTAGGCATTTTTATCCCGGAGGAAAGGTAATGCTGCATAGACCTAGAAAGATATGGATAAGACGGTTGCGAACCAGAGAGACTGAGAAAGGGGGTTGGTTACAACCTGGGAAGGTATTAGCACCCAGATTGTCCGCCGTACTCGACGGGATCCACGCTTAAAAGATTTGTGTTTTAAAGGGGTAGTGTCAGTGCAATCTGTGTATAAAATAGCTGGAAAAGAATGTACAGGTGTCAGTGTAAAAGAAGTGAAGTGTGATATGTATAAATGATGTGTCAGTGTAAGAATGAGAATGAATTGCTCAAGATTATGAGGCTTAAAGAAATGAGCTGGAAGGAGGGGGAATATACAGAGACTTTTGTTCGATAACCGTTAAGTTATGCCTACGTATCCTCTCGTGCAATGAGGAAGTCAGAACACCGTAGTTCGACCCAAAGAGACTGAAAGATAAATTGACTTGTGAACTGCTTGCTTGTCAATGCTCAAGTGTATGACCTGTCTGGCTCAGGTGCAAACTGTCTTGCATTAGACGGAAGAAGCGAGTTCTCGTTTGTGAGTGAAGGTGATGAGAAAAGAATCCCGGAGGAGACGATTATTGTTTGTTTTTGTATTTTCAGTCTTTTATTGCCTTTTGAAGTTTGTCATAAGTTAATGAGCTTAAGCCTAAACCAATGGATTTAGTAAACTCATCACATCTTCCCTCTGATTAGGGGTAATGAGAGTACCTTAAGTGTGAAGTCAGCTTCTCACACTTAATTACCCTGATGTAGGATTAAGATCATTAACCTACTTGTGATTAATTAGATGTTTTTGTTGTTTTTGTTTAGTGTTAAGTAATGAGGTTAAGCCATAATCAAGGATTAAACAGACTCATTACACTATCCTAATAGAAGGATAATAGATGAGGGTGTTTAAGCTGAGGAAAGCTCCTCAACTTAATCCATGATTAGGGATTAAACTCATGACAAAACAAACCTTTATTAAGTGGATTTTATTTAATGGTATGATGATGAAGTGATTTTTATGATTTGTAAGACAACCTGAGGGGGACTTGTCCATTAACACTAGGGTTAGTCCTTCTTAACCAATTAAGGAAGAATTAGAACCCTAATGCAAGGCCCAAGTTACAAGTGTGAAGTCTTGATACTTATTAAGTGAATTGATTAAGAGAGTTAAACACATTAAGGGTTTAACACTTAGGATTAAAGTTATACACTCCATCCTAAGAGAAGGATGCAGGCATAAACTTAATCACAAAGCCTTAAAGCCTTTAGGGTTTAGTCCCTGATTAAGAGATGAGAAGAGAAGACTCAAAAGAGACACAAAGGTAAAACTAAGAGGGGGGACTAATCAAAACCCTAATCATTGTCATGCTTGGTTGTTCCTAAGGTTTGTGAGGTTTCACCAAGAGAAGTCTTCAATGGAACCACCAGGAAGCAGATGAAAGGATCAAGAGAAGCAAAGTGACTTGCTTCATTCAAGAAGTCAAGTCACTTGAAGGAAGAAAGTAAGAGGAACAAGAATGAGCAAGCTCAAACTCAAACACATATAAAAATGCAGCAAGGGATGCAAGAGAGATGAAAAGAAAAGTTATGAGAAGTGAAGGCAAATTCACTTCTCAAGTCACTTACCACCTGAAATGGTTAGAAAAGAAATGCAATGCAATGCAAGATGAGATGAAATGACATGATGAGAAACAAAACCAGAAGCATGTTGATGATGATAATGATGCTATGAAGTGCTATGAACATGAGGTAGCACATGGAAATGACCATACAAGTTCATGAATGCAAATGAAGCAAGTTAAGGAGCATGAACAAACATGGAAAGTTATGAAGTGCACATGACATACAACATGGCAAATACATGATGCAATGATCAAACATGCTTTCTATATGTCTCATGATGTCAAATGAATCACATGGAAGCATGGAATGGCATGGCAAGTCATGTTATGCAAGAGAATGCAAGAGGGATGCATATGGAAGCCCAAATTAGGGTTTATGAACCAAACATCAAACAAAAGTCAAAAACAGAAGCAAACCCTAAGATAAAAAATGGAAAATACCACTCAAAGAAACCCTAACCCTATACTAAACCAAGGTCCAAAGGGGAGGTCTCAACTCTTAACCAATCTCAAGTTATGAATTTTACAAGTTATTAGGGTTTTTAGGGCTCCTAAACAAAAGAAATGCCAAACAAATTGAAAATGAGGAATCAAATCATGGCCATTTAATCCTAGAAACTACATGCTAAACACAAAACAATGCAAGGAGAATCAATGTCCAACTCCTCATGAATAGGCAGAAATGATTTTTTGAACTTATGATCAAAATAATGCACAAAAATGATTTTTATTCAATGAGAAATTCTTAAAATGCATCAAGATCAAAAAAGAAATTTGGTTTGAATGTTGGACAATGTTTCTAAATGTCTTAGAACATTTCATGAATTTTTTGGTGATTTTTAGATACCTAAAAGTATTTTTAATAAATTAATTTCCATTAATCAATTAAAAATAATCTTTTAAATATTTAAAAATACTTTTTTAATGATGAAAATAAAAACAAAAATATTTTTGTGTCATAAAAATTAATAAAACTTATGAGAAAAAGTTTCATAATTTTTACACATTTTTTACTATTTTAAATAAATTGTGCAAGTTAAATGAAAAAGAAAATGAAAACAAATTAAATAAAAGGAAAGTCAAATGAGTGGAGGGCCAGGATGAGCTCTGGGTTTGAATTGGTTGACCAGCGCGCATCTGGACGGCTGGGGTTGCATCTGAGTTAATCCCAATTAATTAAATAAATAATGAAGATTAGGGCTAAGCAAAGTGATCTGGGCCTTTCATTCGCGCGGGGAGTCAACTAGGTCAACCAATCCAACGCCCAGAATTCAAATGGAAATTAATTACAGGATTAGGGCACAAATGACTTTCAGGTGGCCGGAGAGGACCTCCGGTCGTCTTCTCCGGCCAGCATCTCCCCCGAGAATCCCCAAAACTCTAAAAACCTAACTAAAACGAAATCTAAAAACTGGGAAATGATCCCCACTCACTCACGAACCAAAACCCCTAATCAAAACAAATTTATATTTCCTAACAAGGTTGAATCGAAGCAAACAAAAATTAGGTCAACTGAGTTTCAGAGATCAATTAAACTCTCATTTCATCACCATTTCAAAAACTAAAAGCATATTCATGATCAGGAAGACATGTAGAACAAGTTTAGAACTTAAAAATCCATTTCTGGAAAAAAAGTTCTTGAGCTACCTGAGATTCGAAGCTTTCACTCCAGCAACTTTCAGACCCCTTTTCCTTGTGTAATCCACTCCTTAGGACCTCTTGATGATGTTTGAATGCTCAGGAGAAATTTATATTGGCTGGATGAAGAGTTTGAGTAACTTCTGCTCAAACTCAGTTGAACATGGCAATGATGATTCTGGCTATTTCTGGCAAGGGTGAAAGGTTGTTTGTGGTCCAGATGATGAGTGGAGAAGGTTTGTGAAGTTTGTTTGGATGTTTGTGAGCTGTGGAGAGAGATTCGAATGAAACTGCAGCTTGAGGTGAATGATGGCAATGGGGTGTTCTTGATCAAAACAGGCCTGGCTCTTGGTGGTTTCTACTCAACAAGGCAAGGTGAGATGATTAAAGGAATTTGTTTGAGTGTTTGTGTGTTGTGCAGGCAGATTCGAAGCAAAATGCAAATGGGGTGTGTTTTGTGTATGTGATGCTTGAGAGTGTTTCAGCCTTGCTTCCTTTATGAAATGGCTTGCAAATGGATAGTATATTTTAATCCAAGTGGCCAGAGGATGTGACATGGCCTGTGGTGATTGGGATGTTTGCTTTTGCCAAAAGTCAATTTTTGTGTAAGGAAAGTATGGCTTGGTTCTAGGCTAGTACAAGGCATGGTTCTGGTGCAGCAAGATGAGGTGAGAGGGCTAGCAAGGTGCAGCATCCAATGCATCAAGTTGGTGAAGTGTGATGAGTGTTTTTGCAAGTTGTTGCTTTTTGGTTCACATGTGACTACTTTGCTACACAAGCCATGAACATGAGCGATTTTTGGTCCAAATCTGACTTTCATGTCACATAGAATGTTGGTGTACTGGTTTGATGTCAACTAGAGGTTACAAAAAGCCTTGGTTCATGATTTTGCAAAATTCACATTTGAGGCATGTCTTGAAAATCAATGATTTTAGCCAACTTTGTCACACCATAACTTTTGATCCAAGAAGAATTTGATCATGTTCTTGTACTTTTTGAAAAGGGAAAGATGTAATCTACAACTTTCATGACCAAAGTTTTTCCATTTGAGGCATTTTTGGATCAAGAATCAAGGCTTGAAAAATGACCTAAAATGAAGCATTCTTGAAAAGTCAACTATGCCCAAAAAGTCAACATTTGCAAAAACCCTAAATTCTTGATTTTTGTGGACTTAAACCTTCTTCCATGATCAAATAAAGATCATATACACTCAAAATGATGAAGATCACCCATTGGTTGGGTCATTGGGGGCCTCAGATGCCCTGATTTTACACTGACTTGTCTGAAAAGTCAACTCTTGATCAGATGACTTCCCCATGGAATTTCTTCATGAAAATTGATATGCATACTCCCTATACCATATACAGACCAATGGAAACAAGAATGACCAAAAAATTTGGAGTTATGGCCTCTGGAACCAAAACCCTAATTTTTAGGTCAACTGTGCAGTCAAACTTGGCTCTGCATCCATACAAACCTCAGTTCTTGTGATTCCTTTGAAATCTTGACTTTGAGAGGATGGAATATGATACAAGAACACATATGGACCCCTTTGAAGTGATTGGTTGCCTTTGGGGTGGCTCAAGAAGCTCTTGGATTGCTCAGATCACAAACCCTAGGTGCAGATGACTTAGAAACTATGCAGTGAATCAAAAATGAGATGTGAGGTGATATGATTGTGTTTATGCATATGAAATGATCACAAGCCATGGTGTGAATGGGTGAGGGCAAATTTGGGGTGTTTACAACTGCTCCCCGGGATCTTTGGACGAATCCAGCTTTCCAGGTTGCGTTCTTCTTCCAGCTCGTCTTCCAGACAGTTGATAGCATCAGGGGTAAGCATCCCCCCACTCACAAAATTGGGCTCTTTCGCAGCCGCTGCTTGATCTTGTTGAGTTGGTTTGTAACCCAACCCAAATCTGTCTTCTTTCTTCTCCACCGATAGCAGTTTTCCCCAGCCTTGGGCGTTTCCTCCCTCAACAACCTTCCGGGCTTGTTGGTATGATGATATTGAAGTACCGGGCACAGCAGATGTTTCATTGACATTCAAGGCTTCAAAACCTTGGCTCATTGTTTCGTGGATCTCCCCATCCATCTCAATATACTTATAGGTAGCCAGGTGGCTGACAAAAATATCCTCTTCTCCACAGATTGTAACGATTTGACCCTCCCACTCATATTTTAACTTCTGGTGAAGGGTAGAGGTCACGGCGCCAGCGGCGTGAATCCATGGCCTACCCAATAGACAGCTGTAGGCAGGCTGTATATCCATCACGTAGAAGGTCGTTTTGAAGGTCTGCGGGCCAATCGTTATGGGCAACTCGATCTCTCCCAGAACCGATCTCTTTGAGCCATCAAAGGCTCTCACCACCAGGTTGCTGGGTCTCAATGCCAATCCGTCATATTCTAGCTTCACCAGGGCCTTTTTAGGTAGGACATTGAGGGATGACCCCGTGTCTACCAGCACATGGGAAAGGACAGCACCTTTACATTCCATGGTTATGTGCAAGGCTTTGTTATGGTTGCGGCCTTCCGTTGTCAAATCAGTATTGGTGAACCCTAGTCCGTGACTAGCATTAACATTTCCAACTACAGCTTCCAGCTGATTGACAGTGATCTCTTCAGGCACGTAAGCTGCGTGCAAGACTTTGAGTAGTGCATTCCGATGGGCTTCGGAGCACATAAGCAATGATAGGATTGAGATCTTGGAAGGCGTCTGATGAAGCTGATCCACTACTTTATAATCACTCTTCTTGATGATTCGCATGAACTCATCAACCTCTTGATCGAAGGGTGTTTTCACAGCTTCTTTAACAACTTGCTCATCCTGCACCAGGCTCTTTCCTTTTGCCTTGGCAGCAGCTTCTGCTTCGGCAGTGGGTCTCTGAATTTGTGGAGCGAAAAGACGTCCGCTTCGAGTGAAGCCTCCGCCTCCTCCCACATTGTCAATTTGTGGTGCGGGGGTTGATGATTCAAAAGTGATTCTTTGTCCTTCGCAGTACAGGTCAGAGTCCTAATGCCAGGGGATAGCATTACTGCTTTCATAAGGTACTGGTCCAGGCACCGTGATAGTGACTGGACTGACTGCACCTGCGGGAGGAATTGTGATAGTCTGCGGATCATAATAAATTGTAACTGGTGCTCTGATGGGAACAGCACCTTCTGAATTGTAGGCAGAGTTGTTTTCAGGATCATAAAATATTGTGACAGTTGAGACATCTTCATGATTGGTTGCTGGTGTTGTAGGAGACATTGGTGGAAGGATGGATGTTGTTGTTGTAGGAGTTTCAAAATGGAGTGGTGCTGGAGTTGTAGAAGAAAAATTTGTTGATAACTGATCAGTTGAGATAATAGATGACGTACTTGTTGATGAAGCCGAAGAATTGTCAGGAACAATGGTTGTTGCAGTTGTAGGAGGTTCTGGAGCTGTTGCTGATGAGATTGCTGGATTTGTAGGAAATGATGTGGTGATTTAAAGTTGGCCACTCTGAATGAGACCGTCTATGCCATTCCTCAGGTTATCGCACCCATTGACTGAGATATTGCAGTAAGCACATCCCAACTCACACCCCGGGAGCATTTGACATTCGAGGAGTTGGGCCTTGATTTCTACCAATGGTGTCCGGATCTGACCCACACTGGTTATTAAATAAGACGGCTTGTCCTCTTCAATAGCGTTAATTCTGGGACCACTGTGGTTTGGCATGGGGTTCTTATTGACATTGGGTGGTGGTGCGAAATTCAGAGCTTTCGAGTCTACCAGGTCTTGTACCTTCATGTGCAGGGCTCTGCACTTTTCTGTACTGTGGCCAGGTGCGTTGGAATGAAAAGCACACCTAGCGTTGGAGTCATAATTCCTGGGTAGACTGTTGGGATCTGGAGGTGCCAAAGTCCTTAGCTCAACTAGGTTGAGTTTCAGGAGTTGTGGCAGCAATGTAACATATGGCATAGGGATCGGATCGATTACCCTGTTGGCTTGAGAAGGCCTCTGTTGGAAAGGCCTTTGCTGGTTATTGCTGTTGGTGTTGTTGTTGTTGTAATTTCTCAGAGGATACTGATTTTGTTGATGGTACTGAGGTTGTTGTTGATAGTTTTGTTGCGGAGGTTGATAAACTGGTTGAGGATGAGCTGGAGCGGGAATGGTGACTGCTGCCACTGATCTGTGAACATATTGGGGCCTGCCCCTGTTGGTGTGGATGGCATTGGTCTCGCCAGTTCTTCTCGGGCCCGCGAAAGGCTTTCTTGTACTACTGGACGAGCTTGCTCCGTTGTCTGAGATCTTACCCATCTTCAATAGGCTTTCAATTCTCTCCCCAGCTATGACAACATCTGCAAAGCTAGTGGAAGAGAAAGCAGCCAGCCTGTGAATGTAAGTCCCCTGAAGGGTGTTCATGAACATATCTGCCATTTCCCTTTCGGACATAGGTGGCTGAACAGCAGCAGCCAATTGCCTCCATCTCTGGGCATATTCTCGGAAACTTTCCCTTGACGACTGTGACATTCCCATTAGGAGAGTCCTGTTGGGTGCCATGTCTAAGTTGTACTGATACTGTCTGATGAAGGCCTCTGCCAGGTCCTTCCAGCATCTGATAGTTGCCCTTGTCAAGTGAGAGTACCATTCTCTTGACGCTCCAGTTAAGCTATCCTCGAAATAGAACATCCATAGCTTCTCATCCATAGTATAGGCCTTCAGCCTCCCCAGAAATGATTGCAAATGAGTCCAGGGGCATGAAGTCCCGTTGTATTTTTCAAAACAAGGAGGCTTAAACTTATGGGGGATCCTGACCCCGTCTACCAAGCCCATGTCCATGACGTCGAAACCCAGAGAGTTTTGAGACTCTAAGGACCTCAATTTCTCAGCTATCTCATCCAGTCTCCTATCATAAGCTTCTTCCCCAGTACCCATTACTGTAAACTGATCCTCTTGGGGGTCTTCTTGAAGTACCCTGGCTGCAGTGGCAGTCCCTTGAACATTTGCAGGGATGTTGACCTCAGGATGGAGGTGTGGTCCAAATACAGGGGGGTTAACATGAGGTTGGACCCTTTCATTGTTGCTAGTGCCGGCAGTTCCTATATGTGGATCTTCTTGATTCTGCCTTTCCACCATGGCCCTCAATCTTTCCTGGCTCTGAGCCATGTTGTTCATCACTTCCATAAACTGAGTCATTTGATTCCTCATCTCTAGCCTTTCATTTGCCATTTGATTTCTGACCTCAGTAAGGTCCTGCTGCATCTGATCCATTTGAATGCCCGGAAGGTTGCTACGGGTTGGATAACGGTGCGGACGGTTGAGGGGAAATACCCGGCGCCGAGCAATAATTCCTGAACATCACAACAGAGTTAGCGGCAACGAAATAAAAACCTACAAAACAAACAAAGAGTTAGCATGCAATGCAGTTATGCTTATTTGTTCTCAAGGTATCCGGTTTGGCATTCAGTTTTGACCCTTCCAGATCCTTGAAGATGCGGTTGATGCTACTTTTGAAGTGAAACTTGGATAGAGCAAACTAAAACATACATTACAAAAGCAAAATGGTACATAGTTTGTTTACAAATACAAGCCCTCTGAGGGGTCAAAATACATTATAGGAAAATAAAAGTACATGGAATGGAAGCAACAACAAACAAATGGTCAAACACCAAGACCAAACTCATCCTCACGAACTTCCTTGAGAAGCGCTTCAGTCACAGGATCAGCCGGACGCTCCGTGAGATTCCTGATGAGGAGATTCCGGGTGGTAACAGCTGCTGTTAGCTTCTTGTGCTGACTTTGGTCTTTTGACCTCTTTACCCCAGCTTTGATCTTCAGCTCTGATATCTCCCTCTGGGCTGCTGCCAGGGCTTCTTGCTGCTCTTTTGCACTAGCTTCCAGTTGCTCCATCTTGTCTTGAACTCTCTTGTCCTCCAGAGTACGGGCTTCGGTGATCCTGACCCACCGAGCTTGACTCTCCTTCAAATACAAGTCTGTCCTTGCTCTCTGTAACTGGGCTTCTTTGCAAGCATTCTTCAGAATTTGTTCTCCAGCTTTAGACTTTTTGATATAATCCCCAGACTTCTCAATCTTAACCAGATGCTCCACTCTCAACTTCTCCAATCTCTCAACCTCCCTCATACCATCACTCCTCTCCCGGAGGGTCTTCTGCAAAGCTTGAGTTAACTTCTCATTTCTTTCTTTCAAACTCTCAAACTCCTCCAAACTGACAGTGGCAGGTGGTGCTGAAGATGATTCAGGCATATCTTCTATAGTAAAGAGCATCCCAGAGAATTGGGCCCTGGCACGGGACCATTCATAATATTGTGCTGATGCCACATTATTGCACTTCCCCAAAATGGTTATTCCCTTGGTTTGAACATTATCCCAGGCCCAGGCTGCCTGCCTAACAATAGCCAGATTAATATTGTTCTCACAATAGAGAGTCTCAACCAAGTCCTGCGCCTTAGGAGTGTGGACCAGTGCATAGCCCAGTTGTCTTCTAAACAGCAGAGGGTTGTAATTAATACTGCCCTTAACTCCTATTAGGGGCACATTGGGAAAATGCCCACAGCTGGTGATGATATCCCTGCCCTTGGTGCTTTGGGTGCACCATCTGATATCGGTTGAAGTTAGAGCAGTGAGTCTCTTAGCCCAGTTGCTTTGCTGATGAGGATTCAAAAATGCATCTGTCCTGGGTAAATGCTTGAGAAGCCAAGTATGGAATAATGGAGCACAACACCTCACTAATCTTCCCCTCTGCTTTTCATTCCTCTGATGCACTGAATAGTAGAGATCCCCCAATAAAGTGGGCACTGGGTTCTTCAAGATGAACAGATGGATTGCATTCTTGCTAATGAATCGAGGCTCATCTGCAAACAACACAATTCCATATATGCTCAAAGCCAACAAGGCACAAACAACTTTCCACTCTCCTAAAGAAGCTTTCAGGGTAGCTTGAGAGATCAGGAAATCCAGATGGAAGCCAGGGATTCCAGCTTTAGAAGTCATATGGTGCTCAACCAGAACAGGTTCCAAATGCAGAGCCTTTGCTACTTCTCCATTACCAGGAAAGACCATCTCAGGGTTGAAAGGGATTCCACCCCTGATAGGCAAACCAACCAATGATGAGTATTCTTCTAATAGAGGGCCTAGCTGAAAGTCCTGAAAAGTGAAGCATCTCAGTGGGGGATCATAGAACTGAATGCAAGTGTGGATTAGGCTTCTCTGTGAAGGGTCCAGATCCATAACCATATCAAGTATATCCCCATAGTGTTCCCTGAACAATGGTATGTGATCTGGAGTGATCAGGGTCTGAATCCTCCTGATGTCAGATAGCTCTGGCTGGAAGAAGTGATAAGTGATATTGCTCTTTTTAGGAGCCATGATGCTGAAGATGAGCAGATGCTGATGATAATACTGAAGAACTGGCCACTGATTGGTTGGTGCAGGTGATAACTGAAGCAGATACTGGTGAAGATGGGCCAATGCTGAAGATGGGGTCAAAACCAAAACCAAAGATGAGAGTGGATACCCTGAAACAAAAATAAGCAAATGTCAATATGATGCAATGTTTATGTATGCAAATGATATGCAAGGGTTTGTGACTGAGCTGGATCTGATCAATTGCTCTGATATAGGTCCATGACATATTCAAGAATACCAGATGGAGGTCTATAAATCCAGTAACCAAGGTAGGGGACTCAAATAAAGAGCCACATGTCCAGGGTTTTAGAATCACAAGAACTGTCCCAAAATGAAGTACTCTTAAACAAACAAAGTAACAGGGTATTCTGAGGTCAAGGTACCTGCAAACTTGTAAACAGCCCAACCCCCTCACAGGTGGTGTTCTAAAACAAGGATCCTCAGACTTGGATCAGTTATGAGAAGTGTAAACACTTCTAACCCTGAGGTACAGTGTTTACAATAACCATAAAAGTTCCTCCTCTAATTCACCTCAGTTTCTGAAGGTCAATACTAAAAAGGTCATCCAGACTTAGCAGGCTTCCCAGATAGCCCTAGCATTGCAGGAAATCTGCAACACAGAGTTCTCAAGAAGAAACCCATATCTGAACCGTGTTTCATATTCCCGCACCAGACCGAGATGGAATGGGAAAGAATATGATTCACTCTAGCCTAGGTGTCACTCAGGTCCCAGGTATAGGACCTTAACTCTCAATAGAACCCCACCCACCAAAGCGAAACCAGATCCAGCCAGACAGCATGACAGTATGATATATGTAAAGTAGTAAAGAAAGCAGATAAACAACTGTACATAAAGCAAAAATAAAACATACATAAGCACAAATAAACACATAACACCCCAGTAAACACAAATCAATCAAGCGCTAGGAGGAACCCACAAAAAGAACCAGAAGCCCTGGTTGCAATATAAGGGTCCCCAGCAGAGTCGCCAAGCTGTCGCGAACGGTCGGCGAAAGGGACAATGAGAACACACAGCCGTGAACTCACTGGAGATGAATAGAGTCGCCAGCTAGGCATTTTTATCCCGGAGGAAAGGCAATGCTGCATAGACCTAGAAAAAGATGGATAAGACGGTTGCGAACCAGAGAGACTGGGAAAGGGGGTTGGTTACAACCTGGGAAGGTATTAGCACCCAGATTGTCCGCCGTACTCGACGGGATCCACGCTTAAAAAGATTTGTGTTTTAAAGGGGTAGTGTCAGTGCAATTTGTGTATAAAAAGAGCTGGAAAGATGTACAGGTGTCAGTGTAAAAGAAGTGCAAAGTGTGATATATACAGTGTCAGTGTAAGGATAAGAGTGAAATGCTCATGATAATGAGGCTAAGAGAATGATGCTGAAAGAGGGGGAATATACAGAGACTTTTGTTCGATAACTGTTAAGTTATGCCTACGTATCCTCTCGTGCAATGAGGAAGTCAGAACACCGTAGTTCGACCCAAAGAGACTGAAAGGTGAATTGACTTGTGAACTGCTTACTTGTTTATGCTCAAGTGTATGACCTGTCTGGCTCAGGTGCAAACTGTCTTACATTAGACGGAAGAAGCAAGTTCTCGGTTGTGAGTGAATGAGATGAGAAAAGAATCCCGGAGGAGACGATTATTGTTTGTTTTTGTGTTTTCAGTCTTTTATTGCTTTTGAAAGTTTGTCATAAGTTAATGAGCTTGAGCCTAAACCAATGGATTTAGTAAACTCATCACATCTTCCCTCTGATTAGGGGTAATGAGAATACCTTAAGTGTGAAGTCAGATTCTCACACTTAATCACCTTTTGATGTAGGATTAAGATCATTAACCTACTTGTGATTATTTAGATGTTTTTGGTGTTTTTGTTTAGTGTTGAGTAATGAGGTTAAGCCATAATCAAGGATTAAACAGACTCATTACACCATCATAAGAGAAGGATAATAGATGAGAATGTTTAAGCTGAGGAAAACTCCTCAACTTAATCCATGATTAGGGATTAAGCTCATGACAAAACAAGCCCTTTGATTAAGTGGATTTTATTTAATGGTATGATTATGAAGTGGATTTTATGATTTGTAAGACAACTTGAGGGGGACTTGTCCATTAACACTAGGGTTAGTCCTTCTTAACCAGTTAAGGAAGAATTAGGACCCTAATGCAAGGCCCAAGTTACAAGTGTAATGTCTTGATACTTATTAAGTGAATTGATTAAGAGATTTAAACACATTAAGGGTTTAACACTTAGGATTAAAGTTATACACTCCATCCTAAGAGAAGGATGCAGGCATAAGCTTAATCACAAAGCCTTAAAGCCTTTAGGGTTTAATCCCTGATTGTGAGATGAGAAGAGAAGACTCAAAGAGACTCAAAGGTAGAATCTAAATGGGGGACTAATCAAAACCCTAATCATTGTCATGCTTGGTTGCTCCTAAGGTTTGTGAGGTTTACAAGAGAAATCTTCAATGGAACCACCAGGAAGCAGATGAAAGGATCAAGAGAAGCAAAGTAATTTGCTTCATTCAAGAAGTCAAGTCACTTGAAGAAAGAAAGTAAGAAGAACAAGAATGAGCAAGCTCAATCTCATACACAAACAAAAATGCAGCAAGGATGCATAAAAGAGATGAAGAGAAGTTATGAGAAGTGAAGGCAAATTCACTTCTCAAAGCCACTTACCACCTGAAAAGTTAGAAAAGAAAATGCAATGCAATGCAAAATGAGATGAGATGGTATGATGAAAAACAAAACCAGAAGCACATACATGAGATGATAGTGATGCTATGAGATGCTACAAACATGAGGCAGCACATGGAAATGATCATACAAGTTTATGAATGCAAATGAAGCAAGTTAGGAACCATGAAAACACATGAAAAGTTATGAAGTGCACATGACATACAACATGGCAAATACATGATGCAATGATCAAACATGTTTTCTATATGTCTTATGATGTCAAATGAATCACATGGAAGCATGGAATGTCATGGCAAGTCATGTTATGCAAGAGAATGCAAGATGGATGCATATGGAAGCCCAAATTAGGGTGTATGAACCAAACATCAAACAAAAGTCAAAATCAGAAGCAAACCCTAAGACAAAAAAATGGAAAATGCCACACAAAGGACCCCTAATCCTATACTAAACCAATGCCCAAAGGAGAGGTCTCAACTCTTAATCAATCTCAAGTTATGATTTTCACAAGTTTTTAGGGTTTTTAGGGTTTCCAAACAAAAGAAATGTCAAACAATTTGAAAATGCAAGATCAAATCATGGCCATTTTATCTCAAAAACTACATGCTAAACATAATGCAATGCAAGAAGAATCCATATCCAACTCCTCATGAATAGGCAGAAATGATTTTTTGAACCTTGGATCAAAATAATGCACAAAAATGATTTTAATTCAATGAAAAATTCTCAAAATGCATCAAGATCAAAAAATAAATTTGGTTTGGAGGTTGGACAATGTTTCTAAATGTCTTAAAACATTTCATGAATTTTTTGGTGATTTTTAGATACTTAAAAGTATTTTTAATAAATGCTAAAAATGAAAATAAAAATATTTTTGTGTCATAAAAATTAATAAAACTCTTGACAAAAAGTTTCATAATTTTTAAGACATTTTTGCTATTTTAAATAAATTATGCAAAACAAATGAGAAAAATATGAAAATAAAATGAAAATAAATGAATCAAAGAGAAGTCAGCTGATCCAAGGGCTTGAATTCAAAGTCACACGCGCGGGAGTTGACTGCGCGCCACATCCTACGGCTCAAATTCAAAAAAGACTAATTAATGCTTAAACCCTAATTGCGCCGTTAAACACTTTCAGATGACCGGAACAGTGTTCCGGTCATCTTCTCCGTTCACCCCAAACCTCAAACTCACTCCATACGTTATGAAAATGAAATCTAATTGAACATAAATGTTTCCCACTCACTCACGAATCATAACCCTCACTCAAAACAAATTTATTTTTCCAGGAAAGGCTGAATCGAAGAAAACAAGAACTAGGGCAAAAAAGTTTCAAAGATCAATTAAATTCTCATTTCATCACCATTTTCAAAACTAAAGGCACCAGGACAATCAATGAAGCATAGAGAACAAGTTTATAACATAAAAAATGATTTCTGGAAAAATATTTCTTGAGCTACCTGAGATTCGAAGCTTTCACTCCAGCAACTTTCAGACCTCCCCTCCTTGTGAAATCCACCCCTTATGACCTCTTGATGATGCTTGAATGCTTTGGAGAAGTTTATGCTGGCTAGATGAAGAGTTTGAACAGATTCTGCTCAAGCTCGGTTGAAAATGGCAATGGTGATACAGGCAGTTTCTGGCAATGGTGAAGGGTTGTTTGTGGTCTGGATGATGAGTGGAGAAGGTTTGTAGAATTTGTTTGAGTGTTTGTGAGCTGTGGAGTGAGTTTCGAATGAAACTGCAAGTTGGAGTGAAAATGGAGAAGCAATGTTTTTGTTTGATTCAGGCTTGGTTCTTTGTTGGTTTAGGCTTGATGGAGTATGGTGAGATGATGTGAGAAAATGGTTTGAATGTTTGTGTGCTGGGCAGAGAGATTCGAAGAGAAATGCAAATGGGGTGAGTTTTGTGTATGGTGTGTTGTGATCTGTTTCAGCCTTGCTTCCTCATATGTTTTGCTTGCTAAAGGATAGTATAAACAATTCCAAGTGGTCAGAGGATGTGACATGGCCTGCTGTGATTGGGATGTTTGCTTTTGCCAAAAGTCAACTTTTTGTAAGGAAAGCATGGGCTTGGTTCTAGGCTTGGTACCATGGCTAGGGCTGGCGCAGCATGGTGTGTATGTGATGCTAGGAAAGTTCAGCAACCAATGTGACAAGTGGGTGAAGTGTCATGAGTGATTTTGCAAGTTGGCTCCTTTTGAAACTTCATGAAAAAGTCTTGTTATACAAACCATGATCATGAGAAACTTTGGTCCAATTCTGATTTTTAGAACTCATGTGATGTTTGTACATTGGTTTGAAGTGAACTAGAAGTTACAAATGGCCTTGGTTCATGATTTTGCAAATTTCTCATTTGGTGCACATCTTGAAAATAAGTGATTTTTGCCAAATTTGTCACATCATAACTTTTGATCCAAAATGAATTAGGTCATGTTCTTGTACTTTTTGAAAAGGGAAAAATGTATTCTACAACTTTCATGACCAAGGTTTTCTCATTTGAAGCATTTTTGGATCAAGAATCAAGGCTTGAAAAATGGCACAAAATGACATATTCTTGAAAAGTCAACCATGCCCAAAAAGTCAACTTTGCAAAATCTTCAAATTCTTGATTTTTGTGAACTTCAAACTTCTTCCATGATCAAATAAAGATCATATACACTCAAATTGATGAAGAATGCCCATTGGTTGGGTCATTGGGGGCCTCAGATGCCCTGATTTTGCACTGACTTGTCTGAAAAGTCAACCCTTGATCAGATGACTTCCCCATGGAATTTCTTCATGAAAATTGATATGCACACTCCCTATACCATATAGAGACCAATGGAAAAAAGAATGACAAAAAAAATTGGAGTTATGGCCTCTGAAACCAAAACCCTAATTTTAGGTCAACTGTGCAGTCAAACTTGGCTCTGCATCCACACTAATCCCAGTTCTTGTGATTCTTTTGCATTATTGACTTTGAGAGGATGTGATATGATATAAGAACACTCATGGACCCCTTTGAAGTGAATGATGGCCTTTGGAGTGGCTCAGGAGGCTCTTGGATTGCTCAGATCACAAACCCTAGGTGCAGATGACTTAGTATCTATGCAGTGAATCAAAAATGAGATATGAGATGATATGATTGTATTTATGCATATGAAATGATCACAAGCCATGGTGTGAATGGGTGAGGGAAAATTTGGGGTGTTTACAGTCTTCCCAGGAAATTATAAGAGTTACTCCTGCAGAGTAATTATTATTTCCTGTCCTTTTAGCATGCATCAAGTCCTGCATCTTGCCCAAGGTGTCAGGACTCATTTTGTAATAGGTCCATATTGTAATTTTGTGCAAATGAATTATCAATGAATATCGGACATCTTTTGCAAACAAGTATTTTTTTCGCTCACTGTCTTTTCATTTTTTACTTTGGTACAAAACAATAAAATGGAAATGTTTTCAAAATAAATAACTTCATTTTACACTTTTTCTAAACAAGATTAAAATTGATCACTAAAACGAACCAATCTCAAACCTTGCAGAGATTATCCTTCAGATTGCACCGACAACAACACTGCTATGACCTTGTGTAGATGTTTAGAATTGGCAGAATTTTTGACCAACAAGAAATGTTGAATTCAGTTCAGGATGTCCCATCTGATGTTGGGACATTATCAAACAGAGTATAAGTAAATGAACTTAATTCAGGATGTCACACCAGATGTTGGGACATTGTATCAGTTAATGATATAAGTTTAGTTTACAGGATGTCATATCAGATGTTGTGACATTGTATCAGTAAATGAAGTAAGTTCAGTTTTTCAGGATGTCCCAACAGATGTTGTGACATCTCAAACCTGCTACCAGAATTAATTAATGATTAACAGAACTGAGTAAATTAAGGAAATTTATCTGGAATTAATTATGTTGGACAAAACAGAATAAGGTGCATCTGTAGGGAGTGTTGTTATGTGACTTCAGCATAATCAGAAGAACTGAATCACCTAGAATCTAGGAAGTAACAAACCCTAATTCAAGGTGGTGGCAGCATGCGTTTCAGGATTGGATAAACCTACAGAAAGCCCAAAATCCAAACACCTATTTAAGCAACAGAAACTCTCAGAATATAGTACGAATTTAATAAGCCCAAATAGGGTGTTTTGTGTTTTAATAGCAGGTTGTTTTAATTGTACCACTTTATGAGCTTTTAAGCAAAAGTGTATTTGTGTCTTGATTGAAACTGTGAAGTAAGATCAAGCTGTTTTGTTTGAAGTATGACTTCAATTTTATTAAACTTGTAAACAAGATCACTGTGTGATTGAGGGGGAGTGAGTTGGTACTCATATCTAAGTTGTGTCTTAGGTAGAAATTGCATTGGGTAGATATTAAGTGAAAGATTAAACTGAGTGGTTTAAGTCTAGAATTAATATTACTTAAAGTGGATTTCCTCCTGGCTTGGTAGCCTCCAGATGTAAGTGTGGTTATACACTGAACTGGGTTAACAAATTCCTGTGTTGTTTAATTTTCCAGCTCTTTAAGTTTTGGTCAAGTTGTCAAGTGTTTAAACATCTCATTCGACATCTCATACCTGATCACAGAATTTCAATTGGCATCAGAGCAGGCACCCTGCCTGTTTATACTGGGTGAGATCTAGGGACTACAAATTCTGGAAACATGGACAGAGATGTAGGATCAGTAAATAGACCACCTATACTGGATGGATCTAATTATGACTACTGGAAGCCAAGAATGATTGCATTCTTAAGATCACTTGACAATAGGGCCTGGAAAGCAGTCAACAATGGATGGGAACATCCTGTCCAAGACACCAAAGATGGAGCAAAAGTGTTGAAACCTGAAGAAGAATGGAGTAAGGAGGAAGAAGATTCAGCACTTGGCAACTCCAAGGCCTTAAATGCTTTATTCAATGGCATTGATAGGAACATCTTTAGACTTGTGCATCACTGTGAGTTGGCCAAAGATGTTTGGGACACTCTCAAAATAACTCATGAAGGAACATCAAAGGTAAAGATGTCAAGACTTCAACTTCTCACCACCAAGTTTGAAAACTTGAGAATGAAGGAAGATGAGACAATTCATGAATTCTACATGAACATCTTAGAAATAGCCAATACTTCTGGAGCTTTGGGAGAAAAGATGACTGATGAAAAGCTTGTAAGAAAGATTCTCAGATCTTTGCCAAAAAGATTTGACATGAAGGTCACAGCAATAGAAGAAGCTCAAGACATATGCAAAATGAAAGTTGAAGAGCTCATTGGTTCCCTTCAAACATTTGAGATGGGAATGAATGACACAATTGTAAAGAAGAACAAAAGCATAGCCTTGATGTCAAATACTGATAAAGAAGAAGAAAATGATGAATCAGAAACTGATGAAAACTTATCAGAAAACATTGCTATGCTTGGAAGACAATTCAAAAAGATTCTCAGAAAGATGGAAGACAAGTCCAGACCAAGTGGAAGATACACAAACTCTTCTAAGAACAAAAGACCTTATGATGCCAATAGAAGGTCAAATTATGATGAAAAAACCAGTCAAGAAAAAGGAATTAAATGCCATGGATGTGAAGGATATGGACACATCAGGAATGAATGTCCTACCTATTTAAAAAGACAAAAGAAAGGTCTCTCTGTAACCTGGTCTGATGAAGACTCAGGAGGTGATTCAGAAGAAGAATCAGCTAAGCATATCACTGCTCTAGCTGGATTATGTGAATCTGAAAGTGAATCCAGTGATGGGGAGCTTACTTTTGAAAAGCTTGAGCAATCTTACAGAGAACTAGTCAAAAGAAGCAATGAAATATGTAGGGAGAGTATAAAGCTAAAGAAGCAGATTGAGGCACTAAAGGATCAAAAAACAAGTGATCTAGAGATCATTGACACCTTGAAAAGTGAAGTAAGTCTTCTCAATTCCAAGTTGGAGCATATGTCAAAATCTGTTAGAATGCTGAACAGTAGCTCAAGCACACTGGATGTTTTTCTCAACAACAATAAGCATTCAGGGGATAAAAGTGGACTGGGATTTAACAAAGTTCATAAGGTTGAAGCTAGCACTAGCAAAACTACTTCAAAGTCCATACAGTCAAACAAGATGTCCCAACAGATGCTTCAACATCATGAAAAGAACACAAAGTCAAACATAATGTTCCAACAGATGTCTCAACATCATGAAAAGAACATAATGAAGAAGAAGTATCAAAGATGGAGATGTCATCATTGTGGAAGATTTGGACATATCAAACCTCATTGCTACAAGTTACATGGATATCCAAATCAGATGTTTCAGCAACCTCCTAAGCAGAAGATAGAAGTTATCAAGAAAGAGCTGCATAGACATCAACATCAAAGAAATCAGCAACCCCCTAAGCAGAAGACAGAGGACATCAAGAAGGTATGGGTACCAAAAGCTAGTCTTCATGCTAATCAAAGTTACATGCCCAAGAACAAGATCAACAAACAACTTTGGAACTCTAATGATGGACAATGCACAGGGCAAAGGTATCAAAAGAAATCTCAATACAAATGGTCAAAGAAGGGTGTTGCATATATAACTCATACTTCTCTTAGAGTATCAGGTAAAGAAGACTGGTTCTTTGACAGTGGGTGTTCAAGACACATGACTGGATTGAAGAATCTGCTAGTAGACTTAAAGTCATACTCATCCAGATATGTAACCTTTGGAGATGGAGCTAAAGGAGAAATCAAGGGAGTTGGGACCTTGGACTGTCCAGATGTACCAAGACTAGATGATGTGTTGCTGGTAAAAGGTTTAACTGCTAACCTGATCAGCATAAGTCAATTATGTGATCAAGGGTACAGTGTAAACTTTACCAAAACTGAATGCATAGTGTCTAATAAAGAACAAAAGGTTGTCATGAGAGGAGCCAGATCTAAAGACAACTGTTACATGTGGGAACCTCAAGACTTCAGTCTCACTTCAACTTGCTCTTTAGCCAAAGAAGAAGAAGTGAAACTATGGCACCAAAGACTGGGTCATCTTCATTACAGAGGCATAAAGAAAATCATATCTATGGAAGTTGTGAGAGGTATTCCTAAACTGAAGATTGATGATGGCAAAATATGCGGTGAATGTCAAATAGGAAAGCAAACCAAGATGTCCCATCCAAAGCTCCAACATCTGACAACTTCCAAAGTTTTGGAATTATTGCATATGGATCTTATGGGACCTATGCAGGTTGAGAGCCTTGGTGGTAAGAGGTATGCCTATGTGGTGGTTGATGACTTTTCAAGGTATACATGGATATATTTTATCAAAGAAAAGTCTGATGTATTTGATGTATTCAAAGATTTATGTCAAAGAATACAAAGGGAAAAAGCCAGCTGTGTGATCAGAATAAGAAGTGACCATGGAAAAGAATTTGAGAATAAAAAATTCTTAGATTTCTGTTCTTCAGAAGGAATAAATCATGAATACTCTTCACCAATCACTCCTCAACAAAATGGGATTGTTGAGAGGAAGAATAGAACTATCTAAGAATCAGCAAGAGCTATGATCCATGCTAAAAAGTTACCTGTGTACTTCGGGGCTGAAGCTATGAACACAGCTTGTTACATCCATAACAGAGTCACTCTAAGAAAAGGAACTTTGTCCACAATCTATGAAGTCTGGAAGGGCAGAAAACCCACAGTTAAGTACTTCCATGTGTTTGGAAGTAATTGTTATACTCTGGTGGATAGGGAGCAAAGAAGAAAAATGGATCCTAAAAGTGATGAAGGAATTTTCCTTGGATACTCTATAAACAGCAGAGCATATAGAGTATTTAACTCTAGAACCAAGGTTATCATGGAATCCATAAATGTGATAATTGATGATGCTCCTACAGATGTTACAGAATATGTTGGAACATCTGCTGACAGCAAAACTGAAGCTGAAGAAAAGAGTGATCATTCTGACTTCACTCAAACTGATGCAAGGACAGAACAATCCAGCAAACCTCCCTCCATCAGAATCCAGAAGGATCATCCCAAAGATTTGATAATTGGTGATCCCAACAAAGGTGTAAGCACTAGATCAAGAGAAGTGATTTCAGGTTCCTGTTTTGTTTCAAAAATAGAACCTAAAAACATCAAGGAAGCTCTTACTGATGAATACTGGATTTGTGCTATGCAAGAGGAATTAGTTCAATTCACAAGGAATGAAGTGTGGAACCTTGTTCCTAGACCTGATGACATAAATGTGATTGGAACTAAATGGGTGTATAAGAACAAGTCAAATGAGCAAGGAGTTGTTACAAAGAACAAAGCTAGACTTGTAGCTCAAGGATACACACAAATTGAAGGAGTAGACTTTGATGAAACCTTTGCACCAGTAGCAAGGCTTGAATCAATCAGACTAATTTTGGGAATTGCTTGTATCTTAAAGTTCAAGCTATTTCAAATGGATGTGAAAAGTGCTTTTTTAAATGGATATCTTAATGAAGAGGTATATGTAGAACAGCCTAAAGGATTTGTTGATCCAAGCTGTCCATATCATGTATACAAACTAAAGAAGGCTCTTTATGGTCTGAAGCAAGCTCCAAGAGCATGGTATGAAAGGCTGATTATTTTTCTTATCAAGCAAGGGTACAGGAAAGGTGGAATTGACAAAACCTTGTTTGTTAAAGATGAAGAAGGAAATGCCATGATTGCTCAAATATATGTAGATGACATTGTTTTTGGTGGGATGTCAGACAGGATGGTTAAACATTTTGTCAATCAGATGGAATCTGAATTTGAAATGAGCCTAGTAGGAGAATTAACTTACTTTCTTGGACTGCAAATAAAGCAAATGGAGGACTCCATGTTCATTTCCCAAAGCAAGTATGCTAAGAATATAGTCAAGAAATTTGGGATGGACAGTGCTACTCATAAGAGAACTCCTGCCCCCACACATTTAAAGCTGACTAAAGATGACAAGGGTGAGAATGTAGATCAAAGCCTATACAGAAGCATGATTGGAAGCTTGTTATATCTGACTGCTAGCAGACCAGACATAGCATTTGCAGTAGGTGTATGTGCAAGATATCAAGCTGATCCAAAAGTTAGTCATCTTAATCAAGTCAAGAGAATTCTGAAATATGTTAATGGTACTTGTAACTATGGCATAATGTACTTTCATGGATGCAAACCAATTCTCACTGGCTTCTGTGATGCTGATTGGGCTGGAAGTGTTGATGACAGAAAAAGCACTTCAGGAGGATGCTTCTTTCTAGGAAACAATTTGATTTCTTGGTTCAGTAAGAAACAAAATTGTGTATCCTTATCTACTGCTGAAGCTGAATATATTGCTGCTGGAAGCAGTTGTTCACAGTTGGTTTGGATGAAGCAAATGCTCACTGAGTACAATGTCCCACAAGATGTCATGACATTATACTGTGACAACTTAAGTGCTATTAACATATCAAAGAATCCTATCCAACATAGAAGGACCAAGCATATTGATATCAGGCATCATTTCATCAGAGATCTTGTAGAAGAAAAAGTGATCTCATTGGAACATGTAGCTACAAATCTGCAATTGGCTGATATATTTACTAAAGCCTTGGATGCTACCCAATTTGAAAACCTAAGGGGTAAATTGGGAATCTGTTTGTGTGAAATTTAGCAGTTATGGAGATGTGCCAACATGTCATATGACATCGTGTGGCATGATCACCAGATGGCAACACCAGTCTGGTCAAGCACCTTGTGTATTCCACTCCTAGAAATTCTCCAAGTAACGGCTCTTATAAGAATATCAACTCACATTCAGCTATTCATCTTCTCATCATTCTCTCACAACAACTTGCTTGCTATAGCTAACTCTCAGAAATCATCAAACTCAACCAATCTCAATCTCTTTCTTCACCACATTCTCAAAATGGCTCATCACCAAAACCCTAACATCTCTGAAGAAATCCTCAACAAGGAAGATGTGGTGCATGCAACCCCCATTTCTGTGGTACCCATGGATTCAACTCCAATGGAAGAAATCAGAGGAAGTGTTCCTCTGGCTCAAAAGCCAAGAACTCCTACTGTAAGAAGGGCAAAGGAACCTGTTGTTTGCAAAGCCAAAGGGAAGCCCTCATCATCAAACACCACTCCAAAAGCTTATGAATACGTGGATGATTCCATAAAGGAGCTGGTAAACAGGATCCTATCTGAGCAAAGAGTGGTAAGTGGCATATCTATCCCTCTAAACACCATGCCAGCTCCACAAGAAGATCAACAAACTCAGGCTGAAAAGGACACTCCTGCTCAACAGGATGTCCCAATAGATGTTGAAACATCTGAAGACCAGCAAAAGGTCTCATCTGATACTGCTGATGATACATATGAGGACCAGAAAAAGGCCTCCACTGATAGTGATGAAGAAGCATCTGAGGACCAGAGCAAGGCCTCCACTGAAGAGAAAATCTCTGTTGATCCACCAGCTGAAGAGGAGACTGCTCAACCTCCTCCTGTTGTGAACATAGAGCATGATTCTGATACAGAAATCATTGCTTCTGTAAACCCTAGCATAGCCAAAAGGCTTAGGACTAGGAAAGAAAAGATGAATGCAGGACATGCAACTCCTGAGAAGAAGTAAGCTACACCAAAGAAGGACAAAGCTAAAGTTGGTTTTGGTCCTACAAAACATTGGAGCAAGGTGGAAACACAGAAGAGGAAAGCTGTCACCCCTTCAGATTCAGATGTTGAAGAGGATGTCCCAACATCTCCTCCAAAGAAGAAACCAGCACCCTCAAGGTCATCAACTGCAGTTCCAGAAGCTCCTCTGGACAACATCTCCTTTCATCATGTTTCAAGTGTGAATAGATGGAAGTTTGTTTATCAAAGAAGGGTAGCACTTGAAAGAGAGTTGAGCAGTAATGCACTTGAGTGCACAGAGGTAATTGATCTCATCTCTTCTGCTGGCCTTTTCAAAACTGTCTCCAACTTCTCTCCTTGCTATGAGCTGCTTGTCAAGGAATTCATAGTCAACCTCCAAGAAGATTGTGCTGATGGTAAGTCTGCTGACTTTAGAAAAGTATATGTAAGAGGAAGGTGTGTAGAATTCTCTCCTAGGGTTATCAACCACTACCTTGGAAGAGAATCTGATGGTCCAAATGAGTTAGGGAAGACTGATAACCAGGTTTGCAAGGTTATCACTGCTAATCAGGTCAAGACTTGGCCAGTTAAAGGGAAGCTCTCAGTTAGCATGCTGACAAGGAAGTATGCCATGCTGAATAGGATTGGCACTGCAAAGTGGGTCCCTACCAACCATACATCCTCAATATCAACTGGATTAGGCAGGTTCATATATGTTGTGGGCACCCAAACAAAGTTGGATTATGGGGCTTATATATTTGATCAGACATTGAAGCATGCTGGATCATCTGCAACTAAGCTGCCAATTGCCTTCCCTTCCTTGCTGTGTGGAATAATGCTGAGTCAGTATCCTGGTATCCTCACTGAGAAGGACACAATTTGCAAAAGAGAAAGCCCTATGGCCTTCCACTACAAGCTGTTCTTGAGTCATCATGCAGCTGATGTTGAAGCTCCCTCTGGGACATCTGCTGGTCCTTCAAAGGCAAAGTCTCCAATCTCCAAAGTTGCCTTGATTGCTGAGCTGAAGATCACATGCAAAGAACTGGATGCAAGGAAGCAGAAGCTTGAGGAGATTATCCAAAGGCTGGAGATTGAAGAAAGTGCTATGAAATCTGCTACATCTGATGAGGAGACTGAGGAAGAGGAAGAAACTAATTATGAGGAGTCTGAGTGAAAATTGTATGTGAGGAATGTGTAATGACAGCTTCTGCATTGTAATTTTGAATTAGTAACTTTGGCCCCAAATTTATGTCTAACAAGGGGGAGAAATGAACAACAACAACAATGTATGATGTTGATTACTGATTAATGAAAAACTTCTGTTTGCTTCTGAACTAAAGCTGTGATTTTAATAAAAATTTCTGTTGCAACAAAACTGAATACATGAATGAGGGGGAGTAAACTCACACATGACTCAACAGAAAAGAACTGCTGTACTCTGATAAAAGAACTTCTGCTGCACTCTGATAACCAGAAAAATATGTTAGCCAAAAATTAGCCAAAGGGGGAGTTTGTAGATGTTTAGAATTGGCAGAATTTTTGACCAACAAGAAATGTTGAATTCAGTTCAGGATGTCTCATCTGATGTTGGGACATTATCAAACAGAGTATAAGTAAATGAACTTAATTCAGGATGTCACACCAGATGTTGGGACATTGTATCAGTTAATGATATAAGTTCAGTTTACAGGATGTCACATCAGATGTTGTGACATTGTATCAGTAAATGAAGTAAGTTCAGTTTTTCAGGATGTCCCAACAGATGTTGTGACATCTCAAACCTGCTACAAGAATTAATTAATGATTAACAGAACTGAGTAAATTAAGGAAAGTTATCTGGAATTAATTATGTTGGACAAAACAGAATAAGGCGCATCTGTAGGGAGTGTTGTTATGTGACTTCAGCATAATCAGAAGAACTGAATCACCTAGAATCTAGGAAGTAACAAACCCTAATTCAAGGTGGTGGCAGCATGCGTTTCAGGATTGGATAAACCTACAGAAAGCCCAAAATCCAAACACCTATTTAAGCAACAGAAACTCTCAGAATAGAGTACGAATTTAATAAGACCAAATAGGGTGTTTTGTGTTTTAATAGCAGGTTGTTTTGATTGTACCACTTTATGAGCTTTTAAGCAAAAGTGTATTTGTGTCTTGATTGAAACTGTGAAGTAAGATCAAGCTGTTTTGTTTGAAGTATGACTTCAATTTTATTAAACTTGTAAACAAGATCACTGTGTGATTGAGGGGGAGTGAGTTGGTACTCATATCTAAGTTGTGTCTTAGGTAGAAATTGCATTGGGTAGATATTAAGTGAAAGATTAAACTGGGTGGTTTAAGTCTAGAATTAATATTACTTATAATGGATTTCCTCCTGGCTTGGTAGCCTCCAGATGTAAGTGTGGTTATACACTGAACTGGGTTAACAAATTCCTGTGTTGTTTAATTTTCCAGCTCTTTAAGTTTTGGTCAAGTTGTCAAGTGTTTAAACATCTCATTCGACATCTCATACCTGATTACATAATTTCACCTTGTATGACTTCGATAATCCAATTAATCAAGCTGATGAAGGTGTTGAAGAAGATTATGAGTTACCTGAAGAGTTAGCCAGGTTGTTGAGGCAAGAAGAGAAAGTGATCACTCCTCATCAAGAGGAGGTTGAAACAGTTAATCTTGGTACCGAAGAAGATTTGAAAGAAGTAAAGATTGGGGCTGGTCTGCAAGCTTCAATAAAAGAACAACTTATTGACATGCTTTGAGAATACGTCGACGTCTTTGCTTGGTCCTATCAAGACATGCCAGGTCTAGATACGGATATTGTTATGCACAAGCTGCCTTTGAAAGAAGATTGTCCTCCAGTGAAGCAAAAGCTACGCCGTACTCGTCCAGATATGGCCATGAAGATTAAAGAAGAGGTACAAAAACAGTGGGACGCCGGTTTCCTTGCTGTAACCAGTTACCTGCCGTGGGTCGCTAATATTGTACCAGTGCCTAAGAAGGATGGAAAAGTACGGATGTGTGTGGATTACCGGGATCTGAATAGAGCTAGCCCGAAGGATGAATTCCCATTACCTCACATTGATGTATTGGTCGAAAACACAACTCAGTTCTCGGTATTTTCTTTCATGGATGGATTTTCAAGGTATAATCAGATCAGAATGTCACCCGAAGACATGGAGAAAACAACCTTCATCACACCTTGGGGCATATTTTGTTACAAGCTAATGCCTTTTGGACTGAAGAATGCCGGTGCGACTTATCAACGGGCTATGGTGACGTTATTCCACGACATGATCCACAAAGAAATCAAAAGCTACGTGGATGACATGATTGCCAAGTCCCTAACTGAAGAAGATCATCTGGTAAATTTGCTGAAGTTGTTCAAGCGTCTGAGAAAGTATCAGTTGAAGCTAAACCCCAACAAATGCACATTCGGGGTACGTTCTGGTAAATTGCTGGGATTTATCGTGAGTGAAAAGGGAATTGAAGTTGATCCTGAGAAAGTCAAAGCCATTCAAGAGATGCCTGCACCTAGGACTGAAAAGGAAGTTCGGGGTTTCCTAGGTAGATTGAACTACATATCATGGTTCATATCTCATCTAACTGCAACCTATGAGCCCATGTTCAAACTGTTAAGAAAGGAACAAACGGTCAGGTGGAACGAAGATTTCCAGAAGGCTTTTGACAAAATCAAGGAGTACCTACAAGAACCTCCAATTCTTATGCCTCCAATTGAAGGAAGACCTCTAATAATGTACCTGACAGTATTAGAAGGATCAATGGGTGTGTGTTGGACCAGCATGACGAGTCTGGTCGAAAAGAGTATGCAATATACTACCTAAGCAAAAAGTTTACCGACTGTGAACAACGTTATTCACTGCTCGAGAAAACTTGTTGTGCTTTAGCGTGGGCTAGTCGCCGACTAAGACAGTATATGTTGACTCACACTACCTTGTTGATCTCAAAAATGGATCCAGTCAAGTACATATTTGAGAAGCCAACACTTACTGGAAGGGTTGCAAGATGGCAAATGATTCTGATAGAATATGACATTCAGTATACATCTCAAAAAGCCATCAAGGGTAGTGTACTTTCTGACTATCTAGCTGAGCAACCCATTGATGACTACCAGCCCATGAGATTTGACTTCCCTGATGAAGACATCATGTACTTAAAAGCAAAAGATCATGAAAAGCCTATTCACACTAAAGGGCCTGACCCAGAAGAAGAGTGGACAATGAGGTTTGATGGGGCTATCAATATGAATGGACGTGGAGTTGGTGCAGTGCTCATTACACCTAAAGGAGATCATATGCCTTTCTCGGCGAAACTCACCTTTGCATGCACTAACAACGAAGCTGAATACGAAGCCTGTATCATGGATCTTGAGGAAGCCATTGACCTCAGGATCAAGACAATAATTGTATTCGAAGATTCATCTTTGGTAATCAATCAGACCAACGGTAAATGGTACATTCACCAAGAGCATCTGATTCCATACCGTGACTATACGAGGAGATTGTTGACTTTCTTCATAACAGTCAACCTTGAGTATATCCCTCGGGACGAAAATCAGTTCGTAGATGCTTTGGCTACCGTTTCCTCCATGATCAAGGTTCAAAATGCCAATTATGTGCCTCGGATTTCGGTATCCAGACTAGACCGACCAACATACGTATTCTTTGTGGACATTGCTATAGATGACAAGCCGTGGTTCTATGACATCAAATGCTTCTTAGAGGATCAAACATACCCACCTGGGGCATCATCCAATGATAAGAAGACATTAAGAAGATTGGCCGGTAGTTTCTTCCTTAATGCTGATGGTTCATTATACAAGCAAAACTTTGATATGGTACTGCTCAGATGTGTTGATAAGAAAGAAGCGGACTTGCTGATGCACGAGGTGCATGAAGGATCTTTCGGTACCCATGTCGGAGGACATGATATGGCTAAGAAATTATTAAGATCATGTTACTACTGGATCACAATGGATGCAGACTGTTGTGCCTATGCCAGAAAATGCCATAAATGCCAGATCACGCAGATAAAGTGCATGTGCCTCCAAATCCTTTGAATGTGATGTCAACACCTTGGCCCTTTGCCATGTGGGGCATTGACATGATTGGAAAGATTGAACCAACTGCTTCAAATGGCCACAGATTCATCCTGGTAGCCATTGATTACTTCACCAAATGGGTTGAAGCAACTTCGTATGCAAGTTTCACCAGGCAAGAGGTAGCTCGATTTCTGAAAAGGGGTATCATCTATCGATATGGAGTTCCCGAGCGAATCATTATTGATAATGGCTCCAATTTGAACAACAAAATGATGGCAGAACTGTTTCGGGACTTCAAAATTCAACATCATAACTATTCTCCTTACAGGCCAAAGATGAATGGCGCTGTTGAGGCAGCTAACAAAAACATCAAGAAGATTGTGCAAGAGATGGTGGTTACTTACAATGACTGGCATGAAATGTTACCATTTGCTTTAAATAGGTATCGAACCTCAATCAAAACGTCTACTGGGGCAACACCCTATCAGTTGGTATATGGTATGGAGGCTGTCCTACCTGTTGAAGTTGAGCTACCCTCCTTACGGGTACTGATGGATGTAAAGCTGAGTGAAGCGGAATGGGTCCGGTCTCGGTACAATCAATTGAATCTGATCGAAGAAAAGAGGTTGGCTGCAATCTGTCATGGGCAGCTATATCAGAAAAGGATGAAGAAAGCCTTCGATCAAAAAGTCAGACTTCGGGAATACCAAGTGGGAGATCTTGTGCTAAGAAGACTTCTTCCTCCTTATACAGACCACAGGGGCAAGTGGAATCCAAATTACGATGGTCCATTCATAGTAAAAAAGTTCTTCTCGGGTGGAGCACTGATGCTCACTACTATGGATGGTGAAGATTTCTTATCCCCTGTGAATTCAGATGTAGTTAAAAAATACTTCGCATGAAATAACCCGCTGGACATAAAAATAGAATGTAAGTCCAGGCAAAAATAGGGCATCCCGACGAGTCAAAAACAGAATAAAAGACTCGGGCAAAATAAGGTAAAATTAAAAAAAAATGTACACCCGCTGAGTTGAAAAGCCGCATTGGACAGCTCAGGCAAAAATGGGTATCCCGGTGGATTGAAAACCCGAAAGGGCGATCCACGCAAAATCAGGGAATAAGCGAACAACTGCATTCTGAATTCGTCTGTATTATTCACAACACGGCAAGCTTCGAAAGGATAAAGCATCAGTCGGAATCAACCTTTGTCAGAAAGCAAGATGAGAAGAACATCAAGGTTATACAGGTCATAGCAAAGGAAGCTCACCGGAACGTCGTCAACATTGCCAACACTTTTATTTTCCCAATTTATAGCAATCTCCTCATTCCAGGGGATTTGTTTCTTTGACTGTATTTTCCAATTCAGGGCACCCAGATTAATAAAATCAGATTTTCAGTCACACCTCTTTTTGTACATTTTGATTTCGTTTGCAAAATGTCCAGTATTCATGATATCATACTTGCATAAAAAAATGAGCCATTCTTAATAAAATGCTTGCGGGAAATATTTTTACTTTCAGGAATATCTAACTCCTATGACGGAATCCGGTAAGGGATACCTCGGGATATTTGTGCGCTTCTTTTGTCTTAACAGGTTGCAGGTATTCAATACGCAACATGGGGAAAATCAAGCATCACACTTCCCCGGCATACCTCCTCCCTAAGCAGTATCTTGAATGCTTTTCCCTAGCGGAGTTGTCAAAGCCTCCTCATCCCCAGCACAAATCTACTCAACAGGAGCATCTCCAGCATATCTCCCCACAGAAGTTCCAGCCTCTCCCTAGAAGAGCAATGCCTGAAACCCTTACACAACAAAGTGACGGAAGCTTCCTTACCCCCAGCTGGGTTTCTCCTTACAGGATAGGTCTACCAAGGATCTATTTCCCCAAGAAGAGCTATATTTCCTAACAGATCGACAAATGATCTTCCCCAGCTGGGATATCCCTCCAAGCAGATCAGCCAGAGATCTTGTCTTCAGCAGGATCCAAATCCCGGATCGGTTTACCTTTGCATAATCATAAGCATTCGCATCATTTTTTCCCACAGAGCATAGCATTACGTCTAATACTGAACATTACAGCAAAAATCAAACATTTGCATGATCACAAGTCAGGTTCGAGCTAGTCACCTGCAAATACCATCAGTATCTCATCAGCAATGTATATAAGAGCTCACATCCCCTGCATATATAAGCCAAAACATCTCCTATTCACTCTCAAAAACAAATACCTATACATACCCTTTTGACACTTGTCTGTGTCACCTTTCCGCAACAAGTCGAACACTCGTCCGTGTCTTGCTCATACTTCACCAACAATACTCACTCATACTTATACAGAAGTCTTTGATACTCATCCGTATCTTGTATATGAATTATTATTCCCCACAGATTCGACACTCGTCCGTGTTCTTTGTTAACCAGTTGGTACTCGTCCGTATCAACATCTCTGAACACGCATCAGCGTTTGTTTCTACCGATACTCGTCCGTATCATGGTCTTAAGGATGATCGTCCGCATCTTTAATCTATACACAGCGTCAAACACCTATACCTTTTATTTTGGAAAGCGTAAACACTCGTCCGTGTTTACCATTCCTCGGCAAACAACTTTCCTCTATCCGACATTCGTCCTATGTCGTGATACTTTCGGCAGCCGTACCCTGCCAGGTGATCGTCCTTCACCTTTGGATGACTGTCCCTTATCCTTTCCCCAGCGGAGCCTCCATTATTGGAACCCTTTTCTATCCAGCATTTGTCCTATGTCGTGATATTTAGTAGCCGTCCCCTGCTAGGTGATCGTCCTTCACCTTTTGTTGACCGTCCCTCATCATTTTATCTGATGGTCGTCCCCATCGTTGATTTTGTTATCCGACATTCGTCCTATGTCGTGATAAACCCCAAGAGCAGCCGTATCCTGTTAGGTGATCGTCCTTCACCTCTTGATGATCGTCATTCATCATACTTATCCGATGGCCGTCCCCATCGTCGACCTTTTCTATCCGACATTCGTCATATGTCGTGATATAGAGTAGTCGTCCCCTGCTAGGTGATCGTCCTTCACCTTTGATGACCGTCCCTCATCATTATTTCATTTATTCTTTAGACCGGTGGCCGTCCCCATCGTTGTTTACGTTACTTTTCAAACCTGATGGCCGCCCCCATCATTGCTTTTGCTTCATTCCCCAGAGAATCTTGTTTCCTTACCCGATGTCCATCCCCATCATTATTTACTTTACTTTCCCTACCTGATAACCGTCCCCATCAAGGTATCTTTACCCATCCCTAGCTTGTCGGCCGTCCTCGTCATTGCTTAGCTTACCGCTTTATCCCCAGCAGTTGTCCTCTACTCGATGGTCATCCTCTATCGCCCGTATTTGATAATCATACTATACCACCTTTTACAATTTATATCCCTTTTCTACTTTTCCCCAGTGAGTGCAAATTTCGGACTGTCTTTGGTATTCAACCACAAGTTATCTTGTTTGTCTGTTAAGCCAGATGCTTACGTCCTGCACATCTAACTCATGCTTGAATAGGGGCAGCTGTAAACACCCCAAATTTTCCCTCACTCATTTCACACCATGGCTTGTGATCTTTCATGTTTGCATTAGCATAAGCATACCATCTCATATTGCATATTTTGTTTCACTACATATTTCAAGTTCATATGCATCTAGGGTTTGTGATCTGAGCAATCCAAGGATCCATTTGAGCCACTCCAAGGGCCTCAAAGCATTCAAAGAGGGTCCATGTGTATTCTATCATCATATTATGCCTCTCAAAGTTCAAGGAAGTCAAGAAATCACAAGAACTGGCAAGGCATGGAAGCAGAGCTAGGATTTTCAATGCACAGATGACCAAAATTAGGGTTTTGGTTTCAGAGGCCTTAACTCCAAATTTTTGGGCCATTCTTGTTTCTAATGTTCTTAAGATGTTATAAGGATCATATGTACCAATTTTGGTGAAGAAATTCATTGTGGAAGTCATCTGTTCATTAAGTAACTTCTTGAGCAAGTCAGAGCAAAATCAGGGCATCTGAGGCCCCCAACAATGGAACCAAAGGGGTATTTTCATCAAATTGAGGTTGTATGATCTTTATTTGATCATTTAAGTGCTTGGAAGTTCACAAAATTGAAGAAATTTGGGCTAAACCAAAAGTTTCCAAAAATGGAAATGACTTGTAATGGAAACTTTCCATTTTGGGAAAGTTCTTCAACCTCCTCTTTCTTGATAAAAATGCTTCAAATGAAAAATTCTTGGTCATGAAAGTTGTAGATTATGTCTTTCCCTTTTCAAAAAGTACAAGAACATGTTCTAATTCATTATGGAACTCAAGTTATGATCCTTCAAAGTTGGCAAAAATCGTATAATTTTCAAGAATACACCAAAGAGGATTTTTTGCAAAACCACTTGCCAAGCCATTTCATGACCTCTAATGCATATTTAAACATCATACCATCATAGTGCAACTCATTTTAATCATAATTGGCCCAAGAATCATACACTTTCATGCCTTGAACTTCAAGAAATTCCAAAAGGGCCAAAACTTCTCAAATTTGCAAAATGGTATGAATCTTCCCATACACTTGTGCCAGCATGCCAAATCTGTTTCTATGGACCTCCTTGAACCCAGCTGAGGCCAGACACACCTTGCAACCAGGCCTGCCATGACCCATACCTCAAGTACAACCAAACTTGACTTTTTGCAAAATCACCCATACCAATCAGCATAGGCCACACCAACTATTCTGACCTATCACAACTTCACATACATGCTTCAAGGGATTCATTTTCATACACACACAAGCCTGCAAGCTCTCACACATTCAGATTGCAAAAATCCCTCTCAAACTTCATTTCTTCAAAATTCATAAACCAACCATCAAAACTTCAAACAAACTTCACCAATCATCTCCATACACTCTCTAGATCATTTCCCAACCATTAAACAAGCTTGAAACCTCAGGAATCCAAAACACGATTTCACTCACCTCTGAACTGAAACCTTCAAAACACTCCACATAAACTTGTTCCAAGCATTCCAAAAGCATAAGGGGATCAAGGGGAGTGGAAAAGCATCAAAGAAGTGGTCAGAAAGCTCCAGCTCAGGTATCATCAAGAACTTTTTTTCCAGAACTTGTTTTTTAAGTTACTAATTGGTTCTATGTGATATACTGATCATCATGATGCCTTTATTTTTGAAAATGGTTAAGAAATGAGGATTTCATGAGCTTCTGAAAGTTTTGACCTAAAAATGTTCTTCTTCGATTCTTCATTTTGATGCATGAGAAATAGTTTTTGTTGCTGGATTTGTGTTCTATGATGTTAGAGGATTGATTCTAGAGCTTTAGGGGGCTTGTGGATGCGTTTTGAGTGTTTCAGGTGAGGGGGATGACCGGAGAAGACGACCGGAGCACTGTTTCGGCCGTCTGAGGTTAATTAGGGTTTAATTAGGCTTTAGGGTGAGTTTGAATGTCAGCCCTAGGATCATGCTTCCTGCGCGTGTTTGGACAGATTAGATTGGTCATTAAGCTTTAATTAGGATTAATTAAATTAATTAATTGAAATTAGGTCAGAAGCAATCCCAGCCCTTAGTCTGCGTGCCAGTCAACCCGTTCCCTCAACTTTGAATCTGGTCCATCAGATCTTCATACTTTCCATTTAATTTCAATTTTATTCATTTATATTGCATAATTATTTTAAAATACTTAGGAAAATCCCAAAAATATTTCCTTTTGCATTTTTATTCTAAATATTTTTTCTTAATCAGAAAATGATTTTATTTTATTTTTTACATAAAAATTGTATTTTTAAAATATTTAAATGTTTATTTTAATTAATTAATTGAATTGAATTAATTAAAATACCATTTAAGTTTCTAAAAATCACCAAAAAATCATGAATCATCCCTTTGTATTTAGAAACATTTTCAAACTCTTCACACAAATTTCTTTTTAGGTTTGATGATAACTTGAGAATTTTATTTGAATTAAGGGTCATTTAAATCCCATTTTTGAACCCTAACTTGAAAAAATCTTTTCTGCCTAACCAAGAAGAGTTTGAAAATGATTCTTTTTGCATTGTTTTGTGCATATCATGTAGTTTCTATGATAGTTTTGGCATGAATTCATATTTCATTTTCAATTTGTTTGGCATTTTACATTGAAGATCACCCAGAAAACCCTAGAAACTTAGAAAATTCATAACTCCCTCTAGGTTTAGCTTCTGACCTCCCCCTTTGGATGGTAACCTAATATAGGTTTAGGGTTCCTTTGAGTGCATTTTCAATTTTTTATAATTTCATTTGCTTTTGTTTTGGGCATATGCATCTCATGTTGCCTTAAAACCCTAATTTTGCATCTTTACTTGCATCCATCTTGCATATGCATCCATACATGAACTTGCCATGACATTTAATGCATTCAGATGTCATATTAGACATATTAGAACTTGTTAGAATCATGCTTGATCATTTATTCATTCATTTTCCATGATTTGCATTCATTTCCTTTCATTAACTTTCATGAACTATCAAACTTCAAAGCATGCTTCATTTGCATTCATTCTCTTGTATGATCATTCATATACACTTTGTATGTATTTGCATCATGTCATAGCATCATTTGCATCATGTGTATGCTTCTGGTTTTGATTTTTGTCTTTGCATATGCATCATTCCATTTCATTTCTTTCCTTATGCATCTTGTGCTAACTTTTCAGGTTAATGGTAAGTTGTTTGAGAGGTGAATTTGACTTCACCTATCACTTCTTCTCATCTCTTTCATATTTCATCCTTGTTGCATTTTTTATTGCCTTTGAGTGAACTTGCTCACTTGTGTTCATCTCTCACTTTATTTCTTTAGGTTACTTATCTTCTTCAATGAAGTAAGTAACTTATATCTTCTACTTCTTCCTCCTTTCATCTGCTTCTTCCATTGGTGGCTTCCTTGAAGATCTTTCTCAAGCCTTACAAACCATAGGAACATCCAAGCATGATAATAATTAGGGTTGTGATTAGTCCCCCTTAATTCTTACCTTTGAGTCTTCTTTGTGTCTCTCTTCTCATCTCATCATTAGAGACTAAACCTTTAAGGTTTTAAGACTTTGGAATTAGGATTATGCCTGCATCCTTCTCTTAGGATGGAGTGTATAACTTTAATCCTAAGTGTTAAACCCTTAATTTGTTTAAACCTCTTAATCAATCCACTTAATAATCACAAAGACATTAACTTGTAACTTGGTCCTTACATTAGGGTTCTAATTCTTCCTTTATGGTTAAGAAGGACTAACCCTAGTGTTTAATGGACAAGTCCCCCTCAAGTTGTCTTACAAACCATAAAATCCATATCTTAATCTCCTCCCTTAATTAAAATCCATTTAATAAAGGCTTGTTTTGTCAGGAGTTTAATCCCTAATCATGGATTAAGTTGAGGTATCTTCCTCAGCTTAAGTGCTCTCATCTATTATCCTTCTATTAGGATGGTGTAATGAGTTCACTAATCCTTGACTATGGCTTAAACTCATTACTTAACACTAAACAAAAACCCAAAACCATCTAAATAATCACAAGTAGGTTAATGATCTTAATCCTACATCATCATGGTAATTAAGTTAAGATGTTTATCTCACACTTAAGTATTCTCATTATCCCTTATCAAGGAGGATATAATGAGTTTACAAACCTTTAATTTAGGCTTAAGCTCATTAACTTATGACAAACTCCAAAAACAATAAAAGACTAAAAACACAAGAACAAACAATAATCGTCTCTTTTGGGATTCTTTTCTCATCTTCTTTATTCACAAACGAGAACTTGCTTCTCCATCCTGATGCAAGACAGTTAGCACATGAGCATAGACAAGTAAGTAGTTTACAGTCAATTTATCTTTCAGTCTCTTTGAGTCGAACTACGATGTTCTGACTTCCTCATTGTACGAGAGGATACGTAGGCATAACTTAACTGTTATCGAACAAAAGTCTCTGTGTCTTCCCCCTCTTTCAGCATTCTCTTTTAAGCCTCATTCCTGAGCAATTCACCCTTTTTGCACTGACACTTGTATATTTCTTTTCCAGCTTTTGCACACGGATAGCACATACACTGCCCCTTTAAACACAATCTTTCAAGCGTGGATCCCGTCGAGTACGACGGACAATCTGGGTGCTAATACCTTCCCAAGTTGTAACTAACCCCCTTTCTCAGTTTCTCTGGTTCGCAACCGTCTTATCTATATCTTTCTAGGTTTATGCAGCATTACCTTTCCTTCGGGATAAAAATGCCTAGCTGGCCACTCTATTCAGTTCATTTCATTTTCTCCTTTCACCGACCGTTCGCGCTTGTACCGGGGATGCAAATCTTTGGGAGCGACACTTCTATAAGATTCTTCTTTTATTCAGCTGATTGTGAGCATAGATTGTAGTCGACCAATACTGAAAAACACCCTTGTTATCATACACCCCAATATGGATAAGTTGGCTACTATTATGAACAAACTTCATCTTAACTTTGGAGATATCACTATGAATCCAAATTTAACCATTTGGATGATCTTTATAGTTATCTAGGTACTCTCCATGAATTTGGAGATTCTCACTGATAGACTTGACCTTGGATTCTTTGACTCTAGTTTCTATCAGGATGGTAATAGCAGGCTTCAAAACATAGAGATGAGACCTAATCTCCCTGATTTTTCCTATTTTATCAGTCCCCATTATGTTCCAATAAGCTAACATGGATCAATGTTTGCTGTCACCAGAGTGTCATTCAAAACCTCAAGTGCCTCAAAACCATTGTTGCAATTTATGTTACTAGATGAACCAATCAAGATGCCCTTACCTTTGTCTCTTGTAGATTCTCTGACCCTAGTCTAAAGCTCCTCATCTTCAATAACATCTTCCTTAACTTTAGGCTTCTTTGTGTGTGCTGTAATCTTATTGACTTCAGGAGGTTTAGGTTTTGGTATCCATTTCTAAATTTTCCTTCCATCGTCACACTTATGTCTCATATTTTGGCACTTCTCAGAGAAATCTGGTTACCATTTGTATACAACAGGTTGCATAATCATTCCTCCTAAGAAATTCTTAATGGAAATTTCTTTAATGAGTTGTTGTGTAATATACACTTATATAAGCATACGCGCATAAGATACTCATAAATTGTTTGTCGTGCATTCATCCATAACCAAGGGCTTACCAATAGCACTACCTATCTTGCTTAGGATTTTTCCCTCGAAAGGTGGAGGGAGGCTAGGGGAATATGACCGAAATGGGAAGTGTTCTTAATAGATCTTTCTTCATATTGAATTCATGTCTCCATTCCTTCAATATCATAGGCCTGTTTTGTATCGTGTATTGTCTTTCATCATCAATGCTTCCCTTTCTTCATGATAGTTGAATCCAAGAAGAAAATACCTTTCATCATGGTAATAGAGATCTGAAGTCTTGAAAAAATTCCACATCTTCTACATAAAAGTCTTTATGTGTTCATACTCCTATCATCACCTACAACATAAAGAATCAAAACATTTTCCCAAAATCTCAATTCAGTTTCAATATATTCTTATTCGATTTTGATTCTTGCAACTCCATTTACTATATTAGGAGCCACATATTCCATTTCCAAGCCTTTTGCTTGGTTTAAGTTGTCATTCAGGACATCCACCCAGAGTTTCCTTTCTTTCGGCCTTGGATTTTCAAACTCTTATTTTAATTCTAAATGTTTTTTAAATTCATGTGTTTTTGAAACACACAATTCACCTGCCTCTCTAGTGTTCGAAGTCCCATGTCCAACACTACACAACTTTCACCTTTTTAAATTAGGTATAGTTTTAATATGCTAATCCCTCTTGATTTATTACCCTTTCCTACCACTTCTTTAACAAGTTTAGGGAAGATAGGACCCATGAGACGATCAAAGTACTTGGTCCACCCTTGAAATTCAACTTCAGGTGTTAGGTCATAGTAGTTCTCCTTCATGCTATCAAAATCCATAAATAGTTCACAAAGAACTTCTAGATTTTCAACCGGAGTGAGAAGAGTTCTGATGGGAGCAACAAACATTTCTTTAGATGCTTGACTTGCAAAAGCTTTAGCTTGTTGAGAATATGAAGAGGCGTTATATTGTTGAGAAGATGAAGACATTGTTCACAAGAAGGTTTAGTAATAGGAAGCAGAAACGCAGAAAGCAAGAAAAAAACAAGGAAAGCAAGAAAAGCACACAGAGAGTGAAAGTGAGAATGTGAAGGTATTTGTGAAGTGAGAAGATAAACACACACAGACACACTTATATATATATATATATATATATATATATATATATATATATATATAGAGAGAGAGAGAGAGAGAGAGGTTGCAATGGATATAAAGACATAATTAATGAGCAATTAAACCGAAAACAAAATGATTAAAAACAATAATGATATTTGACAAGGGAGATGGCATAAAATATTTTTGAAAAGTTACCGATGTGACTAGTACCTCAACTTTGTCAACTCATCCGTTTCATTTTCTTAGAGTTTGAACACATGTTTAGCCTCAGAGGACACCTGGAGCTTAGGTTGACCGCTGTTGATGTTATGAATTGCATGTTTTGTCCTTGAAATGAAAGGTTTTCAGAGACGAACTTTCAAATATTTTTGGATAGATTATGATACAATTCTCCTTCTTACATTAGAAGAAATATTGGTCAGAAGTTCAAAAGAGAAGAAGTTCTGAGAATTAAATATAGAGAGATAAAATATTCAATCTAGACATAATTCCATACTAAGATGCTTCAGAATGAAATTAAACCTATCTTCAGCAACGTGTTTTGTGAAAACATCATCCCATTGATGGTTTGTGTCTATGAATTTTAAAGATAAGATGTCCTTCTGAGTATAGTCCCTAATGAAATGATGTTTAATTTCTTTATGTTTAGCTCTAGAATGTAAAATAGGATTTTTTGAAAGACAAATAGTAGAAGTATTATCACAGAGGATAGGGATGTTACTCTCATAAATATTGAAATCCTCAAGTTGATTCTTCATCCAGAGCATCTGAGTACTATATCCTGCTGCTGCTATATATTCAGCTTCAGCAGTTGAAAGTGCAATTGTAGATTGTCTTTTGCTGGACCAAGAGATTAAGTTGTCTCCCAGAAACTGACAACTTCCAGAAGTATTTATTCTTTCTATTCTGTCTCCAGCAAAGTCAGTATCGCAATACCCTACCAGTTTGTATTCTCTAGATTTTCTATAGCAAAGGCCAAGATTAGTGGTACCTTTCAGATACTTGAAAATTCTCTTAACTGCTGTTAAGTGAGATTCTGTAGGATCTGATTGGATTCTAGCACATAGGCAAACACTATATAGAATATCAGGTCTTGAGGCAGTTAAGTACAGGAGAGGGCCAATCATACCTCTGTAGAGCTTATGATCTACTTTCTTACTTACCTCTGATGTATAAACGTTTTTTAACATATAGAATATCTACTTTCTTACACTATATAGAATATCTACTTTCTTACACTATATAGAATATCTACTTTCTGACATATCAAATTTCTTCAGAAGTTCTTTAACATATTTGCTTTGATGTATGAAGGTTCTCTCTGATGTTAGATTTATTTGGATTCCCAGAAAGAACTTGATTTCTCCCATCAAGCTCATTTCAAATTCTGCCTGCATAGTCTTAGCAAATTCTTTGCCTAGAGAGCTCTTAGTAGATCCAAAAATTATATCATCTACGTATATTTGGAAAATTAGTATATTGTTTTTAAATGATTTACAAAAAAGACTTCTGTCCACCTTCCCTTTAGTAAAATTATTTTTTAAGAGAAAGTTAATTAGTCTTTCATACCAAGATCAGGGAGCTTATTTCATAATATATAACAATATCTTAAGTTTATAAACATATTCAGGATGTTTTGTGTTTTCAAAACCAGGGGTTTGATGCACATAAACTTTTTCATCAATGCAACCATTTAAAAACGCACTCTTGACATCCATCTGATAAAGAGTGATGTCATTATTTATAGCAAAAGAAATTAAGAGTCTGATAGATTCTAACGTTGTGGTTGGTGTAAAGGTTTTTGTATAGTCTATTCCCTCTTCCTGACTATAACCTTGTGCAACCAGTCTTGCTTTGTTTCTGACAACTTCTCCTTGTTCATTCAGCTTATTTCTAAAGACCCATGTGGTTCCAATAAAGTTAAATCCTTTGGGTTTAGGAACGAGATCCCATACGTCATTTCTGGTGAATTGATTCAGCTCTTCTTGCATTGCAAGTATCCAATCAATGTCTGACAATGCTTCTTCAATGAAAGTAGGTTCATCTTTCTTTAAATGAAGATCTTGTTCTGATTGGATCATCTTTCTTTCCCAAAATTTTATCTTCTGGATGAGCCAGCGTGCTTCTGGATTGTCTCTTCAGAATGGGTTCTTCAGAAGTTGTTGTGGCATTTGTGTTGTCTTTCTTTGTATACGGTTGTTCTTCAGATGTTATGCTTTCTGTACCTATCATTTAGACTTCTATATCTGCAAAAGATTCATTATGCTTTGGCTTTTGGAGGCCAAGCTTATCATCAAATCTGACACTAATGGATTCTACAACAAAACGTGTTTCTGTGTTATATACTTTGTATCCTTTTGAACGTTCAGAGTATCCTAACATAAAACATTTTTGTGCCTTAGAATCAAAATTGTTGAGAGGATCATTAGTGTTTAAAATAAAGAAAATACATCTATTCTGAATATAGCACGTTGTAGCACTCTAATTTTTGCCCTAAGATTTCTTTGCATTTCATCTGCATTTTGCATACAAACAAGATCGCACTGGTTTCTCGGTTCTTCTCGGGTGTAGGTTTATGCCTCACAGGGGATCACCATTGCTTTTGTTAATTATTTTTATTTATATTTGTTTGTATTTACTAACTTCTAACCAAAATAGCAAAAATACGTTGCAGTCTGCTTCTTCTTCTTCTTTGTGTTGCATGATTTCAAAGACAGGGCAGTGATTTCAGTTCAGATGTAGTTGTTCAGTTATGATTCGATTCAGATGGAAGTTTGACCTAATCTTGGTCAAACTATCAGAGGATTGATTCAACTGCAAGATATTTGTGCCAATGGTTTATTTCTAAGATAGTCCGTATTCAAAGGTTCAAGTTGTGTTGTGTGTTAGAAATCATCAGTTTATCAGGCAGTGTTCTATGTGGAGTTCGGTTTGAATCTTCAAGTTTATCAGTGTTCATCAGCAGTTCATCCGTGGATTTATTTTCCTCAGCATGAATTCAAATAATTCGAGCAATTTTCAGATGATCCAAGTGGTTGTGGTTTAATTTGCAAAGTATTCAGTGGTTTAGGAACGACCATATTCATTACTATTGGAGACTCAGAGGTTCGAGTTTGGTTTTGGATTGAAAGCTCGAAGTTTCATGGTTGTCTGTGCCTTGGTGGTAATTGACTCATTTCACAAAAATATCTAGTTCCATATCCAATTCTATTCATTCTTATTATTCGATCCATATACCATATTTCTAGTTCGATTATCCGAATATCCATTTTCTACCAATTTCCAATTTTTTTTATTCAACATCCATTTGTTTTAATCAAATTCCTTTTTATCCAATTTCTAAATTCCATAATTCATAAACCTATTTTACTATCCAATTTCCATAAACCATTTTTTTAAAATCTCCATTTTTTTCCAAGATCCATTATCACTTGTTCATTTCATATTCATCACCAAAATATATATTACAAAATTAGTTACAAAAAATAATAGAAGAAAAACAAAGTTCTTTAGCCAAATAAATACCATAAGCCCACTTTATGTTTTTCACACCAAATAAACTAAAAAGTTCATAGAAAGCCTCCACCGCACAAGCCCATGTTCTAGTCACTTTTCAGCCACATGTTCAATGCCAACATACTTTTCCAGCCAGCTTCTCACGCCACACACCATCAGCGCACCATACAAGTCAAAAGCAGCTAATACAGTCAGCTTCATAAACCCACACGAACATCAGCTCCAAACAGTCGGTCATCACACTGTCAGCCAAGCTGCTGGCAACATGAAAAAAACACACACAAATGTATCACGCAACTGCACATGACTAAAACGCGTGAGCAGTCAAAAACACACTTACAAAGCACAAAACCCAAGTGACCTGGGAACAAAACGCAGATAAAAAATGCAGCAAGCTTTGCACATGACAGAAACATCAAAAACGCGACCTGCATCATCCAAAACACAGGAAGAATTAACATGAAACACAGAAGCGAGACACACACGGATTCCACCGCATCAAAACACAAACAAGCTGAAAATGAAACGCAGAATTTCACAAGCATCCAAATGCGTTCATCACTGGACCAAAATGCAAAGACAAACAATTCAAAATGCAGCAACCAAACCCTCCCTCCTTCTATAAATTATATCCCTTTCCTTCATCAAATTCAAGCTTGAAATTCATACCTAAATTCTGCCCAAATCCATCTTCAAGTTTCAACTTCAAACCTCCAATTTCATAAACCTACAAATTCTTCAATCAATTTTTCATCGACCTTAATCTTCTCACAAGCATAAATCACCTAAAAACTTCAATCCACATTGAATCTTCCTCTCCATTCAATTTCAATTCAAACCTGTAAATCAATTAAACAAAAAAAACTGAAACCGTTGAAGAAGAGGGAGCCGCGGCGAGATTTACTTCAAAGAAATTGAGTGAAGAACCGACTCATTCACGGCGGAATCTGTTTGTTTAGCCATTTATTTTCGAAGTTGAAGAAGGTGAGGAAGACAAATGAACAATGTCGTGTTGCTTTTGTTCTGTGAAGAAGAGGCTCTCTGCGTTTTCTTTTTATTTGATCCCTCGTTAGTTTTTTTTCTTTTTTTTTTCTTTTGTTTAATGAAGAGTGTTTTGGGCTTTTGACCTTGGATCATTATTTCTATACATCCATCCCTAATCTGCATTTCACCCCATAACTACTCTATTTTCTTAATTTTTTTATTGTGATTTTGGTTGATTTTCTTCAAGATTGGTTTTTTATTTTTTTCTTAGAATTTCTTTTAAAAAATTAAAAGATTTTTTTTTCGAAAAGAGTTTTAGAAAATTTTAATTAGTTTTTTTTATGGATTTTATATTAAGATCCATATTTTCATTTTCTTTCATCTCCTTTTATTTTTGGGTCGATGAGATCTCTGATTCGAAGCTTATTGGTTTTCGAAGATGTTTAATCTTTATTATTTCAAATCTATGGATGAATGGTCATTTGGATCATTCTCCATACTTTGGGATCATGATAGGTTGCATTCGATAATACAATGTGAAATCTCGATTAAGCTTAGACCGTTACCACTTTTTCTTTTCGTGCGACATGTTTTCGGAGGATGATCCATCATATAATTTCTCTAACATGTATTAGCACAAATATTTTCCATCTTAATTGGTGGTGGCTGACCTCATTTGTAGGGTAATTACTTCGTAAATTACTCGGCGATTGCTTAACATAGACCTAAACTTGTCCCGAATTCTGAATAAAATCTAATTGGGTACTTGCACTTTCGTGGACCGAATCTCTTGTTGATCGCGTAATCCCAAAGTGGTTAATCATATTGCATTAAGAATCGAGACTTATGAATGTTTGATTTGTAGGTGCTTTGGGTCTCCCAATTGCCTTTCAAATTTCATTGAATTCGGTTCGATTTGCCTTGATTAATCGCTATAGTGTAAGATGCTAAGCGGATCCGGTTGCCTTTCATTTTTTGGTTATACTTTTGGTTGTGGTTGATTAAGTTCACCATACCATTATTATTATGTAAATATTATTATATTACTACTATAATAATATTTTAGATTCTTGCACTTTAATTGCTTTTATTTTTTATATGCTTTATTCAACCATTATCATGTTTATGTTTATTGTCCTTATTTTGTTTGTGTGTTTTTCCATTTGTCCATTTGGACATAAAAAATTTATAAAGGATTAAACTTCTAAAAAACTTGTAACTTTAATTTGTGGACTAATGGTTACTATCCTTGGAATTGGAATGGAAGTTTTGGACTTAGATTTTAGGATACCTTTTCCTTTGCCTTGGTCTTCATGAAGATTGGAGCTTGTCTTTATTTGGCCATTTGCTAGCTTATAAGGATGTAACTCTTATGCACATATTTGAAAGTATCATCAAGTTTGGTTAGATATTTCTTCCTTAATCTCCTTATTTTATTTTTTAGGATAGTCCCTTCATCTCCTCCCATTCTTTAATTTTCAAAATCATCTCCCTTTTTCAAAGGATTCATTCTTTCTAAATCATCACCTCTTTGATAAATAAAACTATGAATTTTGTCAAGTGGCTTTAATTCTTTTTCTTTTAAAAAAACAATGAATATTAATTATCTTGACTTTAATTCAAAAAATAAAAGGAACCAAAATCATTCAAATTGTTTTGTGCTTTTGTGCACTTTTTGTTTGTTTTCTTTAAAAAGTGTCGATTATGAATCATTATTCTTTAGTCGGGTGCAAGTCTCTCAATCTCCATGGTTGTATTTTGATTTAATTGAGTATCTTGTCATTCGTGGGGGTTTAGTGGCATACTCGTCGATTTTATCCGAGTTGGCGCCCTCCCCATAATGATGTATGACTTCATGCCTTCATTCTCATGGTAGATTTGTTTGGCTATCCACTTGAAGATGACAAATTCTTTTCACTTAATAAAATGAATCATAACCCACCCTTTTCACTATTTGTCCCACGAACTACGGTTTTTTTTATCTTGCATTGCACTTTATGGGTACATAGGCATGAGGTGGTAAACCTCTCCAAACACAAAAATATTAAAAAATAATTCTTTTCTCCTCCCTCCACTCACATTTTACAAATCATTTTCAAACCAAAAGTAGTAAATTTTTCAAAGGGCTCCTGTGGAATACCACAAACATTTTGGGTGCGTAAAACCTTCCCATTTTGTAACCTATCCCCTTACATATTTCTCTGTTGTGTTTCTTTAGCTTTTTTGCTTTTAGATTCATTAGGATTTATTCGCTCTTTTTTCCTTTTCCTCTTGGAATAAAATATAAGTGCGGTGGCGACTCTGCTGGGGAAAAATATCTAAGTGGATTCGGCCTACTTTGATTTATTTACTGCTTTGGTTTGATATGTTTGTTATTTGGTTGTTCTGTTTCAGTTTTGGTGATCCTCTGTGAGTGAGATAGATTCTAACCTGGATCTGAGTTGAACTTATGATAGGACGGCGATATTTGAAGCGATAAGCGATGGAGTAGTCCAAAGCTATATCAATTTGATAATCTCCACTCAGTTAGGCTCTCTTGGATTATCAATGTCATGATGAGTAATCATACGTGGCACTATTTTCAGACCTTGAGCTGATCATACTGAGGACCGTAGAACCCTTAACCCATCCAAGCCAATTTAGGAACGTAGTGCGGAAACCATCTGGGTGTAAACCTAAGGGGGTTGTCACGCGATACTACACTCAGACGAGGTCTATTTTAGGAATGTTATCGGTTGGGGAGTAATCAAACGTACCAATAATATTCTAAAGATGGTTGTTAACTCTGGGCACCTCTGTTAGCACCCTTTTGGTTTTCTGCAGGTACAATGAAGACAAAACCTTAGTACTTACCTGTGTGGGTTGGTGTTCTGTTACCTTGACGTCATGCTCGTGAATCGGAACCTAAACTCGTGTGCTTTGTGTGATCTTGTTTGTGGTTGTTGCATACATGCACTCATGCATTCATGAGCATTGTTTTTGAGATTTCAAGGGACTCGTAAGGAACTTTTGCAAAATTTCAGATGTCTACTGTTATGAATTTTTAAAGGAGAAACACAAAGAAGTACAACTTCAAGAATCCTAATATAGTAGAGATGAGAAAGCTAGGAGCATTGGTGGTTGACACCCAGGAGTTCCAGAAATGTTATGGAAAGCTCTTGTTTATCTTAGATATCGATGTACAAGAGGGGATTCTCCCTACCTTAGTTCAGTTTAATGATCCGTTTCATCATTGTTTCACCTTTCTTGATTATCAGCTTGTGCCGACCTTGGAGGAGTACTCTCATTGGATGGGTTTACCTATTTTGGAAAAGGAATTTCTTTTCAGTGGTTTAGAGAAGGAGCTTACGACCAAAGTCGTCGCCAAAGCCCTTTTTCTCAAGGAGTCCGATCTTAATGGGAAGTTTCTTCCAAAAGGGAGTGTCTGTGGTATTAATGTTAAGTTCTTGATGGGGAAAGCTTATACTTCTCTTAATTTGGGTCATAAGGATGCATTTTAGGCTATTCTTGCTTTGCTCATTTACGGGATTGTTTTGTTTCCTAACTTAGATGGTATTGTGGACGAGAATGCCATTCAGATTTTCTTGAAGAGGAATCAGGTACCTACTTTGCTTGGAGACATGTATCATGCCTTTCATTATAGGACCTCCAAAGGTGATGGAGAGATTGTGTGTTGTGCGCCTCTTCTCTATAGGTGGTTTATTTCGCACCTACCAAAGTTCGACGTCTTCAAGGATAATAGAGAGAAGCGAAGATGGTCTCAAAGGATTATGTCTCTTTCTCATAAGGATATGACTTGGTATTGTTCCTATTATGATATTGGAGTGCTTATTGACAATTGTGGAGAGTTTTCTAACGTATCTCTTCTTGGTACACGTGGGGGAATTAGTTACAACCCTATTCTTGCTAGGCGACAGTTGGGATATTGCTTGAAGGACATACCAAACAACCTTTCCTTATTCAGTTTCTTCTTTCTTAATGGTGCAGATCATGTAGAAATGAAGAAAATTATTGCTCATTCTTGGCATGAGGTTCATCGGAAAGAGAAGGGTCAAATGGGAAGACAACACCTTGCTCCCTCCGAGTGTTACATCTAGTGGGTTCGATCTAGGGCTTCCAAGCTCAAGATGCCTTATCCACCCGAGGAGCCTTTGTTTCCTATACTACCATTGTCCGCTTTTCTTCCTCCCATTGATGAGAAGGTTGCTCTTCAAGAAGAGTTGGACAAGATGAAGAAAGAGAAAGAAGAATGGATACTTGAGAAGATGACGATGCAAGAGCAGCTGAAGGAGAAAGATGATCTCATTGAGTTACTTGAGCGGCATGTTACGAAGAAGACAAGAGAGGATTTATCTTCCTCTAGTACTCCATCTACCATTCCTCCTACATCCGGCGCTTGGAAGGCCATTGTTGACTAGTTGGTGAAGGATAAGGAAGACATGGAGAATCGATACAAGAAAGAGATTAAGAGGATTCGCATGAAGTACCATTCGGGATTTGGATCTTCTTCAGATGTGATCCCCTAGGCCTAGTTTAATTTTCTCTCATGTATTAGGATTATTGAGATTTGTACTTCACTTGTAATCCTTACTTTGATTTTAATGAGAATGAGTTTTTAAGTACTTCAAAAAGTGTTTCTTTATAAATATTGCAATTTATCTTATAGTCCTTTGAAATATTTGCATTTGCATACGCATACCATGCATCATGCCCGCATTGGTCTGGTTTTTTGAGTGTTTTCCAGGGATCTTATGTTGTTTCTTGGTCTTCATTCAGTTCTCCTGTCAAGCTGACTCACAAGGTTGATACTCGAGCTAATCGAAAAAAGATGTCGGAAACCTTACAATAAGAGAATTGTGATTTGCGCAAAGAAGTTGCATATCTGAGGGAAAGCTTGGAAAGAGTTACTACCATGATAGAAAGCTTGGTGGTTGCTCAGAATCAGCCACCTCCTCCTAATACTCCTATTCCGAATACAGTCATCTCTGAGATTGTCACTGCATCAATTCCTGCTGAAACTGTCCTTTCTCCTCGCTACCGCATGCCTTCTAGCACACCGTGGGGCATGCCGGTTGATTTCATTCCTGCTGGTTATCATCCTCCTCCTCCTGAGACTGCTGGATTTAATACTCTTCTGCCAGTGATGACTACTGCACCTCCTGTGATGCACACTACTCCACACCATGATGAAATGATTTACCATGCTGAGCCCAGTGAAGTCGCTGGTGTGATTGAAAGACTTGATGATTTTCAAGGTCGTTTTTCTGAGATACAGAAGGAGATGAGAGCCTTGAAGCATAAGTATTTGTTCGGAAAAGATGCTTATGATCTATGTTTGGTCCCTAATGTCAAAGTTTCATACAAGTTTAGGTTTCCTGAGTTCGAGAAGTATAAGGGCAACACTTGTCCTCTGAGTCATTTAACTATGTATGCTAGAAAGATGTATGCTCAAACAGACAATGATCTGCTGCTGATTCATTATTTCCAGAATAGTTTGACTGGTGCAACCATGAGATGGCACATGAGTTTGGATAATAGCCAAATAAAGACTTTCAATGATTTGGGAGAGGCTTTTGTTAGGAAATATATAATGTTAACATGGCACCAGATAGAGATCAACTTCGTGCTATGTCCCAGATGGACAAAGAGACTTTCAAAGAGTACGCACAGAGATGGCGCGAGCTAGCAGCTCAAATTGTTCCTCCTTTAGAAGAGAAAGAGATGACGGAGATATTTTTGAAGACTTTAGGTTCTTTCTACTATGAGAGGATGATAGCAAGTGCTCCTTCTGATTTCACTGAAATGGTGAGTATGGGGATGCGACTAGAAGAAGGTGTCCGTGAGGGACGGTTGAGCCAAGAGAGTAGTAATGGCTCGAGCACTAGGAGGTTCAACTTTGGTAAAAAGAAAGAAGGTGAGACTAATGATATGTCTCGTGAAAGTTACAAAAGACCTCGTGGTCGTGAGAATCATCATCAGCAACATGTAGCTTCTGTAACTCTGATGATTAATGTGACTCCAACTGTACTAACAGCTCCAAAGTATCAGTCTCGCTATCAACAACCTTTTGTGCAACAAGGTGGTAATCAACAGGTTCGTGCTAAGCCAGATTTTAATCCTATTCCAATGATGTATGCAGATTTGCTTCCATATTTGATTGCGAAGAATCTTGTGCAAACATGTTCTCCGCCTCCAGTTCTAGAGTCTATCCTATGGTGGTATAAGCCAGAGGCTCACTGTGCTTTTTATCAAGGTGCCCCGGGGAACAATATTGAGAACTGTTATCCATTAAATTTTGAAGTATAGAAATTGATAAAGAGCAATATTCTGTCCTTCAATGATGTTAATCCAAATGTGAAGACAAATCCGCTTCCGAAGCATGGTAATACGTCTGTGAATATGGTTGATGGTTGTCCTGGTTTGTTCAAGATTTATGAGGTCCTCCATATTCGAAGTTCTTTGGTTGATATGCATGATTTCTTAAGTCAATATCATGATATTGATCACGATTATGCTGGTTGTTGCATTTTCTCGGTGAACCCTCGTGGTTTCGTGATTGTTAAGAGAGACATTCAAAAGATGATGGATGATAAGTTGATTGAAGTGACAATGAAAAGTGATGAGTATGACAATGAAGTGAATGTTATTGTGCCTCAGTTCAATATTCCTGAGAAGGTTGTTCCTGAGAAGGTGGTTATTTCTTTTGATAGCCACAAATATGATGTTACTCCATTGGTGATCAATTTGCCTGGTCCAATGCCATATGAGTCTGATAAAGTTGTTCCGTATCGATATAATGCTATGATGATAGAAAATGGTAAGGAAGTTCCTATTCCTTCTCCAAAGTCTGTGGTTAGCATTGCTGATGTGAAAAAGGTTACTCGAAGTGGTAGAGTTTATGCTTCAAATCCTCTGAAGAGATCTGAAGATACAAATGTGATTAAACAGATTATGGATGTTGTTTCCCGATCAGGTCAATTTGGTGATTCCAGTTTGAAAGACAGTGAAAATGAGGTGTTAAAATTGATAAAGAAGAGCGACTACAACGTTACTGAGAAGTTGTTGCATACTCTGTCGAAAATATCTGTTTTATCACTCTTGATGTGCTCTGAGGCTCAAAGGCAGTCTTTGCAGAAGATTCTTGATCAAGCTTATGTTGACCATGATGTGATTGTTGATCATTTCGATAGTATTGTGGCTAATATCACATCATGCAACAATCTGAGATTTTGTGATGATGATTTGCCTGAAGAAGGAAGGAACCATAACTTGGCTTTGCATATTTCAGTGAACTATCAGGAAGATGCTATGTCTAAAGTGCTGGTTGATACCGAGTCTTCTCTGAATGTGATGCCGAAGTCGACTTTGTCAAGGCTTGCGTATCAAGGAGCTCCCATGAGGCATAATGGGATTATTGTGAAAGCTTTTGACGGATCGAAGAAGATAGTGATTGGTGAAGTTGATCTTCCTATTCTGATTGGACCATTTATATTCCAAATTACTTTTCAAGTAATGGATATACGTCCCGCTTACAGTTGTCTCCTTGGAAGACCCTGGATTCATGAAGCAGGAGATGTGACATCTACTCTCCATCAAAAGCTGAAGTTTGTAAAAGATGGGAAATTAGTGACAATTGACGATGAGCAGGCGATGCTAGTGAGAAATTTGTCATCCTTTTCCTATATTGATGCTGGAGAAGAGGTGGGAACTTCATTCCAGGCTCTTTCTTTTGTTGATAATGTTGCTAAGAAGAATGTTATGCATATGTCTTCTCTCAAGGATGCTTTGCGCGTATTCGTAACTGGTCGATCTAACGGTTGGGGATGAGTTATTGATGCTGTTGACAACAAAGAAGGATTTGGTATTGGTTTCGCACCAGGTGTGGGTCTCAATGACCCGAAGACTATTCAAGAAGGATTCTGAAGTGCTGGGTTTATCAATGATCATTCTGCTGCTTCCATCATTGAAGATGATGAAGATGAAGAAATGCCTAACTTTGTTACACACAGAAAGATTTGCAAGAATTGGATTGTTGTTGATGTTCCTTCTATTGTTCATGCTTCAAAGTAATTTGTTTTATTTGAAAAATACTTTCACTCTGCCCAAGGTGAAAGTGATGTTTGTCGGGATTTATTTCAAATTTTATCATCATCAATAAAATGTTATTTTGTTTTTTCCATATGTGTTTTGTCCTTTTTGCTTTATTCTGAAAATTGGTAACATAAAAAACCCAAAATAATAATAATCACTATTATCTGTATAATGTTTGCACTTTTGTTCATACTCTAAAATAAAAATAAAATCATTGTGCAAATTGATTGATAAACCCATTGAAAACAATGATCCTATGCCCACTCCCAAATTTAAATTCCTTGTGTTCTAAGTTGAGGAAGAGGATGTTGAAGAGATTCTTGATGAGATTTCTCGGTTGCGTGAGCACGAGGAGAAAGTTATTCATCCTCATGGAGAGTCTATAGAGAAGGTAAACTTGGGTTCTGAAGATGATAAGAAAGAAGTCAAAGTTGGAGCATTGCTTGGTCCTGATGTTAAGAAGAGGATTGTAGAGCTTCTTAGAGAGTATGTGGATGTGTTTACTTGGTCTTATCAAGACATGCCAGGTCTTGATACTGATATTGTGGAGCATAGATTGTCGCTGAAGTCTGAATGTCCACCTGTGAAGAAAAAGTTGAGAAGAACTCATCCTGATATGGCAGTAAAGATCAAAGAGGAGGTTCAAAAGCAGGTTGATGTAGGTTTTCTTGTGACATCTAATTATCCTCAATGGGTGTCTAATATTGTGTTTGTTCCAAAGAAAGACGGAAATTTCCGAATGAATGTTGATGACAGAGATTTGAATAAAGCCAGTCCAAAAGATGATATTCCATTACCACACATTGATGTGTTGGTAGATAATACAGCTAAGTTTGATGTGTTCTCTTTTATGGACGGATTTTCCAGTTATAATCAAATAAAGATGGCACCTGAAGACATGGAAAAGACCACATTTATTACACCATGGGGAACATTCTGCTACAGAGTGATGCCCTTTGGATTGAAGAATGCTGGTGCGACATACCAAAGAGCTATGACCATGCTTTTCCATGATACGATGCACAAAGAAATTGAAGTATATGTTGATGATATGATCGCTAAGTCGAGGACTGAAGAGGATCATGTTGAACATTTGCTGAAGATGTTTCAGAGGTTAAGTAAGTTTAAGCTTCGTTTGAATCCGAACAAGTGCACATTTGGTGTATGTCCTGGAAAGTTGTTAGGTTTCATTATCAGCCTAAGAGGTATTAAAGTTGATCCTGATAAAATGAAAGCTATTCAGGAAATGCCTCCTCCAAGAACTGAAAAGCAAGTAAGAGGATTCTTGGGCCGTTTGAATTATATTTCGAGGTTTGTCTCTCACATGACTGCCACATTTGCTCCGATTTTCAAGTTGCTTCGGAAAGACGAAGGTTGTGTCTGGACAGATGATCGTCAGAAGGTGTTTGAAAGTATCAAAAAATATCTGCTTGAACCTCCAATCTTGTCTCCTCCGGTGGAAGGTAGACCGTTGATTATGTACTTGACTGTGTTGGAAGATTCTATGGGTTGTGTGCTTGTTCAGCAAGATGAATCTAGAAGAAAAGAATATGCAATTTACTACTTGAGTAAGAAATTTACTGATTGTGAGTCTTGGTACTCCATGCTTGAAAAAACTTGTTGTGTCTTAGCTTGGGCTGCAAAGCGTCTTCGCCGGTATATGTTGAATCATACAACTTGGTTGATCTCTAAAATGGATCCGATCAAGTATATATTTGAAAATCCTGCTTTGATTGGGAGAACTGCTCGTTGGCAAATGTTGTTGTCAGAATATGATATCAAGTACCGAGCTTAAAAAGCTATAAAAGGTAGTATATTGGCAGACCATTTGGCACATCAACCGATTGATGATTATCAGCCTATTAAGTTTGATTTCCCAGATGAGGATGTGATGTATTTGAAAATGAAAGATTGTTATGAACCTTTGATTGAGGAAGGGCCAAAGCCTGGATCTCGATGGGTTTTAGTTTTTGATGGTGCTGTAAATGCACGCGGAAGAGGAATTGGGGCAATGATCATTACTCCCTATGGTTCACATATTCCTTTTGCTGCAAAGTTGACTTTTCCTTGTACCAATAATGAAGCTGAGTATGAAGTCTGTATTATGGGTCTTGAGGAAGCTATTAATTTGAGGATTAAGCATCTTGATGTGTATGGAGATTCTGCCTTGGTAATCAATCAGATCAAGTGTAAGTGGGTAACTCATCAACCCCACTTGATCCCTTATAGATATTATGCCAGGAGGATATCAACTTTCTTCACTAAAGTTGAGTTTCATTATGTGCCTCGTGATGAAAATCAGATGGCAGATGCTTTGGCATCTATAGCTTCTATGATAGATGCACTAATGGAATGATGTTCCCATGATCAGAGTGATGCGGCTCGAAAGACCAGCTCATGTGTTTGCAGTTGAAGAGGTCCATGATGACAAGCCTTGGTATAATGATATTAAATGTTTTCTCTAGAGTCAGGAATACCCACATGGGGCATTCGATAAAGATAAAAGGACTTTGAGGAGATTGGTAGGCAATTTCTTCCTAAATGGAAATGTGCTTTATAAGAGGAATTTTGACATGGTCTTGCTCAGATGCGTGGATAGACACGAAGCAGACATGTTAATGAAATAAATTCATGAAGGGTCTTTTGGTACTCATGCTAATGGGCATGCAATGCCTAAAAATATGTTGAGAGCAGGTTACAATTAGCTGACAATAGAATCTGATTGTTGCAAGTATGTGGAAAAGTGCCATAAGTGCCAAGTGTATGTTGATAAAATTCATGTGCCACCAACTCATCTCAGTGTGATTTCTTCCCCATGGATTTTCTCTATGTGGGGAATTGATATGATTGGTATGATTGAACCCAAGGCTTCAAATGGACATCGTTTTATTCTTGTGGCAATTGACTACTTCACCAAGTGGGTGGAAGCGGCATCATATGCTAATGTGACCAAGCAAGTTGTGGTTCGGTTTATCAAGAATAACATTATCTACAGATATGTTGTTCTGAATAGAATTATTACTGATAATGGTTCAAACTTGAAAAATAAGATGATGAAAGAGCTTTGTGAAGAATTCAAGATTCAACACCATAATTCTTCTCCTTATAGACCGAAGATGAATGGGGTTGTCGAAGTTGCGAATAAGAACATTAAGAAGACCATTCAAAAGATGGTTATGACATATAAGGACTGGCATGAGATGCTCCCTTTTGCTTTGCATGGGTATCATACATATGTACGCACTTCAAAGGGGAAACCCCTTTCTCACTTGTTTATGGTACAGAAGCAGTGCTCCTCGTCGAGGTTGAGATCCCATCAATGAGATTTCAGATGGAAGCCAAGTTGACTGAGGCTGAATGGTGTCAGATTAGATTTGATCAGTTAAATTTGATTGAGGAAAAGAGGATAACAGCTTTGTGTCATGGTCGGTTGTACCAGCAAAGAATGAAGAAAGATTTTGACAAGAAGTTCAAACCTCGTGTATCCAGAGAAGGCGACCTCGTGCTCAAAAAGATCCAGTCTATCATTACAAATTCTCGGGGCAAGTGGACTCCGAACTATGATGGCCCATATTTTGTCAAGAAAGCCTTCTCTGGAGGTTCATTAATTCTTGCAACTATGGATGGTGAGGAGATCACTCGTCCTGTGAATGCGGATGCAGTTAAGAAATACTTCGCCTAAAAAAACAAATCGCTAAGTTGAAAACCCTAAAGGGCGGCTTAGGCAAAAATGAGCGTCTCGGTGGATTGAAAACCCGAAAGGGCGGTCCAGGAAAAAATTAGAGACATAAACATAAATAATTATCCCGGTAGATTGAAAACCCGAAAGGGCAATCTAGGAAAAAGTTAGGGATCATGGAAAGTAACTACATCGACATATTGGATCACTTGAAACGCCGAGGATTTCAGATTCTATCCCTCAGAAAAATTGCCCATCAAAGATTCTTATTCACTCATCCTTGACTGAAGTTTCAGACACAGTGGATTTCAAAGTTGATAGGGAGAATAGTGATCATTGTATTTCAATGTAGCCCTTTTCCATGTATTTACCATTTTTCAAACTTGTAATGTTCCATGGAGTCATGCCATTTGCTAACTACCATTCTATAAATGAATTTGAGCTTTTATCCAATTGTTTGCAACTCTTTATATTATTTTTGTTTACAAAATTCAATTTATTGTTGATGATGATTTTTGAAACAAATTTAATAAATTTAATCTTTGAAGATTATAAAAACATTTTTCTTTTGATATGTGAACAAAGAAAGGATATCAATAGTGATTCTAGGGATGGTAAAGTATGGATGTGTGTAACCTGTCTCTCCCAAAGCAGGGTTTGATTCGGTTGTATCCATGTGAAATTCCTGAATAGTCTTGGCAAGTTGATGTTAATGATGTTTTGTTCCCCAACAACAAGCATGAACGGGGATTGTATGAATGTTCTTAGTTTGAGTTCCAATGTCTTCCCCAGAAGAATTGTTGGAAGGGATGTTCTTAAGAATCCCCAGCTGAGTTTTGATCTCTTCCTTAATAAGTTATCTTTAACTTGAGAAGCACTGGGAACCCTCAACCGAGTTCTTGTTACTCAGCTTGAGTGGGTTGCATCCCTTAGCAAAATTATTGATATAGCAGTCAGTTTTGAGGTTTTATTTCACCTGATGGTGGGTATTGATTTAAAATCCCACGTAATTGTGTTTTGGCTATGGTGTTAACTTCTGGTTTTCCCATATGGGTAAGCAAGTCCGAAATTTTCAATGATGAATGATCTCCATAGATCTTTCCCACAGATACCCAGTAGGTCTGCGTATGATGGTTTCCAGCAGGTTCTTATGTGATCCTCAACGAGTTTTGTACCCTTTCCCAAAGTGGAGTGGGAGTGGTATAACGGTTATTCCTTGCAAAGTTTGATTTTTATCTAGAATTCTTCTGTCCCTAGCAGGGATTGTGAAAGCTTTTCCCATCTCTGGCAGATTATTACTTTTCCTCAGCAGGGTGGTGTCCCTATGCATAATTGATGTTTGATGCTCCAATAGATTATGTTTTATTCCTCAAACAGAATTGTAAAGATATTTTTCCCCATCAGTGTTTAACAGGAACATTTCCCTCTTTCCCCAAAGAATGGAAGATTTTGTGCTGTTGTTGTTTCTCCAACATGTTATCCTCTCACAGTGGAATTTCTAATGTTATCCTTTTACGAATTCTTGAAGATTGCTTTGTGGATTGGATCCCTAGCAGATGTTTTCTCAGTATTGAGTTAAGCCTTGTAGTAGGATTTTATTCCTTTGATGGCTTTTGATGTTCCCCTGCAGGATGTCAAGTTGAATCTCCAGCATGATTCCCTGCATTGTTGCCTTGGGATTAGCCGAGTATCTAGTTATTGTGGTGTTCATGTCACTCGTTGCTTATCTTTATGTCTGTTTTGTCAGCATATTCATACACATAAGAATAACATCATTTTCTTGCATTCTTGCATTTATCATTGTTCAATACTCTTTGGTGTGGATTTTTCTTCCCACAAAGTGTGTGTGTTGTCTTCCTCTCAAGTTTAGAGTGTCAACCCTTAAGCAGAAAGTGTTTATCCTTTCTAAATTCCCCATCGAGTTTGTTCCTCGTGGAAGATATGGATTCAGTTTCCTCCCCAGTTTATTATCTGGATGGAATTCCCCCAATTGAGATATTTCCTCCTCGGGATTAGTCTTGTTTGACAGTTTCTCTCCAACTTGTTCTTGGATTGAACTTTGGTCCCCTTTTGTGAATAATATTACTTTGGAATTAAGGTCTTTTGCTTGTACTCCTACCTAGTAAATCCAGTAGTCAAGAGTTCTTCTTACCTAGTAAAAAGGTAATAGAAGTTGTTTCCCTTTGCTTGAACTCTTACCCAGTAAATCAGGTAGTTGAGAATTTTTTCTACCCAGTAAAAAGGTAGTGGAGGTTATCCCTTTTTGTTTTGCTCCTATCCAGTAAATCGATAGTCGAGTCTCTTGTTTTCCTACCCAGTAAACAGGTAGTTGATGATTCTTTTCCAACTCGGTATTCCTCCATTTTTGGACTCGAATATTTTGTTTGGTTCATATTCCCTGGAAGAGTGTTTACTCTTCCTCGTTGAACCTTTTACCTTGATTATATCATATTTTTCCCCAAGTTGAGTCAGCAATCCAGTGATTTATTTTCCTGGAAAACTCTTTTAGTGTCTTTTGTGTTCCCCAACGGGATTTTTCTTCAGTGTCCCCAAGCTTTTGCTTTCCTATGGTGGTCATATTTACCCCACAGAGATCTTGGGTTTGCATATCATATCATATTCATATTCATATCATGTTCTCTTAGGACAAAAATTGGGTTTTCTGTATTTAAGTATCTCCCATCTTGTAGAGACGAAGATGTCAATCTTCATATCTCCATATTGAAGAAACTTAAATAGGGGCAGCTGTAGCACCTTAATTTTTTCCCTAAGATTTCTTCGCATTTCATCTGCATTTTGCATTAAAACAAGATCGCACTGGTTTCTCGGTTCTTCTCGGGTGTAGGTTTATGCCTCACAGGGGATCACCATTGCTTTTGTTTTTTATTTTGTTTTTTATTTTGCTTTATATTTGTTTGTATTTACTAACTTCTAACCAAAATAGCAAAAATATGTTGCAGTCTGCTTCTTCTTTTTCTCTGTTTTGTAGGATTTCAAAGACAGGACAGTGATTTCAGTTCAGATGTAGTTGTTCAGTTATGATTCGATTCAGATGGAAGTTTGACCTAATCTTGGTCAAACTATCAAAGGATTAATTCAACTACAAGATATTTGTGCTAGTGGTTTATTTCTAAGATAGTTCGTATTCAAAAGTTCAAGCTGTGTTGTGTGTTGGAAATCATCAGTTTATCAGGCAGTGTTCTGTGTGAAGTTCATTTTGAATCTTCAGGTTTATCAGTGTTCATTAGTTCATCAGCAGTTCACCTGTGGATTTATTTTCCTCAGCATGAATTCAAATGATTCGGGCAATTTTCAGACGATCCAAGTGGTTGTGGTTTTATTTGCAAATTATTCAGTGGTTCAGGAACGACCATATTCATTACTATCGGAGACTCAGAGGTTCGAGTTTGGTTTTGGATTAAAAGCTCGAAGTTTCATGGTTGTCTGCGGCTTGGTGGTAATTGGCTCATTTCACAAAAATATATAGTTCCATATCCAATTCTATTCATTCTTATTATTCGATCCATATACCATATTTCTAGTTCGATTATCTGAATATCCATTTTCTACCAATTTCAAATTTTTTTATTCAACATCCATTTGTTTTAATCAAATTCCTTTTTATCCAATTTCTAAATTCCATAATTCATAAACCTATTTTACTATCCAATTTCCATAAACCATTTTTTTAAAATCTCCATTTTTTTTCAATATCCATTATCACTTGTTCATTTCATATTCAACACCAAAATATATATTACAAAATTAGTTATAAAAAATAATAGAAGAAAAACAAAGTTCTTTAGCCAAATTAAATACCATAAGCCCACTTTATGTTTTTCACACCAAATAAACTAAAACGTTCATAGAAAGCCTCAACCGCACAAGCCCATGTTCTAGTCACTTTTCAGCCACATGTTTGATGCCATCATACTTTTCCAGCCAGCTTCTCACGCCACACACCATCAGCGCACCGTACAAGTCAAAAGCAGCTAATACAATCAGCTTCATAAACCCGCACGAACATCAGCTCCAAACAGTCGGTCATCACACTGTCAGCCAAGCTGCTAGCAACATGAAAAAAACACACACAGATGTATCACACATCTTCACATGACTAAAACGTGTGAGCAGTCAAAATTGCACTTACAAAGCATAAAACGCAAGTGACCTGGGAACAAAATGCAGAGAAAAAATGCAACAAGCTTTGCACATGACAGAAACAGCAAAAACGCGACCTGCATCATCCAAAACGTAGGAAGAATTAACATGAAACGCAGAAGCGAGACACACACAGATTCCACCGCATCAAAACGCATACAAGCTGGAAATGAAACGCAGAATTTCACAAGCACCAAAACGCGTTCATCACTGGACCAAAATGCAAAGACAAATAATTCAAAACGCAGCAACCAAACCACCCATCCTTCTATAAATTCAATCCCTTTCCTTCATTAATTTCAAGTTTGAAAGACATACCTAAATTCTGCCCAAATCCATCTTCATGTTTCAACTTCAAACCTCCAATTTCATAAACCTACAAATTCTTTAATCAATTTTTCATCGACCTTAATCTTCTCACAAGCATAAATCACCTACAAACTTCAATCCACCTATAATCTTCCTCTCCATTCAATTTCAATTCAAACCTGTAAATTAATTAAACAAAAAAATCTAAAACAGTTGAAGAAGAGGGAGTCGCGGCGAGATTTACTTCAAAAAAATTGAGTGAAGAACCGACTCATTCACGGGGGAATCTATTTGTTTAGCCATTGATTTTCAAAGTTTAAGAAGGTGAGGAAGACAAATGAACAGTGTCGTGTTGCTTTTGTTACGCGAAGAAGAGGCTCTCTATGTTTTCTTTTTATTTGATCCCTCATTAGTTTTTTTTTCTTCTTTATCTTTTGTTTAATGAAGAGTTTTTTGGGCTTTTGACCTTGGATCATTATTTCTATACATCCATCCCTAATCTACGTTTCTCCCCATAGCTACTCTATTTTCTTAATATTTTTTTTATTGTGATTTTGGTTGATTTTCTTCAAGATTGGTTTGTAATTTTTTTTCTTAGAATTTTTTTAAAAAAATTAAAAGATTTTTTTTAAAAGAGTTTTAGAAAATTTTAATTAGTTTTTTTTATGGATTTTATATTAAGATCCATATTTTCATTTTCTTTCATCTCCTTTTATTTTTGGTCGATGAGATCTCCGATTCGAAGATTATTGGTTTTCGAAGATGTTTAATCTTCATTATTTCAAATCTATGGATGAATGACCATTTGGATCATTCTCCATACTTTGGGATCGTGATATGTTGCATTCGATAATTCAATGTGAAATCTCGATTAAGATTAGATCGTTACCACTTTTTCTTTTCGCGCGACATGTTTTCGGAGGATGATCCATCATATCATTTCTCTAACATGTATTAGCACAAATATTTTCCATCTTAATTAGTGGTGGCCGACCTCATTTGTAGGGTAATTACTTCGTAAATTACTCGACAATTGCTTAACATAGACCTAAACTTGTCCCGAATTCTGAATAAAATCTAATTGGGTACTTGCACTTTCGTGGACCGGGTCTCTTGTTGATTGCGTAATCCCAAAGTGGTTAATCATATTGCATTAAGAATCGAGGCTTATGAATTTTTGATGTGTAGGTGCTTTGGGTCTCCCAACCGCCTTTCAAATTTCATTGAATTCAGTTCGATTTGCCTTGATTAATCGCTATAGTGTAAGATGCTAAGCGGATCCGGTTGCCTTTCATTTTTTGGTTATATTTTTTGTTGTGATTGATTAAGTTCACCATACCATTATTATTATGTAAATATTACTATATTACTACTATACTACTATTTTAGATTCTTGCACTTTAATTGCTTTTATTTTTTTTAATGCTTTATTCATCCATTATCATGTTTATGTTTATTGTCCTTATTTTGTTTGTGTGATTTTCCATTTGTCCATTTGGACATAAAACATTAATAAAGGATTAAACTTCTAAAAAACTTGTGACTTTAATTTGTGGACTAATGGTTACTATCCTTGGAATTGGAATGGAAGTTTTGGACTTAGATTTTAGGATACCTTTTCCTTTTCCTTGGTCTTCATGAAGATTGGAGCTTGCCTTTATTTGGCCATTTTCCAGCTTATAAGGATGGAACTCTTATGCACATATTTGAAAGTATCATCAAGTTTGGTTAGATTTTTCTTCCTTAATCTCCTTGTTTTCTTTTTTAGGATAGTCCCTTCATCTCCTCCCATTCTTTAATTTTCAAAATCATCTCCCTTTTTCATAGGATTCCTTCTTTCTAAATCATCACCTCTTTGATAAACAAAACCTTGAATTTTGTCAAGGGGCTTTTATTCTTTTTCTTTTTAAAAATCAATGAATATTAATCGTCTGACTTTAACTCAAAAAATAAAAGGAACCAAACTCATTCTAATTGTTTTGTGCTTTTGTGAACTTTTGTTTGTTTTCTTTAAAAAGTGCCGATTATGAGTCATTATTCTTTAGTCGGGTGAAAGTCTCTCAATCTCCATGGTTGTAGTTTGATGTAATTGATTCTCTTTTCATTCGTGGGGGTTTAGAGGCATACTCGTCGATTTTATCCGAGTTGGCGCCCTCCCCATAATGATGTATGAGTCCATTCCTTCATTCTCATGGTAGATTTGTTTGGCTATCCACTTGAAGATGACAAATTCTCTTCATTTAATAAAATGAATCATAACCCACCCTTTTCACTATTTGTACTATGAACTACGGGGTTTTGATCTTGCATTGCACTTTGTGGGTACATAGGCATGAGGTGGTAAACCTCTCCAAACACAAAAATATTAAAAAATAATTCTTTTCTCATCCCTCCACTCACATTTTACAAATCATTTTCAAACCAAAAGTAGTAAATTTTTCAAAGGGCTCCCCTGGAGTACAACAAACATTTTGGGTGGTAAAACCTTCCCATTTTTTAACCTATCCCCTTACATATTTCTCTGTTGTGTTTCTTTAGCTTTTTTGCTTTTAGATTCATTAGGATTTATTCGCTCTTTTTTCCTTTTCCTTTTGGAATAAAATAAAAGCGTGATGGCAACTCTGTTTACTTTGAGTTAAGTTAACCAATAGCTTACACTCATGTTTTTACCATTACACACGTTGTATTTACTGCTTTTGCCCAAAAGTGTTTAGCCATGTTAGTCTCATTGATCATGGTTCTGACCATCTCTTGTAATGTTATGTTCTTTCGTTCTATAACTCCATTTAGTTGTGGAGTTCTAGGACAATAGAAATCATGAGAGATGCCATTTTCATTAAAAAAATAGTTCCAGTTTTTTGTTTTCAAATTCCCCACCATGATCACTTCTGAATTTTACAATTCTAAACTCTTTTTCATTTTAAACTTGTTTGCAGAAGGTAGAAATTACAGATATTGACTCGTCCTTGTGTCTAAGGAACTTTAACCATGTCCATCTGCTATATTCATCTACAATCACTAATACATACTTCTTACCACTTATTGAAGCAGTTTTCACTGGTCTAAATAGATCCATGTGCAAAAGTTCTAAGAGTCTAGAGGTAGAAACAACATTTTTTTTATTTAAAAGATTGTTTAGCAAACTTGCCTTTCTGACATGCTTCACACATAGCATCTAAGTTGAACTTCAAATTAGGAAGTCCTCTAACTAGATTAAGTTTGTTAATTTGAAATAATTTTCTCATTCTAACATGCCCCAATCTTTTGTGCCAAACCCATTGCTCGTTGTTAACAAACATAAGGCATTTAATATTCTGACATTTTTGTTTAGAAATTTTTATTTTTTAAATGTTGTTCTTTCTCTTTCCATTAAATAGAATAGTTCCATCTTTTTGACAATAACTTTGCAGAACTTTTGATTAAAGATTATATCATAACCATTATCACTTAATTGACTTACTGATAACAAGTTATGCATTAATCCATATACTAACAGAACATTAGAAATAGAGGGAAGAGTACCGTTACCAATGGTTCCAGAGCCAATAATTGTTCCTTTATGATTATCTCCAAAACCTACATAGCCTCCAGCTTTAAGCTCAAGAATTTGGAACATATGCTTTCTTCCCATCATGTTTCGTGAGCATCCAGAGTCTAGGCACCAAGATTGGTGTTTCAGTCTTGTTGTTAAAGACATATGCAACATAGAGAATTTAATCTTTGGGTAGCCATATCTTTTTGGGTCCTTGTTTGTTATATTTTACATAATTTTGATTGAGTTTAGGTTTTTCAATAGAATTTATAGAATAAGATGATTCACTTATGTATTTTAAATCAAGTTCATGTCCATATGTGAAATGAGAGTTCAAAGGTGTGTAATTTTTGACCATATTATCAACTTGTTTAGATTTATGTGGTGCTTCTCCTTTTGGTTTGACATATCCTATGCCTCTTCTACCGTTTCTGCTAACACCATAGATCATTGAAGCCATTTTGCTTCTATCTATGTTTTTAGCTAGAAATTTTTGAAAACTCTGATCATAATGTTTTATGATTCTATCAGCACAAGGTAGAACTTCTGAGTCAGATTCCTTCTGAGCTTTATGTTTTTCAAAAGAGTTTTCAAGTTTGAAATGTTTTCTTTTAGCTCATAGTTTTCTGGTTTTAGTTTCCTAGTTTCTTCAGACTCAGATACTTGACCATTTTTCAAGTTTTTGTATTTGAGTTGAAGTTGCTGATGCTTTTCAAGATTTTCTGATAAACTATCTTCTAATTGAGATCTAAATAGTTTAGAAAATACCTCTTATGTTTCTGAATCTGATTCAAATTTTGATGAGTTAGTATCATCTGATATGTTGGCCATTAAAGAGATATTGGCATGTTCATCTTCTGATTCAGATTCAGCTTCAAAAGATTATGAGTCATCCCAAGTAGCCATGAGACTTTTCTACTTGTCTTTGTTAAATTTCTTCTTAGGCTTTTCTTTCTGCAGTTTAGGACAATCACTTTTGGAATGTCCAGGTTCCTTGCATTCATAGCTCACTACTTTTTTGCTTCTTGACTTTTTGTAACCATAGGATGATTCAGAGTAATTGCTTGATCTTCTAGGGTTTCTGAATTTCTTTTGTCTGTGCTTCTAGAGTTGTTGAATCCTTATGGAGAGGAGTGATAGTTCGTCTTCTTCTGATGATTCACTAGAGCTTTCTTCTTCTATCTAAAAAGCTTTAGATTCAGATTTGTTAGATTTAAGAGCAACAAACTTGCCTTTCATTTGGGGTTCATCTTCTCCAAGTTCTATCTTGTGACTTCTCAGAGAGCTGATCAATTCTTCAAGAGATATTTCATTCAGATTCTTTGAGATCTTTAGAGTTGTAACCATGGGTCTCCATGCCTTTGGCAAGCTTATGATTATCTTTTTCACATGATCTGCTGTTGAGTATCCTTTGTCTAGAACTTTTAATCCAACAACCAGAATTTGAAACCTTAATAATATTTTCTCAATTGTTTCATCTTCTTCCATTTTGAATGCTTCATACTTCTGAATGAGTGTTAGAGCTTTAGTTTCATTGACTTGAGTGTTTCCTTCATGCTTCATTCTCATAGAGCCACACATATGTTTGACAGATTCTCTATTTGTGATATTTTCATATTTTGTGTGTGAGATGGTGTCGCTCCCACCAAATGACACATAAGGCCTTCAGGGGTACAGACGCGAACGGTCGGCGAAAGGAGAATGAGAACACACAGGAGTGAACTCAAGAAAAGAAAGAGTCGCCAGCTAGGCATTTTTATCCCAGAGGAAAGGTAATGCTGCATAGACCTAGAAAGATATGGATAAGACGGTTGTGAACCAGAGAGACTGAGAAAGGGGGTTGGTTACAACCTGGGAAGGTATTAGCACCTAGATTGTCCAATGTACTCGACGGGATCCACGCTTAAAAGATTTGTGTTTTAAAGGGGTAGTGTCAGTGAAATCTGTGTATCAAAGAGGCTGGAAAGAATGCAAGTGTCAGTATAAGAAAAATGTGAAGTGTATAGATGTACAGTGTCAGTGTGAAAGAGAAAGAGGTGAAATGCTCATGATAATGAGGCTTAAAGAATAAAGCTGGAAAGAGGGGGGATATACAGAGACTTTTGTTCGATAAATGTTAAGTTATGCCTACGTATCCTCTCGTGCAATGAGGAAGTCAGAACACCGTAGTTCGACCCAAAGAGACTGAAAGATGAATTGACTTGTGAACTACTTGCTTTTCAATGCTCAAGTGTATGACCTGTCTGGCTCAGGTGAAAATTGTCTTGCATTAGACGGAAGAAGCGAGTTCTTGCTTGTGAGTGAATGAGATGAGAAAAGAATCCCAGAGGAGACGATTATTGTTTGTTTTTGAGTTTTCAGTCTTTTATTGCTTTTGAGAATTTGTCATAAGTTAATGAGCTTAAGCCTAAACCAATGGGTTAGTAAACTCATCACATCTTCCCTCTGATTAGGGGTAATGAGAATGCCTTAAGTGTGAAGTCAGCTTCTCACACTTAAACACCTTTGGTGTAGGTTTAAGATCATTAACCTACTTGTGATTAATTAGATGTTTTTGTTGTTTTTGTTTAGTGTTAAGTAATGAGATTAAGCCATAATCAAGGATTAAACAGACTCATTACACCATCCTAATAGAAGGATAATAGATGAGAATGTTTAAGCTGAGGAAAGCTCCTCAACTTAATCCATGATTCGGGATTAAACTCGTGACAAAACAAAGCCTTCATTAAGTGGATTTTAGTTAATGATATGATTAAGAAGTGAGTTTTATGGTTTGTAAGACAACTTGAGGAGGACTTGTCCATTAACACTAGGGTTAGTCCTTCTTAACCAATTAAGGAAGAAATAGGACCCTAATGCAAGGCCCAAGTTACAATCTTGATGTCCTAATGATTATCATATGAATTAATTAAAGAAGTTAAACACATTAAGGGTTTAACACTTAGGATTAAAGTTATACACTCCATCCTAATAGAAGGATGCAGGCATAAGCTTAATCACAAAGCCTTAAAGCCTTTAGGGTTTAGTCCCTGATTATGAGGTGAGAAAAGAAGACTCAATGAGACACAAAGGTAAAAGCTAAATGGGGGGAACTAATCAAAACCCTAATTATTGTCATGCTTGGTTGTTCCTAAGGTTTGTGAGGTTTACAAAAAAAGATCTTCAGAGGAACCACCAGGAAGCAGATGAAAGGAACAAAGAGAAGCAAAGTAACTTGCTTCATTGAAGAAGACAAGTCACTTGAAGAAAGAAAGTAAGGAGAATAAGAAAGAGCAAGCTCAATCTCAAACACAAAACAAAATGCAGAAATGATGCATAAGAGATAGGAAAAGAAAATGTGAGAAGTGGAGGCAAATCCACTTCTCAAAGAACTTACCACCTGAAAAGTTAGTGAAAGGAATGAGATGCAATGCAAAATGAGATGGAATGGCATGATGCAAATCAAAACCAGAAACATATGTATGATGATAATGATGCTATGAGATGATGCAAACATGAAACAAGGCATGGGGATGATCATATGAACATATGAGTGCAAATGAAGCATGCTTAGAACCATGAACATACATGAAAAGTTATGAAATGTAAAGGACAAATAACATGGCAAATGAAAGATACAATGATCAAAAATGATTCTAATATGTCCTAAGATGTATTATGAATAAAGTGAATGCACAAAATATCAAGGCAAGTCATTGGATGCAAGCAAATGAGAAATGGATGCAAAGGAAAGCACAGATTAGGGTTACATGCATCATGCAATGCAAAAATCCAAAACCAGAAGCAAATGACATGATAAAAATTTGAAAATGCAATCAAAGATACCCTAAACCTATACAAACTCACTTCCCAAAGGAGGGGATCCAATTCTTAACCTAGTGAAAGTTATGGATTTCTTAAGATTTCTAGGGTTTTAGGGTACCTTGTCAAGAAAAAGGCTAAACAAATTGAAAATGCAAGATCAAATCATGCCAATTTAATCCTACAAACTACATGATATGCAAGACACAATGCAAAAATAATCAAAGTCCAACTCCTAAAGACTAGGCAGAAATGAATTTTTGAACATTGGATCAAAATAATGCTTTGAAATAGAATTAATTCCATGGAAAATTGTCAAAATGCATTAAGATCAAAAAAGAAATTTGGTTTGAGGGTTGGACAATGTTTCCAAATGATGTTAAAGGTTTCATGAATTTTTTTTGTGATTTTTAAATACCTAAAAGTATTTTTAATTAATTAATTCTCATTAATTAATTAAAAATAAACTTTTAAATGATTTAAAAATATTTTTAAATGCAAAAAATAAAAATAAAAATGTTTTTGGTTTCTGAAAATTAATAAAAGTTTGTATAAAAATTTTCAGAATTTTTAAATGATTTTTGCTATTTTAAATTAAATGTACAAAAGAAATACAAAACAAATGAATTAAAATGCAAATAAAATGAAATTAAATGAGAAGTCAACCAGATCAATGGCCAGCATTCAAACTGGACGCGCGAGAATTGACTGCGCGCGTGATCCAGTGGCTGAAATTCAAACTTAATTAATTCCTAATTAAAAATTAATTAATCTGAATTAAGAAAGTCAAATGAGGATTAGGGCAAAATAGTGAGATCCTGAACGTCCAAACGCGCGCGGGTCAACGCATCCAAGGGTTGTTATTCAAACTTCATTAATGACACAGATTAGCCCTAAACAGATTCAGGTGGCCGGAGAAGACTTCCGGTCGTCTTCTCCGGCGGGACACCCACCTGAAAAGTGCTAAATCCCTCAAAACACTATGAAAATGAAATCTAATGATCCAGAATCCATCCCCATTCGAAACTAAATCAAAACCCCTAAACAAAAATCATTTTTCATTCATTAATCATGCGAATCGAAGCCAAACATGTTTAGGTCAGAAAAGTTTCAGAACATGATTAAATGCTTATTTCTCAACCATTTCAAAAAGTAAAAGCATCAGAGTGATCAACAAAGCATGAGGAACAATTTAGAAACTTAAAAACTAATTTCTGGAAAAAAAGTTCTTGATATACCTGAGCTTTGAGCTTTCTCAGTTTGCAACTTTCTGACCCTCTCTCTTTGTGCAAACCACTCCTCTTAGGCCCCTGATGAAGTTTTGATGCTTAGAAGAAGTTTGTGGTGGCTGGTTTGGAAGATTACAGGAGTTCTGTTCAAGGTGGGATGGAAATCGTATTTCTGATTCAGGGAGTTTTAGGCAATGGTGATGGGTGGTTTGTGACCAGGGAAGTGTGCTGAGTTGATTTGTGAAGTTGGTTTGTGTGTTTGCTAGCTGTGCTGAGTGCTTCAAAAGCTTTTGCAAGTTTGAGCAAAAAATGATAACTATGGCTTGTGGGCAAGATCAGAGTATGTTGTGTGATGTGTTAGGCTGGGTTTTGTCCATGTATCAAAAGGGGATAGGTCAGAAAGTTGTTGGTGGCCTATGGTGATTGGTATGGGTCTTTGGCCAAAATGTCAACTTGATGTGTACTTGAGGTATGGGCTATGGTATGACTTGCTTTTTGGCTTGCTTTTTCTCAGCTTGAATCAAGGAATGCTGTGAAAAAGGTTTAGAGGCAATGCAGCAAGTGGTTTGTAACTTATGATGAGTTTTGCAAGTTGGTTCAAGCTTGGTTCCTTTGAGATTTCTTGAGTTTCGATGCATCAAAGTGCAAAGTTTTTTGGCCCATTCTGAATTTTAGAGGTCATATGATCATGTTGTGAAGAAATGATACACATTTGAGGCCTTTAGAACACTTGAACAAACCATTTTGCAAAATGTCTCTTTGGTAGAAAACTTCAAATTTTGTGATTTTAGCCAACTTTGACAAGCCATAACTTTTGATCCAAAATGAATTAGGTCATGTTCTTGTACTTTTTGAAAAGGGAATGATCCATTCTACAACTTTCATGACCAAAGTTTTTCCATTTGAAGCATTTTTGAATCAAAAAGCAAGGGTTGAAAAAGTTTCCAAAAATGGCAATTTTCATTCAAAGTCAAACTTCCCAAAAAGTCAACTTTGCAAATGACTTGAAATTCTTCAGTTTTGTGAACTTACAAAATCTTCCATGATCAAATAGAGATCATACACAATCAAAATGATGAAGAACACCCTTTGGTTGGGTCATTGGGGGCCTCAGATGCCCTGATTTTGCACTGACTTGCTTAGAAAGTCAACCCTTGATCAGATGACTTCCCCATTGAATTTCTTCATGAAAATTGATAGGCATGCTCCCTATACCATATAGAGACCAATAGAAACAAGAATGACCAAAAAAATTGGAGTTATGGCCTTTGAAACCAAAACCCTAATTCTAGGTCATCTGTGCAGTCAAACCTGGCTCTGCTTCCATGCCATTCTCAGTTCTTGTGATTATTTGACATTCTTGACTTTGAGGGGATATAATATGATGCTTGAACATACATGGACCCCTTTGAAGTGATTGATGGCCTCTGGAGTGGTTCAAGATGCTCTTGGATTTCTCAGATCACAAACCCTAGATGCAGATGACTTTGAACCAATGAAATGAATAAAAAATGTGATATGAGATGCTATGATTGAGATTATGCATATGAGGAGATCACAAGCCATGGTGTGAATGGGTGAGGGCAAATTTGGGGTGTTTACAGCTGCCCCTATTCAAACATGAGTTAGCTGTGCAGGATGTAAGCTACGGCTTAACAGGCAAACAAGGTAACTTGTGGTTGAATACCAAAGACAATCCAAAATTTGCACTCACAGAATGAAGAAGAAAAGGGATATAGATTGTAAAAGAAAATAAAGTATATTGTAAAGTGTGGGCGACGGAGGACGACCGTCGAGCAGAGGACGACTGCTGGGGAAAGAGCAATGACGGGGACGGCCGACACGCTGGGGAAAGTGCGAAAAATAAAGCAATGACGGGGACGGCCGACATGCTGAGGAAAGTGCAAAAAATAAAGCAATGACGGGGACGGCCGACATGCTGGGGATAAAAGGGATTATGATGGGGACGGCCATCAAGTAAAGCTAAAAGATTCTCTGGGGATTAATGAAAAATGATGGGGACGGCCATCAAGTTCATAAAGTAATGTAAACAACGATGGGGACGGCCATCGGGCTAAACTGATGAAGGACGATCATCAGAAAAAGGAAAAGGGACCACGATGGGGACGACCATCGGGTTAAAGAATAAATGAAATAATGATGAGGGACGGTCATCAAAGGTGAAGGACGATCACCTGGCAGGGTACGGCTGCCGAAAATATCGCGACATAGGACGAATGCCGGATAAAAGGTCAACGATGGGGACGGCCATCAGACGAGCATGATGAAGGACGATCATCAAGAGGTGAAGGACGATCACCTAGCAGGGGACGGCTGCTCTCAAGGTTTATCATGACATAGGACGAATGTCAGATAACAAGATCGACGATGGGGACGGCCATCAGATAAAATGATGAAGGACGATCATCAAAAAGGTGAAGGACGATCACCTAGCAGGGGACGACTGCTAAATATCACGACATAGGACGAATGTCGGATAGAAAAGGTCAACGATGGGGACGGCCATCGGATGAGCATGATGAAGGACGATCATCAAGAGGTGAAGGACGATCACCTAGCAGGGGACGGCTGCTAAATATCACGACATAGGACGAATGTCGGATAGAAAAGGTCAACGATGGGCACGGCCATCGGATGAGCATGATGAAGGACGATCATCAAGAGGTGAAGGACGATCACCTAGCAGGGGACGGCTGCTCTCAGGGTTTATCATGACATAGGACGAATGTCAAAAAGAAAATTTTACTCTACTGGGGAATAGTAAACCCGGACGAGTGTTTACATCCAAAAGAAAATAAGAGGTATAAGTGTTTTGACGCTATGTATAGATTAAAGATGCGGACGAGCATCCCTAAGACTATGATACGAACGAGTATCGGGTAGAAACAAGTACTGACACATGTTCAGAGATGATGATACGGACGAGTATCAACAGGTTTAACAAGGAACACGGACGAGTGTTGATTCTGAGGGGACTCTTCTGGGGAAAGGTAGACACAGACGAGTGTCTAAATTCAAGAAGACACGAGTGTTTGACACGTGTATGGATTAAAGATGCGGACGAGCATCCTTATGACTATGATACGGACGAGTATCAGGTAGAAACAAACGCTTGACGCATGTTCTGAGATGATGATACGGACGAGTACCAACTGGTTAACAAAGAACACGGACTAGTGTTGACTCTGAGGGGATTTGAGTGATATATACAAGATACGGACGGGTATCTGTATGGGTGAAATAAGTACGAGTGGTGTACAGGAGAATGTTTAACCTGCTGGGGAGAGTGACACGGACGAGTGTCAAAAGAGAGAAAAGCATAAAATAAACAAGTGTATGGTTTACGAAGTGTTAGGTTACTGTGCTGGGGAAGGTGACACGGACGGGTGTCAAGGAATTGTATATATACAAGTATCTGTGAGTGCAAAGGGGACGCTTTGGCTTTTTACTGGGGACATGACACGGACGGGTGCCACAAGGAGTATGTACTGATGTTTGTCAATGTAAGGCAACTGCTTTAGCTTTAGCTCTCTATTGGGGAATCTGGGGAGCATTCTGTATATGGTTGATGGATTGTCAATATTCACAAGTGTTTGATTCAGATCATGGCTTATGATTATGAAATATGTTTGATTTTTTTTCCGTAATGCTCCGTATTAGACGGAATGCTACGCTTTGTGGGGTGAATATGACGCGAATGCCATGATTATGCAAGGATACCAATCTGGGATTTGGATCCCGTTGCTGTGAAGATTTCTGGTTGAGCTGTTTGAAAGGGACATCCCAGCTGGGGATGAGATCATTGGTAGATCTGACAAGATGTATCTGCTTGGGGAAATAGGTCACTGATAGACCCATCCTGGTAATGAGGGACCCAGCTGGGGTTTGCAGAAGCTTTCGTCACTCTGTTGTGATTCCTTCATGCGCTGATCTTCTGGCCAGAGGCTTGAAACTCTGTGGGGAAGTGTTTCCCTGGATTTTGTACTTAGCTGAGGAGGAAGAATGATTGGCACCTCAGCTGGGGAGAAATAACAAGTGGCAACTCAGCTGGATAGAACACTTTGGGTGCTAAGACTGAGTGAGTGTTGACTTGCCAGCCTGCTGGGATGAAGCTTACACGCCCCATGTTGTGCTTTGAGTATCTGCAAATCCTGAAAAGGCAGAGAAACGCACAAGTAATCCCGAGGTATCCCTTACCGGATTCCATCATAGGAGTTTAGACACTCCCGGGGGAAAGTATATTTCCTGCACGCACGTATCATTTTTTTTTTTGAAGATAAGCATCTGTATTTATGCAATCAGTTTTTTTTTAAAGACATCAGACATTTTTTGCAAATAAAAGAGTACGAGACATCGTGTGTCTTAAAATCTGATTTTATTGATTCATGTGCCCTGAATTGGCAAGATACAGTCAAAGAAACATATCCCCTGAAATGAGGAGATTGTTACAAATTGAGAAACAAAATGCTGGCAATGTTGACGATGCTTCAAGGAGCTTCCCTTTTGCTATGACTCGTATGACATTTGACGTTCTTCTCGTCTTGCTTTCTGAAGAAGGTTGATTCTGAAAGAAGCTTGATCCTTTCGAAGCTTACCAAGTTGTAAGTGATACAGACGAATTCAGCATGCAGTTGTTCGCTTATTCCTTTATTTTGCATGGATCGCCCTTTCGGGTTTTCAATCCATCGGGATACCCATTTTTGCCTGAGTTGTCTGATGCGGATTTTCAACTCAGCGGGTGTACATTTTTTGTTTATTTTCCCTTATTTTTGCCCGAGTCTTTTATTCTGTTTTTGACTCGCCGGGATGCCCTATTTTTGCCTGGACTTACATTCTGTTTTTGTGTCCAGCGGGTCATTTTATGCGAAGTATTTTTTAACTGCATCTGAATTCACAGGGGACGGGAAGTCTTCACCATCCATAGTGCTGAGCATGAGTGCTCCACCCGAGAAAACTTTCCTTACTACAAATGGTCCTTCATAATTCGGAGTCCACTTGCCCCTGTGGTCTGTATGAGGAGGGAGGATTCTCTTCAGCACAAGATCTCCTACTTGGTACTCTCGGTGCCTGACTTTCTGATCAAAGGCTTTCTTCATTCTTTTCTGATACAACTGCCCATGACAGATTGCAGCCAATCTTTTCTCTTCGATCAGACTTAGTTGTTCGTATCGGGATCGGACCCATTCTGCTTCGTTTAGCTTAACATCCATCAGTACCCGTAAGGAGGGTAATTCAACTACAACAGGTAGGACTGCCTCCATACCATACACGAGCTGATATGGTGTTGCCCCAGTGGATGTTCTGATTGACGTGCGGTACCCATGCAAGGCAAACGGTAGCATCTCATGCCAGTCTTTGTATGTAACTACCATCTTCTGCACAATCTTCTTGATATTCTTATTAGCTGCCTCAACAACGCCGTTCATCTTTGGCCTGTAAGGAGAAGAATTGTGGTGTTGGATCTTGAAGTCCCGGCATAGCTCTGCCATCATTTTGTTGTTTAAGTTGGAACCATTATCAGTAATGATTCGCTCGGGAACTCCATATCGACAGATGATATCTCTCTTCAGAAATCTGGCTACCACTTGCCTTGTAACATTTGCATAGGAAGCTGCCTCGACCCACTTGGTGAAATAATCAATGGCAACCAGGATGAATCTGTGGCCATTTGAAGCAGTCGGTTCAATCTTGCCAATCATGTCAATGCCCCACATAGCAAAGGGCCAAGGTGAAGACATCACATTCAAAGGATTGGGAGGCACATGCACCTTATCCGCATAAATCTGGCATTTATGGCATTTTCTGGCGTAAGCACAGCAGTCGGCGTCCATAGTGATCCAGTAATAACCCGATCTTAGCAATTTCTTGGCCATTGCATGTCCTCCAGCATGGGTACGAAAAGATCCTTCGTTCACCTCGTGCATCAACAAGTCTTCTTCTGTTCTATCGACGCATCTGAGGAGTACCATATCAAAGTTTCTCTTGTACAGGGAACCATCAGTGTTTAGAAAGAAACCACCAGCAAGCCTTCTCAAAGTCTTCTTATCATTGGAAGATGCCCCAGGTGGGTATGTTTGATCCTCCAAGAAGCACTTAATGTCATGGAACCAAGGCTTATCATCCTTGACAACATCTGCTGCGAACACATATGCTGGTCTGTCAAGTCTGGATACTGAAATCTGAGGTACAAAGTTGGCAGCTTGAACTTTGATCATGGATGAAATGGTAGCCAGAGCATCTGCAAACTGATTCTCGTCACGAGGGATATACTCAAGCTTGACTGTTGTAAAGAAAGTCAACAACCTCCTTGTATAATCCCTGTAAGGTATCAGATGATCCTGGTGTGTGTACCATTTGCCGTTGGTTTGATTAACTACCAGAGCTGAATCTCCGAACACAGTCAATGTCTTGATCCTGAGGTCAATGGCTTCCTCAAGACCCATAATGCAAGCTTCGTATTCAGCTTCGTTGTTAGTGCAGTTGAAGGTGAGTTTTGCCGAGAAAGGCATGTGAACTCCCTCAGGCGTAATGAGTACTGCACCAACACCACGACCATTCATATTAACAGCCCCATCAAACATCATAGTCCATTCTTCTTCCGAGTCAGGCCCTTCAGTGTGAATAGGCTCTTCACGATCTTTTGTTTTTATGAACATGATGTCTTCATCAGGGAAGTCAAATCTCATAGGCTGGTAATCATCAATAGGTTGCTCAGCAAGATATTCAGACAATACACTGCCCTTGATGGCTTTCTGAGATGTGTACTGGATGTCATATTCTGTGAGGATCATTTGCCATCTCGCAACCCGTCCGGTAAGTGTTGTCCATTCAAAAATGTACTTAACTGGGTCCATCTTTGAGATCAATAAGGTAGTGTGGGTCAACATATACTGTCTCAGTCGGCGAGCAGCCCACGCTAAAGCACATCAAGTTTTCTCGAGCAGTGAATAACGTTGTTCACAGTCAGTAAACTTTTTGCTTAGGTAGTATATTGCATACTCTTTTCGACCAGACTCGTCATGATGGCCCAACACACACCCCATTGACTCTTCTAATACCGTCAAGTACATGATTAGAGGTCTTCCTTCAACTGGAGGCATAAGGATTGGAGGTTCTTGTAAGTACTCCTTGATCTTGTCAAAAGCCTTCTGGCAGTCTTCGTTCCACCTGACTGTCTGTTCCTTTCTCAACAATTTGAACAAGGGCTCACAGGTTGCTGTAAGGTGAGATATGAACCGTGAAATGTAGTTCAAACGACCTAAGAACCCTCGAACTTATTTTTCTGTCTTCTGCGCAGGCATTTCTTGAATGGCTTTGACTTTATCAGGGTCAACTTCAATCCCTTTCTCACTTACAATAAATCCCAGCAGCTTACCAGATCGCACCCCGAACGTGCATTTGTTGGGATTCAACTTCAGTTGGTACTTCCTCAGACGCTTGAATAGCTTCAGCAGATTTACCAGGTGGTCTTCTTCAGTGAGGGACTTGGCAATCATGTCATCCACATAACATTCGATCTCTTTATGGATCATATCATGGAATAATGTCACCATAGCCCGTTGATATGTTGCACCGGCATTCTTCAGTCCGAATGGCATCACCTTGTAACAGAAAGTGCCCCAGGGTGTGATGAAGGTTGTCTTCTCCATGTCTTCAGGTGACATTTTGATCTGATTGTATCCTGAAAATCCGTCCATGAAGGAGAATACCGAGAACTGAGCCGTATTATCCACCAATACATCAATGTTAGGTAATGGGAAGTCATCTTTCGGGCTGGCTCTGTTCAGATCCCGGTAGTCAACACACATTCTTACTTTGTCGTCCTTCTTAGGCACAGGTACTATATTAGCAACCCACGACGGATAGCTAGTCACAGCAAGGAACCCGGCGTCCCACTGCTTTTGTACCTCTTCTTTGATTTTCATTGCCATGTCTGGGCGAGTATGGCGCAATTTCTGTTTAACCGGCGGGCAATCTTCTCTTAAAGGCAGCTTGTGCATAACAATGTCGGTGTCCAACCCTGGCATATCCTGATAAGACCAAGCAAACACATCCACATATTCCTGAAGTAGGTCAATCAGTTGTCTCTTCACTGAGTCTTGTAAGCATGCCCCGATTTTAACTTCTTTCACATCTTCATCTGTACCAAGATTAATCGTTTCGACCTCCTCCTGATGAGGAGTGATAACCTTTTCCTCTTGTCTCAACAACCTGGCTAGCTCTTCAGGAAGCTCATACTGTTCTTCAACCCCTTCATCAGCTTGATTGATTAGATTGTCAAAGTCATACGAAGTCATAGCCGTGCTGTTGTCGGTGCGGTCTGGAAGGCACTCTCTGCAAGGGTTCAGTTTGTTCATTTTAGTGATTGATTTTAATCTTGTTTAAAAAGATTGACATGAAGTTAACATTTTGAAAACATTGCCATTTATTTTTTGTACAAAAAGAAAAAATGGAAAAATAGTGAGCGGAAAAGAAAAAGACTCATTTGCAAAAGATGTTTGATTATCATTGATTGATCTATTTGCACAAAATTACAGATGGCCCGATTACAAAATGAGTCTTGTCATCTTGGGCAAGATGCAAGACTTGATGCATGCTTAAAAATACAGGAAATAATAATTACTCTACAGGAGTAACTCTTATAATTTCCTGGGAAGACCAGTTTGAGATACTGCTCCCCGGGATCCTTGGACGTATCCAGCCCAGGTTGCGGTCGCTTTCATCCTCGTCTTCCAAGTTGTTCACGGCATCTGGGGTGAGCATCCCCCCACTGACAAAACTGGGCTTTTTAGCAGCCTCTGCTTGATCTTGTTGAGTTGGTTTGTAACCCAACCCAAATCTATCCTCCTTCTTCTCTACAGGCAGCAACTTGCCCCAGCCTTGGGCAGTCCCCTCTTCAACAACCTTTCGGGCTTGCTGATAAGATGTCATTGAGGTTCCAGGTACAGCGGATGCTTCATTTATGTTCAAGGCCTCAAACCCTTGACTCATGGTTTCGTGGATCTCCCCATCCATCTCAATGTATTTGTATGTAGCCAGATGGCTAACAAAGATATCTTCCTCTCCACAAATAGTAACGACTTGGCCCTCCCACTCGAATTTTAACTTCTGGTGAAGGGTTGACGTCACGGCGCCAGCGGCGTGTATCCATGGTCTACCCAATAGACAGCTGTAGGCAGGCTGTATATCCATCACGAAGAAGGTCGTTTTGAAAGTCTGTGGGCCAATCGTTATAGGCAACTCAATTTCTCCCAGAACTGATCTCTTAGAACCGTCAAAGGCTCTCACTACCAAGTTGCTGGGACGTAATGCCAATCCTTCATACTCCAGCTTCACAAGGGCTTTCTTAGGTAGGACATTGAGGGATGACCCTGTGTCCACCGATATATGAGAGAGAACTGCACCCTTACACTCCAAGGTAATGTGCAAAGCCTTGTTGTGATTGCGACCTTCCGTAGTCAAATCAGTGTTGGTAAAACCTAGTCCATTACTAGCGTTAACATTTCCAACCACAACCTCTAACTGATTGACGGTAATCTCCTCTGGCACATAAGTTGCGTGCAAGACCTTTAATAATGCGTTCCGGTGAGCCTCGAAGCACATTAGCAATGATAAAATGGAGATTTTGGAAGGTGTCTGGTGAAGCTGGTCCACTATCTTGTAATCACTTTTCTTGATGATTCTCATGAATTCATCAACCTCTTGATCAAAAGGGGTTTTCAAAGCTTCTTTAGCAACTTGTTCTTCTTGCACCAGGCTCTTCCCTTTTGCTTTGGCAGCAGCTTCTGCTTTGGCATTGGGTCTTTGAATTTGCGGGGCAAAGAGACGTCCGCTTCGAGTGAAGCCTCCGCCTCCCCCCACATTGTCTATTTGTGGTGAAGAAGTTGATGATTCCAAAGTGATTTTCTGTCCTTCGCAGTATAGATCGGAGCCGTAATGCCAAGGGATGGCATTATTGCTTTCATAAGGGACTGGCCCAGGCACTGTGATAATGACTGGACTGATAGCAGCTGCAGAAGGGACCATGATAGTGTGTGGATCATAGTATATTGTGACTGGTGCTCTGATAGGAGTGGCATTTTGTGAGTTGTAGGCAGAATCATTTGCAGGATCATAATAAATTGTAACCGTTGAGACACTTTCATTGTTTGATGTTGATGTTGTAGGAGACACTATTGACTGGATGGATGTTGCTGTTGTAGGAGGTTCTGAATGAAGGGGTGCTGAAGTTGTAGACGATATGGTTGTTGATATTTGGTCCGTTGAAGTGACAGACGAAGCATTTGTTGATGAGATTGAAGAGTTGTTTGGAACAATTGTTGTTGCATTTGTAGAAGACTCGGGAATTGTTGTTAAGGAGATTGCTGAATTGGTAGGTATTGATGTTGTGATTTGAAGCAAGCCACTCTGGATGAGACCATCTATGCCACTTCTCAAGTTATCACACCCATTTACTGAAATGTTGCAATAAGCACATCCTAGCTCACATCCGGGGAACATTTGACATTCAAGGAGTTGAGCTTTAATCTCTACCAAGGGTGTCCGAATCTGCCCCACACTGGTTATCAAGTAAGACGACTTATATTCTTCAATAGCATTGATTCTGGGTCCACCGTGGTTGGGCATAGGGTTCTTACTGACATTTGGTGGGGATGCAAAGTTTAGAGCTTTGGAATCCACTAGATCCTGTACTTTCATGTGCAAAGCTCTGCACTTCTCTGTACTGTGGCCGGGTGCGTTGGAATGAAAAGCACATCTGGCGCTGGCATCATAATTTCTGGGCAGACTGGCAGGATCTGGAGGTGCCAATGTCCTTAGCTCAACCAGGTTGAGTTTCAGGAGTTGTGGCAATAATGTGGCATAAGGCATAGGGATCGGATCAATCACCCTATTGGCCTGAGATGGTCTCTGTTGAAAAGGTCTTTGCTGATTGCTGTTGCTGGTGTTGTTGTTGTTATAATTTATCTGAGGTGGATACTGAGCTTGTTGCTGGTAGTGGGGTTGTTACTGTGGTTGATATGCTGGCTGTGGATGAATTGGAGCGGGAATGGTGACAGCTGCCACTGACCTATGAACATACTGGGGTCTGCCCCTGCTGGTATGGATAGCATTAGTCTCACCAGTTCTTCTTGGACCTACAAAAGGCTTTCTTGGGTTGTTGGACGAGCTCGCTCCATTGTCAGAAATCTTACCCATCTTTAGAAGGCTCTCAATTCTTTCTCCAGCTATGACTACATCAGCGAAGCTGGTGGAAGAAAAGGCTGCTAGCCTATCAATGTATGTCCCTTGGAGGGTGTTCATAAACATGTCGGCCATTTCCCTCTCCGACATGGGTGGCTGGACAGCAGCAGCAAGCTGTCTCCACCTCTGGGCGTATTCCCGGAAGCTTTCTCTGGATGACTGGGACATTCCCATCAGGAGGGTCCTGTTAGGAGCCATATCCAAGTTGTACTGGTATTGTCTAATGAAAGCCTCAGCCAGATCCTTCCAGCACCTGATGGTTGCTCTAGTCAAGTGAGAGTATCATTCCCTTGAAGCTCCTGTTAAGCTATCTTCGAAATAAAACATCCATAGCTTTTCATCCATGGTATATGCCTTCAGCCTCCCCAGAAAGGATTGCAAGTGGGTTCGCGGACAGGAAGTTCCGTTGTACTTCTCAAAGCACGGAGGTTTAAACTTGTGGGGAATCCTTACCCCGTCCACTAAGCCCATGTCCATGACATCAAAACCCAAGGAGTTTTGAGACTCCAGAGATCTTAATTTCTCAGCAATTTCATCTAGCCTTCTGTCATAGGCTTCATCCCCAGCTCCCATCACAGTGAACTGATCTTCCTGGGAGTCTTCTTGTAGTACCCTACCTGTAGTAGCATTCCCTTGCACATTAGCAGGGATGTTGATCTCTGGGTGAAGATGAGGGCCATACACAGGTGGGTTGACATGAGGCTGAACCCTCTCATTGTTGCTCGTTCCACCAGTCCCTAGATGGGGGTCTTCCTGAGTTTGCCTCTCTACCAATGCTCTTAATCTTTCTTGGCTCTGTGCCAATCCATTCATCACCTCCATAAACTGAGTCATCTGATTCCTCATTTCCAGTCTCTCATTGGCCATTTGAGTCCTGACCTCTGTAAGATCCTGTTGTACCTGGTCCATCTGTATACCCGGAAGGTTGTTGCGGGTAGGATATCTGTGCGGACGGTTGAGTGGGAACACCCGACGTCGAGCAATAGTTCCTGAACCACAACAGAGTTAGTAACAAAAACAAAACAATCCTACAAAACAAAACAAAGGTTAGTATGCAATGCAGTATGCTTATTTGTTTCCAAGGTATCCGGCTTGGCACTTGGTTTTGACCTTTCCAGACCCTTGAGGAAGATGCTTTTGATGTTGCTTGAAAGAACTCAGATAAAACAAACCAATACATATATTACAAAAAGTGAATGATAGATAGTTTGTTTTTTTTACAATTCATGCCCTCTGAGGGGTCAAAATACAACATAAAAAAGGAAAAGTACAATGAAATGAAAGCAACAACAAGCAAAAGTCAGACACCAAGACCAAACTCATCCTCCTGAACTTCCTTTAGAAGTGCTTTAGTCACAGGATCAGCTGGACGCTCTGTGAGGTTCCTGATAAGAAGATTCCTGGTGGCAACAGCTGCAGTTAGCTTCTTGTGTCGACTTTGGTCCTTTGACCTCTTCACACCAGCCCTAATCTTCAACTCTGAGATCTTCCTCTGGGCTGCTAGCAGGGCTTCTTGTTGCTCCTTTGCACTAGCCTCCAACTGCTCAATCTTGTCCTGAGTCCTTTTATCTTCCTGAGTACGAGCTTCGGTAATCCTGACCCACCTAGCTTGACTCTCCTTCAGATACAAATCAGTCTTGGCCTTCTGGAACTGAGCCTCCTTGCAAGCATTCTTCAAAATCTGCTCTCCAGCCCTTGACTTCTTAATGTAGTCCTCTGACTTCTCAATCCTAGCTAGATGCTCCACCTTAAGCTTTTCCAACCTTTCAATGTCCAGCCGAACATCACTCCTCTCCCAGAGGGTCTTCTGTAGAGCCTGAGTCAGATTCTCATTCCTCTCTTTCAATTTCTCAAACTCTTCCAGGCTAACAGTGGCTGGAGGGGGTGTTGTGGATGGTCCAGGTGCATCCTCAATGGTGAAGGGCATCCCAGAAATTTGTGCCCTGGCATGAGACCACTCATAGTACTGAGCTGAGGCCACATTGTTGCATTTCCCAAGAATGGCCATCCCTTTGGTCTGGACATTGTCCCAAGCCCAGGATGCTTGCCTGACAATAGCTAGATTAGGCTTAATCTCACAATATAGGGTTTCATCCAAGTCTTGTGTTCTAGGAGAGTGGACCAATGCATAACCCAGTTGTCTTTTGAATAGCAGAGGGTTGTAGTTGATGCAACCCTTCACTCCTATCAGGGGTACATTGGGGAACTGCCTGTAAACACCCCAAATTTGCCCTCACCCATTCACACCATGGCTTGTGATCATTTCATATGCATAAACACACTCATACCATCTCATATCACATTTCTGATTCATTGCATTGATTCAGTCATCTGCATCTAGGGTTTGTGATCTGAGCAATCCAAGAGCTTCTTGAGCCACTCCAAAGGTCATCAATCACTTCAAAGGGGTCCATGTGTGTTCAAGTATCATATTATATCCTCTCCAAGTCAAGAATGCCAAAGAATCACAAGAACTGGGATTGGTATGGAAGCAGGGCCAGGCTTGACTGCACAAATGACCTGAAATTAGGGTTTTGGTTTCAGAGGCCATAACTTCAAATTTTTTGGTCATTCTTGTTTCTATTGGTCTCTATATGGTATAGGGAGTATGCATATCAATTTTCATGAAGAAATTCCATGGGGAAGGCATCTGATCAAGAGTTGACTTTTCAGACAAGTCAGTGCAAAATCAGGGCATCTGAGGCCCCCAATGACCCAACCAAGGGGTGATCTTCATCATTTTGAGTGTATATGATCTTTATTTGATCATGGAAGAAGTTAGAAGTTCACAAAATTCAAGAATTTGAAGTTTTTGCAAAGTTGACTTTTTTGGGCATGGTTGACTTTTAATGAAATGTCATTTTATGCAACTTTTTCAACCCTCACTTTTTGATCCAAAAATGCTGCAAATGGAAAAACTTTGGTCATGAAAGTTGTATATTAGATCTTTCCCTTTTCAAAAAGTACAAGAACATGACCTAATTCATTTTGGATCAAAAGTTATGGCTTGTCAAAGTTGGCAAAAATCACTAAATTTCAAGATATGCACCAAATGAGAAATTTGCAAAATCTTGTACCAAAGGCATTTGTGACTTCTAGTTGATATCTAACCAATACACAAACATCACATGTAACCTAAAATTCAGATTGGACCAAGAGTTTCTCATGTTTCATGGCTTGTGAGGCAAGATGTTTCCATGTGAACTAAAAGTGAGCAACTTGCAAAACCATCATAACACTTCCATCCACTTGCTGCCTATGTTGCTGAACCAGCCCTAGCCTTTCCCTTCATGTTGCTGTGCAGCCCACACCCCTTGTACCAAGCTATAACTTGACCCATGCTTTCTCTTACATAAAGTTGACAATTTGCAAAAAGCACCATACCAATCAAAAAAGGGCAGGTCACATCATCTGACCAATAAGATTTGTTTATGTGGATCAAATGCCAGCCATTTCACATAACAAGCCAGCCTAAAAACTCACCACAACACACATTCACAAACTCTCTCCAACTTGCATTTTCCTTCGAATCTGATTCCACAAGCCACAAACATTCAAACAAGTTTCACCAACCTTCTCACCATGCTTCACTGAACCCAAACCAACAAGACATAAACCTGAAACCAGCAAGAACTCAACTTCCCCATTTTTCACTCTCAAAGCCAAAGCCTTCGAAACTCTTCATACAGGCCACAAACACTTGAACAAACTTCACAAACCTTCTCAAATCATCATCCTGATCACAAAGAACCCCTCACCCTTGCCTGAAACTGCCTGAATCACAAACACATTTCTCACCTGAGCTTGAACAGAACTTGTTCAATCTCCCAAACTAGCCAGCATAAACTCTTGCTAAGCATCCAGACATCATCAAGGGACCAAAGGGAGTGGTTTGCATCAAAGGAAGGGGTCAGAAAGTTGCAAGATTGAAAGCTTCGAAACTCAGGTAGCTCAAGAACTTTTTTTCCAGAAATGATTTTTAAAGTTCCTAAGTTGTTCTTTGTTGTTCACTGATCACTCTGATGTCATTGGTTTTGAAAATGGTGGAGAGATGAGAGTTTAATCAGTTTCTGAAACTTTTTGCCCTAGGTTTTGTTTGATTCGATTCAGCTAGTTTAGAAGTGATAAATTTTGTTTGAATGGGGGTTTTAATTCGTTTTTGGATGGGGATCATTTCTGTGTAGTTAGAATTCATTTTAGATGCGTGTAGAAGGAGTTGGGATTTTTGGGTGATCGGAGAAGATGACCGGAACACTGTTCCGGTCACCTGAGGGTCATTAACGGCAGGATTAGGGCATAATCATTAATTAGCTGAGTTTGAATTTTGGCCGTAGGATTTGGCGCCAGGTCAATTCGCGCGCATGCTTGTTTGAATCTGAACCCTAGGATTTGATTACTTTTCCTTTTTCAGTTTAAAATTCATTTTATTTTCATATTAATTCATTTGTTTTATACGATTTATTAAAAATAGCAAAAAGGCTTTAAAAATTATGAAATTTTTTACCAAGAGTTTCATTAATTTTTAAAACACAAAAATATTTTTATTTTCATTTTTAGCATTAAAAAAAGTATTTCCAAATATTTAAAAGTTTCTTTTTAATTAATTAATGAGAATTAATTAATTAAAAATACTTTTAGGTATTTAAAAATCACCAAAAAATTCATGAAACATTTAAAACCATTTAGAAGCATTGTCCAACCCTCAAACCAAATTTATTTTTTGATATTGATGCATTTTGAGAATTTCCCATTAAATTAAAATCATTTTTATGCATTATTTTGATCTAAACTTCCAAAAATCATTTCTGCCTAACCCTAAAGAGTTGGACCTTGATTCTTTTTGCATTGCATTGTGTTTAGCATGTGGTTTGTGAGATTAAATGGCCATGATTTGATCTTTCATTTTCAATTTGTTTGGTAATTTTCTTGTTAAGGAACCCTAAAACCCTAGAAAACTTAGGAAAATCATAACTTGAATTTGGTTAAGAGTTGAAACCTCTCCTTTGGGCATTGGGTTAGTATAGGATTAGGGGTCCTTTGAGTGCATTTTCAATTTTTTATAATGTTGTTTGCTTCTGATTTTGGTTTTTGTTTGATGTGTTGTTCATAAACCCTGATTTGGGCTTCCTTATGTATCCATCTTGCATTTGCATTCATACCTTGACTTGCCATGATATTTTATGCATACATTTGATTCATTTGACATCATAAGACATATTAGAAGCATGTTTGATCATTTCATCTTGCATTTGCCATGTTGTATGCCATATGCACTTCATAACTTTTCATGTATGTTCATGGTTCCTAACTTGCTCCATTTGCATCCATAAGCTTGTATGATCATCTCCTTGCCTTGTCACATGTTTGTAACATCTCATAGCATCATTAACATCATGTATGTACTTCTGGTTTTGTTTCTCATCATGTCATCTCATCCCATTTTGCATTGCATTGCATCTCCTTCACTAACTTTTCAGGTGGTAAGTTATCTTGAGAAGTGAATTTGCCTTCACTTCTCATAACTTCTCTTCATCTCTTTTTTATGCATCCTTGCTGCATTTTTGTATGTGTGTGAGATTGAGCTTGCTCATTCTTCTTCATCCTACTTTCTTTCCTCAAGTGACTTGTCTTCTTGAATGAAGCAAGTTGCTTTGCTTCTCTTGATCCTTTCACCTGCTTCCTGGTGGTTCCATTGAAGATTGTTCTTGTAAACCTAAAGAACCTTAGGAACAACCAAGCATGACAATGATTAGGGTTTTGATTAGTCCCCCACTTAGCTTTTACCTTTGTGTCTCTTTGAGTCTTCTCTTCTCATCTCATAATCAGGGACTAAACCCTAAAGGCTTTAAGGCTTTGTGATTAAGCTTATGCCTGCATCCTTCTATTAGGATGGAGTGTATAACTTTAATCCTAAGTGTTAAACCCTTAATGTGTTTAAATCCTTTAATCAATCATTTAATAATTATCAAGACATCAAGCTTGTAACTTGGGCCTTGCATTAGGGTTCTAATTCTTCCTTAATTGGTTAAGAAGGACTAACCCTAGTGTTAATGGAAAAGTCCCCCTCAAGTTGTCTTACAAACCATAAAACTCACTTCATCATCATATCATTAAAAATAAAATCCACTTAACCAAAGGCTTGTTTTGTCATGGGTCTAATCCCTAATCATGGATTAAGTTGAGGAGCTTTCCTCAGCTTAAACTTTCTCATCTATTATCCTTCTATTAGGATGGTGTAATGAGTCTGCTTAATCCTTAATTATGGCTTAATCTCATTACTTAACACTAAACAAAAACACCAAAAAAACATTTAAATAATCACAAGTAGGTTAAGGATCTTAATCCTGCATCAAAGGTGATTAAGTGTGAGAAGCTGACTTCACACTTAAGGTATTCTCATTACCCCTAATCAGAGGGAAGATGTGATGAGTTTACTAACCCATTGGTTTAGGCTTAAGCTCATTTTCTTACGACAAACATCCAAAAGCAATAAAAGACTGAAAACTCAAAAACAAACAATAATCGTCTCCTTCGGGATTCTTTTCTCATCTCATTCACTCATAAACGAGAACTTGCTTCTTCCGTCTAATGCAAGACAGTTTGCACCTGAGCCAGACAGGTCATACACTTGAGCATAGACAAGCAAGTAGTTCACAAGTCAATTCATCTTTCAGTCTCTTTGGGTCGAACTACGGTGTTCTGACTTCCTCATTGCACGAGAGGATACGTAGGCATAACTTAACAGTTATCGAACAAAAGTCTCTGTATATTCCCCCCTCTTTCCAGCATCTTTCTTTTAGCCTCATTATCATGAGCAATTCATTCTCATTCTTACACTGACACATCATTTATACACTTCACTTCTTTTACACTGACACCTGTACATCCTTTTCCAGCTCTTTATACACAGATTGCACTGACACTACCCCTTTAAAACACAAATCTTTTAAGCGTGGATCCCGTCGAGTACGGCGGACAATCTGGGTGCTAATACCTTCCCAGGTTGTAACCAACCCCCTTTCTCAGTCTCTCTGGTTCGCAACCGTCTTATCCATCTCTTTCTAGGTCTATGCAGCATTGCCTTTCCTCTGGGATAAAAATGCCTAGCTGGCGACTCTTTTCATCTCCAGTGAGTTCACTGCTGTGTGTTCTCATTGTCCCTCTCGCTGACCGTTCGCGTCTGTACCTTTATTTGGGTCAGTCCCATTTATCGGGAGCGACAGCTTGGCGACTCTGCTGGGGACCCTTATACTGCAACCAGGGCTTCTGGTTCTTTTTGTGGGTTCCTCCTAGCGCTTGATTGATTTGTGTTTACTGGGGTGTTATGTGCTATTTGTATTTGTATATTTTGTTTTGTTTATTGCTTTATATACAGTTGTTTTACTGCTTTCTTTATAGCTTTACATATATCATACTATCATGCTGTCTGGATGACCTTTAGTTTTGACCTTCGGAAACTGAGGTGAATTAGAGGAGGAACTTTTATGGTTATTGTAAACACTGTACCTCCGGGTTAGAAGTGTTTACACTTCTCATAACTGATCCAAGTCTGAGGATCCTTGTTTTAGAACACTACCTGTGAGGGGGTTGGGCTGTTTACAGGTATGCAGGTACCCTTGACCTCAGCATACCCTGTTACTTTGTTTGAATAAGATTACTCCATTTTGGAACAGTTCTTGTGATTCTAAACCCTGGACATGTGTCTCTTTATTTGAGTCCCCCACCTTGGTTACTGGACTTATAGACCTCCATCTGGATTTCTTGAACATACCTGGACTTATATCAAAGCACTTGATCAGATCCAGCTCAGTCACAAACCATTGCATATCATTTGCATACATCATCATTGCATCATTTTAACATGTGTTTGTTTGTTTTTCAGGGTATCCATCCTATCATTTTGGCTTGGTTTTGACCCCATCATCAGCATAAGCCTACCTTCATCAGCATCTACTCCAGTTATCATCTATTTGCTTCAGTCACCTGCATCACCAGTGTCATCAGCAGCATTTGTCTTATATCTTCTTCAGAAACATGGCACCTAAGAAAAGTAATATTTCCCATCACTTCTTTGAACCTGAGCTAGCTAGCATCAGGAGGATTCAGACCCTGATTACTCCAGACCATATACCACTTTTTAGAGAACATTATGGAGGAATCCTTGATGTGGTTATAGATTTGGACCCTTCGCAAAGTAGCTTGATACATACTTGCCTGCAGTTCTATGATCCCCCTCTGAGGTGCTTCACATTTCAGAACTTTCAGTTGGGACCATTGTTGGAGGAATACTCATCATTGGTTGGTGTGCCCGTCAGGGGTGGAATCCCCTTCAACCCTGAGATGGATTTCCCAAGTAATGAAGAGATAGCAATAGCTCTACATCTGGAACCAGTTCTGATTGGGCAGAATTTGACATCTAAAGCTGGGATCTCTGATTTTCATCTGGATTTCTTGACTTCTCAGGCTAGTTTGAAGGCCTCCCTGGGGGAGTGGAATGCAGTTTGTGCCCTGTTGGCCCTCAGCATATATGGGGTCATCCTTTTTGCAGACGAGCCTAGGTTTGTTAGCAAGAGTGCAATCCATCTTTTCATCCTGAGAAACCCAGTGCCCACCTTACTGGGAGATCTTTACTACTCTGTCCATCAAAGGAATGAAAAGCAAAGGGGAAGATTAGTGAGATGTTATGCTCCTTTGTTCTATACTTGGCTGCTCAAACATCTGCCAAAGACTGATGCATTCTTGAACCCTCACCAGCAGAAGAACTGGGCTAGGAGGCTTGTTGCTCTAACCTCAGATGATATCAGATGGTGTACTCAGAGTACTAAGGGGAGAGACATCATTACAAGTTGTGGACAATTTCCCAATGTGCCTCTGATTGGGGTGAAAGGGTGCATCAATTACAACCCTCTGTTATTCAAAAGGCAGCTGGGCTATGCATTAGTCCATCCTCCTAGGGCACAGGATCTGACTGAGACCCTTTATGTTAAAATCAAGCCTAATATGGCTGTTGTCAGGCAGGCAGCCTGGGCCTGGGACAATGTGCAGACTAAGGGAGTAACCATTCTGGGGAAGTGCAACAATGTGGCATCAGCACAGTACTATGATTGGTCCCATGCCAGGGCTCAATTTTCTGGGATGCCCTTTACTATTGAAGATATGCCTGGGCCTTCCACAACACCACCTCCAGCAACTGTCAGTTTAGAGGAGTTTGAGAAATTGAAAGAGAGAAATGAGAAGTTGACTCAGGCTCTACAAAAGACCCTCTGGGAGAGGATTGATGGTAGGTTGGATATTGAAAGGTTGGAGAAATTGAAGGTGGAGCATTTGGCTAGAATTGAGAAGTCTGAGGATTACATTAAGAAGTCTAGGGCTGGAGAACAAATCCTGAAGAATGCCTGCAAGGAAGCTCAGTTCCAGAAGGCTAGGACTGATTTGTATTTGAAGGAGAGTCAAGCTAGGTGGGTCAGGATCACCGAAGCTCGTACTCAAGAGGACAAAAGGACTCAGGATAAGATTGAACAGCTGGAAGCTAATGCAAAAGAGCAACAGGAAGCCCTGGCAGCAGCCCAGAGGGAGATCTCAGAGCTGAGGATTAGAGCTGGTGTGAAGAGGTCAAAAGACCAGAGTCGACACAAGAAGCTAACTGCAGCTGTTACTACAAGGAATCTTCTCATCAGGAACCTTACAGAGCGTCCGGCTGATCCTGTGACTAAAGCACTTCTCAAGGAAGTTCAGGAGGATGAGTTTGGTCTTGGTGTTTGACTTTTGTTTGTTGTTGCTTTCATTTCATGTACTTTTCTTTATGTTGTATTTTCGACCCCTCAGAGGGCATGTATTGTAAGAAAAAACAAGTTATGTATCATTTACCCTTTTGTAATATATGTGTTGTTTGGTTTTATCTGTTTTCTTCAAAGCAACATCAAGCATCTTCGGGGGTCTGGAAGGGTCAAAACCAAGTGCCAAGCCGGATACCTTGGAAACAAATAAGCATAACTGCATTGCATGCTAACCCTTTTGTTTGTTTTGTAGGTTTACTTTGTTGTTGTTGCTAACTTTGTTGTGATTTCAGGAACTATTGCTCGACGACGTGTGTTCCCACTCAACCGTCCACATAGATATCCAACCCGCAACAATCTTCCGGGCATACAAATGGACCAGGTACAGCAGGACCTTACAGAGGTCAGGAACCAAATGGCCAATGAGAGGCTAGAAATGAGGACTCAAATGACACAATTTATGGAGGTGATGAACAATTTGGCTCAAAGCCAGGAGAGATTGAGAGCCATGGTAGAGAGGCAGAATCAATAAGATCCCCATCTAGGGACTGCTGGCACAAGTAACAATGAGAGGGTCCAACCTCATGTTAATCCCCCTGTATTTGGACCCCACCTTCATCCAGAGGTCAACATACCTGCAAATGTTCAAGGGACTGCCACTGCAGGCAGAGTGCTGCAAGAAGACCCCCAGGAAGATCAGTTCATAGTGATGGGAGCTGGGGAGGAAGCTTATGATAGAAGGCTGGATGAGATAGCTGAGAAATTAAGATCCTTGGAGTCCCAAAACTCTTTGGGTTTTGATGTTATGGACATGGGTTTGGTAGACGGGGTCAGGATTCCCCATAAGTTTAAGCCTCCTTGTTTTGAAAAGTACAACGGGACTTCCTGCCCACGGACCCACTTACAATCCTTCATGGGGAGGTTGAAAGCTTATACCATGGACGAGAAGCTATGGATTTTTTATTTTGAGGATAGCTTAACTGGAGCGTCAAGGGAATGGTACTCTCATCTGAAGAGAGCAAATATCAGGTGTTGGAAGGACCTGGCAGAGGCTTTTATTAGACAGTATCAGTACAACTTAGACATGGCACCCAACAGGACCCTCCTAATGGGAATGTCACAGTCATCAAGAGAAAGTTTCCGAGAGTATGCCCAGAGATGGAGGCAATTGGCTGCTGCTGTTCAGCCACCTATGTCAGAGAGGGAGATGGCAGATATGTTTATGAACACCCTCCAAGGAACATACATTGACAGGCTAGCTGCTTTCTCTTCCACTAGCTTTGCAGATGTTGTTATAGCTGGGGAAAGAATTGAGAGCTTGTTAAAAATGGGCAAAATTTCTGACAACGGTGCCAGCTCATCCAGCAATACAAGGAAGCCTTTTGTAGGCCCAAGAAGAACTGGTGAGACCAATGCTATCCACACCAACAGGGGCAGGCCCCAATATGTTCATAGGTCTGTGGAAGCAATCACCATTCCCGCTCCAGCTCATCCACAACCAGCTTATCAACCACCGCAACAAAATTATCAGCAACAACCTCAGTACCAGCAACAAACTCAGTATCCTCCAAGAAACTACAACAACACCAACAACAACAATCAGCAGAGACCATTCCAACAGAGACCTTCTCAGGCCAACAGGGTGATCGATCCGATCCCTATGCCCTATGCCACATTACTGCCACAACTCCTGAAACTCAACCTAGTTGAGCTAAGGACATTGGCCCCTCCAGATCCTAATAGTCTACCCAGGAATTATGACTCCAATGCCAGATGTGCTTTTCATTCAAATGCACCCGGCCATAGTACAAAAAAGTGTAGAGCTTTGCACATGAAGGTACAAGACCTGGTAGACTCTAAGGCTCTGAACTTTGCACCACCACCAAATGTTAACAAAAACCCTATGCCACACCACGGAGGTCCCAGAATCAATGCTATTGAAGAAGACAAGCCGTCTTATTTAATAACCAGTGTGGGTCAGATTCGGACACCGTTGGTAGAGATTAAGGCTCAACTCCTTGAATGTCAAATGTTCCCGGGATGTGAGCTAGGGTGTGCTTACTGCAACATTTCAGTGAATGGTTGTGATAACTTGAGGGATGGCATAGATGGTCTCATCCAGAGTGGCCTGCTTCAAATTACAACATCAATTCCAACAAATCCAGCAATCTCATCAGCAACAATTCCAGTATCTCCTACAACTGCAACAACCATTGTTCCCGACAACTCTTCAGTTTCATCAACGAATGCTTCATCTGTCATTTCAACTGACCAGATATCAGCAAACATTCCTTCTACAACTTCAGCACCACTTCATTTTGAATCTCCTACAACAACAACACCCATCCTTCCAACAATGTCTCCTACAACATCAGCAGCAAACAATGAAGATGTCTCAACCGTTACAATTTATTATGATCCTGAAAACGATTCTGCCTACAACTCAGAAAGTGCTACCCCCACCAGAGCACCAGTTACAATATATTATGATCCACAGACCATCACAGTCCCTTCTGCAGCTGCCATCAGTCCAGTCACTGTCACAGTGCCTGGGCCAATACCTTATGAAAGCAGTAATGCCATCCCCTGGCATTACGGTGCTGATCTATACTGCGAAGGACAGAAAATCACTCTTGAATCATCAACCCCTGCACCACAAATAGACAATGTGGGAGGAGGAGGAGGCTTCACTCTAAGCGGACGTCTCTTTGCTCCACAAATTCAAAGACCCACTGCCGAAGCAGAAGCTGCTGCCAAGGCCAAAGGAAAGAGCCTGGTGCAGGAAGATCCAGCTGTTAAGGAAGCTTTGAAAACACCCTTTGATCAAGAAGTTGAAGAGTTCATGAGAATCATCAAGAAGAGTGATTACAAAATAGTGGACCAGCTTCACCAGACGCCATCCAAGATCTCTATCCTATCATTGCTTATGTGCTCCGAAGCCCATCGGAATGCACTACTCAAAGTCTTGCACGCGGCTTACGTGCCTGAAGAGATCACCGTCAATCAGTTGGAAACTGTGGTTGGAAATGTTACTGCTAGCAATGGGCTAGGGTTTACCAACACTGACTTGACTACGGAAGGCCGCAATCATAACAAGGCCTTGCACATCACCATGGAATGTAAAGGTGCAGTCCTTTCCCATGTGCTGGTAGACACAGGATCATCCCTTAATGTCTTACCAAAAAAGGCCCTTGTGAAGCTAGAGTATGAAGGATTGGAATTGCGCCCCAGTAACCTGGTAGTGAGAGCCTTTGATGGCTCTAAGAGATCGGTTCTGGGAGAAATTGAGCTGCCTGTAACGATTGGCCCACAAACTTTCAAAACGACCTTCTACGTGATGGACATTCAGCCTGCCTACAACTGTTTGTTGGGTAGACCATGGATTCATGCCGCTGGCGCAGTTACGTCTACCCTTCACCAGAAGTTAAAATTCGAGTGTGAGGGTCAAGTCGTTACTATCTGTGGAGAGGAGGATATTTTTGTCAGCCACCTGGCTACCTTCAAATACATTGAGATGGATGGGGAGATCCACGAAACGATGAGTCAAGGATTTGAGGCCCTGAACGTAAATGAAACATCTGCTGTACCTGGAGTCTCCATGTCATCTTACCAACAAGCCCGGAAGGTTGTTGAAGAAGGAACTGCCCAAGGCTGGGGCAAAGTTTTATCTGTGGAGGAGAAGAAGGACAAATTTGGGTTGGGTTACAGACCAACTCAACAAAATCAAGCGGAGGCTGCTGAGAACCCCGGTTTTGTCAGTGGGGGGATGCTCACCCCTGATGCTATTAACAATCTGGAAGACGAGCTGGAAGAAGAACGCAATCTGGAGAATTGGATTCGTCCAAAGATCCCGGGGAGCAGTGTCTCAAACTGGTCTTCCCAGGAAATTATAAGGGTTACTCATGCAGAGTAATTATTATTTCCTGTATTTTTATAGCATGCATCAAAGTCTTGCATCTTGCCCAAGATGACAAGACTCATTTTGTAATCGGGCCATCTGTACTTTTTGTGCAAACAAGATTAATCAATGAAATATCAGACATCTTTTTGCAAACGAGTCTTTTTCTTTTCCATTCACTGTTTTTCCATTTTTCTTTTTGTACAAAAAATAAATGGCGATGTTTTCAAAATGACAACTTTATTTCACTTTTTTTAAACAAGATTAAAATCAAATCACTAAAATGAACAAACTGAACCCTTGCAGAGAGTGCCTTCCAGACCGCACCGACAACAGCACGGCTATGACTTCGTATGACTTTGACAATCCGATCAATCAAGCTGATGAAGGGGTTGAAGAAGATTATGAGCTTCCTGAAGAGCTAGCCAGATTGTTGAGACAGGAGGAAAAGGTTATCACTCCTCACCAGGAGGAGGTGGAAACAATTAATCTTGGTACAAATGAAGACGTGAAAGAGGTTAAAATCGGGGCCTGCCTACAAGACTCAGTGAAGAGACAACTGATTGACCTGCTTCAAGAATATGTGGATGTGTTTGCTTGGTCTTATCAAGACATGCCAGGGTTGGACACCGATATTGTTGTGCATAAGCTGCCTTTAAGAGAAGAATGCCCACCGGTTAAACAGAAGCTGCGCCGTACTCGCCCAGACATGGCAATGAAGATCAAAGAAGAGGTACAAAAGCAATGGGACGCCGGGTTCCTTGCTGTAACTAGCTATCCACCGTGGGTTGCTAAAATAGTACCTGTGCCTAAGAAGGACGGCAAAGTAAGAATGTGTGTTGACTACCGGGACCTGAACAGAGCTAGCCCGAAAGATGATTTCCCATTACCTCACATCGATGTATTGGTGGATAATACGGCTCAGTTTTCGGTATTCTCCTTCATGGACGGATTTTCAGGATACAATCAGATTAAGATGTCACCTGAAGACATGGAGAAGACAACCTTCATTACACCTTGGGGCACGTTCTGTTACAAAGTGATGCCATTCGGACTGAAGAATGCTGGTGCAACATATCAACGGGCTATGGTGACATTATTCCACGATATGATCCATAAAGAAATAGAATGTTACGTGGATGACATGATTGCCAAGTCCCTTACTGAAGAAGATCACCTGGTGAATCTGCTGAAGCTGTTCAAGCGTCTGAGGAAGTACCAACTGAAGTTGAACCCCAACAAATGCACATTCGGGGTGCGATCCGGTAAGTTGCTGGGATTTATTGTAAGCGAGAAAGGGATTGAAGTTGACCCTGATAAAGTCAAAGCAATTCAAGAGATTCCTGCACCGAAAACTGAAAAAGAAGTTCGAGGGTTCTTAGGTCGATTGAACTACATCTCACGGTTCATATCTCACCTTACAGCAACCTGTGAACCCTTGTTCAAGCTATTGAGAAAAGAACAGACGGTCAGGTGGAACGAAGACTGCCAGAAGGCTTTTGACAAGATCAAGGAGTACTTGCAAGAACCTCCAATCCTTATGCCTCCAGTTGAAGGAAGACCTCTGATAATGTACTTGACAGTATTAGAAGAGTCAATGGGGTGTGTGCTGGGCCAGCATGACGAGTCTGGTCGAAAAGAGTATGCAATTTACTACCTAAGCAAAAAGTTTACCGACTGTGAACAACGTTATTCACTGCTCGAGAAAACTTGCTGTGCTTTAGCGTGGGCTGCTCGCCGACTGAGACAGTATATGTTGACCCACACTACTTTATTGATCTCAAAGATGGACCCAGTTAAGTACATATTCGAGAAGCCAGCTCTTACCGGACGGGTTGCAAGATGGCAAATGATCCTCACAGAATATGACATCCAGTACACTTCTCAGAAAGCCATCAAGGGCAATGTATTGTCTGAATATCTTGCTGAGCAACCTATTGATGATTACCAGCCTATGAGATTTGACTTCCCTGATGAAGACATCATGTTCATTAAAGCAAAAGATCATGAAGAGCCTATTCACACTGAAGGGCCTGACCCAGAAGAAGAATGGACTATGATGTTTGATGGGGCAGTTAATATGAATGGTCGTGGTGTTGGTGCAGTACTCATTACGCCTAAGGGAGTTCACATGCTTTTCTCGGCAAAACTCACTTTCAACTGCACTAACAACGAAGCTGAATACGAAGCTTGCATAATGGGTCTTGAGGAAGCCATTGACCTCAGGATCAAGACATTGACTGTATTCGGGGATTCAGCTCTGGTAGTTAATCAAACCAACGGCAAATGGTACACCCACCAGGATCATCTGATACCTTACAGGGATTATACAAGGAGGTTATTGACTTTCTTTACAACGGTCAAGCTTGAGTATATCCCTCGGGATGAGAATCAGTTTGCAGATGCTCTGGCTACCATTTCATCTATGATCAAAGTTCAAGCTGCCAACTTTGTACCTCAGATTTCAGTATCCAGACTTGACAGACCAGCATATGTGTTCGCAGCAGATATTGTCAAGGACGATAAGCCTTGGTTCCATGACATTAAATGCTTCTTGGAGGATCAAACATACCCACCTGGGGCATCTTCCAATGATAAGAAGACTTTAAGAAGGCTTGCTGGTAGTTTCTTTCTGAACACTGATGGTTCCCTGTACAAGAGAAACTTTGATATGGTACTCCTCAAATGCGTTGATAGAACAGAAGCAGACTTGTTGATGCACGAGGTGCACGAAGGATCCTTTGGTACCCATGCTGGGGGACATGCAATGGCTAAGAAATTGCTACGATCTGGTTATTATTGGATCACAATGGATGCCGACTGTTGTACCTATGCCAGGAAATGCCATAAATGCCAGATTTATGCGGACAAGGTGCATGTACCTCCCAATCCTTTGAACATAATGACTTCACCATGGCCCTTTGCTATGTGGGGCATTGATATGATTGGCAAGATTGAGCCAACTGCTTCAAATGGCCACAGATTCATCCTAGTCGCCATTGATTACTTCACTAAGTGGGTCGAAGCAGCCTCATATGCAAATGTCACAAGGCAAGTGGTAGCCCGATTTCTGAAGAGAGATATCATCTGTCGGTATGGAGTTCCCGAATGAATCATTACTGATAATGGTTCCAATCTAAACAACAAGATGATGGCTGAGCTATGCCGGGACTTTAAGATCCAACACCACAACTCTTCTCCTTACAGGACAAAGATGAATGGCATTGTTGAGGCAGCTAATAAGAATATCAAGAAGATTGTGCAGAAGATGGTAGTCACCTACAAAGACTGGCATGAAATGCTACCATTTGCTTTGCATGGGTACCGAACCTCAATCAGAACATCCACTGGGGCAACACCGTATCAGCTTGTGTATGGTATGGAGGCAGTCCTACCGGTTGAAGTTGAATTACCCTCTCTACGAGTACTGATGGATGTTAAGCTGAACGAAGCAGAATGGGTTCGATCCCGGTTCGAACAATTGAGTCTGATTGAAGAGAAAAGATTAGCCGCAATCTGCCATGGGCAGTTGTATCAGAAAAGAATGAAGAAAGCCTTCGATCAGAAAGTCAGACACCGAGAGTACCAAGTTGGAGATCTTGTGCTGAAAAGAATCCTCCCTCCTCATACAGACCACAGGGGCAAGTGGACTCCAAATTACGAAGGACCATTCGTGGTAAAGAAAGTCTTCTCTGGTGGAGCACTGATGCTCAGTACCATGGATGGTGAAGACTTCCCATCCCCTGTGAATTCAGATGCAGTTAAAAAATACTTCGCATAAAATGACCCGCTGGACATAAAAACAGAATGTAAGTCCAGGCAAAAATAGGGCGTCCCGGCGAGTCAAAAACAGAATAAAAGACTCGGGCAAAAATAAGGGAACATAAACAAAAATGTACACCCGCTGAGTTGAAAAGCCGCATTGGACAACTCAGGCAAAAATGGGTATCCCGATGGATTGAAAACCCGAAAGGGCGATCCATGCAAAATAAGGGAATAAGCGAACAACTGCATTCTGAATTCTTCTGTATTACTTACAACTTGGTAAAGCTTCGAAAGGATCAAGCTTCAATCAGAATCAACCTTATTCAGAAAGCAAGACGAGAAGAACTTCAAAAGTCATACGAGTGTAAACACCCCAAATTTGCCCTCACCCATTCACACCATGGCTTGTGATCATTCTCATATGCATAAGCACAATCATATCACCTCATGTTTCATTTATGAGTCACTGCATGGTTTCTAAGTCATCTGCACCTAGGGTTTGTGATCTGGGCAATCTCAGGGCATCTTGAGCCACTCCAAAGGCAACCAATCAATTCAAAAGGATCCATATGTGTTCAAGTATCATATTACACCCTCTCAAAGTCAAAAATGCAAAAGAATCACAAGAACTAGGGTTTGAGTGGATGCAGAGCCAGGATAGACTGCACAGTTGACCTAAAATTAGGGTTTTGGTTTCAGAGGCCATAACCCCAAATTTTTTGGTCATTCTTGTTTCCATTGGTCTCTATATGGTATAGGGAGTATGCATATCAATTTTCATGAAGAAATTCCATGGGGAAGTCATCTGATCAAGAGTTGACTTTTCAGACAAGTCAGTGTAAAATCAGGGCATCTGAGGCCCCCAATGACCCAACCAATGGGTGATCTTCATCATTTTGAGTGTATATGATCTTTATTTGATCATGGAAGAAGTTTGAAGTTCATAAAAATCAAGAATTTAGGGTTTTTGCAAATGTTGACTTTTTGGGCATAGTTGACTTTTCAAGAATGCTTCATTTTAGGTCATTTTTCAAGCCTTGATTATTGATCCAAAAAAGCTTCAAATGGAAAAACTTTGGTCATGAAAGTTGTAGATCTCATCTTTCCCTTTTCAAAAAGTACAAGAACATGATCAAATTCTTCTTGGATCAAAAGTTATGGTGTGACAAAGTTAGCAAAAATCATTTATTTTCAAGATATGCACCAAGTGTGAAAGTTGCAAAATCATGTACCAAGGCAAAATGCAACTTCTAATTGGCATCAAACCATCACATAAACATCATGTAAGTCCTAAAATTCAGAATGAACTAGGCATTGCTCATGTTTCATGACTTTTGGGACAAGGTCTTTCCATATGAACCAAAAAGCCAACAACTTGCAAAATCATCATGATCACTTCACCCACTTGATGCATTGGATGCTGCACTTTGGCTAGCCTCTCACCTCACCTTGCTGCACCAGAACCAGCCCATGTACTAGCTATAGATCAACCCATACTTTCCTTACACAAAATTTGACTTTTTGCAAAAGGTGACTTACCAATCAATAAAGCACATGTCCAATCATCTGACCAATGAGAGAGGTTTATGTGGACAAAGAGCAAGCCATTCCATACATCTAGCAAGGCTGAAACTCACTCATCCAACACATTCACAAAAACACTCCTTTTTGCATAAGCCTTCGAATCTGCCTCCACAAGCTCAGAACACTCAAACCATTTCCACACTTCAACTCACCATACTTCATAGACCTCAAAGCACCAAGAGCCAGGCTTGATTTGAGCAAGAACACCCCATTGCCATTCTTCACCTCAGCCTGCATTTTCCTTCGAATCTCTTTCCACAAACCTCAAACACAAGAACAAACTCCACCAACAATCTCTACTCACCTCACTGACCAGAAACCAACCATTGTTTTGGCCTGAAGCACCCCATGTCTCAAATACGATTTTCACATGCCCTTGGTCAGAGCTTCTGCAAACTCACTCCAGAGGTTGTTTAAACTCCAACTAAGCATCCAAAGCTTCAAAGGTGGATCATTGGGACCTGATTGAGCCAAAGAATCATCCAGAAAGCTCCTGAATCAAAAGCTCCATCTCAGGTGACACCATGAACTTTTTTTCCAGAACTCCATTTTCTTGTTAGAATCTTTTTTAGCATGTTGCACTGATCATTGGGATCTATTTACTTTTTAAAATGATCAAGAAATGAGCTTGTTATGGTGTTCTGAAAGTTTGACCTAGAAATTTCTTTGCTTCGATTCTTGTTTGTGTGTGAGTTTAAATGTGATTTGATGCTGGATTCGTGCTTAGGGTAGTTAGTAGATGATTTCTGGAGAGTTAGAGCTTCTAAAATGGCCTGGTGAGAGAGATAGCATTTTGAGGTGAACGGAGAAGATGACCGGAACACTGTTCCGGTCATCTGAGAGTGATTAACGGCAGGGTTAGGGTTTTAAGCATTGATTAGCGAAATTTGAATCTGAGCCGTGAGATGTGGCGCGCAGTCAACTCCCGCGCGTGTGAGTTTGAATCTCCACCTTAGGATCTGATTACTTCTCATTAATTCATTAAAAATTCATTTTAATTCATTTTCTTTTCCTTTTATTTGCACATTTATTTAAAAATAGTAAAAAAGGTTTAAAAATTATAAAACTTTTTCCTCTGAGTTTTATTAATTTTGTAAACACAAAAATATTTTTATTTTATTTTTTATCATTAAAAAAGTATTTTTAAATATTTAAAAGATTATTTTTAATTGATTAATGGAAATTAATTAATTAAAAATACTTTTAGGTATTTAAAAACCACCAAAAAAATTCATGAAATGTTCTAAGACATTTAGAAACATTGTCCAACCTTCAAACCAAATTTCTTTTTTGATCTTGATGCATTTTGAGAATTTTTCATTGAAATAAATCATTTTTTGTGCATTATTTTGATCATAAGTTCAAAAATCATTTCTGCCTATTTGAGAAGAGTTGGACATTGATTCTTTTTGCTTTGTTTTGTGTTTGGCATGTAGTTTCTAGGGTAAAATGGCCATGATTTGTTTCCTCATTTTCAATTTGTTTTGGTATTTCTTTTGTTTAAGAGCCCTAAAAACCCTAATAGCTTAGAAAATTCTTATCTTGAGATTGGTTGAGAGTTGAGACCTCCCCTTTGGACAGTGGTTTAGTATAGGCTTAGGGTTACTTTGTGTGGCATTTTCCATTTTTTATCTTAGGGTTTGCTTCTGTTTTTGGTTCTTGTTTGTTGTTTGATCCATAAACCCTAATTTGGGCTTCCTTTTGCATCCTTCTTGCATTCTCTTGCATAACATGACTTGCCATGACATTTCAAGCATTCATGTGATTCATTTAACATCATAAGACATGTAGAAAGTATGTTTGATCATTGCATTACATATTTGCCATGTTGTATGCTTTGTATGCTTCCTAACTTTTCATGTGTATCCATGCTTCTAAGCTTGCATCATTTGCATCCATGATCTTGTATGAACATCTCCATGCCTTGCCTCATGTTTATAGCACTCCATAGCATCATCATCATCATCAACATGCTTCTGGTTTTGTGTATCCTCATATCATTTCATCCCATTTGGCATTGCATTGCTTTTCTTTCTAACTTTTCAGGTGGTAAGTAAACTTGGGAAGTGAATTTGCCTTCACTTCTCATAACTTTTCTTTTCATCTCTCATGCATCCATTGCTGCATTTATGTATGTGTTTGAGTTTGAGCTTGCTCATTCTTGTTTCTCCCACTTTCTTTCTTCAAGTGACTTGACTTCTTGAATGAAGCAAGTCACTTTGCTTCTCTTGATCCTGTTCATCTGCTTCCTGGTGGCCTTTGAAGATTGTTCTTGTTTAACCTCACAAACTTTAGGAACAACCAAGCATGACAATGAATTAGGGTTTTGATTAGTATCCCCTCATAGTTTTACCTTTGTGTCTCTTTTGAGTCTTCTCTTCTCACCTCATAATCAGGGACTAAACCTTAAAGGCTTTAAGGCTTTGTGATTAAGCTTATGCCTGCATCCTTCTCTTAGGATGGAGTGTATAACTTTAATCCTAAGTGTTAAACCCTTAATGTGTTTAAATCTCTTAATCAATTCACTTAATAACCATCAAGACCTTACACTTGTAACTTGGGCCTTGCATTAGGGTTCTAATTCTTCCTTAATTGGTTAAGAAGGACTAACCCTAGTGTTAATGGACAAGTCCCCCTCAAGTTGTCTTACAAATCATAAAACTCACTTCATCATCTTATCATTAAATAAAATCCACTTAATCAAAGGCTTGTTTTGTCATGAGTTTAATCCCTAATCATGGATTAAGTTGAGGAGCTTTCCTCAGCTTAAACATTCTCATCTATTATCCTTCTATTAGGATGGTGTAATGAGTCTGTTTAATCCTTGATTATGGCTTAACCTCATTACTCAACACTAAACAAAAACAACAAAAACATCTAAATAATCACAAGTAGGTTAATGATCTTAATCCTACATCAAAGGTGATTAAGTGTGAGAATCTGACTTCACACTTAAGGTATTCTCATTACCCCTAATCAGAGGGAAGATGTGATGAGTTTACTAACCCATTGGTTTAGGCTTAAGCTCATTAACTTATGACAAATCCAAAAGCAATAAAAGACTGAAAACACAAAAACAAACAATAATCGTCTCCTTTGGGATTCTTTTCTCATCATCTTCACTCATAAACGAGAACTTACTTCTTCCGTCTAATGCAAGACAGTTTGCACCTGAGCCAAACAGGTCATACACTTGAGCATTGTCAAGCAAGCAGTTCACAAGTCAATTCATCTTTCAGTCTCTTTGGGTCGAACTACGGTGTTCTGACTTCCTCATTGCACGAGAGGATACGTAGGCATAACTTAACAGTTATCGAACAAAAGTCTCCGTACATTCCCCCTCCTTCTAGCCTCATTCTTTAAGCCTCATGGTCTTGAGCATTTTATTCCTTTCTTACACTGACACTTTCATACTTCACATCACTTATACACTTCATTTCTTTTACACTGACACCTGTACACATCCTTTTCCAGCTCTTTTACACACAGATTGCACTGACACTACCCCTTTATAGCACAAATCTTTTAAGCGTGGATCCCGCCGAGTACGGCGGACAATCTGGGTGCTAACACCTTCCCAGGTTGTAACCAACCCCCTTTCTCAGTCTCTCTGGTTCGCAACCGTCTTATCCATTTCTTTCTAGGTTTATGCAGCATTACCTTTCCTTCGGGATAAAAATGCCTAGCTGGCGACTCTTTTCATTCTCCAGTGAGTTCACGGCTGTGTGTTCTCATTGTCCCTCTCGCCGACCGTTCGCGTCTGTACCCTTATTTGGACTTAGCTTCACTTATCGGGAGCGACAGCTTGGCGACTCTGCTGGGGAATCCTTATATTGCAACCAGGGCTTCTGGTTCTTTTTGTGGGTTCCTCCTAGCGCTTGATTGATTTGTGTTTACTGGGGTGTTATGCGCTTATTTGTGCTTGTATTTACTTTTGTTTATTGATTTATGTACAGTTTGCTTTACTGCTTTTCTTTAGTGCATTTGTATATATCATACTGTCATGTTGCTGGCTGGATCTGTTGTTTGCTTTGGTGGGTGGGGTTCTATTGAGAGTTAAGGTCCTATACCTGGGACCTGAGTGACACCTAGGCTAGAGTGAATCATATTCTTTCCCATTCCATTTCGGTCTGGTGCGGGAATATGAAACACGGTTCAGATGTGGGTTTCTTCTTGAGAACTCTGTGTTGCAGATTTCCTGCAATGCTAGGGCTATCTGGGAAGCCTGCTAAGTCTGGATGACCTTTAGTATTGACCTTCAGAAACTGGGGTGAATTAGAGGAGGAATTGTTATGGTTATTGTAAACACTGTACCTCCGGGTTAGAAGTGTTTACGCTTCTCATAACTGATCCAAGTCTGAGGATCCTTGTTTTAGAACACCACCTGTGAGGGGGTTGGGCTGTTTACAGGTTTGCAGGTACCTTGACCTCAGAATACCCTGTTACTTTGTTTTGTTAAGAGTACTCCATGTTGGACAGTTCTTGTGATTCTAAACCCTGGACATGTGGCTCTTTATTTGAGCCCCCCACCCTGGTTACTGGATTTATAGACCTCCATCTGGAATTCTTGAATACACTTGGACCTATATCAGAGCAGTTAGATCAGATCCAGCTCAGTCACAAACCCTTTGCATATCATTTGCATACATACTCATTGCATCATATTGACATTTGCTTATTTGTGTTTCAGGGTATCCATCATTCATCTGGTTTTGGTTTTGACCCCATCTTCTGTATTGACCTATCTTCACCAACACCTGCTTCAGTTATCACCAGCACCAGCCAGTCAGTGGCCCTCTTCTTCAGCATCAGCATTTGTACCTGTCTCTACTCAGTCTCAGCATCATGGCTCCTAAAAAGAGCAACATCACCTATCACTTCTTCCAACCAGAGTTATCAGACATCAGAAGGATTCAGACCCTGATCACTCCAGATCACATACCCTTGTTCAGGGAGCATTATGGGGATATACTTGACATGGTTATGGATCTGGACCCATCACAAAGAAGCCTCATCCACACCTGCATTCAGTTCTATGATCCCCCACTGAGATGTTTCACCTTTCAAGACTTTCAGTTGGGCCCTCTGTTAGAAGAATACTCATCATTGGTTGGTTTGCCTATCAGGGGTGGAATCCCTTTCAACCCTGAGATGGTCTTTCCTGCTAATGGAGAAGTGGCAAAAGCTTTGCATCTGGAACCTGTTTTGGTTGAGCAGCATATGACCTCTAAAGCTGGAATCCCTGGTTTTCATCTGGACTTCTTAATTTCTCAAGCTAGTCTAAAGGCTTCCCTGGGGGAGTGGAAAGCTGTTTGTGCTTTGTTGGCCCTAAGTGTATATGGAATTGTGTTGTTTGCAGATGAGCCTCGATTCATTAGCAAGAATGCAATCCATCTGTTCATCTTGAAGAACCCAGTGCCAACTTTATTGGGGGATCTTTACTATTCAGTGCATCAGAGGAATGAGAAGCAGAGGGGAAGGTTAGTGAGGTGTTGTGCTCCATTGTTCCACACTTGGCTTCTCAGGCATCTACCCAGGACAGATGCATTTTTAAACCCTCATCAGCAAAGCAACTGGGCTAAGAGACTCACTGTCCTAACTTCAGCAGATATCAGATGGTGCACTCAGAGCACCAAGGGCAGGGATATCATCACCAGCTGTGGACATTTTCCCAATGTGCCTTTAATAGGAGTTAAGGGAAGTATCAATTACAATCCTCTGCTGTTCAGAAGGCAATTGGGCTATGCACTGGTCCACACTCCTAGGGCACAGGACTTGGTGGAGACCCTTTATTGTGAGAACAAGATTAGTTTGGCTGTTGTTAGGCAGGCTACCTGGGCCTGGGATAATGTTCAAACCAAGGGAGTCACCATTCTGGGGAAGTGTAATAATGTGGCATCAGCACAATATTATGAGTGGTCCCGTGCCAGGGCCCAATTCTCTGGAACGCCCTTTACCATAGAAGACATGCCTGAGTCATCTTCAGCACCACCCCCTGCCACCATCAGTTTGGAGGAGTTTGAGAGCTTGAAGGAAAGAAATGAGAAGCTAACCCAGGCTTTGCAGAAGACCCTCCGGGAGAGGAGTGAAGGTATGAGGGAGATAGAGAGATTGGAGAAGTTGAGAGTGGAGCATTTGACTAAGATTGAAAAGTCTGGGGATTATATCAAAAAGTCTAAGGCTGGTGAACAAATTCTGAAGAATGCTTGCAAAGAAGCCCAGTTCCAGAGAGCAAGAACAGACTTGTACTTGAAGGAGAGTCAAGCCCGGTGGGTCAGGATCACCGAGGCTCGTACCCTGGAAGACAAGAGAGTTCAAGACAAGGTGGATCAACTGGAGGCTAGTGCAAAAGAACAGCAAGAAGCCCTGGCAGCAGCCCAGAGGGAGATATCAGAATTGAAGATCAAAGCAGGGGTGAAGAGGTCCAAGGACCAAACTCAGCACAAGAAGCTAGCAGCAGCTATTGCAACCCGGAACCTCCTTATCCGGAATCTCACGGAGCGGCCGGCTGATCCTGTGACCAAAGCACTTCTCAAGGAAGTTCGTGAGGATGAGTTTGGCCTTGGTGTTTGATCATTTGCTTGTTGTTGTTTCTATTCCATGTACTTTTATTTTTTTTGTGATGTATTTTGATCCCTTAGGGGACTTGTGTTGTAAAATGAACAAGCTGTATTATTTCACCTTCTGTAATATATTTGTGTTAGTTTGTTCCATCCAAGTTTACTTCGGAAGCAACATCAACAGCATCTTCAAGGGTCTGGAAGGGTCAAAACTGAAGGCCAAACCGGATACCTTGAGAACAAATAAGCATAACTGCATTGCATGCTAACCCTTTGTTTATTTTGTAGGTTTTTGTTTTATTGTCACTAACCTCTGTTGTGATGTTCAGGAACTATTGCTAGGCGCCGAGTTTTTCCCCTCAACCGTCCGCACCGTTATCCAACCCGAAATAACCTTCGGGGAATTCAGATGGATCAGATGCAGCAGGACCTCACTGAGGTCAGAAATCAAATGGCAAATGAAAGGCTAGAGATGAGGAATCAAATGACTCAGTTTATGGAGGTTATGAACAATATGGCTCAGAGCCAGGAAAGATTGAGAGCCATGGTGGAAAGGCAGAATCAAGAAGAGCCCCATATGGGAACTGCTGGCACAAGTAACAACGAGAGGGTCCAACCTCACGTCAACCCTCCGGTATTTGGACCACACCTCCATCCTGAGGTCAATATTCCGGCAAATGTTCAAGGGACTGCCACCGCAGCTAGGGTACTTCAAGAGGATCCTCAGGAGGACCAATTCACAGTAATGGGCGCTGGTGAAGAAGCATATGATAGAAGATTGGATGAAATAGCTGAGAAGTTGAGGTCCTTAGAATCTCAAAACTCTTTGGGCTTCGACGTCATGGACATGGGCTTGGTAGACGGGGTTAGGATTCCCCACAAGTTCAAGCCTCCATGTTTTGAAAAGTATAATGGGACTTCTTGTCCTCGAACCCATCTACAATCTTTCCTCGGGAGATTAAAAGCTTATACCATGGACGAGAAATTGTGGATGTTCTATTTTGAAGATAGCTTGACTGGAGCTTCGAGGGAGTGGTATTCCCATCTGACAAGAGCAACTATTAGATGCTGGAAGGACCTGGCAGAGGCCTTCATCAGACAGTATCAATATAATCTAGACATGGCACCCAACAGGACCCTCCTGATGGGAATGTCACAGTCTTCAAGGGAGAGTTTCCGAGAATATGCCCAGAGATGGAGGCAACTGGCTGCTGCTGTTCAACCACATATGTCTGAACGGGAAATGGCAGATATGTTCATGAACACCCTTCAGGGAACATATATTGACAGGTTGGCTGCTTTCTCTTCTACTAGCTTTGCAGATGTTGTCATAGCTGGGGAGAGAATTGAAAGCCTGTTGAAAATGGGTAAGATCTCTGATAATGGTGCCAGCTCATCCAGTAATGCAAGAAAGCCTTTTGCAGGCCCGAGAAGAACTGGCGAGACCAATGCCATCCACACCAACAGGGGCAGGCCCCAATATGCTCAAAGGTCAATAGCAGCAGTCACCATCCCTGCTCCAGCTCATCCTCAGCCAGTCTACCAACCTCCTCAGCAAAGCTATCAACAGCAACCTCAGTACCATCAACAAAATCAGTATCCTCCAAGAAATTACAACAACAACAACAACAACAATAACCAGCAAAGGCCGTTCCAACAAAGGCCATCTCAAGCTAACAGAGTGATTGATCCGATCCCCATGCCATATGCTACTTTGCTGCCACAGCTTCTGAAACTCAACCTGGTTGAGCTAAGAACGTTGGCACCTCCGGATCCCAACAGTCTACCAAGGAATTATGACTCCAATGCTAGGTGTGCTTTTCATTCAAACGCACCTGGCCACAGTACAGAAAAATGCAGGGCTCTGCATATGAAGGTACAAGACCTGGTAGACTCCAAGGCTCTGAATTTCGCACCACCGCCCAATGTCAATAAAAACCCCATGCCAAATCATGGTGGTCCCCGAATTAACGCTATTGAAGAAGATAAACCGTCTTATTTAATAACCAGTGTGGGACAGATCAGGACACCATTGGTAGAAATTAAGGCTCAGCTCTTGGAATGCAACATGTTCCCGGGGTGTGAGTTGGGGTGTGCTTACTGTAATATCTCAGTAAATGGGTGCGATAATTTGAGGAATGGCATAGATGGCCTTATTCAGAGCGGCCAGCTCCAGATCACTACATCATTTCCAACAAATCCAACAATATCATCAGCAACGGTTTCAGAACCTCCTACAACTGCAGCAACTATTGTTCCTGACAATTCTTCGGCTTCATCAACAAGTACGTCATCCATCATCTCAACTGATCAGTTTACAGCAAATCTTCCTGCTACAACTTCAGCTTCACTCCACTTCGAGACTCCTACAACGACAACATCCATTCTTCCGCCAATATCTCCTACAACTCCAGCAACAAATCATGAAGATGTCTCTACTGTCACGATATTTTATGATCCTGAAAACAACTCTGCCTATCATTCAGGAGGTGCTGCTCCCATCAGGGCACCAGTTACAATCTTTTATGATCCGCAAACAATTACAGTCCCTTCAGCAGCAGCAATCAGTCCAGTCACTGTCACGGTGCCTGGACCAGTACCATATGAAAGCAATAGGGCCATCCCTTGGCACTATGGCTCAGACGTGTACCGCGAGGGAAAAAGAATCACTCTGGAAACATCAACACCTGCACCACAAGTAGATAATGTGGGGGGAGGCGGAGGCTTCACTCGAAGCGGACGTCTCTTTGCTCCACCAATGCAAAGACCTACTGCCGAAGCAGAAGCTGCTGCCAAGGCAAAAGGAAAGAGCCCGGTGCAGGAAGATCAAACTGTTAAAGAAACCTTGAAGACACCGTTCGATCAAGAAGTTGATGAGTTTATGAGAATCATCAAAAAGAGTGATTACAAAATTGTGGATCAGCTTCACCAGACGCCATCCAAGATATCTATCCTCTCACTGCTGATGTGTTCCGAAGCCCATCGGAATGCATTACTCAAAGTCTTACACGCAGCTTACGTGCCTGAGGAGATTACTGTCAACCAGTTGGAAACCGTGGTTGGAAATGTTACTGCTAGCAATGGGCTAGGGTTCACCAATACTGACTTGACAGCGGATGGCCGCAACCACAACAAAGCCTTGCACATAACCATGGAATGCAAAGGAGCTGTCCTTTCTCATGTGCTGGTAGACACAGGTTCGTCCCTGAATGTCTTACCAAAGAAGGCTCTGGTGAAGTTAGAATATGATGGACTGGCATTGAGACCCAGCAACCTGGTAGTAAGAGCCTTTGATGGTTCTAAGAGATCGGTTCTGGGGGAGATTGAGCTACCTTTGACAATTGGCCCACAGACCTTTAAAACTATCTTTTATGTGATGGACATTCAGCCCGCCTACAGCTGTTTGTTGGGTAGACCCTGGATTCACTCCGCCGGCGCAATAACGTCTACCCTTCACCAAAAGTTAAAATATGAGTGGGAAGGCCAAGTTGTTACAATCTGTGGGGAGGAGGATATATTTGTTAGCCATCTGGCTACTTATAAGTATATTGAAATGGATGGGGAGATCCATGAAATAATGAGCCAAGGATTTGAAGCCTTGAATGTCAATGAAGCATCTGCTGTATCTGGGATCTCCATGTCATCATACCAACAAGCCCGGAAGGTTGTTGAGGAAGGAACTTCCCTGGGCTGGGGCAAAGTTTTAGCTGTGGAAGAGAAGAAAGACAAATTTGGGTTGGGTTACAAACCAACTCAACATCAAGCAAAGGCTGCTGGAGAGCCTGGTTTTGTCAGTGGGGGGATGCTTACCCCTGATGCTATCAACTGTCTGGAAGACGAGCTGGAAGAGGAGCGCAACCTGGAAAGCTGGATTCGTCCAAAGATCCCGGGGAGCAGTGTCTCGAACTGGTCTTCCCAGGAAATTATAAGAGTTACTCATGCAGAGTAATTATTATTTCCTGTATTTTTATAAGCATGCATCAAAGTCTTGCATCTTTCCCAAGATGACAAGACTCATTTTGTAATCGGGCCATCTGTACTTTTTGTGCAAACAAGATCAATTAATGAAATATCAGACATCTTTTTGCAAACGCGTCTTTTTCTTTTCGTTCACTGTTTTTCCATTTTTCTTTTTTGTACAAAAAATAAATGGCAGTGTTTTCAAAATGACAACTTCATTTCACTTTTCTAAATAAGACTAAAATCAGATCACTAAAATGAACAACTTAACCCTTGCAGAGAGTGCCTTCCTGACAGCACCGACAACAGCACGGCTATGACATCGTATGACTTTGACAATCCGATCAATCAAGCTGATGAAGGGGTTGAAGAAGAATATGAGCTTCCTGAAGAGCTAGCCAGGTTGTTAAGACAAGAGGAGAAGGTTATTACCCCTCACCAGGAGGAGGTTGAAGTGATTAATCTTGGTACAGAGGAAGACGTGAAAGAGGTTAAAATCGGGGCCTGCCTGCAAGACTCAGTAAAGAAGCAACTGGTTGATCTACTTCAAGAGTATGTGGATGTGTTTGCTTGGTCGTATCAAGACATGCCAGGGTTGGATACCGACATTGTTGTGCACAAGCTGCCTTTGAGAGAAGAATGCCCTCCAGTCAAACAGAAGCTGCGCCGTACTCGTCCAGACATGGCTATGAAAATCAAGGAAGAGGTACAAAAGCAATGGGACGCCGGGTTCCTTGCTGTAACTAGCTACCCGTCATGGGTTGCTAATATAGTACCTGTGCCTAAGAAGGACGGCAAAGTAAGAATGTATGTTGATTACCGGGATCTGAACAGAGCCAGCCCGAAAGATGATTTCCCTCTACCTCACATTGATGTATTGGTTGATAACACGGCTCAGTTCTCGGTATTCTCCTTCATGGATGGATTTTCAGGATACAACCAGATTAAAATGTCACCTGAAGACATGGAGAAGACAACATTCATCACACCCTGGGGCACGTTCTGCTACAAAGTAATGCCATTTGGGCTCAAGAATGCCGGTGCAACGTATCAACGGGCTATGGTAACATTGTTCCACGATATGATCCACAAAGAAATAGAATGTTATGTGGATGATATGATTGCCAAGTCCCTTACTGAAGAAGATCATCTGGTGAATCTGCTCAAGTTGTTCAAGCGTCTGAGAAAGTATCAACTGAAGTTGAACCCCAACAAATGCACATTCGGGGTGCGGTCCGGTAAGCTGCTGGGATTTATTGTAAGCGAGAAAGGGATTGAAGTGGACCCTGATAAAGTCAAAGCCATCCAAGAGATGCCTGCACCAAAAACTGAGAAAGAAGTTCGAGGTTTTCTAGGTCGATTGAACTACATTTCAAGGTTCATATCTCACCTTACGGCAACCTGTGAACCCTTGTTCAAGCTGTTAAGAAAAGAACAGACGGCCGGGTGGAATGAAGATTGCCAGAAGGCTTTTGACAAAATCAAGGAGTATCTGCAAGAACCTCCAATCCTTATGCCTCCAGTTGAAGGAAGACCTCTAATCATGTACTTGACAGTATTAGAAGAGTCAATGGGTTGTGTGTTGGGCCAGCATGACGAGTCTAGTCGAAAAGAGTATGCAATATACTACCTAAGCAAAAAGTTTACCGACTGTGAACAACGTTATTCACTGCTCGAGAAAACTTGTTGTGCTTTAGCGTGGGCTGCTCGCCGACTAAGGCAGTATATGTTGACCCACACTACCTTACTGATCTCAAAGATGGACCCAGTCAAGTACATATTTGAGAAGCCAGCTCTTACTGGACGGGTTGCAAGATGGCAAATGATCCTTACAGAGTATGACATCCAATACACATCTCAGAAAGCCATCAAAGGCAGTGTATTGTCTGAATATCTTGCTGAGCAACCCATTGATGATTACCAGCCTATGAGATTTGACTTCCCTGATGAAGACTGTCGCTCCCGATAAATGAAACTGGGTCAAATAAGGGTACAGACGCGAACGGTCGGCGAAGGGAACGGTGAGAACATACAGCCGTGAACTCACTGGAGACGAATAGAGTCGCCAGCTAGGCATTTTTATCCCGGAGGAAAGGCAATGCTGCATAGACCTAGAAAAAGATGGATAAGACGGTTTGCGAACCAGAGAGACTGAGAAAGGGGGTTGGTTACAACCTGGGAAGGTATTAGCACCCAGATTGTCCGCCGTACTCGACGGGATCCACGCTTAAAAGATTTGTGCTATAAAGGGGTAGTGTCAGTGCAATCTGTGTATAGAATAGCTGGAAAAGAAAGTACAGGTGTCAGTGTAAGAGAAAGTGAAGTGTATAATGATGTGTCAGTGTAAGGAAGAGAATGAATTACTCATGATAATGAGGCTAAAGAATAAAGCTAGAAAGAGGGGGAATGTACAGAGACTTTTGTTCGATAACTGTTAAGTTATGCCTACGTATCCTCTCGTGCAATGAGGAAGTCAGAACACCGTAGTTAGACCCAAAGAGACTGAAAGATGAATTGACTTGTGAACTGCTTACTTGTCTATGCTCAAGTGTATGACCTGTCTGGCTCAGGTGCAAACTGTCTTGCATTAGACGGAAGAAGCAAGTTCTCGGTTGCGAGTGAAGATGATGAGAAAAGAATCCCGAAGGAGACGATTATTGTTTGTTTTTGCATTTTTAGTCTTTTATTGCTTTTTTGAAAGTTTGTCATAAGTTAATGAGCTTAAGCCTAAACCAATGGGTTAGTAAACTCATCACATCTTCCCTCTGTTTAGGGGTAATGAGAGTACCTTAAGTGTGAAGTCAGATTCTCACACTTAATCACCTTTGGGGTAGGATTAAGATCATTAACCTACTTGTGATTATTTAGATGTTTTTGTGGTTTTTGTTTAGTGTTAAGTAATGAGGTTAAGCCATAATCAGGGATTAAACAGACTCATTACACCATCCTAATAGAAGGATAATAGATGAGAATGTTTAAGCTGAGGAAAGCTCCTCAACTTAATCCACGATTAAGGATTAAACTCATGACAAAACAAGCCTTTGATTAAGTGGATTTTATTTAATGATATGATGATGAAGTGATTTTTATGGTTTGTAAGACAACTTGAGAGGGACTTGTCCATTAACACTAGGGTTAGTCCTTCTTAACCAATTAAGGAAGAATTAGAACCCTAATGCAAGGCCCAAGTTACAAGTGTGATGTCTCGATGATTATTAGATGGATTGATTAAAGGATTTAAACACATGAAGGGTTTAACACTTAGGATTAAAGTTATACACTCCATCCTAAGAGAAGGATGCAGGCATAAGCTTAATCACAAAGCCTTAAAGCCTTTAGGGTTTAGTCCCTGATTATAGGATGAGAAGAGAAGACTCAAAGAGACACAAAGGTAAAACTATGAGGGGAGACTAATCAAAACCCTAATCCATTGTCATGCTTGGTTGTTCCTAAGGTTTGTGAGGTTTAAACAAGAACAATCTTCAAAGGAGCCACCAGGAAGCAGATGAACAAGATCAAGAGGAGCAAAGTGACTTGCTTCATTCAAGAAGTCAAGTCACTTGAAGAAAGAAAGTGGGGGGAACAAGAATGAGCAAGCTCAAATTCAAACACAAGCATAAATGCAGCAATGGATGCAAGGGAGATGAAAAGAAAAGTTATGAGAAGTGAAGGCAAATTCACTTCTCAAGTTTACTTACCACCTGAAATGTTAGAAAGAAATGCAATGCAATGTTAAATGAAATGAAATGACATGATGCTAAACAAAACCAGAAGCATGTTGATGATGATAATGATGCTACAAGATGATATAAACATGAGGCAGCACATGGAAATGTTCATACAAGATCATGAATGCAGATGATGCAAGTTAAGGAGCATGGGTACACATGAAAAGTTATGAAACATACAAGACAAATGACATGGCAAATATGTGATGCAATGATCAAACATGCTTCCTACATGTCTTAAGATGTCAAATGAAACACAAGCATGCATAAAATGCAAAGACAAGTCATGTTATGCAAGAGAATGCAAGAAGGATGCAAATGAAAGCCCAAATTAGGGTTTATGGATCAAACAACAAACAAAAACCAGAAACAGAAGCAAACCCTAAGATGAAAAATGGAAAATGCCACCCAAAGAAAACCCTAAACCTATACTAAACCAAGGTCCAAAGGGGAGGTCTCAACTCTCAACCAATCTCAAGATATGAATTTTCTAAGTTATTAGGGTTTTTTAGGGTTCTTAACAAAAGAAATGCCAAACAATTGGAAAATGCAAGATCAAATCATGGCCATTTTATCCTAGAAACTACATGCAAAACATAAGACAATGCAAGAAGAACCAATGTCCAACTCTTCTCAAATAGGCAGAAATGAATTTTTGAACCCATGATCAAAATAATGCATAAAACATGATTTAATTCCATGAAAAATTCTTAAAATGTGTCAAGATCAAAAAAGAAATTTGGTTTGAAGGTTGGACAATGTTTCTAAATGCCTTAGAACATTTCATGAATTTTTTTGTAATTTTTAAATACCTAAAAGTATTTTTAATTAATTAATTCCCATTAATCAATTAAAAATAATCTTTTAAATATTTAAAAATACTTTTTTGATGATAAAAAATAAAATAAAAATATTTTTGTGTCATAAAAATTAATAAAACTTTTAGGAAAAAGTTTCATAATTTTTAGGAATTTTTAACTATTTTTAATAAATTATGCAAGTAAAAAGAAAAGAAAATGAATAAAAATTAAATAAAATAGGAAGTAATCAGGATGGAGGGCCAGGATGGGCTCTGAATTCAAACTGGTTGACCAGCGCGCAAATGAAGGGTGTGGATTGCATCTGATTTAATTATCCTAATTAAAAATTAATTAAACTAATGAGAGAGATTAGGGCTAAGCAGATTGATCTGGGCCATCCAAACTGGAGGGAAGTCAACAGGTCAAAGGGGATCTACGCTCCACATTCAAATGCCCTTAATGACTGTAATTAGGGCTAAATGACTTTCAGGCCGCCGGAGAAGACTTCCGGTCGTCTTCTCCGGCCAGCCAAAACCCTAGATTCTTCTATAGGTCACCAAATCACAAATTTCTTCCATCAAACTGACTCTCTCATCAATCTAAACCTAAACCCTAGGCCTAAATTCATTTATTTTCATCCATGAGCATGAATCGAAACAAAAGATAAAACACGGGCAAATGTTCAGGAACTCCATACATGCTGGTTTCTACACTATTTTCAAAAGCAAGCATACATTCATGATCAGGGGAACACAAGGCATCATAAAAGAACTAAAAAATCAGTTTCTGGGAAAAATGTTCATGAAGCTCACCTGAGATGCAGCTTCTCTGTTTATGAACTCTCTGGACTTTTTTCTTGCACAGGCTTGCTCCCTTGAACCTCCTGAGGGCAAAATGAGACTCAAAATGCTTGGAGAGTGGCTGGCTTGAAAGATACAACTCTGGTGTAGCAGAAATGGGGATCTGTGTACAGGCAGCTTTAGACCAAAGTGAAGGGTGGTCTTGACTTCTTGTGGTATGCTTGACTTGTTGGTGAAGAAAGGTGAGGTGTTTGATGGCTGGATGAAGGGATTCGATGAGTTCTGGTTTGGAAGGTGAGAAATGGTGAAGCTCAGGTCAGGCTTGTTTCAGGCTTGAGCTTTGGTGGTTTGAGGTCTATGAAGTGTGGTGAGTTGAATGGTGAAGATGGTTTTTGTGTTTGCAAGCTGTGGAGGCAGATTCGAAGCAACTTGCAAGATGAGGTGATTTTGTGAATGTGTGTGTATGAGATGTTTCAGCCTTGCCTTGTACATGAAATGGCTTGCACTTTGTCCACATAACTCTCTCTCATTGGTCAGGTGATTGGACATGTGCTTTATTGATTGGTAAGTCACCTTTTGCAAAAAGTCAAAAATTGTGTAAGGAAGGTATGGCTCATGATCTAGGCTAGTACAAGACTGGTTCTGGTGCAGCATGGTGTGTGTGTGAAACTAGCTTGGTTCAACAACCAATGCATCAAGTGGTAGAAGTGTCATGAGTGTTTTTGCAAGTTGTTGCCTTTTTGTACTTCATGAAAGAAAGCCTTGTTACATGAACCATGAACATGTGTTTTTGGCTCAATTCTGATTTTCATGACTTAGGGAATGTTAGTGTGCTGGTTTGAAATGAATTGGAAGTTAAAAAATGCATTGGTTCATGATTTTGCAAAATTTCCATTTGAGGCATGCCTTGAAAATCAATGATTTTGGCCAACTTTGCCACACCATAACTTTTGATCCAAGAAGAGTTTGATCATATTCTTGTACTTTTTGAAAAGGGGAAGATGAGATCTACAACTTTCATGACCAAAGTTTTTCCATTTGAAGCTTTTTTGGATCAATAATCAAGGCTTGAAAAATGACCTAAAATGAAGCATTCTTGAAAAGTCAACTATGCCCAAAAAGTCAACATTTGCAAAACTTCCAAATTCTTGATTTTTATGAACTTCAACCTTCTTCCATGATCAAATAAAGATCATATACACTTAAAATGATGAAGATCACCCATTGGTTGGGTCATTGGGGGCCTCAGATGCCCTGATTTTACACTGACTTGTCTGAAAAGTCAACCCTTGATCAGATGACTTCCCCATGGAATTTCTTCATGAAAATTGATATGAATACTCCCTATACCATATAGAGACCAATGGAAACAAGAATGACCAAAAAAAAATGGAGTTATAGCCTCTGAAACCAAAACCCTAATTTTAGGTCAACTGTGTAGTCAAACTTGGCTCTGCATCCATTCAAAACCCAGTTCTTGTGATTCTTTTGAAATCTTGACTTTGAGAGGATGTAATATGAAAGATGAACACACATGGATCCCTTTTAAGTGATTGGTGGCCTTTGGAGTGGCTCAAGAAGCTCTTGGATTGCTCAGATCACAAACCCTAGGTGCAGATGCCTTAGAAACTATGCAGTGAATCAAAAATGAGGTATGAGATGATATGATTGTGTTTATGCATATGAGAATGATCACAAGCCATGGTGAAATGAGTGAGGGCAAATTTGGGGTGCTTACAGCTGCCCCTATTCAAACATGAGTTAGCTGTGCAGGTTGTAAGCAACGGCTTAACAGGCAAACAAGATAACTTGTGGTTGAATACCAAAGACAGTCCAAAATTTGCACTCACAGAATGAAGAAGAAAAGGGATATAGATTGTAAAGGAAAATAAAGTATATTGTAAAGTGTGGACGACGGAGGACGACCGTCGAGCAGAGGACGACTGCTGGGTAAAGTGTGTGAAAATAAAGCAATGACGAGGACAGCCGACATGCTGGGGATGGAAGGTAAAGCTAAGGCGGGGACGGCCGACTAGCTGGGGAAAATAAAATCATGATGGGGACGGCCATCTGTAAAATCCTCTGGGAGTTAATGAATCATGACGGGGACGGCCATCAAGTTCATAAAGCAAAGTAACCAACGATGGGGACGGCCATCGGGCTAAAAAGGAAAAGGGACCACGACGGGGACGGCCATCGGGTTAAAGAATAAATGAAATAAACAGATGATGGGGTACGGCCATCAAAGGTGAAGGACGATCACCTAGCAGGGGACGGCTGCTCTGTTGGGAATAAAAGAAATATGATGGGGACGGCCATCAAAGGTGGAGGACGACCACCTGGCAGGGTACGGCTGCCGAAAATATCGCGACATAGGACGAATGCCGGATAAAAGGTCAACGATGGGGACGGCCATCGGACGAGCATGATGGAGGACGACCATCAAGAAGTGGAGGACGACCACTCAGCAGGGTACAGCTGCTCTCAAGGTTTATCATAACACAGGACGAGTGTCAGATAACCAAAAATCACCAATGGGGACGGCCATTGGATAAAGTGATGAAGGACGATCATCAAAAGGTGGAGGACGACCACCTAGCAGGGGACGGCTGCTAAAAACAACGATGGGGACGGCCATCGGATGAGCATGATGGAGGACGACCATCAAGAAGTGGAGGATGACCACTCAGCAGGGTACGACTGCTCTCAGGGTTATCATGACACAGGACGAGTGTCAGATAAAAAGAAAGTTGATTGTTGGTAATCTACTGGGGATATAGGGAACACGGACGAGTGCTCACAACCAAGAAGGGAAAGTATAAGTGTTTGGTATTGTGTATAGGTTAAAGATGCGGACGAGCATCCTTAGACTATGATACGGACGAGTATCATGTAGAAACAAATACGGACACGTGTTCAGGGATGATGATACGGACGAGTACCATCTGGTTAACAAAGAACACGGACGAGTGTTGCATCTGAAGGGACTCTTCTGGGGAATAATAGACACGGACGGGTGTCTATATTCAAGAAGACATAAGTGTTTGACACGGTGTATGGATTAAAGATGCGGACGAGCATCCTTAAGACTATGATACGGACGAATATCATGTAGAAACAAACATTAGACGCAATGTTCTGAGATGATGATACGGACGAGTACCAACTGGTTAACAAAGCACAAGGACTATTGTTGAATCTGTGGGGATATAAATGGTGTATACGAGATACGGACGAGTATCTGTATAAGTATAATATGAGTAGTGAGTATATATAGACGAGTGTTTATCTGCTGGGGAAGGTGACACGGACGAGTGCCAAAAAAAAGAAAAGTGTAATATGAAACAAGTATCTGCTATACAGAGTCTAGACGACTGCGCTGGGGATATGACACGAACGGGTGCCAAGAAAGTGTATATATAGGTATGTGTGGATGCAAAGAGGATGTCTTTGGCTTTCTGCTGGTAATATGACACGGACGGGTGTCATGAAGTATCTGTAACACAGGTGATTTGGTTATAAAGAGTGTCCCAGCGATTTTACTGGGGAGTGATGATACGGACGTGTATCAAAGGGTGTATATGGTGGTATTTGTGAATATGAGGCAACTGTTTTTTTTTGGGACTCTGGTGAGGATTTCTGTACAATGATGATGAACGGTTATTATTCACAAGTGTTAATTCAGAACATGACTTATGATTATGCTATGCGTTTGATTTTTGCCGTAATGCTCCGTATTAGACGGAATGCTACGCTCTGAGGGGAAATATGATGTAAATGCTATGATTATGCAAGGATATCAAGCCAAGATGCGGATCCCGTTGCTGCGAAGATCTCTGGCTGATCTGCTTTGAAAAGGGCCTCCCAGCTGGGGATGAGATCATTGATAGATCTGGTGAGATGTATTCATTTGGGGATATAGGTCACTGGTTGACATATCTTTATAATACGGGACCCAGCTGGGGTTTGTAGAAGCTTTCTTCACTCTGTGGTGATCCTCTCCTGCGTTGCTCTTCTGGATAGAGGCCGGGGATTCTGTGGGGAGATGGTTCCCTGACTTTTGCACTCAGCTGAGGATGAAATGGCAACTCGGCTGGGGAATTGTGGGAGGCAACTCAGCCGGGGATAGCAACAAGAGGCAACTCAGCTGGGGATAGAGCATTTCAGATGTTGAGATTGAGTGTATGTTGATTTGGTAACTTTGCTGGGGAAGTGGGCACCTTCCAGCGCCACGTGGAAGATAGACCGAGTTGATAATGATTCGCCAGCTTGCTGAGACGTAACTTGCATGCCCCAGGTTGCGTTCTGGATACCTGCAATCCTGCAAAGATAAGGAGACGCACAAAAGGTCCCGAGGTATCCTTTACTGGATTCCGTCATAGGAGTCAAACATTCTCAAGAGTAAGTATATTCCCTGCAAGCATGTGTTTCTATTTTTAGTGACAATCATCTGTCCTCTTATGCAATCAGTTTTTTTTCTTTTTTAAGATATCAGACATTATTTGCAAAAAAATGAAAATGTGCAAAACAAGACATGACTGAAAATCTGATTTTATTAATTCATGTGCCCTGAATTGGCAAGATACAGTCAAAGAAACACATCTCCTGAAATGAGGAGATTGTTATAAATTGAGAAACAAAATGCTGGCAGTGTTGACGACGCTTTACGGAGCTTCCTCTTCGGCTATGACTCGTATGACAATGACGTTCTCCTCGTCTTGCTTTTTGAAGAAAGTTGATTCTGATTGAAGCTTGATCCTTTGGAGTTTTAACCAAGTTGCTGACAATACAGACGAATTCAGAATGCAGTTGTTCGCTTATTCCCTTATTTTGCATGGATCGCCCTTTCGGGTTTTCAATCCATCGGGATACCCATTTTTGCCTGAGCTGTCCAATGCGGCTTTTCAACTCAGCGGGTGTACATTTTTGTTTATTTTCCCTTATTTTTGCCCGAGTCTTTTATTCTGTTTTTGACTCGCCGGGATGCCCTATTTTTGCCTGGACTTACATTCTGTTTTTATGTCCAGCGGGTCATTTTATGCGAAGTATTTTTTAACTGCATCTGAATTCACAGGGGATGGAAAATCTTCACCATCCATGGTGCTGAGCATCAGTGCTCCACCGGAGAAAACTTTCTTTACCACAAATGGTCCTTCGTAGTTTGGAGTCCATTTGCCCCTGTGGTCTGTATGAGGAGGGAGGATTCTTTTCAGCACAAGATCTCCCCCTTGGTACTCTCGGTGCCTGACTTTCTGATCGAAGGCTTTTTTCATTCTCTTCTGATACAATTGTCCATGACAGATTGCAGCCAATCTCTTCTCTTCAATCAGACTCAGTTGCTCGTATCGGGCTCGAACCCATTCTGCTTCGTTCAGCTTAACATCCATCAATACCCGCAAAGAGGGTAATTCAACTTCAACTGGTAGGACCGCTTCCATACCATACACAAGCTGATACGGTGTTGCCCCAATGGATGTCCTGATTGATGTGCGATACCCATGCAAGGCGAATGGTAGCATTTCATGCCAGTCTTTGTAGGTGACTACCATCTTCTGCACAATCTTCTTGATATTCTTATTTGCTGCCTCAACAGCACCATTCATCTTTGGTCTGTAAGGAGAAGAATTGTGATGTTGGATCTGGAAGTCCCGACACAGCTCTGCCATCATTTTGTTGTTTAGATTGGAACCATTATCAGTAATGATTCGCTCGGGAACTCCATATCGACAGATGATATCTCTTTTCAGAAATCTGGCTACCACTTGTCTTGTGACGTTTGCATATGAGGCTGCTTCAACCCACTTAGTGAAATAGTCAATGGCGACCAGGATGAATCTGTGACCATTTGAAGCAGTTGGCTCGATCTTGCCAATCATATCAATGCCCCACATGGCAAAGGGCCAGGGTGAAGACATCACATTCAATGGATTGGGAGGCACATGCACCTTGTCTGCATAGATCTGGCACTTGTGGCATTTTCGGGCGTAGGCACAACAGTCGGCATCCATTGTGATCCAGTAATAGCCTAATCTTAGCAATTTCTTAGCCATTGCATGTCCTCCGGCATGGGTACCAAAGGAGCCTTCGTGCACTTCATGCATCAATAAATCTGCTTCCGTCTTGTCAACACATCTGAGGAGTACCATATCAAAGTTCCTCTTGTATAAAGATCCATCAGTGTTCAGAAAGAAACTTCCAGCAAGCCTTCTCAAAGTCTTCTTATCATTGGAAGATGCCCCAGATGGGTATGTTTGATCCTCCAAGAAGCACTTAATGTCATGGAACCAAGGCTTATCATCTTCAACAACATCTGCCGCGAACACATATGCTGGTCTGTCAAGTCTGGACACTGGAATCTGAGGTACAAAGTTAGCAGCTTGAACTTTGATCATGGACGAAATGGTAGCAAGAGCATCTGCAAACTGATTCTCGTCCCGAGGGATATACTCAAGCTTGACTGTTGTGAAGAAAGTCAATAACCTTCTTGTATAATCCCTGTAAGGTATCAGATGATCCTGGTGTGTATACCATTTCCCATTGGTCTGATTGATTACCAAAGCTGAATCCCCGAATACGGTCAATGTCTTGATCCTGAGGTTAATGGCTTCCTCAAGGCCCATGATGCAAGCTTCGTACTCAGCTTCGTTGTTAGTGCAGTTGAAAGTGAGTTTTGCCGAGAAAGGCATGTGAACTCCTTTGGGTGTAATAAGGACTGCACCAACACCACGGCCATTCATGTTAACAGCCCCATCGAACATCATAATCCATTCTTCCTCCGGGTCAGGCCCTTCAGTGTGAATAGGCTCTTCATGATCTTTTGATTTAATGAACATGATGTCTTCATCAGGGAAGTCAAACCTCATAGGCTGGTAATCATCGATGGGTTGCTCAGCAAGATATTCAGACAATACACTGCCTTTGATGGCTTTCTGAGATGTGTATTGGATGTCATACTCTGTAAGGATCATTTGCCATCTTGCAACCCGTCCGGTAAGCGCTGGCTTCTCAAATATGTACTTGACTGGGTCCATCTTCGAGATCAATAAAGTAGTGTGGGTCAACATATACTGTCTCAGTCGGCGAGCAGCCCACGCTAAAGCACAACAAGTTTTCTCGAGCAGTGAATAACGTTGTTCACAGTCGGTAAACTTTTTGCTTAGGTAGTATATTGCATACTCTTTTCGACCAGACTCGTCATGCTGGCCCAGCACACACCCCATCGACTCTTCTAATACTGTCAAGTACATAATCAGAGGTCTTCCTTCGACTGGCGGCATAAGGATTGGAGGTTCCTGCAGATACTCCTTGATCTTGTCAAAAGCCTTATGGCAATCTTCATTCCACCTGACCGTTTGTTCTTTTCTTAACAGCTTGAACAAGGGTTCGCAGGTTGCTGTGAGGTGAGATATGAACCGTGAAATGTAGTTCAATCGTCCTAAGAACCCTCGAACTTCTTTCTCAGTCTTTGGTGCAGGCATCTCTTGGATGGCTTTGACTTTATCAGGGTCAACTTCAATCCCTTTCTCGCTTACAATAAAGCCCAACAGCTTACCAGATCTCACCCCAAATGTGCATTTGTTGGGGTTCAACTTCAGTTGGTACTTTCTCAGACGCTTGAACAACTTGAGCAGATTCACTAGATGGTCTTCTTCCGTGAGGGACTTGGCGATCATGTCATCCACATAACATTCTATTTCTTTGTGGATCATATCATGGAATAATGCTACCATAGCCCGTTGATACGTTGCACCGGCATTCTTGAGCCCAAATGGCATTACCTTGTAGCAGAACGTGCCCCAGGGTGTGATGAATGTTGTCTTCTCCATGTCTTCAGGTGACATTTTAATCTGGTTGTATCCTGAAAATCCATCCATGAAGGAGAATACCGAGAACTGAGCCGTGTTATCAACCAATACATCAATGTGAGGTAATGGGAAATCATCCTTCGGGCTGGCTCTGTTCAGATCCCGGTAGTCAACACACATTCTTACCTTTCCGTCTTTCTTAGGCACAGGTACTATGTTAGCAACCCACGGCGGATAGCTAGTTACAGCAAGGAACCCGGCATCCCATTGCTTTTGTACCTCCTCCTTGATTTTCATAGCCATGTCGGGACGAGTTCGGCGCAGTTTCTGTTTGACCGGTGGGCATTCTTCTCTTAGAGGCAGCTTGTGCACCACAATATCGGTATCCAACCCTGGCATGTCTTGGTACGACCAAGCAAACACATCTACATACTCTTGAAGCAGGTCAACCAGTTGCTTCTTCACTGAGTCTTGCAGGCAGGCCCCGATTTTAACCTCTTTCACGTCTTCCTCTGTACCAAGGTTAATCACTTCAACTTCCTCCTGGTGAGGGGTAATAACCTTTTCCTCTTGTCTTAACAACCTGGCCAGCTCTTCAGGAAGCTCATATTCTTCTTCAACCCCTTCATCAGCTTGATTGATCGGATTGTCAAAGTCATACGATGTCATAGCCGTGCTGTTGTCAGTGCTGTCTGGGAGGCACTCTCTGCAAGGGTTAAGTTGTTCATTTTAGTGATCTGATTTTAGTCTTATTTAGAAAAGTTAAATGAAGTTGTCATTTTGAAAACACCGCCATTTATTTTTTGTACAAAAAGAAAAAAATGGAAAAACAGTGAACGAAAAGAAAAAAGACTCGTTTGCAAAAAGATGTCTGATATTTCATTAATTGATCTTGTTTGCACAAAAAGTACAGATGGCCCGATTACAAAATGAGTCTTGTCATCTTGGGCAAGATGCAAGACTTTGATGCATGCTTATAAAATACAGGAAATAATAATTACTCTGATCGAGTAACTCTTATAATTTCCTGGGAAGACCAGTTCGAGACGCTGCTCCCCGGGATCTTTGGACGAATCCAGCTTTCCAGGTTGCGCTCCTCTTCCAGCTCGTCTTCCAGACAGTTGATAGCATCGGGGGTAAGCATCCCCCCACTGACAAAACCAGGCTCTCCAGCAGCCTTTGCTTGATGTTGAGTTGGTCTGTAACCCAACCCAAATTTGTCTTTCTTCTCCTCCACAACTAAAACTTTGCCCCAGCCTAGGGCGGTTCCTTCCTCAACAACCTTCCGGGCTTGTTGGTATGATGACATGGAGATCCCAGATACAGCAGATGCTTCATTGACATTCAAGGCTTCAAAACCTTGGCTCATTGTTTCATGGATTTCTCCATCCATCTCAATATACTTATAAGTAGCCAGATGGCTAACAAATATATCCTCCTCCCCACAAATTGTAACAACTTGGCCTTCCCATTCATATTTTAACTTTTGGTGAAGGGTAGACGTTATTGCGCCGGCGGCGTGAATCCAGGGTCTACCCAACAAACAGCTGTAGGCGGGCTGAATGTCCATCACATAAAAGATAGTTTTAAAGGTCTGTGGGACAATTGTCACAGGCAGCTCGATCTCTCCCAGAACCGATCTCTTTGAGCCATCAAAAGCTCTTACCACCAGGTTGCTGGGTCTCAATGCCAATCCATCATATTCAAGCTTCACCAGAGCCTTCTTTGGTAAGACATTCAGGGATGAACCTGTGTCTACCAGCACATGAGAAAGGACAGCTCCTTTGCATTCCATGGTTATGTGCAAGGCTTTGTTGTGGTTGCGGCCATCCGCTGTCAAGTCAGTATTGGTGAACCCTAGCCCATTGCTAGTAGTAACATTCCCAACTACGGTCTCCAACTGGTTGACAGTGATCTCTTCAGGCACGTAAGCTGCGTGCAAGACTTTGAGTAATGCATTCCGATGAGCTTCGGAACACATCAGCAGTGAGAGGATGGAGATCTTGGATGGCGTCTGGTGAAGTTGATCCACAATTTTGTAATCACTCTTTTTGATGATTCTCATAAACTCATCAACTTCTTGATCGAACGGTGTCTTCAAGGCTTCTTTAACAGCTTGATCTTCCTGCACAGGGCTCTTTCCTTTTGCCTTAGCAGCAGCTTCCGCTTCGGCTGTAGGCTTTTGAATTTGTGGGGCGAAGAGACGTCCGCTTCGGGTGAAGCCTCCGCCTCCCCCCACATTGTCAATTTGTGGTGCAGGTGTTGATGCTTCCAGAGTGATTCTTTTTCCCTCGCAGTACACGTCTGAGCCATAGTGCCAAGGGATGGCCCTATTGCTTTCATATGGTACTGGTCCAGGCACCGTGACAGTGACTGGACTGATTGTTGCTGCTGAAGGGACTGTAATTGTTTGTGGATCATAAAAGATTGTAACTGGTGCTCTGATGGGAGCAGCACCTTCTGAATGGTAGGCAGAGTTGTTCTCAGGATCATAAAATATGGTGACAGTAGAGACGTCTTCATGATTTGTTGCTGGAGTTGTAGGAGATATTGTCGGAAGAAATGATGTTGTCGTTGTAGGAGTCTCGAAGTGGAGTGAAGTTGAAGTTGTAGCAGGAAGATTTGTTGTAAACTGATCAGTTGAGATGATGGATGACGTACTTGTTGATGAAACCGAAGAATTGTCAGGAACAATAGTTGCTGCAGTTGTAGGAGGTTCTGAAACCGTTGCTGATGATATTGTTGGATTCGTTGGAAATGATGTGGTGATCTGAAGTTGGCCACTCCGAATAAGGCTATCTATGCCATTCCTCAAATTATCGCACCCATTTACAGAGATATTGCAGTAAGCACAACCCAATTCACACCCTGGGAACATCTGATATTCCAAGAGCTGAGCCTTGATTTCTACCAATGGTGTCCTGATCTGTCCCACACTGGTTATTAAATAAGACGGTTTGTCTTCTTCAATAGCGTTAATTCTAGGACCACCGTGATTTGGCATCGGGTTTTTATTGACATTGGGCGGTGGTGCGAAATTCAGAGCCTTGGAGTCTACCAGGTCTTGTACCTTCATATGCAGAGCCCTGCATTTTTCTGTACTGTGACCAGGTGCGTTTGAATGAAAAGCACACCTAGCATTGGAGTCATAGTTCCTTGGTAGACTGTTGGGATCCGGAGGTGCCAACGTTCTTAGCTCAACCAGGTTGAGTTTCAGAAGCTGTGGCAGCAATGTAGCATATGGCATCGGGATCGGATCGATCACTCTGTTAGCTTGAGATGGCCTCTGCTGGAATGGCCTTTGTTGACTGTTGTTGTTGGTGTTGCTGTTGTTGTAATTTCTTGGAGGATACTGATTTTGCTGATGGAACTGCGGTTGTGGCTGATAGTTTTGCTGAGGAGGTTGATAGACCGGCTGAGGGTGAGCTGGAGCAGGAATGGTGACTGCTGCTATCGACCTTTGAGCATATTGGGGCCTGCCCCTGTTTGAATGGATGGCATTGGTCTCGCCAGTTCTTCTCGGGCCTGCAAAAGGCTTTCTTGTACTACTGGACGAACTTGCACCGTTGTCTGAGATCCTTCCCATTTTTAACAAGCTTTCAATTCTCTCCCCGGCTATGACAACATCGGCAAAGCTAGTGGAAGAGAAAGCAGCCAACCTGTCAATATATGTTCCCTGAAGGGTGTTCATGAACATATCTGCCATTTCCCGTTCAGACATAGGTGGTTGAACAGCAGTAGCCAGTTGCCTCCATCTCTGGGCATATTCTCGGAAACTCTCCCTTGAAGACTGTGACATTCCCATTAGGAGGGTCCTGTTGGGTGCCATGTCGAGATTATACTGATACTGTCTGATGAAGGCCTCTGCCAGGTCCTTCCAGCATCTAATAGTTGCCCTTGTCAAGTGAGAGTACCATTCTCTCGACGCTCCAGTTAAGCTGTCTTCAAAATAGAACATCCAAAGCTTCTCATCCATTGTATAGGCCTTCAGCCTTCCCAGAAATGACTGTAAGTGAGTCCGGGGGCATGAAGTCCCATTATACTTTTCGAAACAAGGAGGCTTGAACTTATGGGGGATCCTGACCCCGTCTACCAAACCCATGTCCATAACGTCGAAGCCCAAAGAGTTTTGAGATTCTAAGGACCTCAACTTCTCAGCTATTTCATCCAATCTTCTATCATAAGCCTCTTCCCCAGCACCCATTACTGTGAACTGGTCTTCTTGAGGGTCTTCCTGTAGTACCCTCCCTGCTGTGGTAGTCCCTTGTATATTGACAGGGATGTTGGCCTCTGGATGGAGATGGGGTCCAAAAACTGGGGGATTGACATGAGGTTGGACCCTCTCGTTGTTACTTGTGCCAGCAGTTCCCACATGGGGCTCCTCTTGATTCCTCCCTTCCACCAAAGCTCTGAGCCTCTCCTGGCTTTGAGCTAAATTGTTCATTACTTCCATGAACTGTGTTATCTGAGTTCTCATCTCCAACCTTTCGTTGGCCATCTGGTTTCTGACCTCCGTAAGGTCCTGCTGCATCTGATCCATTTGAATTCCCGGAAGGTTGTTTCGGGTTGGATAACGGTGCGGACGGTTGAGGGGAAATACCCGGCGCCTAGCAATAGTTCCTGAACATCACAACAAAGGTTAGTGGCAAGAAAACAAAAACCTACAAAACAAACAAAAGGTTAGCATGCAATGCAGTTATGCTTATTTGTTCTCAAGGTATCCGGTTTGGCCTTCAGTTTTGACCCTTCCAGACCCTCGGAAATGCTGTTGAATGTTGCTTCCGAAGTAAACTAGCATGGATATATTACATAAGGTGAAATAATACAACTTGTTTATTTTACAACACAAGCCCACTAAGGGGTCAAAATACAGTACAAAATGAAAGTACATGGAAAGAAAGCAACAACAAACAAATGGTCAAACACCAAGACCAAACTCATCCTCACGAACTTCCTTGAGAAGTGCTTCGGTCACAGGATCAGCCGGACGCTCCGTGAGATTCCGGATAAGGAGGTTTCGGGTCGCAACAGCTGCTGCTAATTTCTTGTGCTGAGTTTGGTCCTTGGACCTCTTCACCCCTGCCTTGATCTTCAATTCTGATATCTCTCTCTGGGCTGCTGCCAGGGCTTCTTGCTGTTCTTTTGCACTAGCTTCCAGTTGCTCCATCTTGTCTTGAACTCTCTTGTCCTCCTGGGTACGAGCCTCGGTGATCCTGACCCACCGGGCTTGACTCTCTTTTAAATACAAGTCTGTCCTTGCTCTTTGGAACTGGGCTTCTTTGCAAGCATTCTTCAGAATTTGTTCACCAGCTTTAGACTTTTTGATATAATCCCCAGACTTTTCAATCTTAGTCAAATGCTCCACTCTCAACTTCTCCAATCTCTCAATCTCCCTCATACCTTCACTCCTCTCCCGGAGGGTCTTCTGCAAAGCCTGGGTTAGCTTCTCATTTCTTTCCTTCAAGCTCTCAAACTCTTCCAAACTGATAGTGGCAGGGGGTGGTGCTGAAGATGACTCAGGCATGTCTTCTATGGTAAAGGGCATTCCAGAGAATTGGGCCCTAGCACGGGACCACTCATAATATTGTGCTGATGCCACATTATTACACTTCCCCAGAATGGTGACTCCCTTGGTTTGAACATTATCCCAGGCCCAGGCAGCCTGCCTAACAACAGCCAAACTAATCTTGTTCTCACAATAGAGAGTCTCCACCAAGTCCTGTGCCCTAGGAGTATGGACCAGTGCATAGCCCAGTTTCCTTCTGAACAGCAGAGGATTGTAATTAATACTGCCCTTAACTCCTATCAAAGGCACATTAGGAAAATGTCCACAGATGGTGATGATATCCCTGCCTTTGGTGCTTTGAGTGCACCATCTGATATCTGCTGAAGTTAGAACAGTGAGTCTTTTAGCCCAGTTGCTTTGCTGATGAGGGTTTAAAAATGCATCTGTCCTGGGTAGGTGCCTGAGAAGCCAAGTGTGAAACAATGGAGCACAAAACCTCACTAACCTTCCCCTCTGCTTTTCATTCCTCTGATGCACCGAATAGTAAAGGTCCCCCAATAAAGTTGGCACTGGGTTCTTCAAGATGAACAGATGGATTGCATTCTTGCTAATGAATCGAGGCTCATCCGCAAACAATACAATCCCATATATACTCAAGGCCAGCAGAGCACAAACAGCTTTCCACTCCCCCAGGGAAGCCTTCAGACTAGCTTGAGAAATTAAGAAGTCCAGATGAAAGCCAAGGATTCCAGCTTTAGAGGTCATATGCTGCTCAACCAAAACAGGTTCCAGATGCAAAGCCTTTGCTACTTCTCCATTAGCAGGAAAGACCATCTCAGGGTTGAAAAGAATTTCTCTCCTGATAGGCATACCAACTAATGAGGAGTACTCTTCCAATAAGGGGCCCAACTGAAAGTCTTGAAAAGTAAAACATCTCAGTGGAGGATCATAAAACTGAATGCAGGTGTGGATGAGGCTCCTCTGTGATGGGTCCAGATCCATAACCATGTCAAGTATATCTCCATAACTCTCCCTGAACAAAGGTATGTGATCTGGAGTGATCAGGGTTTGAATCCTCCTGATGTCTGATAACTCTGGTTGGAAGAAGTGATAGGTGATGTTACTCTTTTTAGGAGCCATGATGCTGAGACTGAGTAGAGACAGGTGCTGATGATAATACTGAAGTGATGAGCCACTGGTTGGCTGGTGCTGGTGATAGCTGAAGCAGACAACTGATAACTGAAGCAGGTGCTGGTGAAGATGGGCCAATACTGAAGATGGGGTCAAAACTGGCCAAAAATAAAGATGGATACCCTGAAATACAAATAAGCAAATGTCAATATGATACAATGATTATGTATGCAAATGAAATGCAAGGGTTTGTGACCGAGCTGGATCTGATCAAACTGCTCTGATATAGGTCCAAGTGTGTTCAAGAATTCCAGTTGGGGTCTATAAATCCAGTAACCAGGGTAGGGGACTCAAATAAAGAGCCACATGTCCGGGGTTTTAGAATCACAAGAACTGTCCAACATGGAGTACTCTAAACAAAGTAACAGGGTATTCTGAGGTCAAGGTACCTGCAAACCTGTAAACAGCCCAACCCCCTCACAGGTGATGTTCTAGAACAAGGATCCTCAGACTTGGATCAGTTATGAGAAGTGTAAACACTTCCAACCCGGAGGTATAGTGTTTACAATAACCATAAAAGTTCCTCCTCTAATTCACCTCAGTTTCTGAAGGTCAATACTAAAGGTCATCCAGACTTAGCAGGCTTCCCAGATAGCCCTAGCATTGCAGGAAATCTGCAACACAGAGTTCTCAAGAAGAAACCCATATCTGAACCGTGTTTCATATTCCCGCACCAGACCGAAATGGAATGGGAAAGAATATGATTCACTCTAGCCTAGGTGTCACTCAGGTCCCAGGTATAGGACCTCAACTCTCAATGAAACACCCACCCACCAAAGGAAAACCAGATCCAGCCAGCAGCATAACAGTATGATATATACAAAGTGCAATAAAGAAAGCAGTAAAGCAAACTGTACATAAAGCAAAAATAAATACAAATATACAAACACAAATAAACACATAACACCCCAGTAAACACAAATCAAACAAGCGCTAGGAGGAACCCACAAAAAGAACCAGAAGCCCTGGTTGCAGTATAAGGTTCCCCAGCAGAGTCGCCAAGCTGTCGCTCCCGATAAATGAAACTGGGTCAAATAAGGGTACAGACGCGAATGGTCGGCGAAGGGAACAGTGAGAACATACAGCCGTGAACTCACTGGAGACGAATAGAGTCGCCAGCTAGGCATTTTTATCCCGGAGGAAAGGCAATGCTGCATAGACCTAGAAAAAGATGGATAAGACGGTTTGCGAACCAGAGAGACTGAGAAAGGGGGTTGGTTACAACCTGGGAAGGTATTAGCACCCAGATTGTCCGCCGTACTCGACGGGATCCACGCTTAAAAGATTTGTGCTATAAAGGGGTAGTGTCAGTGCAATCTGTGTATAGAATAGCTGGAAAAGAAAGTACAGGTGTCAGTGTAAGAGAAAGTGAAGTGTATAATGATGTGTCAGTGTAAGGAAGAGAATGAATTACTCATGATAATGAGGCTAAAGAATAAAGCTAGAAAGAGGGGGAATGTACAGAGACTTTTGTTCGATAACTGTTAAGTTATGCCTACGTATCCTCTCGTGCAATGAGGAAGTCAGAACACCGTAGTTCGACCCAAAGAGACTGAAAGATGAATTGACTTGTGAACTGCTTACTTGTCTATGCTCAAGTGTATGACCTGTCTGGCTCAGGTGCAAACTGTCTTGCATTAGACGGAAGAAGCAAGTTCTCGGTTGCGAGTGAAGATGATGAGAAAAGAATCCCGAAGGAGACGATTATTGTTTGTTTTTGCATTTTTAGTCTTTTATTGCTTTTTTGAAAGTTTGTCATAAGTTAATGAGCTTAAGCCTAAACCAATGGGTTAGTAAACTCATCACATCTTCCCTCTGTTTAGGGGTAATGAGAGTACCTTAAGTGTGAAGTCAGATTCTCACACTTAATCACCTTTGGGGTAGGATTAAGATCATTAACCTACTTGTGATTATTTAGATGTTTTTGTGGTTTTTGTTTAGTGTTAAGTAATGAGGTTAAGCCATAATCAGGGATTAAACAGACTCATTACACCATCCTAATAGAAGGATAATAGATGAGAATGTTTAAGCTGAGGAAAGCTCCTCAACTTAATCCACGATTAAGGATTAAACTCATGACAAAACAAGCCTTTGATTAAGTGGATTTTATTTAATGATATGATGATGAAGTGATTTTTATGGTTTGTAAGACAACTTGAGAGGGACTTGTCCATTAACACTAGGGTTAGTCCTTCTTAACCAATTAAGGAAGAATTAGAACCCTAATGCAAGGCCCAAGTTACAAGTGTGATGTCTCGATGATTATTAGATGGATTGATTAAAGGATTTAAACACATGAAGGGTTTAACACTTAGGATTAAAGTTATACACTCCATCCTAAGAGAAGGATGCAGGCATAAGCTTAATCACAAAGCCTTAAAGCCTTTAGGGTTTAGTCCCTGATTATAGGATGAGAAGAGAAGACTCAAAGAGACACAAAGGTAAAACTATGAGGGGAGACTAATCAAAACCCTAATCCATTGTCATGCTTGGTTGTTCCTAAGGTTTGTGAGGTTTAAACAAGAACAATCTTCAAAGGAGCCACCAGGAAGCAGATGAACAAGATCAAGAGGAGCAAAGTGACTTGCTTCATTCAAGAAGTCAAGTCACTTGAAGAAAGAAAGTGGGGGGAACAAGAATGAGCAAGCTCAAATTCAAACACAAGCATAAATGCAGCAATGGATGCAAGGGAGATGAAAAGAAAAGTTATGAGAAGTGAAGGCAAATTCACTTCTCAAGTTTACTTACCACCTGAAATGTTAGAAAGAAATGCAATGCAATGTTAAATGAAATGAAATGACATGATGCTAAACAAAACCAGAAGCATGTTGATGATGATAATGATGCTACAAGATGATATAAACACGAGGCAGCACATGGAAATGTTCATACAAGATCATGAATGCAGATGATGCAAGTTAAGGAGCATGGGTACACATGAAAAGTTATGAAACATACAAGACAAATGACATGGCAAATATGTGATGCAATGATCAAACATGCTTCCTACATGTCTTAAGATGTCAAATGAAACACAAGCATGCATAAAATGCAAAGACAAGTCATGTTATGCAAGAGAATGCAAGAAGGATGCAAATGAAAGCCCAAATTAGGGTTTATGGATCAAACAACAAACAAAAACCAGAAACAGAAGCAAACCCTAAGATGAAAAATGGAAAATGCCACCCAAAGAAAACCCTAAACCTATACTAAACCAAGGTCCAAAGGGGAGGTCTCAACTCTCAACCAATCTCAAGATATGAATTTTCTAAGTTATTAGGGTTTTTTAGGGTTCTTAACAAAAGAAATGCCAAACAATTGGAAAATGCAAGATCAAATCATGGCCATTTTATCCTAGAAACTACATGCAAAACATAAGACAATGCAAGAAGAACCAATGTCCAACTCTTCTCAAATAGGCAGAAATGAATTTTTGAACCCATGATCAAAATAATGCATAAAACATGATTTAATTCCATGAAAAATTCTTAAAATGTGTCAAGATCAAAAAAGAAATTTGGTTTGAAGGTTGGACAATGTTTCTAAATGCCTTAGAACATTTCATGAATTTTTTTGTAATTTTTAAATACCTAAAAGTATTTTTAATTAATTAATTCCCATTAATCAATTAAAAATAATCTTTTAAATATTTAAAAATACTTTTTTGATGATAAAAAATAAAATAAAAATATTTTTGTGTCATAAAAATTAATAAAACTTTTAGGAAAAAGTTTCATAATTTTTAGGAATTTTTAACTATTTTTAATAAATTATGCAAGTAAAAAGAAAAGAAAATGAATAAAAATTAAATAAAATAGGAAGTAATCAGGATGGAGGGCCAGGATGGGCTCTGAATTCAAACTGGTTGACCAGCGCGCAAATGAAGGGTGTGGATTGCATCTGATTTAATTATCCTAATTAAAAATTAATTAAACTAATGAGAGAGATTAGGGCTAAGCAGATTGATCTGGGCCATCCAAACTGGAGGGAAGTCAACAGGTCAAAGGGGATCTACGCTCCACATTCAAATGCCCTTAATGACTGTAATTAGGGCTAAATGACTTTCAGGCCGCCGGAGAAGACTTCCGGTCGTCTTCTCCGGCCAGCCAAAACCCTAGATTCTTCTATAGGTCACCAAATCACAAATTTCTTCCATCAAACTGACTCTCTCATCAATCTAAACCTAAACCCTAGGCCTAAATTCATTTATTTTCATCCATGAGCATGAATCGAAACAAAAGATAAAACACGGGCAAATGTTCAGGAACTCCATACATGCTGGTTTCTACACTATTTTCAAAAGCAAGCATACATTCATGATCAGGGGAACACAAGGCATCATAAAAGAACTAAAAAATCAGTTTCTGGGAAAAATGTTCATGAAGCTCACCTGAGATGCAGCTTCTCTGTTTATGAACTCTCTGGACTTTTTTCTTGCACAGGCTTGCTCCCTTGAACCTCCTGAGGGCAAAATGAGACTCAAAATGCTTGGAGAGTGGCTGGCTTGAAAGATCCAACTCTGGTGTAGCAGAAATGGGGATCTGTGTACAGGCAGCTTTAGACCAAAGTGAAGGGTGGTCTTGACTTCTTGTGGTATGCTTGACTTGTTGGTGAAGAAAGGTGAGGTGTTTGATGGCTGGATGAAGGGATTCGATGAGTTCTGGTTTGGAAGGTGAGAAATGGTGAAGCTCAGGTCAGGCTTGTTTCAGGCTTGAGCTTTGGTGGTTTGAGGTCTATGAAGTGTGGTGAGTTGAATGGTGAAGATGGTTTTTGTGTTTGCAAGCTGTGGAGGCAGATTCGAAGCAACTTGCAAGATGAGGTGATTTTGTGAATGTGTGTGTATGAGATGTTTCAGCCTTGCCTTGTACATGAAATGGCTTGCACTTTGTCCACATAACTCTCTCTCATTGGTCAGGTGATTGGACATGTGCTTTATTGATTGGTAACTCACCTTTTGCAAAAAGTCAAAAATTGTGTAAGGAAGGTATGGCTCATGATCTAGGCTAGTACAAGGCTGGTTCTGGTGCAGCATGGTGTGTGTGTGAAACTAGCTTGGTTCAACAGCCAATGCATCAAGTGGTAGAAGTGTCATGAGTGTTTTTGCAAGTTGTTGCCTTTTTGTACTTCATGAAAGAAAGCCTTGTTACATGAACCATGAACATGTGATTTTGGCTCAATTCTGATTTTCATGACTTAGGGAATGTTAGTGTGCTGGTTTGAAATGAATTGGAAGTTAAAAAATGCATTGGTTCATGATTTTGCAAAATTTCCATTTGAGGCATGCCTTGAAAATCAATGATTTTGGCCAACTTTGCCACACCATAACTTTTGATCCAAGAAGAGTTTGATCATGTTCTTGTACTTTTTGAAAAGGGGAAGATGAGATCTACAACTTTCATGACCAAAGTTTTTCCATTTGAAGCTTTTTTGGATCAATAATCAAGGCTTGAAAAATGACCTAAAATGAAGCATTCTTGAAAAGTCAACTATGCCCAAAAAGTCAACATTTGCAAAACTTCCAAATTCTTGATTTTTATGAACTTCAACCTTCTTCCATGATCAAATAAAGATCATATACACTCAAAATGATGAAGATCACCCATTGGTTGGGTCATTGGGGGCCTCAGATGCCCTGATTTTACACTGACTTGTCTGAAAAGTCAACCCTTGATCAGATGACTTCCCCATGGAATTTCTTCATGAAAATTGATATGCATACTCCCTATACCATATAGATACCAATGGAAACAAGAATGACCAAAAAAAATGGAGTTATAGCCTCTGAAACCAAAACCCTAATTTTAGGTCAACTGTGCAGTCAAACTTGGCTCTGCATCCATTCAAAACCCAGTTCTTGTGATTCTTTTGAAATCTTGACTTTGAGAGGATGTAATATGAAAGATGAACACACATGGATCCCTTTGAAGTGATTGGTGGCCTTTGGAGTGGCTCAAGAAGCTCTTGGATTGCTCAGATCACAAACCCTAGGTGCAGATGCCTTAGAAACTATGCAGTGAATCAAAAATGAGGTATGAGATGATATGATTGTGTTTATGCATATGAGAATGATCACAAGCCATGGTGAAATGAGTGAGGGCAAATTTGGGGTGCTTACAAAGACATCATGTTCATAAAAGCAAAAGATTATGAAGAGCCTGTTCACACTGAAGGGCCCAACCCGGAAGAAGAATGGACTATGATGTTTGATGGGGCTGTTAACATGAATGGTCGTGGTGTTGGTGCAGTACTCATTACACCCAAAGGAGTTCACATGCCTTTCTCGGCAAAACTCACTTTCAACTGCACTAACAACGAAGCTGAATACGAAGCTTGCATTATGGGTCTTGAGGAAGCCATTGACCTCAGGATCAAGACATTGACCGTATTCGGAGATTCAGCTTTGGTAATCAATCAGACCAATGGGAAATGGTATACACACCAGGATCATCTGATACCTTACAGGGATTATACAAGAAGGTTATTGACTTTCTTCACAACAGTCAAACTTGAATATATCCCTCGGGATGAGAATCAGTTTGCAGATGCCTTGGCTACCATTTCGTCCATGATCAAAGTTCAAGCTGCTAACTTTGTACCTCAGATTTCAGTATCGAGGCTTGATAGACCAGCATATGTATTCGCAGCAGATGTTGTCAAAGATGATAAGCTTTGGTTCCATGATATTAAGTGCTTCTTGGAGGATCAAACATACCCACTTGGGGCATCTTCCAATGATAAGAAGACCTTGAGAAGGCTTGCTGGAAGTTTCTTTCTGAACACTGATGGGTCTTTATACAAGAGGAACTTTGATATGGTACTCCTCAGATGTGTTGACAAGACGGAAGCAGATTTGTTGATGCATGAAGTGCATGAAGGCTCTTTTGGTACCCATGCTGGAGGACATGCAATGGCTAAGAAGTTGTTAAGATCAGGCTATTATTGGATCACAATGGATGCAGACTGTTGTGCCTATGCCAGGAAATGCCACAAATGCCAGATCTACGCAGATAAAGTGCATGTACCTCCGAATCCTCTGAACATCATGTCTTCACCATGGCCCTTTGCCATGTGGGGCATCGACATGATTGGCAAGATTGAGCCAACTGCTTCAAACGGCCACAGATTCATCCTGGTCGCCATCGACTATTTCACTAAGTGGGTTGAAGCAGCCTCATATGCAAATGTTACAAGGCAAGTGGTAGCCCGATTTCTGAAAAGAGATATCATCTGTCGATATGGAGTTCCCGAGCGAATCATTACTGATAATGGTTCCAATCTCAACAACAAGATGATGGCTGAACTGTGCCGGGACTTCAAGATCCAACATCACAATTCTTCTCCTTACAGACCAAAGATGAATGGTGCTGTTGAGGCGGCAAATAAGAATATCAAGAAGATTGTGCAGAAGATGGTAGTCACCTACTAAGACTGGCATGAAATGCTACCATTTGCCTTGCATGGGTATCGCACGTCAATCAGGACATCCACTGGGGCAACACCGTATCAACTCGTGTATGGTATGGAAGCAGTCCTACCAGTTGAAGTTGAATTACCCTCCTTGCGAGTCTTGATGGATGTCAAACTGAGTGAAGCAGAATGGGTTAGGTCCCGATACGAGCAACTGAGTCTGATTGAAGAGAAGAGATTGGCTGCAATCTGTCATGGACAATTGTATCAGAAGAGAATGAAGAAAGCCTTCGATCAGAAAGTCAGGCACCGAGAGTACCAAGTGGGAGATCTTGTGCTGAAAAGAATCCTCCCTCCTCATACAGACCACAGGGGCAAATGGACTCCAAACTATGAAGGGCCATTCGTGGTAAAGAAAGTTTTCTCTGGTGGAGCACTGATGCTCAGCACCATGGATGGTGAATATTTTCCATCCCCTGTGAATTCAGATGCAGTTAAAAAATACTTCGCATAAAATGACCCGCTGGACATAAAAACAGAATGTAAGTCCAGGGAAAAATAGGGCATCCCGGCGAGTCAAAAACAGAATAAAAAGACTCGGGCAAAAATAAGGGAAATAAATAAATAAAAAATGTACACCCGCTGAGTTGAAAAGCCGCATTGGACAACTCAGGCAAAAATGGGTATCCCGATGGATTGAAAACCCGAAAGGGCGATCCATGCAAAATAAGGGAATAAGCGAACAACTGCATTCTGAATTCGTCT